>JAPSGF010000015.1:9016038-9616961 GCA_035772895.1 Perdix hodgsoniae
TGCCCCCCTGTCACGGGCACAGGTAGATCTTGCTTAACCCGCGACAGCCTTTTAGAAGTTAATCCAAATGTTACTTAAACCCTTCATGTTCTGAAGGCATTTTTCACCCTTTTACTGATTAAGGGGATTCTGAAGTTTCATTTTGCAATGTGGTATCCTCTCAACTTTTATATCTGAGCACTTTCAAGTCCCTTCCAAAGGGACTCTCTAGGTTGGAGAACTTTAGATCTTTGGAATCACTTGTGACATCTACATCTTGATTCTTCTGGATGATCTAGATAAGAAAATAAGCAAAATTCAGAAATCTGTTTGGTAAGCTGAACTCCATAGGAATTTTAATGACACTCCTGTCTCTTTAATTCATTTAATGCATCCACATTTAGTATTAGAAAACCTTCAGTAATATTTTTAAATTTGTCTTCCTGACTTTGGAATCTGTAAATATCATTTCACTAATAAGAAAATAGCTTATTTTAGGGACTGATTATTTTGAAATTAGACATCAGTCTGTCAACTGCCAGTTTTAAAAACAGAAGATTAACTATCTGCTACAATTTTTGTGCCAGTGGTGATTGTGTAATAAGTGTTCATTTTTTCAGGGATCTACATGCTATGGCTTAAAAGGTCTTATTGGTGAAACATATTTCCTCTAAGTATAATAGTTATAAATGCCCCAAATAGATTTAGGAGAGTAAACTTCCATTGATGACAGTATTGATGTGGATTTAGCTCAGCTGTGCATTTCATTAAAACAGATTTTATAATAAGGACAATTTTATACATTAAATCTAGACAGCCACTCTGTGGGGTAGCTAATGTTTATTTCTGTGGATTCTTTTAGTTGAAAGTGGAAACTTTTGTTAGCAAGAGGAAGCTCTGTAATGTTCATGTAAATGCTTGCCATCACTATTTTCACCTCCCTTCTGAGCAGTTGTGTGTAGTGCTACTTTTGCACATACACTTTAAGACACATTAGTGTTCTGATTAGCTCCGGCAGAGTGAGGGAAATATTTCAACTCTGTTCTTCTTGTTTCTATTGCAAATATATAAGCTCTGTAAAGCTTTCAAAATCCTTTAGGGTAAAAATACTTCCTTTTGTTTATGTAAAGCAAGAAGAATTCTGTTTTTTTTTTTTTTGTTGTGTTTTTGTTGTTGTTGTAGTTTTGTTGTTTTTTTGTTGTGTTTGTTTGTTTGCTTGTTTGTTTCTAACACTTGAAATATCTAATGCAAGAACAGCAAGATCAAAGAAATTAAGACAATAAGATAACCTTTTGGTTATACCAGATGGGTTTCTGTGCCAGTAACATTTAATCAGGAAGGGGAATGGTGCCCTCTGCAGGATTGTCTTGCCACACTACTTATGAGAAGTTTTCATGAGCAGTGTTTGCCATTAGATATGCATGGGAGGGAGAGAGCACAGCAGACACTCTTTCTGCCTTTTATTTATGCAAGGGTAGTCAGTGTGTCTTTGGGAGCTGCCAGAATTTTCTCAATGTATTTGTTGTTCAGAATTTTTTGTGAGCTCCTGTGAATAAATCACTATCTGTAGCTGTTCTAGAGAGTTCTGATAAGGAGTGAAAGTTTAGAATATGAGCCCTTTTGGTTGATAACTGTAACCACTTTTCCATTTGATTGAATGGAACTGTTCTTCCAATGGAGATGATGACCTTCTTCTTACATCTCTGTTTACTTTGTTCAGAGCTTTACACACAAATATTAGCAAGTGTTTTTCTAGCAGAACAGGCGAGCAATCTGATTTTGAAGTTAAACTCTACAATGAAGCAATCCAGGCTCATAATAGTTGTCCTTTTTCTCTTTATCACAGGTGTTCCTTTACCACCACTGAAACTGGGGCATTCAGACTGTGCCCTGAAAGCAGATGAAGGTCCTTGCAAAGCAATCCACATGCGCTTTTACTTCAACATTCAAAGCCGTGAGTGTGAAATATTTGAGTATGGTGGATGCCACGGCAATGCAAACAACTTTCTAACTTTGGAAGAATGTCAGAACAAATGTGTGGTAACAGGCCAGTACCTATTCTCTTCTTCTTCCATCAGTTCTTCTAACTGTCATCCACAAACCTTATGAATTTTGTAAAGTTCTGGTGAATATGGTGATATGTTGTTTCTAATTCTGATGTGCCCAATTATTGTACTGTGTTCTAATCATCTGAATTGTTTTAGAGTCTGCAAGCAAACATTCTGGATTTGGAAAGATAAATTGTGATTTTCTACTGATCTGTGAAATAGAGAGCAATGCAAGAAAGCATATTTTCTGGCTAGGGTCACGTTTTGAATGAGTTGTTAAAATGAAATTGATTTTGACACTGGGTTAAACTGGTGGTCAGCGCATTACTTGCTTTGAAAATATCACACTCAATTTCTCGTTCTACATTTCTGCTTCTTTGAGAAGCTGATAGAGCTGTCAAGAATCTTGAACATCTGCTATGATTCAACAAAATTGGAACTGCAATCATAATTCTCTTTTAAAATATCAGTTACAGCTGTTGGACTTAAAAGATCTGTTTTGTTGGAATTGAATTAATCATTAGAAAGAGGAAAATGAGGTATGGATAGGGCAAGTGCCCTGTAAATGCTGTTTTTGCAGTTTAAAAATGATGGTAATAATTATTTAAGGCCTTTCAGCATTGTGAAGGTTTTACAGAGAAATGGAAGCAGGTTTTCTTTCTTACCTGTAAAGATTGAGCCAAAATAGTGTGGTTGAATAGAGCACAAACCTCAGTGCAATTGTATGTATAGGTAATAGCAAAATTTAACCTGATATTCTGTAAATAAGCAAAGTTTCACTGATGTGAAAATATCAGAACAGCCAACAGAAGGAAAATATGTCCTTTGATCTTTCTATGAAAAAGACGCATTTTGTTTCCTCACTGAATACGAAGGACTGCTCACAGCTATTTTCTGACCTGCTGGGGTCCCCAAGCTTTTGTTTATTGTACCTGGCACTATAGACAATCTACTCAAAAGAAAAAAAAAGGTAAACAAAATGCCATAATAATGAATGCTGATTTCAGTTATTTTTCTAAGAGATTATATTTTGATTTCAAACAATCTCATGCATATAGGACTATTCCTATCAGGATGAAAGTGATAGCACAAAGTTTTACCAACACTTTGTCAGAGTGAAAAAGATCAGATGACTCCATTTGTTAACAGAATGGCAATTTTTTTTGAGACTTTCACATATTTATTGGCATCTGATAAAGGTCACTAATGAACCTTGGAGACAAGATGTGCTTCATGGAAGAAGCAGCAAGACCAGCTGTAGTCTCATTCTGTTCGCAGGAGTTGAGTCATATATATGTAAATGTAACCCTAATGATAGTAAGGTTTAAACTGGAAGGAGATCACTGAGAAATAATGATTTGGATATCAGAATTAGTTACTAAATAACATCATCTAGCATTTTACGTTTAAGAAAAAAGACAGTATAAAGAAAAGCATCTTTCAGCATATGAGCATCTTGCAGTTAATGCTTGCACATGTTTAGTCAGTGAAACTGTGCTACTTGGTCAAAACTGTGTCATAGCTCAGCTTTTGCTGAACTGACACAGAAATCAAAGAATCTTCATATCACTGATCCAATTTATTTTCTTGTTAAAGTCTCAGATATTGCCAGAATTGTAGATTAGTCTACAGAATTAATGCAAAAATGACATTTGCTTCTTTTTCTTCTTATATTTCTACATATCTGTCTGTCTAAAGTTCTAGCTGTTGATTCTGTTCAGAAACTGAGCCCTGCAATACTTAAGAGCAAATGGCCCTGTGCCATCTAGAGCGCAGCTTATAGTCAGTAGTAGGTTTCAAGATTTCATTTATTACAGCCTAAGCACTAATTCTGCCATGTCTATATTTCGGTTATTTTCTTCAATTAGAATATGCCATTTCTAACTGAAGAAAGTAGAGATTTAGTGCTTGAGGTTTAGAAAGCAGGAGTAGGTCTTGCCTCCCAAACAAGCTGAAGCATCCACCAAACTGAATCTGAAAGACACCTTTAACATTTCCTAATCATCATTCTATTGAAGTTTCTGGATAGAGGAACTGATGTCACTCCTCTTAATCCAGATTGGGCTAATTTTTCAGTAGGAATTAATATTATTTATTCTGTATGTTTATGTATGTAGAAAATGCAGCCCCATCAGAATTGAATGATGATATTTTAGTAGCATTCAAGGAAAGTGTAGTTTGATCAAATTTCTACCCAAAATATTTGTATCAATAGCTACAGCAGTTGGGCTAAGCAAGTCTGCTGCTTAAATGTCTCTTGAGGACTAAGCTCATATAATTCAAGATTCTGACTCCAGTAACACGAGGAATTTGCCAGTACAATTCAGTATGGGCACAATTTCACTATTTCCCATATCTTCTAGTTTCAAGTATATCAGTTCTTCCCACTTGAGAAAACAATAGTTCAGCCCTTTGTACCAAGATTTTGTGCTATTTCTCTAATAAAGAGAATAAAGAAAGGGAAGAGGTGTTATATTCTTATTCTTTGATGCTCGCAGTCACTGAAGCATTCTGGTTTTACAGGTGAAACTTTACATCATTGTTCTTATTAAATATTTTTCTTTTTATTTATATTGCAGAATTGCCTCTGGAGGTGATGCTAGCAAAAATTAAGAGAGGTAATTATGTTTATATAAGTAATCTTATACAATATACAATAAGGTATTTAGCTGCTTTGGGTAGATTATATATTGTTCCAAGCTGTCTCCTATGCAGAACGGCATTGTTTATACTGAGGTGAGTTATCTAATCTTTGCCCATTTTCATCAAAGATTTGGAGGACAACTACAAACACTGGTCACCCTCCTTTCCTTAAAATAAGCCTATTTTCTTTCCTCAGTAATAAGAAAAGAGAGAAGAGATTCAAATATGATGTGGAACCTTTTCTTGTGTGTTTTGAGAATAACCTGAATACTTGCTCTGCCATTAGCAAAAGTAGGTAAAATCACTCTGAAACAACCATCAAATATTTTTAATAGATACTCAGTTTAAAAATAAAGGCATTAGGATGAACTTACCTACAACTCTTTTATCTATTCAAAAACTGTTAGGGACTTCAAATTAATTGTTCTACGGACAGTTTTATTAAAATGGTAGCCCTCTGCACATTGTTTTAGCCTCAATTTCTGTTAAGTTTCATGCGTACAGTGGTTCATGTCACAACTGACACGATTATTTCATAAGTTGACTAAAGAAAGATACTTTTCTCAGCCAGTGAGGTAAGTCGAGCATCACATTTCAAAATATCTACCAGCAAGAATTTGAGAATACCTCCAGATGGGTTTTATTACTTCCATGGTGATTTTAAGACGATAATCTAGAAAGAAAATGGAACGTATTGAGGAATCAACATTTGGGGACTACTGTACAACTTTTTTTTCTTTGCTGCCAGAGTGCCTGGTATCGTGTCTGATTATTCAGTCAAATTATGCAGTATTCATTTATTGAATTTTTCTTGATATTATAATTACAGATTGCAGATTTAGGAGCTGAGACTAAAAAATGGTACTTAGAGTAGTCACTTTGCCTCCCACTTTCTTATATCCTTTTAAAAGAGTAGGCAGTCCCAGACAAAATGTATTATTATTTCTTTTAAACTACTATTTTCTTTTTTCCTTTTATTTTAACATTGCTTTCTGTGTAATTCACACCAAATTGATTAAAGCAACTACATAAACGTGAAGAATATGTGCTTAGGTTCAAATGATCTGGTTTTAAATCTTGTTTTAATTCAGAATAAAACTTAATTTTAATCTTAGATCTTCATTTTAGGAGAACACTTAAAGGAGTCACCAGTACTCATTATCCAAGGTATAATTTACTGGTTATTTAAAAAACAGAAAAGCAATGAAAATGTCCTATAATGTTCTAGCACAATATTGCAGTGTTATATAGAGAGAACAAAAGCAGTACATTAGAACTGCATTTATTTTACAGACAATCTATATTCTAATGTGACTAATTTTATAATGTCAGCTTCCTCTGACTCTACTGTTATCCTAGCATCTGGTGGATTTTGGTTTTTTTTTTCTGCCCTCACCCTGTTTGTCTTTTACCTTGATTCACAGAAAAGCCCAGCTTCTGTTATCATGAGAAAGACCCTGGAATCTGCCGAGGCTTTTTTTCCAGGTATTTCTATAACAAAGAGACAAAAATATGTGAAATATTCAAGTATGGTGGGTGCCTAGGAAACCAGAACAACTTTAGGAGTTTGGAAGAATGCCAGACTACCTGCCAAGGCAACCGTAAGTTGTTATCTTCATTATTCTTAGTTGTATTCTTCTATAAACAGCATTGTGTTTTGAAGGTGTTTATCGTGGGGGAAAAAAAAACATAGCTTAGGAGACTCTGAAATGGCAATAATTTACACCTCAAATTAACACAATTATATATTTTTAAAAATATATACAAAAATGAGAAATGTAAAATCAAAAGGAAAATTCTATTAAAAATGGTATGTACGATTAATTTTAATGAATATTACCGGAATCTCCTATCTTTTATTATTTTTCTCATGGTAGTTGATTACCCTCATATATTGTAATTCTATAAATCCCTGCAAAAAATATGTATTAAACCTTTTATGTAAGAGGGAACTCTATTCACTTTCATAAATCTACATACTATTTAATAAATCTAAGTAGACCAATGCAGACGGATGAAGTAATTGAAGTAACATCAGTTTCTACTGAGGAAGAGATCTGGTCCACCATGAGTACTGCTTCCTCTTGTACCTTGGCATTAGAGCATCTCATTTGTCCACTATACTAGCTATTAGGGAACTGATGTAACAAAAATGCTTTCTAGAGCCATCATCTAGGGAAATACATTATGAAAATATTGATACCTACATTGAAGACAAAGTCTTTATGTTAATAGAGATTATAGAGACAGAGAATGGAGAAATGGATCTGCTGCTCTGGTTGCATCCACATAAAGCTTTTTTTTTTTTTTTTTTTTTAAATCTAAGATATGCTAGCTGCTTGGCCTAATAATGCCATAAAATATTCACATGTATATATCTTAACCCATACATTTGAATATACTCCTTTCAAAGAGATCTTGTGAGGAAAAGATTTCTACTTTTACTGTTTCCCTACCATGGGTTGCTACCTTCCCACCAAGAACAACAGGAAACCTGTCTCTCAGTTCTGAATGATTCAGCTGGGCAGCTTGGGCTATGAAACAGCAACTTAGACTGACCACAGATCATTCTTCTGCTTCCCTGTCCTTCTCATTCCTGTGAATTGTTGTGTATCAGAATATAATAACCTTTCCTAACTCCTCTCTGCTTTTCAAGGCACTGGGTTGTATTCATGGGATCAATACGTTACCTCACCCACAGCCTCCAGGAGGTTGAGGAGCCATTGCTATATTACTATAGTTTAAAAAGAAAATGTTCTGTTGTTGATTTTTTTTAATTATTATTATGTTTTTTGCTTTAGTGATACTGAAACTTTGATACATTTGTGTGTGTGATTTTCCTCATTATTTTCCTTTCATTTTTCTTTTAGCAAACTTGCTGTCAGTTGTTCCAGATGAGGAACATCCTGACCATATGAACAGTAGCTCCCCAGAGGAAGAACACAATCAGTTTCCTGGGATTTTTGGTAAGAATTTACTTTTGGTGTTCATAGTTATTGGCTTTTAATGCAAACTCTCCTTGGCTTGTCCGCTCTTTTAATTGTTTATTTGAGGATTTATGCATCAGTTGAAACATGTAAGCATAGTGGACCAGGAATATTAGAACTAGCTTCATGGCCATTTTTGTCATAAATAATACATATTTTGAAAACATACCATCACTGTAAAATGTCTGCCAGTAATAAACAATTGTACCAAACCATGTTTAATTTAAATCACACATAAATAAAATGAAAGAAGAAAAAGAAATCCATCCCAAAGTTGCTTTAAAACATTAGTTTCCTCTGCCTTTGGGACTTGAAGAAATGCTGTCTTATTAATAACATGTATTAATGTACAATGCATTAATAACAGCATTTCAGTTATTATTCATACTAATTTCAGTTTATTTTCAGTACTTTGTTGTGTCTAGATAGCCTATCACTTACTTCTTCATCTCCCTTCTGCCTTTTTTTTTTCCCTATTAGTAAATTTGTTGCCAACTGTTCCAAATGAGGAAGAGTCCCATATTGAGAACAGTAGTTACCCAGAGGAAGAGCGCAAGCGGTTTCCCAGTTCTTTTGGTAAGAATTTCCTTTTGCAGTTCTTAGCTCTCAGTTTTATCTGTGCTCTTGATTTCTTTTCCATTTCCACTTATTTTCCAGTGTATCAGAGACTAAAGAATTGGTTTTGATCTGTGCCAGTTATTTTGGTAAGCAGGGCAAGTCAAAGTGAAGAAATGCATTTCTACTTAGATATCTTCTTAAGATACCAGATAGTGAAATACTGATCACACCTTGTCCTGTTCTGAAAGTGTGACACTTCCCAGAAGTGTGATAGACACAAAGCACTAAGGAGATCAAAAGCAAAAGCAGTGATGCAGAAATCTTTTAGTCAAAATTAATACTTCTGTGGGGTCCTAACTGGCAGGTGATTTAAAGCTCATTTTACAAATTAAGAAAGAATCATTCTTGGAATTTGGGATATACAGAATGTATTTATCATAACACATTTTTACCGTTGTTAAGGCTACATTAAATTTAGCTCTTGGTTTGATTATAATCAAGGTGAGTGTGAATGAATTTTGTGTCTACTTCAAGCTATTTTTGCACTAGTAAGTAGTATAATTTCCACTATAGATTGCTGGTACTTGCTCACACTGTAAAGGTGGATTGAATTTGAGGCATGTCATTTTTATGATCCACAGTTATGCAAGAGGAAACAAGAAACAATTGGGAAAAGACTGAGCATTCTTACCAAGTATTTCTGTTTGTACTTTTTTTGCATTTACTCTTACTTGTACTTTTGGGGGTTGAATGATGGTTTAAGATTGATCAATGCTTTTGTGTATTATACGGTCTGAAAGATAATGAGCATGAGGAATAATGCTTCCGTGCTCTTTGGTAGAATCATGTCTAACAAAGTTTGAATATATGTTATATTCTAATTTTTTTGCTTGTACTGTGATAACGTACAGTTGATTTGAGGTAAGTTTCTGAGACAGCTGGATGTTTTCCACGTACAAAACATTGATGCACTCTGCTATTAAAATGGCTGAATATAAAACCATAAGCCTCTTGGCAGCTTATTTTACTGAAAAATATTTGCGTAACTTAAGACCTGGTAATAAATCTACTGATACAGGATTGTACCTGCTCTCAGATTTTTACTCATAATATGAAGATTCACAAAGCAGCTAACCTATAAAAGCAAAGAGGCATTGTTCACTGTATTTTCTCCGAGAAAACTGGGGGAAAAAGGAAAAGAAAATGTTCTTGGTTATATCAGCAATGGTGAATTTTGAGGTAAAGCAGATTTGGGGAGGGTAAGAGACTGGAAGGCTAGTGGAAGAAAGGCTGCAATAACAAGGGTAGATGGAGTTGGTGTAGCTGGGAAACATGAAATTGGAAGGGTTGATGAAATTCAATGGAAAATATGAACACCTTACTTTCTTCTCTACTTCGTAATCTTTGTCTGTCTTGCACTAGACAGCATCTGAAGTTCCAAAGTAGAGCTGTTTCACACAAATACGCACTTTCCATAGCCCTCTGGGAGGGATGAGAGTATTGTTGTACACATATAAGTTTCAAATGGGCTACTTGGGGTGGAGTGTCTGATTCTTGTCTTCTCAAGCACAGATGATCTGCTACCAAAGCAAGTTTTGTGTGTTTGTTAGCCTGGCTATGTATTTTCTTTTTTAAAAAATACTTGACCACATTTAATAAAAAATTCCAAGGACTTGTCAACTTGAGAACACCTCACCATGCAATTGAATTGCTTTTTCTGTTGATTTCAAGAAAAAAATACGTATTATTAATGATGGTATGTATAACTCTATCATTATATCAAATTAATATATTTCCAGCAAAATTCTTTATCTGCAGAAGATTAAGCTCTTCCAAGGCCAAGAAAAACTGGTGTTTTGGCATATAAATGAAAGACTAGTGCTCTCTCCCAGCAATTAACTTTCTTGCAGAGAGTCAGTATATTTCTGATGTCATCTAAAACAGATTCTAGGGATGTGAAAGTGAAGGCAAGAATCAAGACTCTTATTTCTAGATCAAGAGAAGTGACCTATGGAAATTGAGAGTGTTGTATACTACATTCAGCTTGTGAAATCTAAGTGGGATGTAAGATCAAATGTCAGCTTTCCACTCAGTAAGTATGGAATGGCAGAAAGAAGCAGCTCCTGTTATTATTTCTTAAAGTCAGGGCCATATCTTTTGCTGATATAAATTGACACAGCTCTATTTGCTTTAACGGATCTGCATCAATTAATGCCTAGAGAATACTGTTAAGTGGAGATGACTCATTGTTGTTTGTAGCAGTTTGTGTACTTGAAGAGTGTTTTGTTATCCCTCTGCTGTAACTGGAATGAGAAACTGAAGTCTGAATATTTAAAAAACCTGACAGTAAGTCTGAAGTTTCATTTATGTCACAATCCTGTGTTTAGTGAAAGAGCATAGAGTAAGTCTTATTTTCATCTAGCTCATGAAGATCATTTCAAATGTCTTTCATATTATAATTAATTAACAGTTCATTGTCACACATTTCAACCCCAGCTAAGCCTGAGTTAAAGTGCTTTTTCTTGCTAATTAAGTTTGAGATTTTTTTTCTATGAATGAGTCCATATCTAAATGTAAATGTTTCATAAATTCCTAGGTATGACCGTATCTCTTGTTTACATCAGAGGAAGGCTGTCTGGGATTCAAGAAAAGGCATTATTTTAAGAATTGTGTTTTAAACTGTGAGCTTTAAAAGATTTCTGGGTAACAACTTGTAGGAAGCTATTGGATGTCATTTACCTATATGAATTCTGAATTCTTTTTTGCCATGCCCACTCATGACCTGACTTTTATCACATATTTTTTGCAAATAATATGCACAGCTAATCTAAGGTTATGAGCTTGGTACTGGGTATTTAAAGCTTATTTAAATGAGATATTTTGGATAAACAGAACAGGATGAGCACAAGCATGAAGACAGTCTTATGGCCTTGTTGATGTCAGTGCAAATATTGGTTTGATTTTGTATAAAATGAATCAAATGCCATGGGATCAGCCATGTGACTCTATATGTAATGAAGTTAGAAAGCATTTCATGACATTTGTTAATTTATGGCTTCGTATGATCCAAAAGATGTTGAGGTGTTGTATGTGAAATGTAATGAATAATGCTAAATGCAGTGTAAAAATGGTATTGGTAAAGCACAATCTAAATTGAGAGCAAAGTAAATTTTAAAAAAGGCACTTCTATCTGGACTAATCTCTCAATGAAGTTAACGTCCGTAATTAACTTATACAAATTTAATAATTAGGGGAATTAATTCTGGTAGTGGGATATGTGTTGGCGGTTTTTGTTTGTTTTTACTGTTTTTAATGTATATCCCTTAGTCTCTGCAATTTTGTCGTTTGTAGGATTTGCTTCTTTCTTTCTTTTTTTTTTTCCTCATAGAAAAGCTAGGAGATAAAAACCATTTCGACAATTTTCAGAGTTTTGCTATATGACAAAATTAAGAGGTTTTCTTCATGAGTTGATTGCTTCTGTCAGTATGAAGAATATGCAGATACTTTGCAGATGAGCAGAAATAATGTTTTAAAGTTTGGGGCATTTTTCTGGTGATCCAGACAATAATGTCATTTTTAGAAACAGTACAAATGTAGAAACAAGATACAACATGTAATCTTTAGAAACAGGGGTTCTGATAAGCATTTGGATGCCACTCTGCCAGTTGCTTTATACATATTATACGTCCTTACTTATCAGTTACCAAAGTTCCAAAAGCTTTAATTGTTGAGAACCTCTGCATGAGGGAACTTGGGAATCTCTCTAGAAAGTCCACATACCAGACAAGGAGTTTATATTACAAGTATATATTTAAATTCTATTATAATTAACAAAACAATTTAATTTACCCCCTTCATCACTGGAAAGCCTTTGTATTGCTATAAAATAGGTAAGCACGTTTTGTTGTATTGGGTTGCTTTTTTTTTTTTTATTTTGATGTTACAAAGAATTTCTTTTGAATATTAGTTTCCTTCCAGCTACGGTGTCATTACTTCTAGGCACAGGAGTTCCCAGAGAACCAATACCCAAACCAGCAATTGTCAGTTTATCTACTGTCTTCATTATAAATAGGACAGCTGATTTAATATCCATTGTAGGCATGTATTTTGGATCAAAAATAAACTTCACATTCTGATATAATACTGTCACGGGTAATACAGGGAAATTAACTAGTGCTTATTTCATAACTTGAAATTAGTTTTATCTGTCTTGAAATACCATTTCATGATTCAGTTTTTGAATTTGCAACGTTCTTTTTGAATAGTACACTATTGCTAATACGGCTTCAAATATATTAATAATTTAATTTGCCTGTCTTCCATAAGTTACCTTTTTATTTCTTTTTTTTTGACAATTTTTCATGTTTTTTTCACCATGCCAGTTCAGCTATTATACTTAGCAAACAAGACTTTTCCATCCAGTATTTATAAGACACATATAAAGTGTAGTGTATTCTTTTTTTTTTTTTTTTTTTCAGCCTCTTGAATTGCTCAAGTTAATTCATAACTTCTTGCTTTCAGTAACTCACCTGCTTCCCACTTTTCTGAGAAGCCAGATGCCTTCAGCTCTGTTGTAACCCAAGTTATTTCCTAAAATTTTAACTTGGTCCTTCCTCTGAAGATCTTTTGCTGGCTACATGGCTTTCTAACTTCAAGAATGCAATTTAATTATCTTCACTTGTCCTTTTATGCAGTCAGACTTCAACTATCTCAACTCTGCAGCTTATTTAAGGAAAATGGCACTCCTTCAGATCCCTCATAACTATTGATTTTTAGCTCCTATTCATTTTTTTTTGTTTTGTTTTTGTACAACAACCATATGTCGGTTGTGCTTTTGTTTATGAGTCTCTCCAGGATGGTAGATAACAGTTTCTCCAGATTTGGGAATTCTGGCATAGGTGAACTGCTTGAATTTGCCCCAGTGCGCAATTACTTCAGTTAACTCAGGGTATTAACCAGGTTAACTGGTATTTCAGTTCTCACAATCTCATTTGCAGCAACAGTGAAGAAACAAAACATCAGCCTTCTGTGAATGGTAGAAACTTAACAGCAGCCCTAAAATCACCAGCATTGCAGTTGTTTTGAGCACTTAAATCTTTGCATTCAATCATTTGTTTTTCTGCAAGTTAGAAGCATTTTCTTGATAACTGCTCAGTGTTTTCCTGTAGAACAAACTTTATTACTAAGGTGGAGCTTTCTATATTCATATAAAAAACAAACAAACAACAACAACAACAGAAAAAAAATAAACAATAAGGTATTGAATCTTAAATAAAAACTTCTATGTGTGTACATCATTCCAAAAGTAATGCCTCCTTTATTTCCTTGGAAGCTACTATTGCTACAAAGAGCATAACAGTGCTAGTTGGATAGTTGGTAGAGCAAATTCTCAGCTACAAGATAGTTTTTCAGCATAATCACCACCACTGGCTATATGCATTTTCACCAGCAATGAACAAGAGCCTGCATGCTGTGCTTTTAAAAATCTACACCAGTGAAGATGTCTTGCTATCGCCACCGCTAAAAAGCACCACACAATGTCTCACTGTGCTCTCATCTACTGTTTGGGCTCTGGAAACATTCACAAGTATCAACGAGTGTCAATGAGTACCATTTTTTTCACAGGGAGAAGTTCGGCGTCACACCTTACGTCATACATGCTTCCATATCAGAAGCCATATTGTCAGACTGTCCCTCTGCTGCCATCTGTTGCATGACAACAAAATGTGATAAAATATTGGTTGGAAGGTTCATCCTCTGGTGCCACATCACTAACATCCATCACTGAGATAATAAGCCAACAGAATAAAATAGGAAGCATTACTTTCAGAGCAGCCCTTCTGTATGATTTCAGAATATCTGTCAGTAATTTGGAAAGTTCATTTCCTCAATTATCATCAATATTTACCATTTTTTTTAAAGCTGTCCTTATTTCAGTTCTTTCATTTCATATTCTACAAGTATATTGCTCCAATTGAATTTGAATATTATCTCCTACCACAGAAATACTTATTTTATCACTAAATTCACATGAACCAAACCTTGCTTTTGGATAAGGTTTTGTTTGCTTTTTTAAGTGAAAGAGAGAATAAGATTTCCTATTATTTTTCATGGTCATAAAATGACAAATGCTTATGCTCAGCATCGTGGATTTTCAGAACGACAGAATTAAATTGGCCAGTAAATTTCATAGGTTTTAAGGTTCTGAAAGCTTCAATTCTTGTGTAAATTATCAGCATAAGAAAAGCATGACAGAGGTGTATAACCTTGTTTTTCCTGGTATTTCTAGAACCACCTCCTGTCCCTTCTTTGTGTATGACTCCTATGGATAGAGGACTTTGTAGAGCTAAAGAGACAAGGTTTTTCTTCAACTACTCAACTGGAAGATGTCGTCCATTTACCTACAGTGGTTGTGGTGGGAATGAAAATAATTTCACCTCCAGGAAGTCATGTTTAAGAATCTGCAGGAAAGGTATGGGAACTGCTTTTGCCACAGACTGTCAAAAAAGGCAAGTATTATGCATGCTACAGGGTGAAATATTCTTGCAATTTTTAGTAGTAAGTATTGGCCTGATAGAATGTAGTAGCTGAAAGTACTGGCAAAGTACAACTGGTAATCAGAAGAGAGAGCTAGAGAGAGAAGGATGGACACTCAAATACTGTGTAGAGAACCAGCTGCTTAACATTGGTCGGGCATATGAAGGCTTTAGGTAAGAACAAATGTTCCTTTTTCTTTTCTTAAGGATATTTCTTGAACACAAGACTTGCCTCATTTTGGATAATTGTGAACATTAGTCGTGCAGCCTTAACTTTGTCATTTTACCTTTAGGATTCCTTAAAAAAAAAGATGGAAGAAGATTAATAAGAATCAAGAAAAAAAAGAAAAAGTCACTAAAGACTGTGGGAGAGGAAATTATCCGTGGAAGAATACAGCTTTAATTTTTATGAAAATGGGAAGTAAACTGCTATTCACCTGTGAATTAAAGTCTTTAGAATACACCATTTAAATATATTTACTGTACTGATTATTTTGATTGCATTTATTTAGCTGTTTATATTTTTATTATGTATGCCTCATTCGTGTTAATAAACATTACCTTGTACTTTGGAAAAGAGCTCTTAAAATGTAGTTTGACAATGTAATTACTAAAGCTGAAACAGGGCATAATAGGCTATGTGGGTGTAGAACTCACGATTAGAAAGTAGGAAAGGTTCCAATTCACTTTATTTCCCCATTCTTTTCTGAGATCTATTTTGATCTTTAAAAAAAATCTTGTCAAAGAGTAATCACCTGTCGTATACAATTATTTCAATCCTAGATTGAAACAGATTTATTGCTTAAAAGAGGAAATAAATCTGTTTGTTTTAAACAGATTTATTTTAGGTTATGCAAGATAGATGTAATGCTATTGAAGAGCATAGAATTACACTACTGTGCAATGAATGTGAATTAGAATTAACTCATTGAACCCATTAAAAGAGTATCACAGTTGTGAATGTATGAAACGATGTGACGGATATTTATAAAAATTTTAAATATATTTGCTAGGTTCATCAATTTTTATCCTTGTTACTGAAGTAGGTGGGTGGCTAGCAAGTTAATAATTTGTAGAAATACACGTTCTTATGGAAAAAAAAGAAAAAAAGAAAAAAAGAAAATGAACAAAAAACAACAATCCCCATTCATGGATGAGGAAATCCATACATTCGCTTCAGATATATATCGGTACGTATGCTTTCCAGTAGCTTTTGTTGGTATGGGGGTTCTTTTGTTTCTGTTTTTGATGATGGGTTGTTTTTTTTTGTTTTACTTGTTTTTGTAAGCTTTGCTTGTTCGTTTTAAGACTGACACGAGACAGTGGTTCAGTTCCTACCTTTCTCCAATACACCCGTCTGATCTTGGGTAAATCTAGCAAGACATTTTTTAATGGAAAGCAAAATAGTTGGTTTCCTAGAAAGGTTCTAGAAGTGCCCCGCAGCCTTCCCTGATACTGAAAATCTTTTTTTATGTATCACATTTTCTCTGGGGGCTGAAGACTACTGAGGATACTTAAACCACCGTTTTTGAGAGGCAGCATGAAAATAAATACCTGAAATAGATGTGATAGTCTCAGTCACTACAGTAAGGAGCAAGGAAAACAATGACAGAATATAAATGTTCTGCTGGAGTAACCTGCTTTCGCTTGAGCTCTATGAAATGCACGGCGTTTCAGAAAATGTGTGTTTTTAAGTACCCAGTGAGCTTTGAACTAACTCCCCTAAGAGGATAAGCTTGACTGCTGAAAATGAAAGTAGTTATGCATTCTGAATCTAAGAGGCTAAGTAAAAGCCACAGATTTTTATACAGAAATTCTCATTTCTGGTGCCCAAATCTTGTAATGACTCTCCATCTAGGATTTATCAAGTGTGATTTGATCTTCCTTAAGTCAGTTCTCAAGGAGATAATAGATAATGCTGAATCCCAGAAAGTGTTCAAGGCCAGCATGATCTAGTAGAACATGTGCCTGCTCGTGCCAAGGGGTTGGAACTGGATGATCTTTAAGGTTTCTTCCACTCCAAACCATTCTGTTCTATGATTTCAAAGATAAATGTGTAAAAAAAGAACAGATGCATTTGTAAACATACTGTGCTATTCATGTGTCATTTCATGGTAGTATCTCTTTTCTCAGGCTCTGTTTTGGTCAGCAAGTTGCCCCTGGCTGCCTGGATTCCACAGCTACCAAATCCAACACAGAAGTCTAGGAAAAATTATCCTTTCTGTCCGAGTAGAAACCTGGTTCTGTGGCTGCTTCCCATTCTAAGTCTCCTGCTTGCTGAGTTCTGCAGACTAACAGATTCTCCACGCCAACTTTGCTCAGTTGCTTTGTGCTGTCTTCTCTTCTTCCAGAACTGCAGTAGCTAAGGCAGGACTAACAGGTACTTCCCTGTGCTCCGTTACTCATTAGTTACAATACAGTACAGAAAACACCCCTGCATTTATTCCGTGGTAACAGTAACTGAACAAACCACCATTTGAGGGATTTCTTCTGTCAATACTGGGACAGAAAAAGACTATTGAGTTATGGCATCTCAACATTAATTAGCTGTGCTAACCAAGAAGCCATTACAAAGGTATTTATCTTTTAGGCTTATTACTTAGTGCAGTGAGGAAGAAAACTGGCATGTTATATATTATAAAAGAACTGATTTGATTGTTATCAGAAATTTGATGTGGGTGCTGGGTTCAGCCATAATACCAATTACGCAGCTCAGTCTTCCTTATGTTGTTTTTGCATAGGTGTAAAATGCACTGCATCAATTTTTCCTGTAAAATGTCTGCACTGGTATGATCTGTTTCTATCTTTATTACCTCCAATTTTGTGTTCTTCTGATTCATTCATTCATTTCTTTTCACCGCTGTATTTTCAATATCTTCATAACAACCACATGCAAGAATATTGAGATCACTGCATTTCTCAAAGGCAGTATGAATGTAATAGGGGGAATAGTTGGGTCATAGCACAAGGAAAAACTGATAGGGAATTAGATGTAAGATGTAAGATTAGATGAAGAGCTTAGAATGCAAGGCTAACAAGTCACAAGCTACTATGTACATTTTTAATTAACTAGAGTCCATTAATCTAGAAATTTCATTCCAGTTTCGGCTCTCATTGCTTTGGCACAAGTATGCACATTGCTGGGAAACTTCTTCCATGTTTTGTGTTGGGAGACAACAAGCTGAAGCAGTGAAATTAGAGGCTGGGTGGTTTTCCATGTGTAACTTGGTATGTGTCCCCAGTCCATGCAGGTGATGAAACAAAATGTCTTTGAGAAATAATTTCACATCTTTTAGTCCCTGTTCTTACTGGCATGCCCTTCTTTTTTTCTCCTTTTTACTTTTATTTTCCATCCCTTGTATCTTTTTTTTTTTTTTCATATAAAAGAAGTTTTCTACCTGCATCTCCTATCCGTTTCCTTTTCAAAACTGATACACTTATTTAGAGTTTAATGATGTTTTCATCCTCCTAGAATCCACTTTTGAAACATTTTAATGTAGACATAAAGATGACATTTGATGGTATCTTCTGGAAAAGAATCACATTTGGATATACATTTGTAGGTTTTCAGTGTTAGAATATGAACTGGTTCATAGGCAACCTATTACCAAAAGGAGGAAACTTTTGAACCCGTGGCGATTCCCATTCGGTTACTGAGGCTTTTGCTCAGGGTGCTCTTTCTTACCATTTAAGGGACCGTGCGGGAGATGGGCAGACAACGTCCTGTCCCCACGGAGAACATCTTTATATCCCCGATTTCCCGAGCCGCAGGGGTCTTTGGGGCCCGATGTAGGGAGAGAGGAGCAGAGGCTCAGCCGGGCGCTGGGTGGCAGCACCGCACCGCTCCGGGGCCGCCGCAGCCGAAGCGGGCTGGCAGGTGCGGCTCCGTGGCCCCTGGGTCGGCGGGGTCCTGTCCTGGGCACTGCCGTGCTGTGCTCTGCTCCTGTAGCGCCCGGGAGAGGCATTTGTAACAACCACAGAGCAAGTTTCATAGGCCCTCATTAGGACACTATTTATCCTTGAGCTTCTCCGATCAGGTCAAAACTCGTGATGAGAAGTGGAAATAGTTTAATTTTTCATCCCAAGGTTTTAAGCTTTGCTTGAAGCACAGTCTGCTGTTCCTCGGGCCTCTTTTGAAGTGCTCCCACCCACGCTGCTGATAGCGGGGGAGAGCTAAACGATGTAATTCACGTGTCTTTCAGCCAGAGAAAAGGGGTAGCTGAGTAGCGTGGGGGTCTGACGCGTCTTTGAAGTGCAAATTACAGCAGCTGAGACGTCTCAAATACCTGTAGAGTAGGAGTAAAAAAGTTTCAGTGACAGCTAAATAAGTAGAGTATAAGAAATTAGAACTTAAAAAAAAACAACAACAAAAGCCCACACAACTCTGCTGAATTTGACATGCCAGATCAAACGCGGTCTGTGTAATAAATCTCTGCAATTAGTTGAGATGTTGAGCCTGTCTCAAACCTATGTACTTAGCTGAAATATATGGATTATTTTCTAGATTACAATGTGTAATGTACCCTATTGCAGTGTCTTACCCAGACTTAATTGCTCTAAAATAATGCAGCCAGGCTCACTTCTAGTGAAATTCCACCACCTGAGGTGACCTTGCTTATTTCAGACAATTTAATTTCCATCACTACTCAGAGTCAGATCTAATCCCTGTCTTATTTCTGTTTACATTGTTTAGAAGTTTAGAATGCCAGTTCTTCATTCCTTACTGATCATAAATCTCATTCTGCCATTGATGGAAGATCGTAGAAGCACCAACGTTTGCATATGCCAAATGAGCATTAAATTCATATCCTGCTGTTTTATTAGCCCCAGAGTGCAATTTCAGAATTTGTACTGTCCGGTGACTGAGTTTAAACTGTTCTCTTTTTCCCTTTGCTCTCTTTCGAACTTTTGTGATCCTGGCTTTGTTTTTGTTTTTGCTTTGGATTGGGTTTCTGGCTGTTTTCATTTTTGGAAAAAGGGTTTTCGATGGCCAGATGTGTTCCCTTCTCCATTTTGCATGTTCCAACAAATGCTTCTGCTGGTAAAATAGCAGATTAACAGTGGGTACTAAGCAGCAAGGAGAAATACTTCAACTTGTTTCATGAGCAAATTAAATCACTGTGATTTTCACGAGCATTTAGTAAACCATGACTTTCTGGAATGTGCCCTGTGCAGATTACTGGTGTTGTAGGTGTTTCTAGTATTTGAGATCAATGCCGCATGATCTCCCCATTTGTTCAGTGTAGCACTGCTGTGTGTCCATGGCATCTATTGATTTGGAGAGCACAGATTGCATCTGTAACACAGGTATCAGTTGTTCAAAGGGGAAGCAATAAAAGCCCTCGAGGAAACATTTTTAGGTCCTGATCTAAGCTTCTTTGCATTTAGTCTAAGGATTGTCAGCTGTTCTGCTTTGTCTTGAGCTGTAGCAGTTTTTAAACTGGGCATCTTGTACTTGATGCTTTCAAGTCCGTGGTATTTAAATACAGCTGGAGTTCCGTGCTGCAATAGTAATGTGCTCCTTTTTTCATAACCTTGGTATTTCAAAGGCTTGTTTACTTAATGTTATGCCGAAGCAAAATTACTGTACTGCAGTGGTACTTCCCTAGTTTAAGCAAGTGCATAGTTTAAATGTGACTCTGCACTGTAGCACAGTTTTGTATTTGAGGACCACAAGTATTTCTCTACACAGCTTTCCTGTATTGACTCTGGGGCACGATGCAGCCCTGCAGTGACAGCAGAGATGAGTCAGGTCACTCCGATCTGGGAGGACTGCAGCTGGCCAATTCTTTGGCTGATTTAACGACTCGTTTCTCGAGGTCTAGTTTGAGGAGGAAGATAAGTGAGACAAGTCCTCCGGTCTGCTCTTTTCTGTAGGACGAGGGAGTCTAAGTCGCTTAGGGGCGCGAACTTTGGCTGGCAGACGAGCCGCAGCAGACCTCGGGACACGGTGCAGGAGCAAGGCTGGCAGGCAGAACGGGGCAGCTCCTCGAAACTCTAGAAGAGCCTCGCTTCCCGGGGCCACGCCGCCACATGAGCGCGGAGAGTAATTTAACGCGGGCTGCGGGCGGGGTCTCGGTGATGTAACAGGAAGCTCTGATGGCTCGCTGCTGCCGCCGCCGCTCCTCACTTAGCAGCTGAACCTCTCCCGGCGCTGCCCAGAGCCGGGCTCTCGGACTGCGCCGTGCCCAGCGGGCGCCTGAGCGGCTCCGAGCCGGCCGGGCGGAGAAGCGAAGGGAGCAGCTCTCCGTTTTCTCGCTGGGAAGGGAGATCCGAGAGATCGAGCTCGGAGCAACTCTGCGCGGTGAGTGCACATCGGAGCAGTTTCATTGTTTTACCTAAGAACGATGTGCTTCTGCCCGCCTGGACGCGTTTGGTCTTACGTACGTGAGAGGGAAGAGTTAGGTGTGTTTGCATGCGTTTACGTGAACCTCAGCATGGGCTATGCGATCTGCAGGGAGAAAAGGGTCTCAGGAAAAAGCTTCGTTTATTTTTAGTTACCGAAATGCCGAGCTGATTTTATCGCCGGTGTTGTTTTAATATATATTTGAGGAAGTAGCCAATGATAAACGAGTAGAAGGGTTGAAAAAACAAATCCTAATCATCGCCTAAAGGCTTCCTTCTAAAACCCCAATATCGGTTAACTATATTTCTGACTTTGCATCTGGAGAGAATTAGAGGCATCCTGGTTTGAGAACGGACCATGAGACTAATTCAAGACAACTGAAGTTCTTTCAAGAGGAGACAAATCAGTTGGTAAAGTGGTGCAAATTCTCTCACTGAATGCTCTTGTTAATCTTACTGGCGTTATTATTTCAAAAAGAGAATGTATCCAAATTATTTCAGTTAGATTTTGCATTGTTCCTACACGACAGGAAAGATGAAGCATCTATTTGCTTGAGAAAAAGTTTGTGCTTATGCATGTGCTGGGGTTTATCCCACACTCACTGAATTGAATAACTGAAGGGTAGTTGTCTACTATTGAATTGCCTTGAGAAGCTATTGGTTGGTGAGAAGTGCCTAATTATGTGCCTTTCATTGCATAGTTAAGAGAGCGTTGCCACTTCTGCATCTTCTGCAAGCAGATGCAGTATTCTGTTTGGAAAAATACAGTTGTGTGGTTATGATGATCGCCTTCCCTACATCTGGTCATCTGCCTGCTGGGGCGAGTAATGGATCTGTAGAATCAGAAGATATTTTATTACTGAAGGACAGTTAAGAACCAGTATAGGTTTGGTATCACAGTTGGATTTGATCTGCAGTGGTTTGTTTAGTCATCCATAGGTGCTTACATTGAAATAGTAAAAAAAAATAAAAAAAATAAAAAAATTAGCTGTGGTTTTATTGTTCTCTACCTTCATAAACTTGTGCCAAATACTTTGGGTCTGGGTTTTGCTTTTACAAATGTACCCGTGCTGAGTCTTTGCAGTAGTATTGTGCATCTTGAGGATCGGTTCATTTGCTTGCAACAACGATGTATATAACCTTTCAAAACTACTCAGGTTCATGATGTGCTAAAAGCCTGAATGCTGTGTTCTGAGGTCCTTTCGATGTGTTGAGAGGAGGCACACTGGTTCAGGAAAAATATGAATGAGACAATATTTGAATCTGAGTTTTCTTACCAGATACACATGCTGCCACACGGAAATGCTCAATTATAAATAAAGATGTGTATTTTCACAGTATTTGCTATTGCAATCTGCTTAAGCTGTCAGTGACTTGAGCGCATATAGGAGCAGTTCCAAAGTCTTTATCCAACTTGAAAAACCATCAGTACAAAAGGTGCTTGGCGGTACTGAATCAAGCAAGATGGCATTTCAGAAAAATGTGGCATGTTGTTTTGTACAAAACTACCTGAACATACGGGGTGGGTGGCGAGGTGGAGAAGGACATATGTCTGTCCTGTTCAAATGTTCCCATATTCTGAATTCCTGATCATCAGGGTCCTTGCTCTGCATTAAGAAATGTAGTGTTTTACCCTTTGAATATGCTTGTCCAATACAATGCAACTGTTGTAGTCCTAATTTGCTGAGAGCCAGTGGGAATTTTTCCAATGACTGTCAAAGGGCAGGATATTCCTCAGCGTGAGTATTTTTATGTTGAAGGAGTTATTTATTGTGGCTACAGACATTACCCATCCTGTAACTGGCATACTGTGATCTACTGGCAGTTGTTCTTTTAATAATTTCTGCCTTTTTTTTTTTCTTTCTTTTTTTTTTTTCTTTTTTAATATTCCTTGTCAAACAGATCCATATGTCTCATTCTTGGTGACTAGTGGCTTACCTGGCTAAAAAATGGAGCCCACTCGGGCAGCACCACTGTCCTGTGGATTGAGTACTGCAATCCGGGTTTAGGTGGGGGGTTGGACTCGATGATCTCTGGAGGTCCCTTCCAATCCCTACAACTCTGTGATTTAGGTGAATCTGTGATTCTGTGATTTAGGGAAGGATATAATTAAGAACAGAACCAAGAGAAGTACAGATATATTTCCTTTGCTGGTACTATAATTACTAACTTAGTTCCAATTTTCTGTGAATTTCAGTAAATTAGCTGCTTCCAAAAGCACTTGTAGCACGTGGAAGAGATGGGCAGGACCGGGCCCACAAGACTATGAAATCACCCTGATAAAGGATTCAAACCGGCCCAGTCATTTGGAGGGAACTGTTGCTATCAATGTGTTTTTAATAATAAAGTGTACACAATGATAGTTTAAAAGTATCTATTTAATAACTTCTATAGTAAGTGCTGGACACAACACCAGCTATTATGAAGAAAATTGAAGGAATCTCTCCAATGAGAAGCCAAACACACAGATTTTTATTATTATTATTATTATTATTTTCTAAGTAGGATTTCTATTTAAGAAGTAGCTCTCACGTGTTGCCAATGTATTTACGGTGTTCATGATCTGCTAGCGAAATTCCTTCTGTGCTTCTGATCAGCAGTCATTCCTACAGAGCACACAGTGCTGGTAGCACCGCAGCATCGTGGTCACCTCTGCCGTACAGGCGGGTGCTGATTTGTGCAGGGGCTGCCTTCATTTAGCTTTGCACCCTCTGAAAACAGTTGCTTGTTTCACATAACAGTTCATGTAACTGTCGTAGCAACTTGTCAGAGTGCTGGAGTGCTGGAGTTGAACTAAACCACATCCTTATGTTATTGTTTTTATACATGTGCGCAAGGTATCTCATGTTGATTCTTAATGTGTCAACTAAAGAGGGAATGTGCATGTTTTGAAGGAGATGCACAAAGTAAATGAGCCTCGCACCTTGTCCTTTGTTCAGAAAACTGAATAGTTAGTATTGCTTTAAAGTGGCCGTATCTGAATGTTTAATTTTATGTATTGTATTGTCTTATGTATGAATGTATCAATATTTAAAAGAAGAAGGAGGAAGCTTTCCATGTGTGGTCGAAGCCCCCCCCCCCTTTTTTCCCTGTTATGTCTCACGTTAGCAATACTACAGTATTGAATGTTTTTTTTTAAATTCTGGTAGCCAATGTAATACATTGCACAAAGGGCAGCAGAAATGAGCCTATTACTTATCTTCATGATACGTACCTATTATTTTCATGGGAAAGTCCACAGCCAGTACAGTATAATATAATATCATAATAAAATACTGTTAGGAAAATAAATTTCTTTTAGCAGCATTTTTTAGTCCTATTTTAGAATCAAAACAAAAAACTAAAAGGCCATATTTTAGAATTTTCAGTTATTTTTATTTTTACAACCATCTCTCCTGCACGTCTGCCTTTGTCTCCCAACCTTGTTTATAATGTTTACATTTTCCCAGCAGTCATTCTTTTTCTGCCTTAGTTCAGTGCAAACACTTTCAATCACTGCTGCAGTATATGCTGTCCAAAAGAACAGGAATGATTTATTTAGAGTTGCTTTTCCTTGGAAAGATGCATTTGAAATCCATTTAACTGAATGTAATGCATTAAAAAAAGCAAACCAAAACAAAACTTTCCATGAGAGAAGCACTTACTTCAGGGAAAGGAAAACAGATTCCTAACTGGTATAAATTTTTATGTCTCCTTGAAGCTGTTACCTTTAAATATAACACAGATATCACCCAAGAATTTCTGGCAGTTTTGGCCACTGTTAAGCTGTGGCTGACAATTAAGATACTAACCAAATTTTAGGAAAGCAAAAACAACGTTGTATTTCTGGATTTGTGCCTGGAGCATGAAGCCCTTACTTAAGAAAATATCCCAAACAAAATTAGTGACAGTGCTTAGTTTAATAAAGCCCATACCAGTCTCACTTCCCTTATTATACCAAGGACAAGGAACTAAACTTCAGTGAATTTGATTTTATTATTTTTTTTTTTCCTAAGCAGCTACTCCGTGTACAGTATTCCATCAGCTGCATTTAGGCTGAGTATCCTTTTAGTTCCTAAAACTGTGTCTTCCTTTAGAAGCATATGGTTTTGTAATTCTGAGCCTGAAAAGTGTACAGCCATTTAATTTTAGTAGTGGCAGTGCTGATAAAGATTTATTAAGGTAAGCAGAAGATAGACTGTGTGCAGTTGTTCTCTCCAAACTCGTGCATTTTGGGCTTTATTTTCTTTTCCTGTCAATGCTATCAGAAATGAATATAGTTTGTCTCCCAGTGTTGTTGTACTCCACAGTCCTTCCTTGCTAGAAATTATAAAAAATGTATGTATCAGGCATAAATGAGAACTTCAGGCATCACATTACTGCATGTATTTATGTATTAATTTAATGCCATAAATGGAGGAAAAAAATGTGACTGCATTCTTTTCATTAATTATCTTTACTTAAAGGGCACGATCTTGTCCAGATTATCCTGAAATGTTCTTGTATGGGATATCTGCCCTTTTTTCCTCATAGTGAAATCCAGCAGGTGTCACTCTGGGGATTAAATAAGGAATATTCCACAAAGAGATGTAACTTTGTTTGGGAGATCAGATGTTGAATTTAAAATATGTATTTCAATATATTTTTTCCAGCGTAACTTTTTGACCATGCCTTTTTCATTCTTATATGCCTTTTCTTTTTTAAAATTATGTGATTTGATGAGTCTGATCTTTCTGAGTATCCATTTGAACAGGATAACCCACACATCTGTATTGGACTATTCAATGAAAAGCTTTATTTGTAGGTGTCAAATCTGAGCCATGGAGAGCTGGGAATCAGTTAAGCATTGCCTTTACTAAAAAATGCTTTCGTGTTCTTCCCTGGGAATCAAAATTACTTGTCAGTGGAATTTCTATTTGCGCAAGTGCTGTTTGTTATTGAAACACTCCATGCATTGGTTTCTATTTAAATCCAAAAATTGACATCACAGATAATTATTCCAACATTCAAAAAACTTGGAGAAGAGAAACTTTTTCACGTTAAAGCAAGTCGCTGGTACGAGGAGTTCAATGCTGTACGTTTTGTAATGGGAAAAGAAGGGCTTTTTTGTTGTTTTTGTTTTGCATCTGTTGCACAGAGTGTATCTTTAGAGCTGAGTGTAACAGTGCGTTGCGTTTCAGTGGATTTTTGCAGAAGTGGATGATTCTGTAGTCTAAGGGTCCCATATGGTATGGAGTAGCATATTGAAGAATGTGTGGATTTCTAGGGGAAATCATTGCTGATTTCCCATACAATAGGAAAGCTTTCTTGGACTGAAATAAAACTTCAGCATGCAAAGTGGAGCACATCTCTTATCAGTCAGAAAGAAGTTTTTTATACATGTGTGCATACCTGTGTGTGTATATGTACATTATACACATAGAACACATGTGTTTTACATGTGTATAAGTATATATTTTACATACATTTAAAAAAAAAATCATGTAACTACATGACTTGTAACCTCAAGCCTCTTTAAACAATTCAGTTTCCTTTCTCTCACTTCTTTCTCCTGTGTAAGCCTCCATCCTGTTCCGTTTTTTATTCTATTCCACTTCCTTTCCTGTGATGGCTCTGAATGAGTCACTTTGCCAGGCATTAAGAATATGTCTTGACAGTATTTCCTAAAGCTTATCCTACCCTAGCTCATGTGGATGAAATTAACCTCTGCCTTATCCTTCCTTACAAAGAGAAATGTCTGTCCTAACACATCCAGTTTCTTGGAAGGGGAAGGTGAGGGTGAGAACCCTTTCCATTAGTGGCCGTGTATATTTAAACTAGGAGTCCTTTTCCATGAAAGGCTCTTAAGACCAACCAATGTGTTTACCACAGCTGAATATCAAGGTTGGTAACTTCTTATAGAGTTGATTTATTATTCAGTCAGGAAAAAGTTAGTTGAAAAATGTTCAGGAAAGTCCAAGTTAAGGCTCCTTCCTGATTGCTGTTCAGGTACTCTGCATGGCTACTGTTCTGCATTCTCTTTTTAAATTAAAAGCCTTGTATATTGCATCATAACATACTGAAGGCCACCAGGATTGTGTTTTTCTATGAAGCTAGCAGCAATCCTTGGTTAACACTAAGTGGATACTTCAACACACAGCTAAATTGTATCCTTTCTTGTGGTTATGTGCATGCCAGTGCAGTTTGGGGTTTTAAAGCTATTCCTTTTTTTTTTTTTTTTTTTCCTCTTTTGTCTTTTTTGTTTCCTTTTTGGGTTGTGGGTGGTTTTTTGGTGGTTTTTTTTTTTTAATTATTTTTTTTTTGGGGGGGGGAGGGAAGGGAGGAAGTTTTTTTTTTTTTAATGTGTTGTTTTTTTTTCAGTTCTGAGTAGGTAAAGATAGAAACATGAAAAAAAAAATATCTAATCAGTTAATTGTGTACGTGCATCAGGAAACAAAAGTCTTTGTGCTAAAACCGAACAAGGAAAATTATAGTCCTAGAGAAGGGTAACTTTGGAAAACAAGTAGCACATAAGAATAAGGATTCCCTTTAGGCTGAACTCAGCCTATTGCCCCACAGAGCTGCAGAACAGCAGCTCCACTTCTCGATCAGCTCTCAGTGAAGGAGAACTTGAAAGGTTAAATCCATTCTATCGCTCTCAGATTTTGTTTAAAAAAAAAAAAAAGCAAAAAAAAATTGCACATTAGCAAGCAATGTAGAAATGGAAAAATTATTTGCTGTCACAAACAGGTGTGGTGTTTGTACTTGGAAGATCCAACAATTCTGTCCAGAGTACAATAATTGGGTGTTCATTTAAATGCTTGTTCAGTTACTCATCTCACAGGAGATGCTTAATTTGTGACTACAGAAGGTGGTTTGAACAGACTTGGGAATCTTGACAGTGTCATTTGCAGATTGATTTCAGAAGTCCCAGCGCTGCCTTGCGAGAACCTTATGTTGTCCTTTTGCATGCTGGATGGATGCGCTATCTTAGTATTTTCACAGTTCTTACCATTTCTTGGGAACTTTTTTGGTCTTTTTTGTTTGTTTATTTTTGCCTTTTAGCATGAACCACTGCACTGGTGTAAATAGGCCTGCAATGCCAGCGTATTTTTTTTCCTTGCCCTTCCCTCCCTCAGTATTTCAGAATATATTTTAAAAATCCCATTTCTTCTGTAGCTAACATCTCTCTTCTAAAAACTATGCATACAATCCAAGGGTAGAATTCACTCTATGCAGTTTAACTGGGCACTTTTATGTGGAGCTATAGAGATACCACAGTCTGCAGACATGCTAAGCTTCTCTTAGAGTCGCATTACAGCCCATGAAGGACATGACAGTGTTTCATGATAAGTTGGAAGGTTGGCATAAAACTTGCACAATCTCTGTGGGGCCACTAGAGCACCAGAGCATATCAGCATACGCCACCGTCTGTAAGATGAAGCGTCAAGTCAGTGCAAAACCAGCACCAAAATAATTCAGATTCCAAGTGGATTTTAGGGCTCAATTGCAATAAGATCTCTAAAGAAGATTAGGCAAGGGGAGGAAAGATCTGCTTAAATGCATATTATCTAATGAAACCAAAACTACGTGCTAGAAACTTGTGGTTTGATAGGCAGTTACCTGTGATAACTCAGCTTTCTCAGAGAGTGCCTGCATGCCAAACCAAAGTGTTCAAAAATAGCATTTTATCATACAGGAGTTGCTTAAGAAGTCCCACAGAAGTTTGTTTTCCTTTTAGAATTTCCTTGCCTGTTAATTAGACTTCTAAGCCTTTATAATGAGCGTTTAAACAGCATATAACTATTCCAGCTCTGAGGTAGATGTTCTGCCTTCTTGAGCATGAAGTAACAGTGAAATGATAAAGTCTGGTAGCAAAGGAAGGTCATGTGATGGAAGGAATTAAAATTGCTGTCACGCACTCAGAAAATATCCAACTAATTATAATGTAGTTCCCACTGTAAAGCAAACTGTGTGCAAGTAAGCAATTGGGATGATAGTGCCTAGAGCATGACTTTCTGACTGCAGTGACAAAGCTGAGCCAGGTGTCCAGTGGTCAGTAACAAGCCATTTCTTTACATACAAGACCACTGAGGTAAAGAGAAAAATTCTTTCAGATAGTGAGATACCTGTGTTTGCAGCTGTGTGTGTGATAGGAATTCACAGTAGGGGTGCTAAATTAATTGTCTATTCATTATTTAAATTTGGCAACAAAAACATTTCTAGTACTTCATACAGCTAAGATGCCAGTAACTGCTATGATAAACTAGCTTGTATTTTCTCATACAGAGTGAAGGTGAGACATCCAGTTGCTGTGTGTGGAGGATTCTTGTTATTGTATCTTTTCCTCATCTGTGCAGAGTAAAGAATTTTCCTATTTCCATTATCATGCTAATTTTGCTGTCTTTTAAGGCACCACCTCGAGTTATCAGGTGGCTCAAAACTTCTCCCAATTTTTCAGGATTTTTTTTTTTTTTTTTTTTGCTGCTTAGTTATGAGCCATGATTTGTGCACATGCAGTTCAATGTTACTTTGGTTCCTTTGCTGCCATTCATCCGCAATTAAAAAAAAAAAATTGCTGAATTGGAATAATAGAGAGGAACAATGGGCTATAACAGGATGTTCAAGGCAGGGTCATTACAGTATATTTTCTTGTGCAATCCTGTTATGAGCAAGCTACATATTTACCAGCTTGCTTAATTTGTCCGCACCCTATTATTAGTGCGGTAAGGTTATGAGCTGCCTGTTTTCTATCAGAGTTCTATATAATCTGATAGACATTTTTGTCTATTTGTAGAAAGTTATTCGTAACAGCTTTCTATATGTATTTTTGGTATTCTGTATTTATCATCATTGGTAGTGACAAGAAGGATGGATAAAGTAATGAGAAAAAGAGCCAGGAAATGCTTCAGAGTGAAATGGCAGTTTAGTTTTAGTGTATTTTGTAAAATAAACTACCAGAAGCTTATGCTGAGCTGCTGAATTTAAAGGTCTAGATAAATCTTTTACAACAAATATTTTGATTTTAAAGTTGTAAAAGAAAACATTTGGTTTGCAGTGTTGTTTTTTGACAGAGAGAATACATTTTAGGTTATTTTCAACATTCATAATACAGGAAACTAGTCTGCTCTAAAAAAGTGAGGGTAAGAAACAGTGCCTATGGGTCTCTGAAGCATCTGTGGACAGTTTATGTGATGTGTGATTAATCTGTTGCTTCTCTAGATGAAGGACACCCACAATGGTCACAGAAGCAAATGTTTAGAGAAGGTGTTGAGTTAATGTGAAATAAGGAGGTCAAGCAGGAGGATTCAGTCACATCTGGGAGGACAGAAATTTGGAATTGGTATCCAGGAATTAGTAGAATAGATTAGAAACCAGCCCAGATGGGTTTTGGATGCTGATGAAGACTGCATGTTTTCAGAATTGTGTGAGAATATCTCAGTCTTTAATCAAGATGTGCTACTTTCTTAGATGTGAAAATGATTCTTGAAATAAATAGAGCTAATTTGGAATACTGGGCTGAAGCTGTGTGACAGAGTCTGTGAAATGGAAAACTAAGGGTACTGTAGGACAATTTTGAGGTTAGCAGAACTGTGAGGGGAAGTCTGTCTGGCAGCTAAATATATCAGTGCTGCCTTCTTTTGCACGAACTTCTGCATGGGAGGACAATGGGGTGGAGGAATCAGCCACTGCTTTGAATATTCATCTGTTAAGATTCTGGTTCTTTCAGAATAAGAGACACATTGACTGATACGAAGTGTCAGTGGATGAGATTTGACTTGATGCTACTCACCAAAAGCTTTTTCTAATTGAAAAGTTTATGTTCAGCTTGAATGGCTCTCTGGAAGTGTTAGAGACCAACTGTTTTACTTCAGCTCTTTGACTCAGTTTGGCTTTTGAGGCTTAATCCTGCAAATCCTTAAAGATGGAGTAGGAGACTTAGGAAGTACTAAGTGAAACTGTATGGATGGCACGCAGAGCACAAAACAAGGCCAGTGGCTTGCAAAATCAGCAACAATTTGAAGGGAACTGTACAGATGGCAGGAAAAAAGCTAGTGACTGGCAAGAAAACATTGTGAAGAAAGTATATGTGGGGAAAAAATTTCAGTTGGTTGCTGGGGCCACACTACTACTTCTATTTGAGTAGTTATCATGCCCAATGGTATTATGTGTTTAACAAAGAATATCAGTATATTGCTTGGCATAGGAAAGAGAATGCTTAATGTGAAAAATAAAGCAAGCATTTAATATTGATTAACAGTATTTTTGTGACTTCACGCACACTAGTTAAAGTGTCCCTTCTGAAAATTATCTTCTATGCCTGTATGTATGCAGTATTTTAATGGAAATAGCTCCAAGAAATACATGTGCACTTCCAGAATCCATTTTCAAAAGGAACACTTAACTGCTTAGAGCACTGAGTATATGAAAAGGATTACATATGATGATGATTTACTTATTGAAATCAACCATGTTTTCTTAGACAGTGACTAGTTGAAAGAACACTGGATTTCTTGAGTTTATGTCATGCCTCCAGGACAGGACGAGAACCATGATTAGAAAAGATGTCTGTTGGGTTGCTTTTCCTGTGAGAAAGCACATCTCTTTTACTCTCTCTTCCTAAGAAAGTGAGATGGAAATAGCTCTCACCTTTGTAGGCTTCTAGCTGATGCACTAGAAGCCTGCAATGTAGAAATCACTCAGTCATACTAGTTTGCCCAAGGGGACAGGATTCATACTGCCATAGATCATCACAGTTACTTGAGTTACATGGAGATGCAGCCAATCTGCTTTCATGGAGTTTAACTGCCTGAAAACTTAAATGATATTGGCCTTTCTTATCAAAAGAGAACCTCCAAGGAATTGTCAGAAATTTTCTGGCAACTGTTCTTCGTTTTGTTTTCAAATTGCTCCTGATTAGTTTTATACATAAAAAGATGAAAAAGGCTTCCAATGTACAATTGGTTTACTGGTTCAGGTAATTAAAAAAAAAAAAATTATGGGCCTACATTTGTAAGCACACTCAGGTAGAGTATAAACTATTTCCAGTCCCACAGAGGGAGGTGAACCTCAGTTTGTCACAGTGAAACAGTTGTTTCCTGGCAATGGCAGTTGGTTCACAACTTCCAGTGTTTGAAGATGTCACAGGTCATATGGATTCTATGTGTTTGCAGCCTTTGGGTTTAACAGGAAGGTCAGCAAGTTATCAAGCAACTGCTGTCTGTTCGAGGAGATTCAAATGCCTTTCCTGCCCTGCTGCTGGGGCGCCTCAGCTTTCAAAGAGAAAACAGCACTGCTCCTCTGAAGTTACCACTATCTAGGCCTTGTCATCTAGCTAAAAAGAGCAAAGGCGAAATTAAAATTTACTTGCTTTCTTTGTTGTTGTTGTTCCATCTGAGATCCTGTAGACCTTGTTTCCATCTAGCGTAGTCTCTGTGGAACTACCCAGTGTATACATTTTTGATTCCTTCCTCACAGCTGCCTTTCCAAAGCTATCTGTATCCCCAAATCGTTAGGAAGACTCCCACTTCTCAGTAACTATCTGAAAGAACTTACTGTGTTTTCTGTATGTAACCTGTGTATATATTGTAATACAACAAATCATAACATAATTCTTCCTCACCAAACCTACATGGGTAGTACTAAGGGTGATTAAACCAGAAGCCTCCTTACATGATCAACCATTTGATTTACTTTAATCCTCATTGCATGTGAGCATGGTTACCAGAAGACCTATTTCCAGGTTGCGTGTCTTTTGAAGAAGTGCAAGATGTGCTTGTGGAAATGGTAGGTATGTGGTCAATTGCACGGATGTAACTGCCTCTATTTTTGTAGCAAGGCTTAAGCAATAATTAACAGAAAATTGGAACTTTCTTTGCGTTTTTGAAAGTATAGCGAGCACAGTATTGTAGTTACTGCTAGACGGATCCCTTCTGACAGCATTTCAATCAATTATGTTTTTCCTTGTTTTGGTGAAGGAAGGTAATCTTTGCAATGCTCTTTTATTTGCCAGTCTTATCTGTAATCTGTAGAAATGTCATATGTCTAAATCACAGCACAGCGTTCAAGAAAAGTCTTTGATGTTTATTGGAAAACCACTTGGTGACAAAACAAACAGAACTGTGATTATTGTCAAATTTGATTTATTTTAAATAATGACAACATTTTTTTTTTCAAAATTAGAAAGGGATGAAGTGGTTCAAATGAAATCAGGCCTCACTCCTCTAAAATCCAAGTTGTACCATATTGTACATAGTTGATGAACGGGTGAAGATTTTACTGCTGATGACTCTTTCACTTGTGTCTGCAGTGCCTATTCTTTTGTTAGATTTGGAATTGAAGTACCAAAATGTGGAAAAAGGCTGCTCTTGCATTGTTTCTGGCATGCTTACAACTTGGGAGTATCTAAAATATCATCAGAAAACTTGTTCTCATGAGATTCCTGTCTAAATTTCCAGACTAATAAATCTGGAACATTATCCAAAGAAATGTAGATACTTTGACGCTCATAAAGTTACAGCAGAACTTGTGGTTGACATTTTGGATTATTTTTGTTGCTGCTGTTTTTTGTTGTTTTCTTGGATTTTTTTCAGTGTTTTCCTTGTATTTTTTTTTTTTTTGCCTAATCTTAGTTATTTCTTACTCTTTCTCTCTTGTCTTCTCAGCAAACGAGTTATGTAAGAACTTCCAGTGTTTTTTTGTCCCTTTCCCTTGTTTTTAATGCAATTTATCATTCACTGTCCGTGTAAAATAGGTGTTATTTTTGACGAGCATTAGTATGTTAATTTAAAGTGGAGTTTGACAATGTATCAATCCACGTGCAGAATGAGCTCTGAACTGAATCACTACTGAAGGTTAACCCAGGAGAGAGAGTGAATATCATTTGGGAAATATTTGTTGTTTTTTTTTTTTTTCCTGCATTTAATTAAGGTGGATTTAATAAAGAATATGCGTGTTATTAGTATATCAAATTCTCTTTACTAAGAAGTCTCTGCTAGTGAAATGCTTCATAGTTTTAAACATGTTTGACTGCTTTGTTCAAACATTACTATAGAAAAAAAATTAATGCAAGGATCTATCTATTAGAGTTGCATGAGCAGAGAGCTACTTTGCTAGTATAGGTGATGCAGTTGTCAGTGCTGTTACTGTGTCAGTATTCATCAGTAATTAATTCCATTGCTGTAACAAGAGCACTTGAAGACCACGTTATCATTCTAGCAGAACCCTGCCAAGCAGCTGGTGCCGTTTCTTGTTTTTGTTTTGCTTTCTCAGGGAAGTAGGATTGAGCTTGCTGGAACTGTTTCTCATCTCTCATAGATAAATATCAGTCAACTTAATCATTCAAAGGGAAACACATTTGACGCTCATTACCTATGTGGACAAACATATGAGGGCTGCTCCATAACTATTGCATCCTATTTCATTCTCTTGGCTTGTGACATCAGAGGTGGACATTGCTGGAATGCTAGCCCAGGTTGAATCTTTGTGCCAATATTCCATTATATTCTGTTGCCATGAGACAGATGGCAGCAGAGGGACAGTCTGATAGAATGGCTTCTGGCATGGTAGTGTGTATGAGGCAAAATTCTAAAACTTAATTCCTCTTTGTGGAAAAATGGCACACACTCACATTCAGTGGTGCTTGCTGAGCATTTCTAGAGACCAAACAGTGGATGCGAGCACAATGTAGCTGTGGGTGGTGTGTTTCAGCAGTACTGACAGTGCTGTGGAAGGCAAACCATGTTCTATGTGCCCATGTACAGCTGCCACACTATGAAGTGAAGAGCATCTCAATCAGCTCATCCATGCAAATTGTCTAATGGCAGTGACTGTAGAAACAGTGTTTTGTAGCTGAGAATTTGTTCTATCAAATATTGTTCTTGTGCTATTTGTATCACAGTTTTCTTGAAAATAAATAGGAGGCATTACTTTCAGTGCAATCTATATCCTATGCCATAGTCACTCCTATTAATGGTTCTTTAATATGGTTCAAATTTTATTGACATTCATATCTGTAGCCTCCTAGAGTAAAATTTATTATGTATGCTTGGATAACTGATCAGCAAACTAGAGAATGTAACAGTTATATTTTAGATTCTATCCTCATTTAATTACGTGTACTTTCCTGAAAAGAATTTACTTCTGTAGCACTTACCTCCTCTTGCAGAAGCTCCCAGGAAATATTTGCATATAGAAATAATGTTTCCAAAATTCTTCTGTGAGGTAAAAGGCCTATGAAAGTATATTCATTGTGAATAAGGAAGGGAAAAAAAATCAGCTCCTGGTACTTTTGCTAGTGGTTTTTGCACTGTGTAGACCTCTACTAGCATCTAACAGTTGTCCTGTATTTCTCAAACGTTAATGAGTTCTATTTCAAAATTATACTTATGGAGAGACCTGCTTCCTTTTGGAAGAACATTAAGTATACTGGAGGCAACTGATCTCACCTCTTCTCCAAACTGATGATCTTGTTAAGTTTTTAAAAGCTTGGCTCTGTAACAAATTGCTCATAAGACCAATTAATGCTGTGTGGAAACAGATGTTTTTGATTTGTTAGCAGTCATGTTGTTTTCAAGCTTCAGAATATCGCAGGGCTGTTATTTTTTGTAATGCGCCTCTTGATCTTTTCATTTGTTTTAGAATACTTAATTATGTTGCACAGATATAATTGGACTGGAGCAGTTACGCTTTAAATGAAGGATTTCTGATGGTGAATCAGTTCTAGACCAGTGAGCTTTAGTGTCCTCCTTTTTGCTTGTGTCTGTATCCCATGCACAGTGCTTGTTGAAATGCAAAAAGATTTTTGTATCACTTCAAGGAACTAAATTTCTTTTTGCCTAAATAATAATAATAATAAAAATTCTCTTTGGCTGTCTAGGAACTTACTGATTGCTCTGAAACTCTCATATCTTTATCTAGCTATACATTTAGTTAATAACAATAGCATATAATTATCCAGACTTTTTCAAGAGCCAGTGACTAAAAGCACTGGAAGGAAAGATCATCTGTGTTTATGCAAGCTGTATTCTGGGATATAAAAAGTAACATTATTTTTATAATTATCAGCCATTAATTGTGTTGGCTTCTTTTTCCTCCAAGAATAAGCACAGAAAGAAAGGCGTGTTTGTGTTTTGTTTGAAACCTTGATCAACAACAGCTCCCTAAATTTCTCTTCTACTTTTCTGAAATTTACTGGCTCACAAATGGCGTATGTCATCAAATGAAATGCATTTTTGCCATCTATGCAGTTGATTAAGCTCTGGAGCTTCTGTCCTCCGAGAATGCTAACAAAACTTCACAGTGACCATCTGGGCATCTAGCCTTGTTCAGAACAGGATTGTTTCTCATGTAGCATTCTGCATTTTAATAATCTCTGGCAACTTCAACGTGGTAGTTACACTTCAAAGACTGTTTTCTCTCGTGATGGCCTAAGGGCCAGTGGAGCATGGAGAAGCATAAAATAAATACATTCACAGTTTCTGTCATGAGAAAACTTTGTAAGAGTCAGGGTCACTCTCGGGCTTCTCCTGGGTCAAGAAAGCCACAGAAACTCTTAAATGTTCTTCTTAAGGGAACTAACTGTGAATAAATGACAGTGAGTGGTGAGTTGTCACTTTCTAGTCAAGCTGTGAGGAGAGCAACAGCACTGGTAGAATGACAAGTATGTAAAGACTCACATTTGTGGATGTCTCATCAAGTCTGTCTCTTGTTCAAATCAACATTAACTGCCAGATTTATTTACCAAAATTAATTGAATTAACTTACAAAGTATGATAGGGTTTACAAATAGATTTTCATATTTAAGACATTTAGAACAGTTGCTTGGGAAAAAAACTATATTAGTGTTAACATGTAGCTTTAGAAATCTTAGGTTTTTTATAACTTAAACAGCCCTGCTTTGTTACTTGTATAGTTTAGTGGAAACAAGAAATAATGTGTAAATAGTATTCAAAGTTATTGAAGGATTGCATTCCTTGCAATGAATGCAACAAATGTGGCCAAAGCACATCTCAAGAATGATATTCTCAAATGTATACCTCAGATAATAGATTTCTGCAATAGTTCCTTAGTTTTGCCCATAGGATGTGATAACTTCAGCTAGGATGAAGAATGCTAACAAACATTAGGATGTAGCAGCAAGTATGTCATAACCAGTTGTGCCAAGAAACGAATGTGATCTGATCCCATAGTGATCAGCTCCACCTATGTCACAGTCCTGCTGGAGAAAAATAATATTGCTTAGAGAAATGTACTGGTGACATTTTATGGTAGTAAATATTGGAAAAATATTGCTTCTCAGTGAGATTTAAATATGAATCAGGTTTGGTTTTTTTTTCATTTTTTTCTCTATGCCTAGAAGAAGTTATCATAAAGGAAGTTTAATATTATACTGGTGAGATGTGAAATGCAAATGATATGGGAATAATTTAGAGAGTAGACTTTTCAAATCTGAAGGTTTTTTTTCGTTCCCAAAAAGTACATGAGAATTACACTGAATAGCTTTCTAAGCTGACTACTTCAGTGTATTAAGATATAAACAGTCATAGTTTGATTTTTTTTTAATAGACTAAATATCTATGAGATACAACTTAGTATCTTTCAAAGATAAGACATTATATAGTTAAAATACAATTATATGAAGGGTCCATGAGCATGCAGCATGGTAATGAGTGATGTTTACAATACAATTCACAGAGTTTTGGCTGTTGGAAGCTGTATTGTTAGGCTTCTGGCCAGGACTCAGGATATCCCTTTGCTACTTTCAAAAAATCTCTTGAGTCCTTAATTTCCAGATGAACAGTCACCAAAAGTCCATGGAAGAGTCCTTGAGCAAAACTAAGGCAGCACTGAATGCCTTTTTTTTTTTTTTAATTTAAAAAAAAAAAAAAAAAAAGACCTGTTAAAGCCCTACGGTGAAAATAACTTGTTGGAGAGGATTTTCAAATTGTTTAAGGGGCTGCCTGGATTTCCAGTGTGATCTTATTTGAGCAGTGTATGCCACTTACCTTTGGATATATTTTTCATCAACGAATATTACAAGACCTAAGTTATGTTAGGAAATAGAGTATGGTGCTGCTGTATTACTTCTATAAAATTGTATCTTCAGGGCTGCCATTTTATGACTGCTTGGCAAATCCCAGCAGTGCCATTTGCAATCAGGGAGGCAAGCTGCTAATGATGCTTCAGTAAAACTAATATGTGATGCAAATGGATACCTTCCTTTCCTTCCCCCCTTTCGCTGCTTCAAGAACACTTGAATTTGGTCACTTAAACTCTGGGAGGAGCTGTTTGCTGCAAAAATGTCTCCATATTTCTCTTTGTCTATGGTTTTGGTATACAATATTTGAAGTCTATACAAACAAGACAAACAGCCTGCTGTACTCATCTGCCTTAGCGGTTGTTTTGGTAGATAATAGTTGCTGGAAATCTGCACAACTTTTTTTCCAGTGTTCTTTCAACTGTCTTCTGATTTCGTACAGCCGTACCATAATGTTTCACCTTTTTGTTGGGATCTCACCCAAAATTTTCATAATGCTTTTCTGGCCCTTGGTGAAGTTTTTCTGAAACCTTCACTTAACCAATTTGCCCTTTCTTTGTACTCCATGGAGGTGATTCAGCCTTTAACCCGCCCACCCATCCATTTCTCCTCTTTTCACACTACCTTTGCTTTTGAGTTTGTTTTTCATTTTGCTCTGGGCATGTGATTACATAATGACTTGAGTGGAATAAATTGGAAACTCAAAACATGAATGTGCTATATAATTTTTATGCTTCTTAAAATTCCCATCTTGACATTTTTGGATGTTTTTTATCTCCTGCTCCTTCAGCTAAGCTGTTTATAGGAAAGTTATTAGTAGGGCAGGGATTTGTAAGTTTTTTACATATTTGAGGTGGGGTGGAGTTGCCTGGTATGTGGGCACCTACTGCTGCCTGCTAATGGCAGCTGCGTCCATGCAGGAGAGATATTGAGGCCAGCTTTGGTGTATGTCTCTTATCCCTTCAGGACAGGCAAGTGAACTTAGGCTTGATATCTCTCAGTATGGAAATGTGTGATGAATTCTGGTTGGGAAGATGCAGTATGTATGCAGTTATGTCTGTGTGTCTGCAGATTGCAACTTGAGCCAAGTACAATTAATACTACAGAGCAATTATGCTACCAACAATTTGTAGAAAAGTCAGAATGAGAGCCAGTGGTTTCATCTGTAACTCTCTGCAGTATTTGTATGTGATGTTCACTACTTCTTTTTGCAAAAGATTAGTTAAAAGGCAATGAATGTTATGAATAGCTAGGCAGGTCCGTTTCCACTGCACCAGCACGCGTTATGAATGTCTTCAAGGTATGGTTCGGATAGTAAAATTGTTGATGGTGTTGCTATTTAAAAGAATTATCATTAGCTTCTGAAGTTAACACCCTTTCACTTCTGTTGTTTTAAGCACAGAGATTTGAGAAATCCTGACAGTATTGGGACAATAATAATAAATTTCCCCAACCAAAGGACTGTAAAGTGTTTGAGAACTGCTGACTGGGGGAGTGCTTCAAAATCTGAAGAAAGTTTTAGATCTTACATCTGTAGCTTTTTAAATAGGTATTCAGAGAAGATAATAATCAGATGGATATTTAGCTCTTACATATAATATTTTAGTGTAAGTTAAATTCTTCATATGCTTTAGTATTTCTCAAAATTTTAATCAAGAAATATGTACTATTTTAAATAGCGGCAATTTTCTTACAGTACTTTTCCTTTACTAACTTTTCTGTTTTCTGACAAAAGTTTCAGAGGTCAGACTGCTTTTAATTAATGGTTCATGCTGAATTACAAGTATATCATTTATAATAGCAACAGTGAAAAAGCAGCCCTGAGTTTGGCTGCTGTTACAGGATAATAAGCTGAAAAATCAAGAAGGATATTAAAAAACAATTTATTTCAAGTGTATTTATTCTGTCTGGGGTGCTGTAGAATTTCACTGGGAATTCTTGTCAGTCACAATGGCTTGATTGACCATTGCTTCCTGCATTATTATGTATCTAAGCATAGGTGGTTTTTAATTCCTTTTGAGACTCTTTGGGAGAAATGGAGGAATCATGACAATCGATGTGACTGATGGCCAGACAGTTGAAGTGAATTTTAAATTTAAATCAGCTTTCTTCGTGTACTTCAGGCTGTTACTTCATGGAATGCAGATTAGTGTTTCATACAGTTCACTATGATGTAGTTACACCTTGAATGTCATTTGTTAATTACAATGTGAATTTTTTTCAGGTTATCGGGGGTCAAGTTATGATTAAGAAGGGTTCAAATATTTGTTATACAAGGTTGTTATATGCAATTCATTCTATAAGGTGAGTTCGTAGAACGGGCTGCAAGAGATGAGATAAAGATAGAGCTGGCTACGGGAGGTCACGTTAGGTAACGATTATACATTTAGTTAGCTGTGTTGGAAGCCTGCTTAGTGATTTGTAGATGCAGAGAGAATATTGATGTAGATTGTCTCACTGAAGTGACTTAATGTGGGGAATTCCTCCTGGGAGATCTTCCTTCAAATTCAGCAGATGAAGTGTACTAACAGGGGCAATCATGTCCAAACTGTAGCCTGAGAATAGATTTTGAGTAGGCTGATTCTAAGCACTACATTTCTCACTGGTATTCTCTCCTGCAGATAATAAAAATTAGATCTGTAGTAGCTACTTAAAGACTCTGAACTCTATGATTCAGTAGGAGAATTAAAAATTATGATTATCATCATCCCCTTTTGTTCTCTTGGTACTTCTCTGTGAGCTTAAAGGAATATCCAAAGACATCATTTGAAGGTTTGTTGTTGTGGGGTTTTTTTGTTTCTTGATTTTTAGAACTGAACCCATCTTCTTTGTACTGTAATCATTCCACATTTAGTAGTACTATATACTTCCAGTAGCTGATTTGGCTCTCAGTTCTGAATTAGTTCAAATTTCCCATAAGATTTGTAGTTTGATTTTCAACAGATGTTTTAAGGTCATCTTCTATGTAATGACTGGTACTCAACAGTGCGGCGTTCAGAGTTCAGCTCTCTGGGTGATAGCCACTGCAGACTTGAAGTTCTCTATTCCTTAAAAACGCTTATCAAAGGTTTTCCATTCTCTATTGCTTCCTTAAGTAGTGCGAGACAGATCAGTAATGACTTCAAAGCTAGAAACTGTATGATATCAACAGTCTGGGAATGAATATACTTTAGCCTGGAGAATGAGAATGATGCTTACTGATATCTCTATGTCTTACTGAATTCATATCTAGGAGATGATGACTTTTGGAATAGGACAGATCAGATGCAGCTAAGCTTGTCAGTATTGCTCTTGATCAAAGTCTGTGTTTAATCCATTTTATACTTGTCTTAGACAAAGCAAGAAGTACTTTGTTTCCTAATCTGTAAAACATTTATATGCTATTCAGAATAATGAATACCTTCATAAAATTTCCACTAGACTTGAAATGATGTGCAGCAACAGCAACCACGCATCGGTGCAGTCAGTATAGATTTGAGGTGTTGCATTTAAAAAAAAAAAAAAAGAAAAGAAAAGAAAAGAAAAAAGAAAAAAAAGGTTCTATGAAATGTGAGAGACTGTCCTGGTAATAACAGCTGTTAGTAGCTTTCAGCTTTTCTAAAGAAGGTGCCTGGCTTATTTCTCTGCACTATCACATCACTTGGCAGTTAAAAAAATAAAAACACCAGTACAACAGTTATTCCCTGATTCTATCCTGAGAAGGGGAAATAGGTTTACTTTGGGGTGGCAGGACCGGAAAAAAAAAAAAAAAAAAAAAAGTTTTATAGCTGCAAATTCTGATTTCAATTGAGAAACTTGGAGATATTAGGGAAGCAAGTAGTTAGCTCATCAGATCTTTTCTGTTCTTTGAATTCTGTAGATCTGAAGCAGAAGTTAACATTTTTATTTCTGCAAACAGACAAAGCACGTACCTCTTACAGAATATCCTTGCATCTACTTAAGAATTAATATGGAAATTTTCTGTCTCTGCTTGACCCAGTTATCTATGTCACCAAAAAGAGCACTTGATTTCTGCTCTTACAGCTTCAGAAGAGAACATTATTCTCTCTCTACCATATATGCTGATTAATTCAGAATATAGTATTTATTACCTGTTGAGTTTAAGCAAATATCCTGCTCTATCAACAGCAAGAGGAAGCCCATGCCGGAGAAATCTGTATTTCACCAAAGGAAGCTTGGCATAAGCTACCTCGATATAAATGCAGGAGATACTTTTTTTGCTTGTTTCTGTATGGTTCCCTTGCATGGAATTGGTTTGGCGATGTGGTTTCCGTTGGCTCCAGCGATGTCAAGGCCATTGATGATGAAAGTTTGTACTGTTTTTCCCCACTGCTAGGAAAATTGTCTTCCCCCGTCCTGCCCCACAACCAAATCTCTGCCAAGCAAGCAGCTGTGAACAAAGTTTCTCAGCAAAAGGAATTTGAAGTTTTGCACACTGTGTGGAACAGGAAAAACACACAAAGTTTTGAGAGAGATGAGGTGGGGCACACAAGTTCAAATCCTCTGAGTAAAAAGGGAGCATATGCATTGGATGATCCTTTGAAGGTGTCTTATGCAGAAAACTGCAGGAAAAAGGGGAAAAATGCAAGAGAATATTATCTTTTTATAATAACTTTGGGTAACTTAGTCTAAGAAATATTTGCTATTAAAGTTGATTTGCAAGCCTACTGAAAGTGAGTACTGCAGCTACATCCGAGAAAGGGCAAGAACTGGTCAGTAGAATGTCATTTAATTTAATTTTAGTAAACATTATTCTTATCACAGCTTCCTATAGAATTCCACGTTTTATTTCCCCCAGGATTATTTTAATGGAGAACAATTAAGTCACTATCAGAATTTTGTAGGTTTTTGTTTTGGTTTGGTTTTTTTAATCTAGGAAAATAAATGCAAGGCATGAATTTGTAGAAAAGATGCATGCCTACATTAAAGCCATCTATATTTTCCATGCTTACAGTGGAAATTTTCAGTTGCTTGCCATTTGGACAATCCTTAACTGAGATTTTCCACAATAATTTTCTGCCTTAATATTTCTACGTTTGACAGGGAGACAATGAGCTCAAATATGTGAATGAAATATAAGTAGAATTTATACACAATTTATGAGCAGAATAGCTGTGCATAATTCCCAGTCCTCTGTGCTGTGGCCCTAGTTCTTGTGATGTTTTATTACATTTGGAACGAAATATTTAGTTCTCAAGAAATACCTTATCCAAGAGAGACTCGTTTTTATCAAGGCTGTGAAATTGTGTCCAATATCTGTGGTATTTTAATGTTCTGAACTAATATTTTTATTTTGGTTCGCAATCAGGTAAGCCAGGGTGGAATAGTGCATAGGATATGGAAAAGTCTGTTTGTAATTAAAGGAAGACTAATTGGACTTCTGGGACTGTGTGTAAGATACACCAGTCTTTCCCACGGCCACGCCCTGAGCATATGATCTTTAACTGAATTCATGGAAACATTCAGGCTGCTTCCTACAGATTGCAGCTGGCACTGTCTGTAAAATCTGTGCTTCACAAAGAGAGGAGGATTTTATGTGATAATGTGCAATGATACATTTCATCCTGCCACGGTGTTACTACACAGCTATATGAAACAGATGGCGCTGCAAAAAGGAGGAAAAAGGCAATACTTCGTGCCTAAAATAGGGCTCCTATTAATGGTCATCTTTGCAGTTCTCATTCAGAGGAGATGAAATAGTGTGGTGCTTGGCCATGAAATATGTGTGTGGCTTACAGACTGTGTGCCAGCTAAATTGTTAGGTGACACACCAACTGCTTCTGCTATTTCAAACTTCTAACATGTTTCCCTGCAGCATAATCTCTTCAAGTAGAGCTTTTTCATTGGCATAGCATCACCTTCCTGTTAACAGCATAAAAATGGAACAGTGTGTTAGCTCAAATTTAAGGCCAGTTATGGGTCTATCCGTAAGGTTAGTGCAGTCACTTGGTAGCACTTGGATTCCTCTTCAAAGGATTTCACTTCTCATTTTGTGAAGATGATTAGTTAATTATTCTGGTCCTGTAATTCTTTGTAAAACTGACAGTAACTCTTGCAAAACAAGCGTTTCTTTTACACTTAGAAGCTTAAGAGTAGTGCTTATGTGAATATTCCTCTGGATGTAGTATAGTGTGGATGAAGCTGAAGGGACTTCCCATTTAGAAACATTGGTGGATGATATTTGCCTGTATTTGTCCACAATGATGTTAATTCAGATTGGTGAAAAATTTATCCATGAATTATTATTAGCTGTAGCACTTGAAGGAGTTATGTGTAGGGGGATTAAAAAAAAAAAAACAAACAAAAAACAACAACAAAAAAACCTTTTATTGGTCATTCTACTTTTGGCCACTTTAAGACCACCTCTGCAGCTGGTCTGTGAGGCAACTGAGGAGAGAGATATAATAAAGTCTCTGATTATAGATGTAAAGCCAAAAGCTTTCATATTGCTGTTTTCTTAATTTGTCTCTTGAGTATGTGCTTCCATTCTTTTCTGTCATTAGGAGTCATTCAAGCTTTTGTTCTTCTGCATATACTTGTTCAGAGAGATAGGCCATGATTTTGGAAGTCAAGACTAATGTCTCTGTGGGTCTAAAGAAGACATGTATAGGTGGACAAACAGCTAGAAAACATTATTCAGTGATGTAGACTTCTAAAGAATATGTAGGAGGTAATTTCTCAATGGACAAAGAGAAGGCTGAGGTATTCAACAACTTTTTGTTGAAAGACTTCAGTCTTCACTGGTGACTGCTTAACACACAGCTCTCAGGAAGATGGTTTGGAAGGTGGGAGAATTGTCCCTCCTGCTATAAGTGAAAATAAAGTTCATGACCACCTGAGCATTTGTAAGCCTACGAGTCTCAATGAGATACATCCCTGAGTCCAGAGGGAATTGGCTGAAATAGTCACCAAGCCACTGTTGGTGATATCTGAGAAGTCATGGTGATGAATGGTGATGGAGATTGCTGACAAGTATTGTACCTTAGGAGTCAGTACTGAGACCAGTGTTCTTTAACATCTTCAAAACTGACGTCAACAGTGGGATTGAGAGCACCCTCAGGAAGTTTGTGGATGGCACAAAATGTGGTGTGATCGACACACTCGAGGGAGGAGATGCCATGCAGAGAGACCTAGACAGGCTCAAGCAACGGGCCCAGGTTAACCTCATGAGCTTCAATAAATTCAAGTGCAGGGTCTTGTGTCTTGGTCACAGTAACCACTGCTATCAGTGCAAGCTGGGAGATGTAAGGGTGGAGCACAGCCCTGCTAAAAAGGGCTTGAGGGTGCTGGTGGATGGCAAGTTGGACATGCCCTTGCAGTCCAGAAGGCCTGGACATGGCCAGTGGGTTAAGGGAGATGATCCTGCCCTTCTACTCTGTACTGGTGAGATATCACCTAGGGTAGTGAGCCTAGATATGGAGTCCTCAGTTTAGGAAAGATGTGGACCTGTTGGAATGCATTCAGAGAAGGACCACAAAAATGATCCAAGGGATGGAACAACTTCCCTGCAAGGACAGGATGAGGGACAGACTGTTTAGCAGGGTCTGTAGTGACAGGACAAAGGAAAATGGTTTCAAACTAAAAGAGGGGATATTTAGGTTGGACTTGAGGAAGATGTTATTTTTACAGTAAGGGCGGTGAGGCATAGGAAAAGATCGCCCAGAGAAGTGGCCGATGTCCTGTCCCTGGGGGCAACCAAGGCCAGGCTGGATGGGGCTCTGAGCACCCTGATCTAGCTGTGGCTGTCCCTGTTCATTTCAGGGGAGTTGGACTAGATGACCCTTAGTGTTCCCTCCCAGCTCAAAATGTTTGAAGATACTTTCCGTACTGCTGGGGATAACTACTACTGTTTTTTAACATTTTGAATCTCACAAATCTCCTTTATGGCTAACACTCTCTGTATGAGTCCAATTAAAATATTTGTTGATAAAATGCCATTTGAGTAATACAAAAGATAAAAAAGCATAGGGGAAAAAAAAATGGGAAATAACAAGCTAATTAAAAAGGAAAGAAGACAGGCTTCAAACTGCTAGAATTCAAAAGGTTGGTTTTGGCTGCTGTTTTTTCTTGGCTTTTGCTACAGTAAAGATTAATAGTTTTGATAATTTAGCACAGTATAAGTTGTAATGTCTAATATTCAAAGGCTGAAATATACCAGATCTTGCTCTTATGACTTTCAGCATGTGAAATTTTAAATGTGTTCTGAAAGAGGAAATGACTTGAACTGTGGTGGCTTAGGTTGACCTGGTAAAGACTTTGAAGTAGCTGGGCGTTTATTTTGTTTTGATTAAGTATGCGAAGCTGAACTTTTTTTTAATTGCCTTAAATTTATCTGAACTTTTTTTTGGAGTAGTGAATGCATCAGAAATTTTCTGTGAGTGAAAATGTTGATATTTGGAATGAACATTTGTCTGAGTCTTTCTCAATTTTCAATGTCTCAATTTTCAATGTCTCAATTTTCAATGAGACCAATTACTACTGCTGATGGGATGAAAACTTTGGAGTGCTTTGTTTCTTTATATTATGTGTTGTTTGGTTGGGTTTCCCAAAATATGTATATCAACACAAAATCAAAAGATGATAGTGCTTCAGATACTTCCTTTGCAAACTTAGCTCTGTTTGCTTTATCTCTTGAATTGAAGTCAATGACCAAAGGTAAACTCAAATTTAGGATGCTGGTTCTAATGTGGTGGTTACTGCAATACTGTGTTTATGCTGGCATGAGCAGTTCCCTTTCCTGGCCACCTGCTCTCTCCCCGTCCTGCTCTGAGTTGTTAGTATGCTGTGGTCCACCTAAAAAAATAATGCTTATATAAGCCTTCATATAAGAAAACTTGATTTAAAAAAAAAACAAACAAAAACAGAGCATTTCTTTCTGTGTTTTTGTGAAAGTGTTCACACGTCAATATGTGAATCTGGGAGAATTTCTGATTTAAGACCTGTGACTTTCACAGAACACAAGTAATTGCCAAACTGGCTTGAGGCCAGTGACAAAAAGTGTGGATCAGTAAGCTTGGAAAAGAAACAGAAGTCCTGATGCATTTTGCTTAATCCATTCTCTCATTCCTATTGCATTATTCTGACCTTGAGTAAAGTCTTTGAACTGCAAATATACTGTTCTCATAAAATTAACATGCTTTAATGAAGAACGACAACAAAGTTTTCATAAGGGGACAAGTTGAGTAAATGGCTTCAAGCTTTCAACCATTTCCACAAAGAAACCTTTGGATTTCCTTTCAGTCCTTGCTTGGTAAGCTGCAGCAGTCCTTGAAATAAAAACACCACCTGCAAGACATACATAGAGCAGCAGTTCACTCTCTGCACTTGTGAAGAGGCAGCGTCTGGAAAATAAATGAATGTCAAACATCTGAGCAAGAGTTTTTGTAGAATTGTCTTCATGTCTATTTGATGAAGTCATCAATTCATGCTGTCATTATTTTAATTCAGAGCGACAGTGATTTTTCTTGGAAGTGCAGAAATGTTTGGAGGAGAGAAGTTAATATGCCTTATTTTTCACTTATAAAATTTAATCGTATAACTGTACTCTGTTTAAAATAAAATATTTGAAATAAACCCCCTTGTATTTCCCAGTTGGGAAAGGAGGGAGTAGGGAGCCAAGTGTGAGAGAACGAAGAAGCTGCTAGAGGAAAGAAAAGAAGAAGGCAAAGACCCTCTTCTATAGGGTAAAATTCTCGTTGTACTCCCTTCCAACATGCACTGCTGCTGAGATTTGCAGGTTACTCTTTGTGGTATTAATGTCAGCAGATGCAAGCTGAGTGGAAAGCAAGATGAGAAACATTCTTGTTTGGAACATGTTAAGGCTCTCAGTTCTCTTAATCGTAGCAAAGCAGTCAGTTCTCTGTCTTCATGCTCTCAGTTAAGGCCTGTAGTGATGAATGAAACTTGTCCTCGCTGTAGCAACTGTATGAATGGCAGTGTTATCTGTGCAATCCTGTATTCAAGATCCAAGGAGTTGTAAAATGAGACAGGAGGAAAGATAGAGCCCTTGGAATAGAATGCTTAATGAAGGCCTAGTCTAAAATATTAAAGATAGTCTGTGTTTGAATACACATCTGGAATGAAGAAATTCGAGTTCTTCCAGCTTGGGTATTCTGTGATATTCTGTGATTCCAGTAGAATCATGGGCTCAGGCAGTATAAGGCAGGAACTGTAAAACAAGCACTAAATGGAAGGAACTCAATCATTTTAAAATATGACCAGTGGAGAAAATATTATCCTGCTTTTTAATTATAATTTTAGTTTGATAAAATATGTAAAGGTGTGTGTCCTGGGAAACTGATTTCAATAGTAAAGGTAATTTTATGCTTGCTGCCAGTTTTTGTTATCTCCTTTTAGGTTAGACATAAGAAAGTTTTATACTGCATCATGCTGTCAGATTTTGATAGTGGTTTTCATTTAGAAGATGAAATAATCAGTACTATTGGCAGAAAATATGATCAAGAAAAAATTGTGAAATTATTTTGGAAGTGTGGAGTATTGTTACTTTGCTTTAATATTTCTAACATTCATATGATGCATTTATTTGGCACAGTCAGATATCTCACAAATGAAAACAATCTTATCTCTATTAGTCTGTAATTGAGTCATTGCATTTCTTCCACGTGCAATTGCAGCATTTCATACTGCTGGCTTCATATGTCAATAGAAAGTTCAACTTATTTCAGTGGGAAGAGTAGAACTTCAATAGTCTATAATAAAGGCATTGAAACAGAGGCAGAGAGAATGTCTGTCTATGCAAGAACAAGAAGGAAATGTTTTTGTATTTCTAACAACTATACCTGAAAGGTGTGCATCCTTTTTTGTCAACAGAATTCTTGTCAGTGTAGATTTAAAGAGCCAAGTTGGTGCAATGGACAAAGACACAAAACCATCTTTGCTCTGCAGTCTGCTGTGTAGAGAGGAGAGACAGTGGCTGAGGGCAGAAGTTGCTGAATATTCCATGGGATGAAACCTGTTCAAGTTTTACCCTCAAAACTGTTGCTATGACGATTTTGTTGTGGGTTGTGTGTGGTTATGTGTGCGTTGTGGTTTTTGGGTTTTTTTTTTTTTGTTTGGTTGGTTAGTTTGGTTGTTCTTTAACTGTAATATATAGCCTAAAGAACTAGCACCACCATCAACTTATGGTACATTCTTACAATTGTAGGAATTATTAGAGATGGCCAAGGGTGCTGTCAGTAACTGCTAGTATGATCTGTTGGAAGTGGGAGAAAAAGCGGGAGAAAAAAGCTTAGATGAACGGTAGCCAAAAGCTGTTAATGGGAAAAAGTATACAGAAGTAATTTAATCTGTGTAATTTTATCTACAGATGGTTCTGCAATCTCTGCAAGGCCTCTGGCAAGCCTTTAGAGTGATGCAAAAAAACCCAAACAATTTGCATGCTAATAGAATAAAAGATATGATACATCTTTGGGAACTAAACCTAATTTTCTACTTGCTGTAAGCCTGTAAGTGGGCCTTGAAACACACAGTATGTGTGGTCCTAGAAATGAGCAGTGAATGCTCTTGTATTGAGCTAGACCTCTACCAAATGCATGATGAAGTTGGTACGAAATAATAAATCCATAAAAATGGGATATGCCCCTCTGTTTCTGCTTTATACATCTCTTCTTTTAGTCCATGAGAAGAGAGTAAATGCTGTCATACCACAACTACTTTGTAGTAAAAAATAACTGTTGGAAAGGTAAATAGAAGGAGGGAGAAAAGTTAGTGGGTGGAACAACAGATTTGACATTTATATAAGATGTCTCTGTGAGAAGTGATGCAAGTCTGGAGAATGAAAAGTTGAAAGAAACTGGGCTTGTTGTGCTTTGAGTTTGTTTTTTATATTATACTTTGACATGTCTGATTTGAAGAGTGGTCGTCACACAGGTTTCAAAGAATAAGTGCAGCAATGGTAATTCTATAAGCATTGCCTTACAGCAGGTCTGCCAGCATTCACAGGATAGTCCTATCAGTGTTTTAAATCGGTGTATTTCAGATAAATTTTGTTTATTGTAAAATACAGTGAGGTCTGTAGGAAGCTGTGAAGAGCTAGTGCTTCTATATTATAGAACTTGTCTCAGAAAACCAATCTTTCAGTTTCCTTCTCACCTGTTTTAGGAGTCTGCAATTGCTGATACTTGGGTCTTAGTTAAAAGTAGCAGCAGGGAGCAAGGAATTCTAATGAATTCCTTGTCATGAAACTGTTCTACCCAGTGTTCAGTACGTTTGTTCTGTGGCCGTTATTTTTTAGTTTTCTTCTTTATGCCCACAATTATTAGGAGGATGGAGAAATTCCTTCATGTATAGGTGCAAACTGTTGTGTAATACCATCGGGGTAGTTTGGTCCAAAAATTAGCAGAAGTCCCTTCAGAAATAAAAGGGCATTTTACCTGGTGAGGAGGATTTCCAAATTGCCCTGACTTGGTCTCTGTGCAACTTTGGAGGTAGTTCACTTTCAGGACTAAAATAATATGGTCCACAAAAGCCATTATAGTTAGCAAAGAATGCGTCTCTGAAAAAGAAGAGTCTTCTCCCCCAAAGCTTATGTGACCAGTAAAGTAAGTGATTCTGTATCTCTGCTTGGGGCTCCTGGAATTTTCTGACAGTGTAATACAGCAATTCACATTAGGGATGCTTGGAAAGGGTTGGATGTTTTCCAACTTGTTGGTTTTTTTGGCTATAGCTTGGGCTGAAAGAATCAAACCTTGCCTGAAGGAATGAAATACTTTTAACTGTGTCTCTATCTCTAAAAAGAACCAGAAATACCAAAATACCTGGTCTGAGAGCTAGCCCCAGGAAAGTAGGGAGTGCTAGAAGAACAGAAAGAGGGTGGGTTTTTTTTTGGTCAAGAAATAGCCATTTGCACTCCCACTTTCAGCAGAGAGGAAGGATATATACATCTACATTTCCACGTTCAACTTCAGTGTTGCAATGTTATAGCATTGTTGCAAGCTAATGGAATTTTTACTGGAAATTTTTTTCTGAGGAGAGTCACAGATTACCATAGAATTTGTGAAATACATTTGTGCACATGTATGAATGTAGGCACAATAATGTCAGTAACTTTCTCCCCTATCCCACACATGCAGAGATGCATTTTGACTCCAAGTCAAGCTAAAGGGCAGGTACCTAAGGTAAAATCCTGTGTATTCTCTTGATGTATTAAAGGCAGTCAGGTGATTGAAGTTCAAAAAAATCCTTATTTTTTCACTTGTTAATTTTTTAATTTTTTAATTTTAATTTTTTTTTTTTTTTTAACTCTTTTGCTGTATGATTGAAATGGGAAGTGTCTGAGGGGTGACATTTATTCTTGGGAGAGTGGGAAAAGATTAAAAGTAGAAACAGCTGATGAGGCAGGATGGACGGCTCTGTAAAGAAAGTAGGAGGAAGAGAAACGTGAACATCTGCTAAAGCTGTACCAGTGACCCTTTTGGCTGCGTTGCAGTTCTTTTGAATTCATTCTCCAATGGATATCACCGCTATCAGTGAGAAACACAGCATGGTCTTGTGCATTCTCTTCTGGGGACTGTAATGAAGACAAAAAGCAGGCTGTTCAAATGCTTTCTTTTTATTTTTGCTGTTGATGTTTTTGCTGTTGTTTTTTTTTTGTTTGTTCGTTTTGGTTTATTTTGTACTTTTTTGTGTGTGGGATTGGTTATTATTTGTTTTTTTCCCCTTTTCCAGTTTTTGTGCTTCCCTGACGTCTTGTCAACATGCATTAAAAAAAAAAAAAAAAAAAGAAATGTTGGAGATGTGAATTGCTATTGAAATTTGCCCTTCTCGTCCCACTGATGGTCTTTTACTGGGAAAACAGGTGGGGCACTAGAACTGTTAGTTGTAAGGTTGTGCTCACTGGCTTACAGTGAGTGGTATTGAAGGATTTTACATAGATTCCTACCATCTTTTCCCACAGGTTAACTTCCATTGCAATGAAATTTAATCTTGGCCTAATAAAAAATGTCCACTTTTCCCCAGAGTAGAATTGTTGAAGATGGGTAATAGTAGAATAGAGCCTTGGGAAGCATTATTGTTTAAAGGAATCTAACAATGGGTTCTTTTATTATTAGCTTATTTGCTGTGTGCATCTCATGCCTCCCAATTATGAGAGTCCTGAGAATTGTAATAGTTTTTCAGCTTATCAAAACAGATGCTATATAAAAACCTTACTTTGTCAAGAGTACTGTCTTGCTACCTCATTCAATAACTGAGTCTATTGCTGTACATTGCTAAGAAAGATTTTAATCTTGCTGTGAAAGTTCTTGTCTTATCCAACTGAAACAAACTTTGAATGAATTCATCTGATGATGCAAGAAATGCTTTGCTGAAGTCCAACATGATTTGCTGAAATAGGCATCTAAATGACCCTCACCCTGCACTTCATAATTAAATCCAGTAGTAATGTTTGGGAAGATGATTTTTTTTTTTCCCTCTGTGTATAAGTTTTTTGTCTTTACAAGTTAGTAATTTCAAGGAATGGATAGAAAGCATTGTGAAAATAATAGACTGAATCTTTTATCGCTTGAGGAAAATTAATAATTTAATGCTGGATACTGGAGTATTTGATAGGAATTGTCTACAGAACCACTAGATACAGACTCCTAAAGGAACTGATCTAAGGGGTGACTTTCTGTATTGTAAAACAGAAACAGTCATGGACTGAAGCAACGCAGATGAATTTTGCTGTTGTTTTTATGATAACGTATATACAAAGAAATATAAGTAAAGTTAATCAAGGGCCATATCTAAATCTTTATTTTAAATTTCTCATCCACTATCTCTTGTAGCAAAAGGATTTTTGGAACTATTGTGGGGAAAATTATTTTGAACTCCTTCATATGCAAATAAAACAAATATAAAATAATGATTGCTATGTTCTACTCGATTGCTCTCTTTGTTCTGTGAACATTCTGTATGGCTTTTAAACGTCTGCAGATGTGCACTGGCATATCTTGGAGAGGGAAGGAGACAATTGTAGTATTTCTTTGCGTCCAAGTAGTTAATTTTGATTTTCTTAGAAAGCCAGTGTTTTGGTTCGTTCTCGTCCAGGTAAATAGGCACAACTGAAAATGTCTTAAGAATTTTATCAGATGTGAATTAATGTACCTCTTTCCCAATTATCACATACAGTTGAAATTGTATCATGCCTTTACTAATTTAGGCGTCTCCATCTATATTTTGTATTCACTTAATGTTCAGTCATTAAACGTGGATATTTAGATGTGTAGATTAACAATGTGTTTAGTAACAGAGTCCATAAAAGCTGCCGTACTGTGTGATAGATGATGATTTCTGCAATTAGCAGTTCTCATCAGATATGGATTTCCTGAAGCACTATTGGATTGCACTGCAAATATATTTTATATATGTCAGTTGGTCTTCCTTTTAATCTTTTAAAAAACTTCAAAACAGTATATTTGAAATCCAGTGTTCCACTGAATTACTTGGGCAATTTCCAGCAATCAGTATTAGAGGCTTGCATGCCAGCAGTAAAAATAGAGGGAGGATCACTGATACAGTCTTACTCTGGATTAAAAGGGGACAGCAGTAACAGATTTTAGAAGAGGTTTATTGTATTTCTATCAAGATTTACAGTAAACAACAGTAATCTTGTATCTTGAGTCTGGACAGCCTACAAAATGCTGTTTATTGAATTACAGTTAAGACTCTGTGTCACTGTATTGGCAAAGTAGATACAGAATACTTGCTTTTAGTGAATGAGATGCTGTAGAAGTATTATCTTTGTGTAAAATTCTCTGTGCTGGGCAATGTACTATCACTTGTTGCTCATGCACCAATTGTAGGTTGTGATGCTGGATAAGAAAAAAACAAATCCAAAAACAAGTATGATCGAAGGTCAAATGTGCCTTAAGTCAGGAGGAAGGTTTGCATGAAGCTATTCAGACAGCAGCAGCCCTCTTGCTTCAGCAGCAGTTCAGTCTTTGAACTAAGTAGGCAACTCAGATCTTGGTCTTTGGGACCTGTTAATTGCTGTCTATCTGTTAGAGTTGATATCAGCTAAACTGAGATAAACCCTCTGAAGAAGCGGTGTTAGTTGAGGCCATGGGTCGACCCTTCCTGCCTGAACTGTGAGAGATGGATGTGCTGGTGCAGGCAAGATCTGGCTGCTGGAATTTGCTATGGTGAACTGAATGCATTTTCTTCACATGATATAGTGCATCTTCACAGAGGTCAAAAGATACTAGATGGAATAAAAATTGGGTGGATCTCCACTGATTTGTTCTACTGCATAAAGAAAATATGAAGTCATTCATCGGTTGTTGCTTTTGTGAAATAACTTTTTTTCCTATATTTTTTCCCATGGCAGTTTGAGTTAATTCAATCACAACATAAAATACACTGTGTCAGATATAAAAATGACAAAAAGCTGGATCGCATTCTTGCTGTTCTTCCTCTCAGTTACTTTGGTGAGTTGTATCATTTTCTGTTTTTTAAATCAGTACCAGTTTGAACAAGGCTGTACAGAATACTACAGGAATTTTTATTTTTCTATAAGGCAATGATGTATTCAAATACAGTTTCTGCAGAGCAGGATTACTATCTGTCTTATGTCTTCCTTTTATTTCCAGTACTAAAGGAACAGTAATAGTAATTGCCTCTTGCTACTTCTTTAAAAATGTAGTTGAAAGTTCAAGATTCACTTCTGTGTGTGCGTATGCTTTATTTTGAATAACTGCCACAGTGGATTTCATGTCATTTGAATACTTCTCTGTATTCTGAAGATTGACTGCTTCACAAGACCGTAGATAAATGAGCCAGCTTATAAGCAAATCAAAAACGTTGAGTGTATGGGCAGTCTTTTCCTGAAGGATCATTTTGTTTCTGATCCAAATGCCTCTTAAAATAATACAAATATCACACATTTTACTGTATGTTGAAAAAACTGTCTATGCACTTCTGATTGTTTTCATGCTGTCTATGCATTTTTTTTAAGTATTTTTTATGAATCTTGCAGATATTTATTCCTCCATGCTCAATCAGGTGATAAGTGCCAAGATTTAGTAATAAGAATTCTTAAATTAGCCAGAAAAACACAATATCAGATTATCAGTAGTAAGATTTTAAGATCACTTTGCTTCGGTAAAATTATATTTCAAATACAATACGTAAAGATCTTGAAATTTTATTATCTGTTGGTATGTGAGTTATAGTTTCAAAATTGGTTGAAAAAAGGTGACTTGCTAAAAAAGTCTTTTTCCTCCTAGTTATTTGCCACCGCGATTCCATCTGAAGGTCATCAAAATATGACAGAGGACTTTGGTCAACTGAGTTTTACACGGAATAAAATTATGACAGCACAGTATGAATGCTATCAGAAAATTATGCAAGATCCAATTCATAGGAAAGAAGGTAGAGTTTACTTTCTCATAAGATTTTCCAAAGGGAAGTGCCCAACATATAATTAAAGTAATTCAGAATCCTGACCCTTTATTTATGTTGATGTCGTATCATGGTAGCAATCATTCTTTCAGGCTCTTTGTACAGTTTTGTAGAAACAACATTAAAGTAATATGACATATATCACTTGCCTACTGTTTTACATCTTACATGGCACAAATCTCTTACTTCTGATAAGAAAATGTTAAAGAGATTCATATTTTAAAAATTTAGACTGTTTCTGCATTATAATTTCTGAAAATATTACATGGTTCTGGGGAGAAGAGGCAATTGCACTCTTCTACAAAACATTATTTTCTCTTCTGAGATGTTTCTTTGAGGAAAACAAACATCTGGAGGCCAGAAATGGATATGAGAATGCTTATGTAGAAGTTTATGTACAGGCCAGGGCACCACAACTTCAGAACAATATGGACAAATTGGAAAATCTCCAGATCAGAAGTAGAGGAAGTATGGTGTTTGAGTCTTCGAGATAGCTTGAGGAGCAGGGAGAAGGTGGTATTATTTTTTGAATAGAAGACTGAAGGAAGACAGAAAAAACATTTTTCCAATCTGTGCTCAGTCATTCTGCATGTATTCTGGGAAAGAAATTTGTAATAAAACCCCAGCTGATTCTCAAAGGAAGTTTATTTTAGGTGTTCAAAAACAGATCTACGTGAGTACAGTGAGGGATTAAAAGAGGCTCTTGAGGGACACTGCAACATCCCTGTCCTTGAACAGACAAATAGCTGCAGGCTCATCGCTGAGGAAAAGAAACCATGGCTGCCTCCCAGATAAGGTTTCTGATTGCTCCTAGGATAACGCTTAGTTTTCAGTGAGCTAATAAACACACATATAACTTAGGTATACATTCAAAATGTAAATAGATTGAGTAAAATGGTCTTTGCAAAATCATAGGACCGTAGAATGGCTTGTATTGGAAGGGACCTTAAAGATCATCAACCTCCTGTCAGGGCAGATAAAATTCAAAGCTTTTTGTTGTGCATTTTTTGGTTTGAATTGGTTTGCTTTGCTTTGCTTTGCCCAGAGAATGTTACTCTACCACGCTCTAGATCTAATGTGTTTTATGAACTGTAGGGATAAGTAATTTAAAGAGGAATGGTAATGTAAATTTTAAAATGTGTTCTGAGAAATATACCTAATAAGAAGTGTTTCTATTACATGAAATATTAACTGCTGGTAAATTTTAAGTTTCTATTTTTATCTTTACAAAGCAAAGTGTGCAGACGAGAAACTTACCTTGTCCAGTGTTACACCTTAGTTTTGAAAGACTACTATGAAGGGTTATTTTATTACCAGTTGTCCACTTGTTTCTAGGTCCTTACTGTAACAGGACATGGGATGGCTGGTTGTGCTGGAGTGATGTTGCTGCAGGAACTGTATCAGTACAGCATTGTCCTGACTACTTCCAAGATTTCAATCCATCAGGTAAGTGTGTGCATGGGCTTTCTACATAAACATATTGCTTAATGAGATGAGTTTTTGGGTGCTTAATGCCCATTCTTTGCCTTACTCAAGCCACTAATGCATTAGAATTTCAGTAACTTCAAATCCATTATTTGTACTTTCCTTTTATCACAGAAAAGTGGAGAGCTTTGCTCTTGGTGATGAGCTTTACCTTCTGAGAGGAAAGCAGAAATGTAATATATATAATTTTTTTTTACCTCAGTTTGGCAGCCGAAGTTAACAAGTGTTTCTCCCACAAGTGAGTCTTTTCCAGTAAGCTGAACTTTGCCACTGTGTGAGCATGTGGAAAATGTCACCGACTTCCACTCTTGTCAGTTTCTGCTGCATTTGCTATTTCCCAGGGTCTTTTGGTGCCCGTTTCTATTTGATTTAATCATTATGTGGTCCTGGAAATTCTCCAGTCTGATTCTAGAGTGGTTTCTCTATTGATGTTTTCCTGCCTGTTCAGTTTACATGGTAGGATGTTAGACTTCCATTTATATCTTGCATGTTAAAGTAGCCATTTAAGTATCCTTGTCACTTCATCTGGTAGTTCTGTAGCAGTTTGAAATATTTTGATTGTATTTTGTAGAAGGAAAATGTATTTGTTTTTTTAAGAAAAAACACATCATTAGTTGCCCTTGCCAAGCAAAAGCAATGGCCTCTGGTTTCTCAGAATTCCAAGTAACAAGCAATGTCTCTCTAGTCATATTAATAAAGCTGTCATTTGTTTGCCAATCTTTTTTGTGAAACACAAGGATCAGGAAGTAGAACTTCACTGCTGACTGTTGTTTTTGCCTTGTTTTTTTTTTCTTTTTGACTACTCTGACTGCCTGTAGAAAAAGTTACAAAGATCTGTGATCCAAGTGGGAACTGGTTTAGACACCCAGAAAGCAACAGGACGTGGACAAACTACACCCAGTGTAATATCTATACGCATGAAAAAGTGAAGGTAGGAAAGGAATAAATGCACGTCATGAGTCTCAAGAAACTGATCTGTGAAACTTGAAAAATTCTGAAACTTGAAAAAACTTGAAAACTCTGGCACAGACAGTGTCTCATCTAATGACATTTCTTAAAGCTTTACCTGTAATCTATTTATATGATTTCACAAGTTGGTATTTGCAGCCATTGAAACATTAAATTGAACTAATAGGTTCAGAGGACGTGTACAGTATGGGTTGTATGAGCCCAGGTATGCAGGCTATTACTCCTTCTTACACAATCTAGGTAACTATGCTTTATCATGTTAATATAAGCTTCAAGCTAAAGATCTTCATTTTTTTCTGGGTAAGATGATGATTTTTGTAATTGAAAACAACAAAAAAAGCAAATTTGTGAGGCAGATTCCATAATTGAAAGCAGAATTTTGTTACTGGTAGAACTGAAATTATTAATTCAAGTAATTGATGATAACTCTTGTACATATGCCCAACATAACTTTACCAGTTCTTCATTATTATTTTGCTCTTTATCTAGCTTTTCATAATACTATAATTTGGCTGCAGATTTATTTGATTGTTCCGTTTAGTCTTTGATAGTTCGGAAGCATTGTTAATTCTTTTTTCACTTTTCAAACAAAAGGGTGGTACAAAGAAAGTATCTTTATAAGAGAAAAAAATATGGAAGCAGAAAATGCACATTCATGTGTGAAACACAGTATTTTCTTTAAGAGATGTATGATGGATGAGTCCAATTTCAGATAGGAGTGCACTGAGCACAGTAGCAATAATGACCAGGTTTTATATAAATACTCAAAAAAAAAAGTGTGTATTTAAAAGCCTAATGTTTTAACATCTAAGAGAGAATTTCTAGTGTTTTAAATGAATGTTTTTTACCTAACAGAAAGATAGTAAGATAATGAAAGATAGTAAGATAATGATTTGCAGGATTCTGGATTGATTCATTATCAGTAAAGTTTTCATTTTCTTAACCCTATTACAGTTACTTTGTAAGTAGAAAAGATGTACAAGCATGTTCCTCCTTAACAATTCTGTATGAATCACATGTGCTTGGTTTTATTCTTCTGTTGCAGACTGCTCTGAATTTGTATTATTTGGCCATCATAGGACATGGTCTTTCAATTGCCTCACTTCTGATTTCTCTTGGCATATTTTTTTACTTTAAGTAAGTATATTTAAAATTCTTTTACCAAATATTAGTGCTTGCAACAGTCCTAGTTTCAATGCTTTTGAAACACAGGCCTTCCCAATAAATTATGTGGAGCATTAGATGGTGGGGGAAAAAAAAAATTAAAAATAAGTATGCTGATTTTAATTAACTAAAATGTTAGGTCTCTTTCCTCAGAAACCTAGAATTCCCGATCTGCAAATTAAACATTGTAGCAGATGTTGGAAATGGGGGAAATGGCACTTAGAAAACACACCCAACTACTAAACAAGCATTTCTGATGGAGAAGGATTGCTTTTTTGCTTGTTTGTTTGTTTTTAATTATAACTTAAGATGTGAATATGTCAAGCATAGGTCATTCTGAAGAGTAAGTGGAAACCAAAATATTGATGCTATATAAATCACACACATGGTGTAAACATGGCATATAAATCACATTCTGAAGTAAATAGCCACGGAACACAGTAAATTGTGAATAAAGCTTAGAGCAACATTAGGAATGACAACTATAAAAATAATCTTAATTTTCCTTATTCATTGTATTATTTTTTATGAGAGTTCTGTTCTATCCACTCTTTAGCAGGCACTATGTTATCTTGCAAGCAAGCCTGAGTTGAGTAGTGTGCTGCCAACAAAACCAGTTTCATAACTTGCAGCATACCGCGTGGGTCTTTAAAAATTGTCTGCTTCACACTTTGCTCACTTTTTTTGTGTTTGTAAGATGATGAAGCTTAGTAGAAAGCCGAAACCAGTGTCGCTGCAGGGTTGCCACATGAGCAGAGCTGAGGCAAAGTGCAGCGCTGTCAGTGACTGGCTGTTTTCTCTGCCAAACGCTGCACTGCGTGGTGTAGGGTCTCCTTGTTAATTGGCACTCCTTTAATCGCTTCTGCATTGTTTCTCATTGGAAAAGATGGATCTGCTCTATGATAGATGGATCCCCTTCACAACTGTAGCAGTTTCTCATCACCGTACCCTTCCATTTCACTCCATCTTTTCTTTTTTTTTCACCTAATACGCAAATAGGAGTAGCACCTATATCAGTAATGGTTGGGCTATTTCAGATTTTGCTTTTCTCTTATTCTGGACTTTGAGTTGATTTGGTAGAGGTAGTACATACCTGCTTAAAAATTATCCTTTTTTGTCCGATCTGGCAGAAGGTATCCTTTCCAATTTACTTAAGCATTATTTACCCAAGTTCTGGAACAGCATTGCAATAATTTCCTTACAGAGTGTTTCAAGTTTATAGCTCCTCTTTTTGAAATGCATTTAAGATGACTTTTCAGCTGTTTCTAACTTGTTTCCTGTTTCCAAATTCACTTTTACTCCGCAAAATTAAAATTTTAGATGGCCCCAAGTCCCTATAGGTTTGATTTTTGCATTAAAAAATGTAATGCCTTTATTATGAACCTCATAATAAAGTTTAACAGAGGAAAAAATCTCACATGGTAGAAAAAAAATGCATTGCCAGAAATCTGTAAGGCAAAAGCAAAAAGCTTTTGAATGCGATTTTAAAAGCTCAAAGACAGTGAATTTTCTGTGCTGCAAATGCAAACCAAGCCAATTTTATCTTAACTTGTGGCACTTCCTACAGAAGAAGGTGATTTGCTTCACTACCATCATAACTGTTACATTTGTCATACCCTCCAGGAACTTTTTGCTCCCTTTTGTAGAAGGATCCTCTGTATTCAGAGAAGCACATGGAATTAATCTAGACTCAAACACCGCAACTTCTTGACTGTGGTTATGTTGGGATATAAAAGGAAATTACAGAATTTAAAGGAAACTAAAGAAAGTTCTCTACAAGTTATTCTCTTGGGATGTGCAGTTCCTCTGAAGTATTTTTAGTACCAGAAGGATATTTAAGGATCTAGATTAATACCAGGATGTATTATGTATCAGCTGAAGCTTGTGTAATTATTCATAGGTTCTTAACAGGTGGACTTTCTAATTTTTTTTTCTTTTTTTTCTGCTATTGTGTGGGGAAGCCTATGAATTTATTCTCTTAGATTGTTTCCAGACAGCATTTACTGGCTTGCTGACCATTGCAGTATCTTTCGGTTTAATTAGAGATGTGGGATATTTCTTCATAGGAAAAATGGCAGCTTTTTTTTTTCCCAAAAATCTTCAGCTTTTTCAAGTATCAATTACATGATTTGGGCTGATTTTTTAATTTATTTTTTTTCAGATTATTACAGTTCTGTGCATTTCATTTTCAATTTGAATTTTTTTCTGCAGAAAAGTGTATCATTGGAAATATCAGTTCAATTTGTGCTCCTCAAGTGGATTTTTGTTTTAAAATGGGTTAGAGACTTGGAACTCCAGTCTTTCTACCAGAGAAATTATCAGTGATGAAAAGAGTAGTGATTTGCAGCGACTCTCCTTTCTCATTCTGTTACATACTCAAAATTGTATATAAATTTCATAAATAACTTTTCTTAAAAAAGTTCTATGGTTATTTTCATAAAGAAGGAAAAGTGAGATAACAGAAAACCTAAAAGAGCAGGGCACTGAGGGAAAGGAAAAGATCTGAAATAAAGGAGAAGCTGTTGATGAAGCATCAGCTGGTGATCTGACAGCACTTGCAGAGGCTACTAGCACTGAACTTAGTCTGGATTAACACTGGATAAGATAGATGGAAAGATATTGGGTTCCCAAATCACTTTAAGTTCACCTAAGTGTAAAGGCTAATTCCCCTTGGGTGTATACATGGATTTCACTTTTTTTTAATAGAAATTAGAAAATGAAATCTTTTTTTCTTCTGGAAATAATTTTTCCATAGTGCCAGGACATACAGAAGTAAAGTTAAAAATACGTAACTATAATACATAAAAGTACATAATTTAACAAGAGGGTTTTGTTGTTGTTTTTTGTGTCACTAAGAAAAACAGTCAGAAGAAGGAAATAGGAAGCATAACAGAAAAGGGAGGGGTGGGGAGTGTAAGGAAGAAATCCCTTTATTACCAAAAGCTAATTTCATTTTTAAATGTCAGCAGTCTTGCTTTCTTATTTCTTGTCCGGTGATCCTTTCAATCCTTTTCTGCATGGGCGGAGGTGGGTGTGGATGGGTGTGTTTGAATATTCAACAGGAACAGCTGCTGGATGACCCCGGGAGATGGCCCCGTTAGTTGTACGTGCTTTTCCTTGCCTCTGCACTGAATCTTAACAATAAGCAGACAGGCTTCCAGAGTTCTTCAGGACTTTGTTTATACAAAACTGCTAGCTGGAATCCAGTGCTGCTTTCCTTCTTTCTATATGAACCATATAGGAAAAAAGTGCAGATATACATATTCAAAGAATATAAAAACTAAGGGTATTTTGATAATCACACTTCATGTGTTGTTTAAACACACAAACATTAAAAAGCACATTAGAAACAAAAGTATTTTTAAAGCCTAATGAAATATACTTTTTCACCTAATTCATATCCATATGTGTATTTTCCACAGTCAGGTAAAGCTTGAGTACCAGGAGATTGTTTAGGATCAGAGTTGATCTGTGTGTCACACTGTATGGCAGCACTGGTTCTAGAATGTTTTCTCTGACCTACATTTGGGGACATGAGGCTGGAAATGCCTTATGGCTCCAAGGTGAGACTTGCAGAAACTCCAATTTTGTTTGGTGTTTGAAAAAATCAGTTTCTTTGGAAAACTTGAACAGCACTCCTATCTCTTGCAATGACACTGTTAGATCTGCTTTTTTTGTTTGGTTGTTTTTTTCAGATTGATGGGTAAGCAGAAATCTACTATTCCTATGCTCAGTGTTGGGTATAATTTAGAATCCCAGAAGTGTAGAATCCTTACAGTAGGAATGGACCTTGAAGACCAGCTAGATCAGGTTGCCCAGAGCAACAGCCTTGCTTTGAAAGTCTCCTGGGATGGGACATCAACCACCTCTCTGGGCAACCTGTTCCAGTGCCTCACCACCCTCACTGTAAAACATTTTCCTTATGTACAACCTAAATCTACCCTCTTTGAGCCTCAGACCATTTCCCCCTCCCCTTTTCTCTGCACTGGCAGCCAAAGTGGCTGGCTATTGCAAGCCCACCAAGGTGCCTCAGCACTGCAGTATTGTTACATTTGGGGGGAATTCTGACTTAGTGGCATTCAGTCATAATCTCACAGATGGGAGCCTCGCTCCAGTGGCTCCTCAGCCAAGTACATACATCAAATGTCTGGACCTGTGGTTTCTTTTGTACTGAGCAGGATTACTAGCTGGGATTACAACAAAACATCATCAGTAGGGTAAAACTAAGCTGTCTCACAATGGTCTACTTAAGTATTATTCTTTTTTTTTTTTTTAATAGCCCTTTGAAATGTATTTTAGTCTTAAATTTTATTGCAATATTCAAAGGAAATTTGAAAACAGACACAAATATGCATATTGCATTTTATAAGTTTCATATTCTGTTTATAACTTGATTATACACAATCCAAGATAATATTTTTCACTCTTTTACTTATTTGGGTATTTCTCTAGCTATAGGATTAGGGAAGAAAAGTGACCAATAATGTGAGTAAAATAGAATTGTTCTCCAAAAATCTTGGCAGACGTGAGTAAATTTAAACATAGACTGACACAATTTCCTCAGGCTTGGGTGTGATGGTGAGTTGGAAGATCATCAGACGCTAACAAAAGCAGAATGCTTTCAGAAACACATTATTGCCTGTATGCAAATTATTTTTAGGCAACCACTGTAATGCAAGTCCTTAGTTGTAAATGTATTTGAACTGAACGTACTTGTTTTCCTCCTGTTGTCAAATGAACTAGAGACTAAGGGAAGGTATTACCTTTCACATCATTCTATTAAATTTGGACTGGAGTTGAAGAAAGGGTTGATGTAAGACTGCATAATAAAGAGCTCTAGTATTTCAAAATTTCAGAGTTGTCCCCAGTTACACATAGCAGTCCCCTTGTGTATTCATTTGTTCTTCTTTCTCTTTTCTAGGAGCTTGAGTTGCCAAAGGATTACCCTACATAAAAATCTCTTTTTCTCTTTTGTTTGCAACTCTGTTGTAACAATAATTTCACTGACTGCAATTGCCAACAATCAGGAATTAGTTGCAGCTAATCCAGTAAGTGAAAGTATATCTGGCAGCTTTGTTGGTTTGTATGTGAAAAATTTCAGTGATGTAGAAGGGATAAATGAGGCATGAATAGTTGATGAATTGTTGTGTACAGCAAGGGCAAAATGTTCAATAATAATGTATCCATGCTACATATTGCAACAGATGTCAAACAGTGATTTGGGCACTTCACATTTGAGGTTTTGAAATAATAAAGCAGCCTCAGAGACAAAGTGTACTGAAGTACTCTTCTGAATTTGTACAGATGACTTCTGCACTGAAACAACTGCAAGAAAGTAGCCTGTTCTCGTGATGTCAGTGAGGTTGTGACAGCTGAAGTTTGGTAGTGTATTTTGGCTCTCTCAGCAACTTTTTTAGGGCTTTTGCTTTCGATCTTGAGTTGTAATGAAAATTCTTTTTGTCTCTCTCTCACTGGGTTAAGTGTGAATGAGTAGCCTCTCCTGCAAGGCTAGGAGCTGAAATGCACATACAGATCCCTAACTATGGCTTTATTTTTAATTAGACATAGAAGATAAATTTTAATTCTGTGACAGGGTAAAAAATACTTGTTTCCAGCAGCTTCTGGAAAAAGATCAATTCTCTCTTCTGTGAAAGCTTATAAAAATACTGAAAAACAGGCTTAAGTTAGCTGCTAATAATCATTAATATGTGAAGTAGCAGAACACGGTAAAGCTTACTGAATTGTTTATTTGGTTAAAGCTGGTGGACAAAGGAAGGGCAACTGATGCCATCCACTTGGGTTTGTGCAAGGCCTTGGACATGGTCCCACACCAAGTTCTTGTCTCTAGGCTGGAGAGAGATGGATTTTGAAGGGTGGGCGATTAGATGGATAAATAATTGGTCACAACCAGAGGGCTGTGGTCATCAGCCCTATGGCCAGATGGAGGCTAGTGATGAGTTGTTTCTCCCGAGAGCCCTGTGCAGAAGGACTTGGAGGTCCTGGTGGATGAAAAAATTGACGTGAGCCAGCAGTGCACTGTTGTAGCTCTGAAGGCAGTCAGTATCCTGGGCTGCATTCAAAGAGGGGTGGAAGCAGGTTGAGAGAGATGATTGTCCCATTCCCCTCTACTCTGTCCACATGAGGCCTCATCTGGAGTACTGCATCCAGGCCTGGGGTCTCCAAGCAGTTGGGCTTCCTTAGCTCAGAGAACAGAAAGCTCTGGGGAGACTTCATTGTGGCTTCCAGTATGGAAGATGGAGACTGACTTATTCCACAGCCAGATAGCGATAGGACAAGGGGGAATGGCTTTAAAATAAAAGGGAGGAGTTTTAGATGATAGATTAGGAAGACATTTTTTACAAAGAGGGTAGTGAAGCACTGACACAGGTTGCTCAGAGAAGCTGTGGCTGCCCCATCCCTGGAGGTGTTCAAGGCCAGGAGGATGGGGCCCTGGGCATCCTGATCTGGTGGTTGGCAATCCTGCCCATGGCAGGGCGGTTGGAATTAGATGATCTTTAAGGTCCATTCCAACCCAATTGATCAAGCACGCAGATTTCCAAAGGAGAAAAAAGGGTCTGCTGTCCAAAACAGCATGTTATTTCTTATTTGCAGTCTCACTTTTTTAGTCTTTACCGTAAACTCCTATGTAACATTGCAGTTGAAGAATGTCAGGATATTTTGAATGAGCCTAATATTTGCAATCAAGAATGCTTATGACTAGAATCCACCATATGAACTGTACCCTGGGGCTAATTTCAGTTATGACTAGGTTTAAATTGGAAATATTGTAAGGATATTTGGAATGCTTATCGCTCGCTGTGTTGTGACTGGTATAACTGCCAGAGATTGAGCTTCTTCTAACGGTGTGTCTTCATGTGTCTGTTAATTTGAGGACTCCATTTTAACTGGAATGACCAAATGTGTCGCTATTTATTATCATTACTGCTTCCTGCCGTCATGCTTGAGGATGTTTGCTTCTTATATTTGCTTAGTAAAAATAGACTGGCTATAAAATATGGAATTTAAATTCTATAAAATAAACTACTTTTCCCACGTACTTCTCTCTGATTTTTGCAGATTAAAAATTTATATTGTACTGTGTTTTCTTTTCTACAGGTTAGCTGCAAAGTGTCAATGTTTATCTACCTGTACCTAATGGGTTGCAACTACTTCTGGATGCTATGCGAAGGCATTTACCTGCATACTCTTATTGTGGTGGCTGTTTTTGCTGAGAAACAGCACTTGATGTGGTATTACCTTCTTGGCTGGGGTATGCAATTTCACACTGTATTTTCAGGCCAGTGCTATCTTTAACTCTTTTTCATGAGCAATTGAACAGCTGTCCTGTTGCTTCTCTGAGGTGGTAGATTTGAACAATGACAACATGCCCTTCTTCTTTGTCTGTTATGTTTTAACAGGCCTAGAAATATTAATATAGGAAGTTGAATGTAGCTCTATCTTTGCTGAAAGAGAGATCGTTTCTGTTGTCAGGAAGTGACTCCTCCTTTGTACAGAGAAAACAGTCTCTTATTATAAAAAGACATTAGGAAGTAATTATTCATTGTTCCTCATCTGAAGATATTTATTCAGGAACGAATGTTTGTTTTCAGAGAAGTCTTGCCATGTCTAAGGTGGAGGGTCAAAACTGAATGGCTAAGAATTTATTTTCCCAGCGGTTCCATTTGACCTGTATTGTTCATTCTGTAAATACAGAGTAGCTGTAGCTAACAATCTGAAGTAATATCCATGTTAGAACTAACAAGCCAAACCTGGTGTTTTCAGGTACTGTAGAACAGCATATACACAAAGTGCGAGTGGGGACTTTTTCCTCAGCTTATTGCATGGGCACATTCAGCTACAGCATGACTCGGTGCCTGTGTCACTGGCTGTACCACAATGGACACAGCTGAGAAGAGGCTGAGAGCTAACGTACTCAGGGTTTCTAAAAAATAGGTATCACCAGGGATGTGAAGCACCTCAAATAACTACTCTTAAATTTTGTACATGCCAGGTTTCTAGCCTGTTTATTTATTCCTTTATTTTTGCAAGGAATGTTATTTATGGATACCCAGAAAACACCAGGAGGAACACAGTTAACATTGTTAATCATGTTATTTATATACAGTTACAGACATATGTATACTTATCTTTCTTAACGTTGAGTGTTACTGCAGATTGTAGCAGACTTACAGAAAACCATCTGTGTTAATATTGATTGTTGCATTCTAAATAATCATAAATTTTGATTTGCCTTTTCTTTCTATACATTGATATGGATTTTTGGATAGGAGAGTGGGAATAAGGTTTCATACACTCCTCTAAAATAAATCTGGGAGAATTTGCTTTCTTTGCTCTGCACTTATAAATACAAGATGCAGGTTTAGTTAGCTATTTACTTATTAGCTAATAAGTTTATATATTAAGAAAATGTTTCCTATTTGCAGGTTTTCCATTGATCCCTGCCTGCATACATGCTGTTGCTAGAAGCTTGTATTATAATGACAAGTAAGTAGTATCTCAACTTGCTTTGCAAAATGGTTATTTTTAGTTTAAGGAGAAGAATAAGGAATAGAACAGATAACAAAATACCAAATGTTTTTCTTTCCTTGCTTCTTTTCTCTAGCTGTTGGATCAGCTCTGATACTCATCTGCTCTACATCATCCATGGCCCTATTTGTGCTGCTCTATTGGTAGGCATTTTTCAAATAATTTTTCTTACTTGACTTTTCAAAATTGTTCTTGGTGGCTTATAAAGTAGTTTTAGGCTCTTTCCTAGCAGTCACTCATTTACAGGATTCTCACTTAACCCGGTAAGTGTCCTAAAAACAGAAGATACCTATGTCTTGGCCTTTCTATGGAGCTATGACACAAATCTGAAGAAATTTGAAGTAATTTAAGACTTCACTTTACTTAAATCAATGTTAAATTTAAATTATTCTAAGATTGAATTTAACCAAATAAATTCAGTCAGTAGTTAATTTCTAAATAGGAATAAGTTCTTAATTAAAGAAAATGCTGACATAGATGTGCTTATCTTAACAGAAACTTGAAGCTCATGTGGCAAAGATATTAAATGATTGTGTATGACTTTCTTTATGACTTTCAGTTTGTGCAAGGAAATTAAGGATGATAACATTAAGTAACCTTTAGAAACATTTTGGTTTCTTCCTTTGCTTTTAAATGTTTTTGGATATTCGTGGGGCACCTCTGTGCATACAGAAATCACTCTGAAGACTGTTCCATAAATCCTGTGGTTCTTGTATTCAGTTTCAGTCACAATGAATTTGACTGGTGGATGTATATTTTATAGATTATTTGGACACCATGACACATCTGAGATCCTCTGCTAGGGAAGCCAGAGTTAGTCTCCATGTAATTCTTGAGATCCATACCCTTGGCATGTTACTGATAATACCTTGCTCTGTTAGGTCATCTATACATGTTGCCTTAAAGACAAGTTAACTAGTACTTTAATTCATTTTTAAAGCTAAAATCAGATCAAAGTCCTGTACACTTCTCTCTAGTTTATACAAAAGATGAAATCTTTTCTCAGAAAGCAATATTATTTTTTGCTCACTTGAATGGCACCATATTTCACCCTTCATTGTAACGTGGGATCATTACTTCCTTTGTGTAGGTGTCACTACACAGATCTGTCACTTTAGAAAAGCTCTTTAAAGCTGAGATATAATTGCTTACACAACAGCAGAAAAAAAACAAAAACAAAAACTCTGTAGTATGAGAATGATACCATTGTTTATTAACTGACCTCATTTTAGGATGTAAGATCACTTTCTCCTTCCCAGCACTGGCCTCAACAAAATCATACTGAAACAGTGGTAAGGATCCTACTTCAGATGCTTATACATGATCAGTCCAAAACTATCAAGTCTCCTTTCCACTCAAGGCAACACTAAGAATGTCTTTTGGTTTTATTAGGAGCATAATAATCTGCTGTGTGTGATTGATTTTGATACAATCTCTATCCACTGTCTTTGCAACTTATATATATATGTACATTTGATTTTTGTATATTTTTCATGTACTGCATTTTTCTCACCTCAGTGCAATCAGCAGATTTATTTAAAAACCAGGAAAGAATAACAGATTAGACAGCAGTACACATCTTGCCTGTGATATGTGTGATGTGGCAATACCATAAAAGTTTTTTTGCTTTTAGGTAACAAAATTTAATACGTTGATTCAGAAAAGACAGGCCAGAGATAAAGACGGAAGATGAAATGCGTGTGTTCAGACTTGGTAAACAGAACCCTCATTTGCTTCCCAGCTTGCTTGCCAGATACAATTTTCACACTTTACTAAGCATGACCTGCTTTAGTAGAAGTTTAAGTAACAATATTAAACTGCAAATTAGATAACAAGGGAAAAGACAGTTTCTATTTGCAGGAGGAAGATCTCAAAGGGCATGAAGAGAATTGTCAAGGGGGTGCTGGGAAAAATTGGCAAAAGCCAATGGGGATTAGGTCTTTTACTCTTGTACATCACTGAAAATCCTACAGTTACATAATGTGAGCAACAAAAATGCTGGTCCCTGCTATTATGTAACTATGACCAGATCCCTGCCAAAGAATCTGCAGATGGGAGCAGACCTAAATTGCATTTTGATTGGAGTTGTCTTCAGTTGCTCATTTAATTGTATATGTTTGCCTAAGCAACCACAATTAAAGAAATAGAGTGGGAATGAAACAGTAGAGAGTAATGTTAGCTATTACAGCAACTTTGCAGATGGCACCAAGCTGAGAGGTGCAGTTGATGCACTGGAGAGTAGGGATGCTAACCAGAGGGACCTTGTCAGGCTTGAGAGGTGGGCCCTTGCCACCCTCATGAAATTCAACAAGGCCAAGTGCAAGGTCCTGCACCTGAATCAGGGCAATCTCAAGCACAGATATAGGTTGAGTGAAGAATGGCTAGGGAGCAGCCCTGAGGAGAAGGATTGTTGAGTGTCAGTTGGTGAAAGATTCAACATGAGCTGTCAATGTGCACTTGCAGCCTAGAAGGCCAACCGTATCCTGGTGCATCAATAGAAGTTGAGGGAGGTGATTCTGCCCCTTCAACAGCAGGTTGAGGGAGGCGATTCTGCCCCTCTACTCTGCTCCTGTGGGACCCCACCAGGAGTGTTGTGTCCAGTTCTGGGGCCACCAACACAAGAAGGACTTAAAGCTGTTGGACTGAGTCCAGAGGAGAACCACAAAGATTATCAGAGGGCTGGAGCACCTCTCCTAAGAGGACAGGCTGAGGGACCTGGGGCTCTTCAGCCTGGAGAAGGCTCCAGGGGATTCAGGGAGATGAGGCTGCAAGCAACCTGGTCTGCTGGGAGGTGTCCCTGCCTATAGCAGGGTGTTGAAACTAGGCAATCTTAAAGGTTCCTTGCAACCCAACCCATTCTATGATTGTATGATTACAGTAGACAAATACTGATAAAAGTGGAGGGAGATTTCAGAGTTGGATATGCTTATGGTATATGGTAGTGTTTTAGTTAGCTTTGGCACCACTAAAATAATATTTTTTTATTTAGCTATGCAGTTATTTGTATAAATAATACTCAAGGAATGGTTATTTTGTCCAGCAGTAAAACTATGTATGAGGGTCTTACCAGTGTCTTAGACTGACATCTAGTGATTTTTGTACTAGAAGGAAGTTCAGGAGCCCCAGTTTCCACTTTTGTCAATGACCTGTTTCATGAATTTGAGCTGGAGTTGGTTCAAGAAGTTGAAAGCCTAGCATTCACGTGCTCAGCCTAGGGGAATGTCTGTAAGTTGGGTATAAAACATGTCTTCATGAGCACATACAGGTGCACGGCCCGATGAAGCCAGGCTCAGGCAGGCTTAGATCTGAGGTGCATACCTGTATTAAAAGCAAGCAATGGCTACCTTTAGCATCTTAGAATATTTGAGTTTCTGGATCCAAGAATGATTTGTTTATGGCAACCAAGAATTAATTTAAACAAAATTTAAACCAGTACTGCTAAGCACAAACTGGACACGGAGAGAAGAAACATCAGAGACCTGGGGAATTTTTGAATCAGGAACTGCAGTTCAGAGACTGTACATAACAACCGCTCTGAAGGTAGAACATAAATTCTACCGAGTTCATAGCATAGGCTCCAACACTTCATCTAGGATTCTCTTCCCTGACTTTGTTTCTGTCTTTCTTCACTTGCCTGGATCAATGTTCGTGTCACTGTGCAGCTGCAAGTATTTTTCTTTGTGTTCATGCGGCAGCTGGCACAACTGGCTCCTTTGGGGTTTTGCAAACCATCACAGTCAATCTGATGATAAGACACCTTAACTGGCCTACTTTTCCTTAAGTGCAAAGACCTGCTCTCTACCTCACTCAAATCAAGACTTATTCATTTCAGTAAAAATTTGGTTTGTCCTTTGCTCCCTATGCTTGTGACATTGGTTATATGTACTTTTATGAACTCTCATAATGCCCTTCTTAACTGGATCCTATTTTTTGTCTCACTTTGCTGTCCTGATATTTACTTGCAAGCACTGAATGTGTTTATTTTCATGGTTTAATTTTTGTTTTGTTTTGTTTTTCGTTTGTTTGTTTCTTTTTTGTTTTGGTGGGTAAATAAAACATCAGAAGAATTCTGTGCATTTACAAATAATTTTCTGAGTGGTATTTACTTCTATCTGCTGCTAGTTTCATCCTCTGTTAGCATTCTGAGGGCAGTATTATAGGGATTGGTTATGCTATCAAAGCACAGCAGGGGTGAAAATTCTGAGAGAGGCTGATGCTCTACTAGTAATTTAAGTGAGATTAAATTTAGAAATGGAGTATGAATTTATTGTCTGCGTTTGCCATAGGGAGTTGGATGAGAACTGTGGGCTGCATAAAATCTTAATGAATCCCTTGAGAGAGAACCCAAAAGGCCTTGGTTGCTTAAACAAAGCCAAGAGGTAGTTGGAATCTTCCAGAAGAAATTAATGCAGTAGTTTCCTATGTAAAACAATTTCCTGTTAAAAATGATTTAAATAGCATGTAAGTAGAGTATAAATAACATAACATGTCTGTCAGGGGCCACGTTTCTGTAACAATACACAGCTGTTTATCATGAAAACCTTAATTGACATGAGAGGAATTCTGCCAGGGTTGTGGAGAACATGGTGACACACGTGGTCTGGATTGGCTTCCCTGTTTGTACTTGTACTACAGAGAGGCAGAGGCTTGCTAGACAAGAAACTCCTATTTATTGTAGAAGGGACATTTCTGTCTTTCTGATGATTTCTTTCTTCCCTGCTTCCCTTTTTTTTTCTCTATATAATTGTTGACAAGAAAGACAATTTATTTGAAGAGGAGATAAATGAACTAGACTCTACTTCTGCGCCTTCCATAGTGGGAAAATCTAAACAGCATTGTCTTGCCTCTTGTGTCCTTGGGCAAGGTGCTTGGATTGGCTGTGCTCTCTCCAAGGTGCTTTTAGCTCTAGTTTTATGGTGACTTGAGTGTAGTTTCTCTAGGGGGTTGCCATTGTTTCATGGTGGATTAAAATACAACCCTACCATTGCTGTTTCTCTAGTGATTTGCATTCTTAGACTGTTACAAATGATGTATGTATACACGCATATGTGAACGTATCACTTTTCTGGTTTGATATTGAGTGCTAACATGCCGAATGAGATTCAGTATGGATAGCTGTGATTTCAGGGTGTTTGTTTGTTTGTTTTGTGAAACTAAATGAGCAGATATGCACTATTATTCATACACACACACAAAAATAAATAAATAAATAAAACCTCTTAACAGCTATGGCGGCTATGGAAATAATTAGCTTCTGTCTTGCATAAGATTGATGTTGATACCATCTCAATGCATGCCCCATCTGCAGTCCTGCTGATTTTGAAAATCAACCATGAGCTACTGTGAGACCAAGGCAATAAGTTAAATCTACTATTTGTCAACAGGAGTATACAGTTTCCTGTAATAACATTTAACTTGTCAGATTTCTTTTACTTTTTCTTCCTTATAGATTTCTCAACTTAATAACTGAAAAAAAAGAAAGGGAAGGAAAAGAAAAAAAAGCAGTTTTTTGGAGAAGCATTTTAAAATACAGAAATGGGAAAATGTCATTCTTTGCTGGACCAGCCTAAAAGGCATAATCTCTTAATAAATAGATAATGCCCAGATCATTTTCTTTCCTCTGGTATAAAATGGGACTTTTTGAAATAATTTTGCCAAAATAAAATTGTAAGGATTTGATGTAGTTCGTTAACTTCTGTGGCACTCAGGACAACCTTTTAGATAATTACTCTAGGTCTTCAAAATAGAATGATGATTTCCCCCTTTTTTATGTTGAAATGATAAGAGTGTGTTATGATTATGTTATTGTTTTTTAAACTGTTAAAGTGAATTGAAGTCTTTAGACAGAAGGATCAAGATAAATTCAAGTGTTCTTAATATAAAATCACAATAATAATGGAAATGTTTTATGTTTTCAGATGGATCTAACTGATCACTGAGGTTTAAATAGACAAGGAAGGGTAGATTTTAAACCATGTAGAGGCAAATTTTTACATTGCTGTAAGGATCTTAGCTGCAGAGACCTGTGTTCAAGTTGTGTGTTATATTGCTAATGGACCACTGAATTTTTAGGAGCTAATTTCAATCTGACTGCGATTACAGATTCTGTGGTGATATCCATGTGCTTTGCTTACCTTTTCCCAGAAACTCTCCAAACAACATCATTACAACAGCTGTTAAAATACACAAGTGGAAGCAAGATAGCAAGTGTCTCCAGTTTTGCGCGGGATGTCAGAGCTTTGGGTACATTGGCTTGCACCTGTAATACTGTAATAGCACGGAAAATGGCATATGGATTGTAAACACTGGAAAATAAGAGTAACCCAGATTCACACTTGCTTAGAAGGGTAGAAGAAGAGGCTCTGGAATTAGATGTCAGAGCCCAGTCAGCCTCATTCTCTTCAAGATGTTTTCAGAGAGTGTTAACTTTTGTTTATTGTATAACCAGAATATTTTCTATGCAGTACATGGCTTTTTGAGTAGTCTGGCTGTTAGTGTTCGCAAATAGTCTGCAAATTATTTTCAGAATAGCTTCAGTGTCCATTTTTTTCCCAACAGGTGAATCTTTTCTTCCTGTTAAATATTGTCCGTGTACTCATAACTAAGCTGAAAGACACCCACAAGGCAGAATCCAACCTATACATGAAAGCAGTACGAGCTACCCTCATTCTGGTTCCCCTGCTTGGCATTGAATTTGTGCTGTTTCCATGGCGACCAGAGGGTCGAATCACTGAGGAAGTCTATGAATATGTGATGCACATCCTTATGCATTACCAGGTAGGAATTAAATATTTTTTGCCCACTTGAGCTAGAACAGATGTTGGCATATGAAGCAAATGAAGGACAAATTATCCTCTTATTTTAGTTTGTAAAGACCTTTATGCAATATCTGGAAACAACTTCAGCTTTCTCAGTATACTGAATTTTCTTTTCTCTGAAGGAAAGAAATATACCATGGTCTGCTACTGTTTTTGTAGGGTATTCTTAGAAACTATACACAGATTTTAGATTTGTAGAATATTTTGCTTGCTATGTATATAAGAATTGTATCAGGAACCTCTAATTGTATTACAAACATGAAAACAATCCACATACATGTGAAATAAAGAAGGTTATCTTAATTTTACAGGGTCTACTGGTAGCTACAATTTTCTGCTTCTTCAACGGAGAGGTAAAGTAATAGTTTTTATTGTATTATTTTGTATATACAGATTTTATATATTCTAGCAATTAAGGAGATTGCACACCTGAAATGTATAGTTACAAACTCAGAACTTAATACCTTGTTGTGCTTGGGTCAAAATTTCTTGAATAAGAAGTGTACTTTTGAAAAAATCATGATTAGTTAATTCCAACAACTAACTTCTTTATCCTTGTGCCAGAGAATTGCACTGTTTCACATTCATATGGAACTGATACTTGATGCAACTAATAAGTTCTTTCTGTTAACTTGAATAGATTAAGGTCATGCCACATAAGCTTTACGCTTGAGAGTAACTTACAGGGCCTTAGTGTTAAAGATAAATATAGTAGAAGGGCTAAATATATATGATTACATACACACACACAATTTCTCACTGCAATTTTTGCAACTCTTGCTTGAAAAGAGAACCAAAACAAATAAAAACATCCCACCAAAGAAGTAGGGCTTTTCCAACTCTTTTGGCAGAGGAACAATTACAATGCTGTCCTTATTCTTACACATCTGTTTGTTCATTTTTTCTGCGTTTAGTGCAGTTGAAGTATGGGGCTGTAAGCAGATGTGTGGGAGTAACCAGATGTTTTCATATGACTGAATCCTTAGTTTCTTTTATCATGTTGTGTTCTTACATAATGTTACTGGACCACTAATATTTACTTACATGTTAAGTATATGGCTAATATTTGATTAAAATGCCTTATGCTTACTTCTCTTACTTTTAAATCTGAAGCTGTCTGAATTGCAATGAATATTCCATGTGATTTCCAGATATTTTTTTTTTTTCCAAGAAAAGTATGAGTGTCAGTGATTGTCATTATTATTATTATTTTTAGCTAAGGTGGCAGAAAAGATGAAGAAAGAGTGATTTCTTTTTGCAGTTTATAAGGTCTGGATCAGTGGTTTCGGTCTGGTTTTATGCCAAGGTGATCCAAGTTTGAGTCTCTGCTTGTATATTTGATTCAAAACAGAACATATCTCTAAGAATTATGGATCTGGTTTGGTTACTTTCTCAGGTTCAGAATAAATGCTTTATACATTCTTTCCCTTCTAAGAGGCATTTGAAAAATAATCAAACAATTTACTTTGTCTCAATGCAAAATATGAACAAAAATATTTGAGATCTACAGTTTCTATGAAACAATATTGTCCAATGCTCAGCTCTGCCTTTTATCCCTCTTGGTCTTCTGAGGCTACTTTAATCCTACCTCTGGTAATGATTTTGTTTCATCTGATCATTCTCTGCATTTTACAAACTCATGTTTTTTACATTGCTCTCTTCTGCTGCATAAGAAAAGCAAAACTTAGTTGTTCCACTAAGGGAGTATTAGTAGAATATTCCTGGGCTGATGAATGTATAAGATGAGCTCCTCCACAGCTCCTGCAGAAGGTAATATGAACAATTTCTTGAATATCTCTGCTCAGGTTAATTTTAAAAAGTGGATTCAGATGTTTTAACAAAACATTTAGATCCTGTGTCTTTTTCATTTGCTTTCTATATAGCAGAAATGTAGGCTTTTTAAGCAAGTTTTAAATTCTGATTGAAGTACTTCAGTTATCAATATTGACATTTTCTCATCTCATTATGCTTTGTCGGGGAGAGGATTTGTTGCTTTATAACCACCTGCACGAGTAAGGAAACTCATGGGGAGAATGATAATATAGTTAAGAAAAAATGTTTGCTTAAAAAAAAGAAAAAAAAAAAGTAGACTAAAACATGTTGCTGCTGGCATGTGAGCCTGTAGGCATATGTGTGTTCTGTTGCCATTATCATATGTTGCTGTCATAACAATGCCTTAACTAATCCTGATACTGTAGCTTAGCTGTTGTGTACAAGACCTTCCCTATCAGCATCTGTCACAGCAAGTCCTTGTCATGTTCTGTACCAAATGGCTTCAGTATTAACAGTTGTGTGCTGTTCTGTAGCAAGTCTGGGGTTTGGAGATGAATCCTGAGACTGGAATCAACTCTTTGAATGAAAACAGAAAAAAAATATTCCAGTGCGATACTAGCAGTTAAAAATGTTAGAAGTACTAGTTTATTTATCTAAATACTATTTCCCAAATGCTACTGTAGCTTTTAATGTTCCCCATCAACATTAAGAGCCAAGTCCTGTACAAGGAGTGGCTTGCAGGCCTTTTCAGACAATGGCCAAAAGGGGAATTAAAAAATCATCTACTAACAGAATGAAAAGGAACTAAGTAACATTTAAGAAAAAAGTGTTGGAATGCTTTGCTGTCTGTAGCCATGAAACACCTCCAAACTCCTTAGACAGTGTAGCTAGGGAAGTTCTGTCAAATCCAGTGCCAACATCCATTGCAACTGTCAGTGCAGCTTCTACAGCAGATAAGGGCATACATGCAAACCCTTCAACTTTATATTCTCTGGCAGGAATTCCCTAAGGACACTCATGTTCTGATTATGTCCTACCATCCTAGTATGATGCTTGACTACTTCATGATGCTTCCCAGTTGGAGTTGGCTTAGGGCTGGCTTTGTGGTGATGCAGGTTGCAGTAACGGGAGAAGCTTGTAGAAGCTTTCTCTGTAAAAAGAAAGTAGAAGGATTCCTACTGACTTATTAATAGATCATAATACGTACTTACGATTTGATTATGTTACCCACATGAAGTTTGTGGCCTTGGGGTTCTTTTGTTTTATTTTCAGTTTTGGTAGTGGTATTTTTTCCCCTCATTCCAGTACTCATTGGAAATGTGGTTATGGCTATAGTCTCAGTTCTGCAGGATTATAAAAAACTTTCTTAATAGGCAAGGTTTGGGTTTTGGGGGGTTTTTTTTGTTCTTTTTTTGGGGGGGAAGGACTACTGAGCCATTGGATTTGTATTACACTGATATCAGAGTACTAGTATGTTAAAGAAGGTGCAAGTCATTGAAGCTCATCAGAAGAAGCCATTAATTAATAAGGTGAGGAAGTAAGAATGCTTGAGCTGGAATTGGTATCTGTATTAATGAGACATGCAACTATGTTTGTGACATTGCTTACTGTGATAAGATACACTGGTTACTATTTTCTCACAATGTTGCCCATCCTGAGCTGAATCTACAGCCCTGTCCAACTGTTCAAAGTTGAAGAAAAGAGCAATAAGTCTTCTGCTCTCACATAATCTGTAGAGGTGTGCATGCTATTAAACAGTATAAACAGTGGTGGAAATTAGCTGTCTCATTGATTTTTCCTGTCTTCTATGAATGATTGATTGGACAGAAGGTAGCAATAATAAATGAAAGGATGTAACACCCTACAAGAATAGACTCAGAGAAGGTCAGAGGTGAAATACTGACTCAGCAGTAACAGAGAGGCTTTTGGAAGAATGCCAGGTGTACGTGGCTTAGTTAGAAATGCACCAAGAGGACGTGATGGGCACCAGGGATGGCATAGAGGAAACTGTATTTGCCAATATGGGAATTTATAGCAATTTGTCACTGGTGAGAAAGCAGCCCAAACAGAGAATTTTCACACCAGAAATAGGCAGCAGGCACTTTGTTGTGCAGGAATTCCAAAAGTCCTCTTGAGATGTGGGGACTGATATCCTTTGATTTACAAATATTGCTTACAAGTGCAATAAGGCTAATTACAGGAACCACTAGGAGGATATATGGGAGTGGGCCTTCAGCATAAGTTTCTTTTGCAGCCTTACTATTCTACTTTATTTCCCAACTCTGCCAATCAGTTCTCTGACTTCGCTTTGGCCATTTAGTTGCACTTGTTCATGTTTTCCCATCCCATGCCTATTGTCCATTCTTTCTAAAGTGAACATTCTTCATGAGGATGGGGTTTTTTTTGTTGTTTCTTTCTCCAGTAAGACACTAATGTTATTGAGGAACTTTACTATGGAAAGGATAAAGATTGGAACAAATGAAAACTTAGTGAAATGCAAAGACTGATATGATTAAGAAATAAATTTTAAGTTTCCTTCTCAGACAACCTGGAGTTTTCAGAATGCTTCTTCTCTTGTATTTTTGAGGGATGGAGTGGTGACAGTGGTGGTCTAAAGAAGGGCAGCTGATATCATCTCTCTGGACTGGTGCAAGGCCTTTGACATGGTCCTGCGCTATGTCCTTATCTCTTAACTGGAGAGAGGGAGAGAGAAATTTGAAGGCTCAATTATTCTGTGGATAAAAAATTTGGTGGCCACAGTCAGAGGGGTTGTTGTCAGGTGGAGGCCAGGTATAAGTGGTGTCCCTCAGTGGTCTGTCTCTGGACTGGTGCACTTGCAGCCCAGAAGGCTGACAGTATTCTGGGCTGCATCAAAGGAGGAGTGGCAGCAGGGTGGGCTCATTGTCCCTCTCTGCTCTCCCCTCATGAGCCCCCATCTGGAGTGCTGTATCCAGGCCTAGGGCCTCCAGCACAGGAAAGATGTGGAGTGGGTCCAGAGGAGGACAATTTTCTTTTTAGACATTTTAAGGGGATTTAAATAGACTTTTGTTGAACACAGGAGAAGAGCATTTCTTTTGCCCTAAAATACTAATGTTTCATGTAACTGATTTGATATTTTGTATTTTCTTTGTTAAGTCAGTACTGCATGCAGGAAGTCTAAAATGTACATCCTTTCTAATTTCTTTATTTTTCATATTTAAAGACAAAATAAAATTAGGAGGAAAGAAGCCGCTGAGGTATAAACATGTAAAGAAAACACAGTTTTTACCCGCTGCAATGTCAGTCTCTAAGTGGGGGAAGGTTCGTTATTTTGTGTGTTTAATTTATAACGAGACCAATGATTTAGGGTACACAGCTGGATAAACTTAAGTGCCAGCTTCTGACTAGAATTTCGTTTACAGCAGTACTTCCCCAGTCCATGCAGGAAAGATTCTCAGTGTTGCCAGCCATTGGGCACAAAGATTTGCTGAAGAGGAAACAAAATACTCATGATCTGCAGGCAATCGTTTGAAAAGCTGGTACTTCAAAAAAGATATTTTGAATAAAGCAACAGCAGCCATTTGCCATTCTTAGCATTCCTTACTTGGCATCTTGACTCAAAACTGATCCCGTGTGAATTCAGTTAATGTGACACTTCATCTATCACACATGCGCAGGTGTTTAAGCATAATGTAGGAGAGGAAGTCCACGATAAACATAACATCCTTTCTGTGGAGACATGTAAACAAGCTGGGGCCTTGAGCTATTTTATCATCATTATTTTTAACTCTGGTAGAAATGTGGCGTTCAGGAAATTGTCTTTCTAGTCATTTGATGAAGTAGTAGTCAGAAATTAATACGGGCTTTCTTGTATCAGAACCGTAGCAGAAATAATTTATGGTATCTGGATTGTATGAGAATTTGCAGTTGCTACAGCTGCATCCTTAATGTAAGGATGAACAGAAATTATCTTTTTTTTTTAAACTGTAAATCTTGTCTGTCCACAGTTCACTTCCACCCACAGGGGAAAGACTAGAAAGTGGTGTTGCTGCTACTCCTTCAGAAACTAGCAAACTTGGTGTGAAAAGCACAAATAATGTCTATTTACATTTTAATTCTTTCAGAATCTCCCGTGACATATCACATCTAGGTACCCAGGATTATTGAGCCTTACTACCTAATTTTCTGAGACATTTATTGTGGCATTCATTTGGCAAATAATTGTCTGACATACCTTTCCACGTGTTTTTATGTGCATTTGTTTTTGTTTCCTGTCATAGGTCCAAGCTGTTTTGCGAAGACACTGGAATCAGTACAAAATCCAGTTTGAGCACAGCTTCAGCCACTCAGATGCTATGCGCACTGTTTCCTATACAGTATCAACAATCAGTGATGTCCCAAGCTACAGTTACAACCACGACTGCACCAGTGAACATTTAAATGGCAAGGGCTATCATGACATGGAGAATGTAGTTTTAAAAACTGAAAAGTTATATGGTTGACTGAAAAGACTCTGCCTGTGCCAGTGTTCACCCTCACAGTTTATGAACTTGAAGTTTGATTTGATGACTTAATGGCCAGAAGATTCAATCTAACTTGGGAGTATGATTTTCTCCTGAATGATGCAAACTAAACCGACACATTTTCGTATGTATATATACATGTATTTGTGTTTGTCTGTTGATATAGTGTGGACATCCATACATATATCTCTCTACTTAGCTATATATATGTATGTGTATTTGCATAAGTATACAAATGTTGCCTCTTCAGTTTCTACTATGTAGACAAAGTTGGCAATTTTTTGTACAAGGAGAAATCAATGAATGAAGGATTTCATATTTTCTTGGAAGTTTCTATGAAGACTGGATTGTACTGAAGCCACTTCATTTGCCTATAGAAACTTAGGGTGTAAATACCATACTGTATTGTCTTAATCAAACCTAAAACCGAACAAAGGAAAATTGTTAAAATAGGTGCAATAGTTACATAGCTTGTCCAGGTTAATTCTACGTCCAGTATTTGATGGTCAGAAAGCAACAAAAAAACACCAACAGATAGTCTAAGATAATAGATTCCAGATACTAATGCTGAGCCAGTATGATTTTGCAACTATTTTTGATGAAGCATCAGAGATGCTAGTGCAAGTCTAAGATTCTATTCACTTGTGTATTGCAGCATAACAGTGTACAGCAAGCCTTGAATTATTTTATTTAAACTGTTTTCACATACTTAGGAGTGTCTCCTCCTCCTGAAGCTAATGAATGCAGATGAGATCAATGATGAAGCCTTACTGAAAAGTAAGAGTACAGAAAGAATTGTAACCTGAATACTTATAAATCCATCTGAATATAAATTCAAGCCGATGGAACTTCACTGTGTGCTTAAGCATTTCACTTGATTGGGAAAAAAAAAAGTACAGTTTTTGTTTATTTCCATGGCCAATATGCCTGATAAAACTACTTTGTTTTGGAAGGCAATGTTTTGATTATGTTTGTGACTTGTTTATTTAGAGAAAAGGGGACTGGACTGAACACAGTGCAAATGCTTTGCTACCTGTGAAGCCAGTGTGTGAGATTATCAGAGATTAATCAAGCAAATTTTATTTGAGAGGTGCTTGATTCAGACCAGTTCTTTTCAAAGAAGTTGTTTCTTTTGGTTGTACTGGTTTATAAAGATCTCACTGAAGAATGAGAAGGTTGTGGAGAAGGTATTGAAAAAATGTGTCTAGCAAACTGAGTACATCTTTATGTTTAAAAGAAATAGTTATATTAAGTGAAACAAAATGCTCAATTGTAAGAGATAAATTTGTGTAAGTCTTACTAAAAATCTAAGTAGTAGAAAAATGTGTTATAGGTATATTTTGCAGAAAAGTCTACTTCCAAAGTTGGGGGAAAAAAAGAGAGGAGTGGATACTGGAGCTTATCAACAGTGGTTATCCTCATGTGTATCAGGTAAGCAGGTCCAAAAACTGAAAGACAGATTTTTCCAAACCACTTTAGTTCTAAATACTTCATTTTGTATATGAAGTACTTGATTTTTACATCTAAACATTTTTTTCAGTAGCCATTCTGTAAGCTTCATTAGCATGGAATTAATTTGCTGTTTCAGTATTTATTTTCTTGTAACTTTGTAAGGCCTCACATGCTTTGTATTTAGAAGGAAAATGTTAAGAGGATGCAGTAAATTCATGCCACTTGCACCTTTCATTGTTATTTTTTTTAACATTTTTGTCTAGAGTTTGAGGGTAGAGTTTTGTTAATGATGTAGTTTCATAACATAGAATCTCAGCTAAAATATTAAAATGGAGATTTCTGTTAATCTGCAAGGCTACCTGCTTGAGTGATGGAAATAACATGAAAATCATATGCTCTACTAGAATAGTGTGAAATCTGGAAATCCTGTATCACAGCATCTGATGATGGTGTCTGTTCCAACATGATTAGAAGTTGGTTACAACTCGCTCATTTTTTTAAAAAAGTAATTAAATAATTAGTTAAGCAATAAAGGGTTACTTAAAAATCTTTGCAATGTTCTGAAAATACTAGTAGTGCAGGACATCCCTGCTCTGGTATCCAGCTTTGCACGCACAGGGGAACGGATCATCAACTGGTATAAATCTTTGAGTTCCAAGTTTGGAATTAGTGGGTACTAGCTGAGAATCAAAGCCTATACAGATGCTTGCCTATTGGAAAGTGCTTCACAGTCCTGTATAGCATATTATACGACAGTTATTTCAATGGTACCTGGTGGGTTGTTACAATTAAAACATGTAACAGCTGAGAATATGATATGATATTAGATTTTGATTTCAATTTACTTCTCAGCTAGACAGTTAAATTTAATAACCTGCAAATCTATGTCTTTTGATACAAAGAACAAAATGCTAACAGTTCATTGTCCTCTGTTGAGAGATGATTGTAATGGTAATTTACAGGGGGAGACTGCTTTTCCACAGAACCTATCCTGCTTTTAGGTGGTCAGTCACAGCGTGTTTCTAGGCACGCTTCTGAAAAAGAAACACCTCGAGCTGGATATGCAAAAAAAGGTTTGTGGCTGTAGAAGGAGAGGAACACTCCCTCGTCCTCACGAGCTTCTATTTTGCATTGGAAAATGTTAATTCCTCATTTTGTCTTCCTACCTCACCTTGTTCAGTTCCTATGTAGCTAAGACCAGAGACTGCTGCTTAATTTTATTTTTTATTTATTTTATTTTTTTTTTTTTGGTCACTATAAATTGAAATCCAATCTTCATGCTGAGATTTTGTCCCACAGATTATTTTCTTCTTTATGGAAAGTTGTGGTCATTGCCTGTGTTGTCTGGAATGTAAGAAAACTTTTGGGGGGCTGTGAGGTTCTTTTCAACAAGCAGACAGTTATCTATTACTGTTCTTTGCTCTTTTGTTAGTGAACATCTGTTGTATCATTTTAAAGGGGGCTACAGAAATGCTTGTCTTACACTTAGTATAAGTAACTAGCATGTTAGTCATGTATTAAAGGGAATGTCTATTTTTAATGCTACTGTCATCAATTAGTAAATGCCACAGATTGATTCTCTGCTGCAGAGTTCCCTCAGTTTATTATTATATTTAAATGTTAACAGCTATTCTACGTTTTTTTTTTTTTCTTTGTGATGATCTTCTGGAGTGCTTGGCTGTAGAAATGCTGCAACACATACTCCTGTTAACATCGTGAAACGTTTGGGCTGGAAACCCTGTAACATTCAAGTATTGTACTGTGTAAATAAGATTAATAGAAGCTATGCCATTGTATTTATTGTTCCACTAAGGATGAAATAGAAAAAAATGTGAAAAGTTATTTTTTAGTTGTGCCTTATTTTCGCTTCTTCAGTATGTGTTATCATGCATTTTATTTGCAGAAAGAAATACTATGCTTGCGTTCAATAAAATATTTCCATAGTAGAATATTACTTTTGTATAAATATAGTAATAACTTTCACATGTATATTCAAATATGGAAATAGTTAAAGGCGCCAATGAAAGCCTATGTATTAATGAAGTATTCACTCAAGGAGAAAGTCGCTACAATTTAGTATTTGTTTGTTTACTTGGTGTTTAAAATTCTCCTTGTAATGTATAGTAAGGCACTGTATTTCTAGAGTAAGCTTGCTTTTATAATTCTTTACTAAATAACTTAACATTTAGTGGGGGAAAAAAAATCTGTTCCATCATAAGCAGAGTAGAAACTAATGTGAATGCATCTTTTCATTCTATTGGCATTCAACTAAACCCCACCCAAATAAGGTCCAAATCACTTACCTGTGCAGAAGCTGTTTTGTTCCACCAAGACCAGCAACAAGGCAAGTCATAGAAGGAATGAATGAACTTTTGATTGACTTGTTGGGTTTTTTGTGTTGCTTTTTTTTCCTTCACATAGGGTTGATGGTGTCTGTACAGTAGTATAAATAGTATGCACGTTTTCGATCCATAAAATTGTGTTTCTTGAGCATGCAATAATAGCTAACTTTTACACCACTGGTTACCAGTGTGTAATTGCTAAACTCAGCTGACGATCAAACCACTGAAATGTAGATAAAAGGAATGCCAAAGTACACAAACATTTATAGGGCAACTTGAATTAAGTTACTACTCACCTTGTTCCGCCTCAGCATGGGCACCAGCCTTAGCAGCATGGGGACACAGCCATTCTAGTACAGAAGCAAGTACAGTCACACTGGGCCATTGCAGGTCATGAGTTTTATAAGTTAACTGGTTAAGTACATTTCTAACTACAGTGAACATTTCATTTAGCCATCTATTTCCAAGTGAAATCTACAGAAATCTTGGTGAACTCGATCAGTGATCAGAAACACATCAGAAACTGCTGCAGGTGGGTGTTCCTTAGGCATGACCTTAAGTAAAACCTATTGAACTTGAACTGTATCACATTATCTGGTTTACCTGGTCCTAAAGTGAAGCATAACTGCTTCAAGAATTTATTAACTTATTCAAGTAAGATTCCAGTCTGGCTGTCAAAAACTCAAGCAAAAAGTTTTACATAATACATGAACTGTCTCCATTGTTTTCCATGTTCAGATACTCTTTGATTTTGCATTTCTGTGAACTGAAGGTATGGCTTATAGCTCTCTCTTTCAGCACACTTCTTTTTAAAGGCGTACAGAAAATTTGCATCTAGACACGATAAAAGTTTTAGATGGGCAAACAAATATCTTGCTTTTTTGCTATTAGCTAGCTTATAGCTTTAGAAAGGAGATCATCACATTTAGCATAAATTCAAAGGTTTTGTTTACTAATAGACTCATATTTATAGTTTTCTTGTTATACTAGATGATTAAAATCTAGAATGGCACAAAAAACAATTGCAGGGGGGACAGTAATTTACAGTTCATTAAGTGCTTTACTATAAGAGTTGCCCTAAGAAGATCTTAACCATAACTTGTTTTCAAATGGAAAGTAATAACCTGACAGAAATGGGGTAATAGATATTAATTTTAGTTGCTCTGAGCTATCATACAGTATTTGTAGCTTATTCTAGTTACAACTTACTAGTTCAATCCATTTGATAAAGTTCTAGTGTGCGTGAGTAGCTATAGCATCTAGTATATACTCTAATTGCAAGTAACTGCTAGTAAATATACTGTTTGGGCAGTGTTTTTGTTTTGTTTCTTGTAGGTTTTGTTTTGTTTTTAACTAAAGCTACTAATATTCTTTTGTACCTATTTATTGCAGCTAAAAGTGTGACTTACTGTTCCCTACCATTGGCTGTTTCTCTGTGATACTGAAATGACAGGGTTCAAACCTTACATTTAGCAATTTCATACACTGTGATGTAAGTATACAGAAAATGATGGAAAAGTTAGTCCTCCAATTCCAAACCTTACTACCTATATTTTATCCTTCTCTCCAGCAGCAGGAAAAGTTACAAGATATCCACATGCACATAAACACATGCTACTTTATGCCTTAAAGAAAAACCTAAGATAGTTACCTAATCTCTGCAGATGAGTAGATAGGGATTCCAAAACTAATTCTATTACATTTATTTTGAAAGAAAAAATGCCCTTACAGCACAGGTATCCGTATAATACTTAGAAGTGCCAGCAACTGTATTGGGTGGGGGCAAGAACAAGGTTCATATTACATCTAAAATATCATTACAACATGATAGCAATATGAAGGCTGCTTCACTTAAAAAATATTCTAAATGCTCTGATAATACACCTTGAACTGTTCTGGTCATAACAGACCAGAGTAAGTAAAGAGTTCTAAGCCAACATAGTTATCTGGTTCTAAAAAATATGGAAAAAAAAAAAAAAAATTCTCTTAGTCCAACTGTTCTAAGTGCCACAGTGATTCGTTCACAGTGTGAACACTAAGCATCTAAACACATGCACAGAAGACAAAGCAGCAAAATTAAAAGACCAATTAAAATGAACATGAGTTATCTTTGTTGTAGGTAAATGTACACAGTACTCTATTCATCAAGAGTTAGAGTAAGCTTTTGGGAAAGGACAAGCTGAAACTAAATACAAAGCTCTGCATCACAGTGTGGTTTGTTGAGAGCAATGCTCAGTTTTCCAACATTTATTCTGAAACAAGAATGAGGAAGAGGAGAAAGGGAAACCAGGTGCCTGTGCCAACACACATTCCAGTCTGCATGCATTTGACTGCTAAAGGCCACTGTAGAGACTACACGGCACAAGAACACTAGCTGATTGATATATAACAGCAGAAGCAACGACTATAGAGAGATACGCTCTTCTAAAACAGCAAGCTAATTTTGTACGTACTGCAACTTCGATCTCTCGAAAAGTAATGCTTCCTATTCATCTCCATGGAAAATACACCAGCTACAAAAAGCACAGTAACACAATTTGATAGAGCGAATTCTCAGTTAAAAAACAGTTTTTCAATGTAGCACCTCTGCCAGTGGAAATGCATAGCTACTGCTGAACAGGAGTCGTCTTGCTGCACTCATACAATGTGCACTAGCACACGTGAACCACTGTTGCCACTACAGCGAATTGCCAGCCACCCCCACCACCTCATCACATCCGCTGTTTGATCTCCAAAAACATTCGCCAAGTGACAGTGAATGTCAGTGGCTGACATTTTTTCCAAATGGAGGAATTCAATGACATACCTTTGCTTTGTCAGCACTTCCATGCCAGAGGCCATTTTGTCAAACCGCCTTTCTACATTTGCTCCTGATGTCATAGGTCAGCATCAAAATAGAGGAAGCATTATATAATCAAGGTTGGAAAGACCACTAAGATCATCTAGTCCAACTTGTCAGTCCACCACCACTGTACCATTAAACCACGTCACTCAGTGTGACACCTACCTTTTTCTTGAACAACTCCAGGGATGGTAACTCCTCCACATCTGTGGGCAGCCTGTTCCAATGCCTCATCCTCTTTCTGAGAGGAAACTTTTCCCAGTATCCAACCAGAAGTTCCAGTCATGCAACTTACGTAAAAGCCAGTACCGTTACTTTTGTAACGTAAAAATAGCAATAAAACACAAAATTTATTTAACAAATGAGCAAAAACCTTAGGAAATTGTTTGTTATCTTTTTCAAATCTCACAAAATTCCCTGAGGAAGTGCTATCTATATATATTTCTGCTCCTATACATAATGCTCAACTAAAAAGAAAAATGTTTTTTTCTTCTGCCACTTCATACTTGTATACTGCTACAATTCCTCTTCCCCAAGACAGGCTGTGCACTGTGATGAGCCTGTCTGGAATTACAGAGCTGACAGCTTCATGATTATATTTGGAATGATTTCCATCATTTCACAGCTCTACATTTTTAAATAACATTTATAACTGACTAAATGAACAATTCAGATTCCTCTTCATTAAGTTCATACTGCATTTGTGACAAATAACTTGTATTATTGCTCTTTAAATTAAAAAAAAACACAAAGATTTGCACATTTAACTGTAAAGATATTTGTAAGTATAATTTCTAATGACTAACTAACTATTTCCAGCTTTTCCCCTCATTTCAGAAAGTCACAACTTTCTAATGGGAAAAAATAGTTTGATTAGTACTATCTCACATAAACACACATAATTTAACAGAATACAGAAAAATCCAACTCTAATGCATGTTCTATGAAAAAGTATTTGAACATTGATAATTATTGGTTTGAGATCACAAAGCTTTTCTATAAGATTTCACAATCAGTGACAAACAGAAAAATGCCACAGAGAGGACTGAACACAAGTACTATGGACCCTGATAAAAGCAAGCTTTCATGGCATGTGCATGCAGGACAGCTGTGTTTTCCAGCTCTGCTGGAGCTAGAGTTGACTAATAATGTAAGCCACCTGCTGACTAGTGTCAGGTTATAGTCTTTCTTTCTCTCTGTCCTAAAAGAGCATGCTGTTTTATGTAGAGTAATGGTTTGAAGTTTGTTGTAGGCTTATGGCCAGCACTCAAGGCAAGGTTTAGAAATGAAACCTGATGCTGTACAGCAAATTTATACAAAAGAGATATGAACTGCACAAAATACTAAGGTAGAAAATGAATATAAATACATTCTTGCTTGGCTCCTTACCTTGATACTTGCAGATGAAACGTGACAAATGTGTGACTGTAGCAGAGAAATTTCTTCCGAAGGTCCTGCATACACTGGATATGGATTACTGTCAGACTGGTGGTTCCTATGACACAGTGCACTTAAGTCAATGGTTGTCAGGTCTATTCCTTCCAAAGGATGGTCACAGTGCTGTTTTGTGGATTCCACTGTAAATGCAAAAGTTTTGTATGTAAATATATGAGAAAAAATCTTGAATTAATAGTGAACAACAGTCTTTCAATCTTACAAAACATACAGCATATAATACACACAGAAGTACCTGTCAAAAATGTTTTTGTTCTTAATCATTATGCTGACACCATCATATGATGACAAAACCATTATTAGTTATATTACACTTACAGTAAGGGAAAGGGCAGAACTATTTTGTGCTTGTTTTTATAGTTGTGCTGTAGAAGGGTTTAAAACTGAAGCCCTTTTGCCTTTCATACAACATATTTGTATGCTTGGACTTGGTCTCAAAATACAGCTTGCTTTTTTTTTTTTCCTCTTTTTGATATCAGTAAAGATCTAAGAACACAAATGCTCAATCATATTTTATTTAGTTAAATATGAATATGAGCCAAATACCTGCATTTAACAGTGAGCTCAAAAGTGCATTTGGCTGTGCCCCATACATTCCATTCCTTTCCATATGGCCATATATTCTACAGAACACCACCTCAGTTATTTCTACTATTCACAAGGAACTTGCATCTTGTGATTCCTAATGGAAGCCAGGAGCTGTCAAGTATGGGCTCCTTTCATGACAGTTTGGGCAGACGATGCCAGCAAGGATTTCCTTATTAAAGAGCCTCTTTCAGAATTCTGTGAGCAGATTGCCATCATGGATACTTTAGGATCTGAGACAACAACAAAATTCACAGAAAGCAATCACAGATGGCTTGAAAAATCATAGCAAAGTTGTATTAATATGCTGGGGATTGTTCAAAATACAGTGATACTGCAACTTCTCTTATTCACAAAGCTCTTAAAAATAATCTCAGTTTACCATAATTGTAATAAGCATTTTCCAGATGCTGCAATAAACTGACTACAATAATTACAGTTAGAATATAAATTCCTTCTATAGCTATTTTTTTTTTTTTAAACCAAATTTCTGTGGTACAAATAATTCAAATTCAGATAATTTCAAGGTTTGGATGCTGACTCAGTCCTTTCCAGTTCAACACTGCAAGGAATATAAAATATTTCTTCTTCTTTTCTTGACGGTGGCCTTCTTTCTTTTTCACCCCCACCCCCCCCCTTTCTAACTAATCACTTTTTTTTTCCTTCTTATTTTTCCCTACAGGGACTTGTTTTTAAGTCAGGAATGCTCTTTGCCTCTTCTAACTGGAATTAAAAAGGTGACTAGAAAGATTTGTAATTAAAATATACAAAAACCTTAATGAAGAAATACAAATCAGGATGCCTCCATACATATTAAAAAAATATTGAACACAACAATGGAAACGTGTTTTCATTACAGATAGTATACACTGCATGGTATTTCATTGTATCATAGAAAAAATAGTTCTGAAAAGTTGTTTAAAACTTATTGGGAAAAAAGAACACTGTCACAAAACAAACATTTTTTGGAAGTTCTAAGAAAATATTTTACGATCTACACCTTACTCTGTTTCCTACCATCTTTCTCTAACCTCAGTATTTCACTGGTATTCATTGACATGACCTCTTATTCTCCCTCTCCTTATTATTCACCAAACATCAATACCAAGCTGGAACCACCAGCTGTCTCCAACCTTGGGAACTGGAACTACTATTGCTCCCACCCAGCTTCTTTTTCCGAACCAGCTGTGCAGAAACCAAAGGAAGGGAGCAATAAACATGTCATGAGTACTCAAAGACTTTCTGTGTACGTTGAGGTACACTTGGCATAAGAATGAAGCTATCTAAGCCTCAGAGAGTCTCTAACTCATGCCCATTTGCTCAGTGAGGTTGTTTTGGCACGGGAGAGTAACTGGCATTATGCCTTTCTGCAAGGAAGAGTTCACCGAGCTGTTTTTTTCTCTTTTTTTTCCCTTTTTTTTTTTTTTTTTGGGTGTCTCATCTTTGCACTGAGGAATCTCTGGCCTTCTCCTCAATCATTCCCAGTTTATGCCTTTTTAATGCTGCTCAATCAACTAAAGGGAGACAGAATCTCCATCAGCTTCTATATGCACAGACAGCTGAAATTGATAGCCAGACAAATCTAAGAATTCATTACATTTCTAATCCAGTAGAAGCATGAAATAAATAAAGCATAAAATTACTAACCATGCTGGATGATACAAACACTCTGAAGGCCAGTGGAAATACTTCAAATACACAAAGACAATATCAGCATGCCAAGCCTTTGGAGCAATGTTACATTCCATACCCTTATGGTATAAAATAAATAAATAAATAAATAAATAAATAACCAAACACACAGATGGCATGTAGGTGATTTAAAAACTACAATACCAGCTCTTCTATCCAAGAAAAGCACTTTAAATAAAATACTACAGGCATAATCCATTCCCTTTCCAAGCCTACACATGCTATTGAGAGGAAAATTTAGAAGGGAGGTTGAAGTTTCTCCCATTAGTAGAGTGGATATTTCATGTATGTTTAAGAAAAAGGATATGGTAATTTTTCAAACACTTCCCTTTCCTTTCCTAGTATTTCATCTGTTCCTCCTTCTTTTCACAACAGAATATCACCTGGCCTTAACTACTGCAGCTCTAAATGATGAAATCCTTAGATATTTAATCCAGTTCCCTGGAATGGGTGCAAAGATAAATAAATTATGCCTTTTTCTGCTACAGCTATGCTTACTGGCAAAGTTATTTACTGTACAAATTCTAGACTGGACTCTAGAAGGTTCCCATGGACTTAAGTTAATTTTAAGTAGGATGTTTCGACTAACTTAACCATCTAAAAGTAAGCACAATCATTTCGTAGGCTGAAAATATTGTTTTTTAAATTGTCTGCAGCTGAAAGCAATACAAGAATGCATTGAAAATGACTAGTTTAGCAATGTTTCACTTTCAATTCTAAGTACACTCCGCAGAAATAGCGCGGTTTTGGATTAAATAAAAGTGGACGTGCAGCATCAAATTACAAAATAAAAATAAAATCAAATTTACCCTGCTTGATTTCACCTAACCCTTGTATTAGTATGTCAGCACATTTGCAGATAAAGAGGCTTGAACACCATTTGGGCTCTTAACAACCACTGTAAGACCACAGAATCAGCAGATATGCAGGACTGATATTGTCCAGCTAACTGCAATCCCTCACTGTAACTTCACAATTTCCGTACTGCCTTTGTTTGTAGTGCTACGCGTTTCTTTCAGAGCATCTATTAGAAGTAGCACTGAACATTTACAGTTTTCATTTATGTGAAGGATAAACATCAGATTTTAAAGCACGTAACTTGTTGGAGAGTTAAAGAGGTCTGACAATAGGGGTGTGTGTTCCTAAAACAGAGGGCACACCAGCTGCCTGTACGTGCTGATGACAGACAATGTATTTAGAGGGATTCACCCAGGGAATCATAGTTTTCTTGAAGTTGCAAATAATAGATAATTACCAGAGACATGAGTTACCACAAAGGGAGATAATATGCTCTAAAAAACATTAAAACATATAATGAAAAATCAAATTAACACTGCTTTCAGAAAACTCCAGCAAACACCCAAATGTTTACAATTTTCAGGTGTTTTAGATTATGCTTCCAGGCCCACACAGAACTGAGAGTGCACTGACATTTTAAAATTACAATATGTCCATTTAGTTTTAAGGTGCAACTGAAAAAGAACACAGCGATATCTGGCAACAGTGCCTACCACTGTTGCTAAAATTGGAGATTTTTTCACTGCTGCCTCTTTGCAATCACTTTTAGGATAGTGAATCTGCTTTTCCAGACACAGAGTGCCTTTGAACCTCCCCAAAAATGTCCTGCAAGCTGGTAATTAAAAGTGCTAATTCACATTTCATTACATAAGTGATATTTAAATTTAAAGATGATCCAGGCAGATATTACTCTATCACCATCTTGATATTTTAGGTGTCAGACAACATAGCTCATGTAATATACTAAACATACATGAAATACTGGTCAGTACCTTATTCTGAATGCTGAAGATGCCAGACTTTTTCCGATTTGCAGCATTGCTTAAGTAACAGGTTCAAAATTGAGAACGTAAGACCTCCAGTAACAAATGGATGCTGTGTGCAGTACGCTGTCATTTCAGTGATGAAAGAAAGCATAGTTCAGCAAAAAAAAGATCTCGCTTCTCACCATTTGCTCTGAACTTGTCATTTTCTCTTTGCTAGCTTTCTTCATCATCTGTAACTACTTAGCCTGGCCATGTGACTGGGAATTATAATATTATGCTCCCTCCAACTATGTGTCATTAAAATTACTCAACTTTGCTTTTCAATTCAAAGTCAGTTCATCTGCAGAGTATTTTAACTGTCTCTAAAGCGCAGCTCCAAGAATATGTGAGCCTTAAACATACTGAAGGCTACAACAAAGCTGCACCTGTTCTTCCAGAGTGCCAGAAAACCACAGCAACACCTGAACAATTGAGGTACTTCAGTCAAGATCCATTTTTACCTGTCAGTTCAGTACGAGGCTTCTTAATGGTAAATAGATTCTCATATTCTGCCCTGTAAGCCATGCAGAGACATTTGCAAAGAAAAAGCTCTTTGAGATTTCAGTCTGTCCTGTGAATTTGAACAAAACCAAGTATACTCTGACCAGTTTCCTTGCCTCATTTGAGTCAATCATGGCTCTTTTTATGAGTCAACCTGTTCTTTTTGCCACCCTTAAAAAATAAAATAAAATAAAATAAAGCAGAGCTTCTAATACAAAAAGGCTATTGCAGTTAATCAGATGAGTTAGTCCAGACTAATTGTTCCAAAATGCCCCTTCTGGAGACTTCCTTCAGAACAAAAGAGGGTTCTGTGTTTTTATTTTGTTTGTTTTACTTGTGTTGGAATAAAATCTTTTAGCCTTTTTTTTTTTTTCCTGAAGAATTTACTATAGTAATATGCCAAGTACTGTTGTTCTATCAGTAGCTAATAGAGAAGCAAAACATAAGGCTCTCCAAGACTCCAGAGCATATTTTGGATCTATAAATCAGCGTTCACTCATTCACTATATTAGATCCTTGAAGGATCTTTAATATTTTTGTGCTATAAAATTATTGCTCTTGTACGATTGCCACAAGACTTCATATCTGATACTGCCCACCACTAAGCAAAGTCATGATAGTAAAACATAGTGTACTGGCTAACCCTTTTTTCCTTTTTCCTTTCTTTCTTTCTTTGTTTTTTTTCCCTTCCCCCCCAAAAACAAACAAACAAACAAAAAAAAAACAGAGCAACAAAACAGCAAAAAGATCTAGGTTTGGTGCAAGACAATGAAAAAATTGTTACAGAAAGCTTAAAATTTAAGACTTCAAGAACAGAGCCACTAGAATTTTCTGAGGGTGTATTTTGGAAATGCAGACAAGCAAAGAAACTGCAATCAATATTTGCAAGATCACTAACATGGACTGTATTCTCAGGCCAGTTCTTTTCTAACTTTGGCTTCATTCCCATGTTACAGTTCTGAATGCAATATACTTCAGAATATCTGACATCAGAATCTTGACCCGAGAGGCAACCTACTTGGAGACAGAAGAAAAAACATTTTTCTCAATTTAGTTCATATTCACGCAATGTGATTTTTTATTTTTTTTTAATAACAGCAACTGAATGGGTTAATCAACAAGCTTTCAATCAGCAAAAAGCTCTAAGCAATTGTCTCCGTTAAAATTCTAAAGCTGGGTTATCTGTGCGAGCCTCTGGCATATTACAATTTGTCCTATTCCAGTCTATATCCAAGGGAAATTAATTTATTTTATAAGGAGAAGTCTGAAACAAATATATCAGGGGAAATCAGTGCTCTTTGGAGAAAGGTAGGAGTAACATTTCTGCCACTTGTCTATCTTACTTCTCTATTACAGGCAGTTTATCAGTACCTGAAATATGAGATTCTAAATAGAATGGCAATAAAATGTATATTACAGACTATTCTCAATTTCTATAAGTATAGAAGAAGTGTAGTATTTAACTTCCCTCTGAAAAATAAATCATGTATTTATCTATCTTGTTTTCTGGATAACTGTTTCCAAATACGCAAAAATTGAGGAAATACTGAAGGAAAGAAATGTTTACTTTTAGAACAAGAGTTTATTTACTGGGATATAAAGTGTCATTTTTAGAAGACTATCATAAAAAAAATTCCTCATCCATGGAACAATATTCCCCTCTCCCTACTATTTTGCCATTTTAGCCAACAAATCTTGAGCTTATTTTTCCTTTTTTCACTCATTTCAAATTCATTAGTAAGAGGTATACTCATTAAATATGCTTTAATTACTGATTCTGATCCCTGATTTTAAATTTCTGATTGCAATATAGGTCTATGTTATAAACAACACAAGTCCCATCTATCACTGAAATCTGTTCTACATGCAAATTGCTACTTTCCTACCAGCTGTTTTCTTCAAGTTCTAGAGCGATCTTTCTCAGATGCTCTGGACAGATTTGTTTTCCTTCAAACTCTCTTTGAATACATTATTTAATCTTCACAAAGACCGTGTAGCAGCTGTGTTGAATGAACTAATAAACTCTAAGGAATTATGCTTGAGTAGTTTATATTACTACCCTTAGCTCCAGCCCCAGCTGTCCTGACAAAGTTGACTGTCCTCCCAGACCACTGGCATATTAGAGGAGAAACCATATTATCAGTGTTTCCATACTCAACTATTTCATTTATGTTCTAGATACAACAACACAGATGTAGATGTAGATGCCAGTTAACCCCTTCTATCGTGCCCCATTTCAGCTTAAAAACAATTAATGCGTACTTCAGTGTTTCTCACGTACTTTAAAATTCCGTAGTACACAGACTTGCAGTTAAGCGGGCTATTTAAATTTATCTCATTTCTGGTAACAAGGCAGATATACGCCACCTAAATGTCTTTAAACAAATACATCCCCAGTATATGTACTACACATAAATATATCATGTTTAAGATATGAAATGATGTGTTCATTACGCTCTTATAGAGAAAACAGCAAACTGTGTTTACAACTTAAATTTGGATTAACTCATCTTGAACAGTGGTATGACATTTTATCAAGAAATCTTAAACATAACACTCATACTTTATGCAGAATCAAACAACAGCATGTTTGTGTTTTCTGTTGTTATCCAAATGAGACAAATGCTTTGGACTCTGGCCAGAGTTTTTGACTCCTTTAACCATTTCAGGTTTACGTTCAGTCTAATAATCATTAATTTATGTTTTAACTCTTGAAAATGACTTTGCCAGGGTAATTTTCACAATAGAAATTTTTGCTTTCGGATAATTTCAACCAATGTAGCCCTTCCACGAATTTGGACTTTTTCCCCCAGCCCAACCCAATTAGCTTAGAAATCTTTTCTCAATCTCATCACAATTGCACTAAGATTTATTAGTGTCTGCACTGCACAAGATGCCGAGTTCTGCTTACAGAAGAACTCTGCCAGTATTCTTGTTGTCCCAGTAACATAACTGCTCTGACCAGTCACTAAGACTTCTGTCCAAATCTCAGCCCATTGCAAAAGAGCAGTGTGAGACTGCTGAGTAATGCAGTTAGACTAAGAAAAAAATGTCTCCAAAAAGGCCACTGTACAAAGCAATCCATACACACCATTGGGTACATCAGGCAAGGAATGTTACTTTGACCTACTTAATATTTTTTTACACATTCATTTCTTCCTCAGAAGTGAATTGTTGGATCTAGTAACATAACTTACATTATCATTTAATGATAAACTGACATTTCTCTTTCTTTCCAAAGATGTTCTGAGCTTCTGTGGTTTCTGCTTTTAACTAAATCCTTGTGATGTTACATTTGCCTCAATTGCCTACATTGTGCAACACACCTGAAATACTGAAGAGAACATGAATTGCAGCCATCTCTAACAGGAAATCTAGAAGGCCACACATTTTTATTCTGCTTTTTTGTTTGAGTTAGAATGGAAAAGGAGCAACTATTGAAAAATTTTCATTAAAAACTATATACGAAAAGATAAATATTGATTTAAATATTTTGAATCTGTTCACACGAAGCTCTTTTAATGTTTTTGTCCTCTCCCACAACAAAGTACCTATTTATTTTTATTTTTTTTAATTCTTCCAAATTATCATAAATACTCAACTGAAAGAACAAGAGTCCTAAGCTCTGCTTACAGCTTTCCTCATGCTACATACAGAATGGGAATAATGGTAAAAAACATGAAGGTACATTCACATTCACACCAAGATGCTTAAAAAGAATGTTGGAGAGGCTACATACATTTATAGTCACAAGTAACAGATGGTCCTTACACTTTAAATTATTAAAAATATGAGTTATTTGCATTTTCATCAGTATGCTATGAACTTCTCATAGCATATAGGTTGTGTGTTAAGGCCATGCATTGTATAGCTAAAGTAGGCTGAAGATGATCACTGTACTGAAATAAAACTAAAGATTAATTTGACACGATGTTTTTCTTCAATCAATGATATGGACAACTGTTTGTGAATGTATGCGTGAAGCCAAAAAAGTTAAAACATACATATATGCACACACACAAATCAAATTTAACCGTGGGCATCAAAAAGCTTTCTCAGAGCTAGATTTTCTCTGAACAAAGAGACACCTGATGCTTGTTTTGTATTTTTTGTGAATTTATTATTATATGGCTGTAGACTAAGATCTCTGAACAGTGACTGAATTGTTCTGACTGTTTTTTCACTATTTCAGTTCCTCAAAATGCATAAGCAGCAATCCACTGCAATTTGTGTGATCCAAATTTAATATCTGACAAAAAGCAACAGAAGATCGGGGGCGATACACTGTTATCCCCCATCTAGAAATTTTCTAATTACTCATCTTAAGAGGACCAGGAGGAAAGGAATTTTCTCCAAACAGACGACTAAGCTACTGAGCCTGGAAATAGTACCACTATCTATCGCATGTCATATGTTTTAGATATACCTGGAATTTTTTGTTTCATTTTCAATTTTTCATTTTCCCAAGCCAGATAATCTCTCTGAGGGTGAATCATGCTATTTATGAGATACTGAAGATGAGAAGTTGAAAATATATGTTTTTTTTTGTTTTTTGTTTTCTTTTTTATTTTGCATTAAGTTCAGATGCCTTTTGTTGGAAGAGTTGGAAAAAAGACTTTGATAATTGAATCACTGTGCTTCCATACTGAAGTCATTTCCTGATAAGCAGCCAAACTTGTTTTATAAAATAAATAAATGAGAGAGCTTGAATAACTCAGTTTTCTTGGCTGGTCACAATCAGTGCTGTATTATTCTGACTAATACCAAGATAATACTGCTGCAAACACTAATACTTCACTCCAAAATAATATACAGAATTCAAATAAGAATCCAACAGTCAGAGATACTCACAGCTTCAATCTGAGCCTTACCCCCGCAGATTTTCTTCACTAATGTGAAGCCCTACGCAGGTTCGACAGAGAAACAGATTCTATTTTCATTAAATATAGGTTAAATACGTGCATCTTTAAACCAAATACACTACAGACTTCTGAGAGTGGCACCAGTGACAGGAAGTATCACTACTCTGAAAAGACAACTAGTTCAGGAAAAAGCAATCCAAACCACCAAAGAAGCACACGGCTTAAATTTGCATCTCACAACAAAATAAGCATGACTATTCCTGCTGACTTTAAAAAGCTGGCCAGCTGAAATGAGCAAATTATAAGGCCAAATATAGGTGGATGCAGGTGCAGAATCTTTTAAAATACATGTAGTCGAAGAGAACATACAAACTCCAAGCATCTCCAAAAGCTATTTGAAGTTCTATTAAAGCTGTTCCTGATGTTTTACTGGAAGTAGTTCCCATCCTCAATAAAATACTTTCATGTTCTGCCATCACGTCAATGAACCTTTGTAGTCATAATTTGGCTTCTACAAGAAACCAAGCCAGATGAAGTAGCTTTCTTCTTTTCACTTTTATAGTAACTGTTTTTTTAGTGTTATGACTTTAATTCAGAACAGTTGGGTGTATTTTTTTTTAAGGTCAATTGAATTTAGAGTAACTGTAAGCTTGAAAACCTTCTTAAAAGCTCTGCTGACTAGAAAACATTCAATTTTAGTGTATTCTTCATCTTTAGAAGATTGATAGTTGATCTCACACTTAAAAACTATCAATCCTTTATGGAAACACTCTTAAATGTAGCTAAATACTTCTGTATCAAAAGAGATGATAAGACTGTCAAGTGGAAGTAATAAGATTTGCAAATGTTCTAAACTAAATCTAACACATTCGTGGTTCTCTTCATTCTGTGTGAAGCAGGAGTTCCTACTTAAAAAAGGCTTTTCTGTACATACCCCAGTCACTGTGGCACAAAGTCAGCAAGGCAACACAGCTTAAATTACTTTAAAATATACTTCTGTCAAACCAGTTAGCAGATTTTATAATGAAGTGCTGAAAGAGAATTCAGGCAAGCAGAATGCACCACAAAGAGGCAGTAACAATAGCTTCCAAGCCAATATGTGCTTGAGATAATACATCAAATTACCACTCAGCATATTTCATCGATGCATTTTAAAATGTTAGAAATAGCCACTGTGTAAAAGAACTACATCACTGAGGACATAAGCCTTATAGGAGCCTATCTACAGTGTCAAGCACAGTGATCATTGATCAGCCAAGACACTTGACCAAATGGCATAACAATAATTTTTATTAAAAAATTATTCCCTAGTAAGAGCAACAACTGTTTCCCTGAAATAAAAAATAATAATAATATTAAAAAATAATAATAAAAAAACAACCCTACACTAACATCACAGGTTTTAGTCAGAAATCTATTTTTAAAACTAAAATATTTGTGTTCTTTGACATAGTGAAACTGATATCAAGCACTGCATGAAATCAAACATTTACACTTGAGTAGGCACCAGCATCCAGATTCAAATATAAAAAGTCTTACTCTAGTAAGCACTTAGTTTTGATGATTACTTTAAAACAGCAAAAAGCTGCATTTCCAGCTTCACTGTACACTGTATTTGTACCTGACAAGTTCTGTACTGGAAGCAGGAGATATGATACAGAAGCAACTCCACCGCTGTCACTCATTTTAGTTTGATCCCGGCTGACTTTTGCTGTATGCATCTCCACGATTATATCAGTAGCTTCTGAACAATCTGTAACAGCTGGAAGAATGGCATCAGTGGAGCATAAGAATGTCAGAAAATATAAGGTATTGATTAAAAAAATACATTTTGTGTATGAATTTCTGTAGAAAATATTTCCTACCTAACCAGACTCCAGTAGGAAAAAATATTGCTTTTTATGAGAGTGTGTGCCATTGCCAATCATGAAACAGGATGTAAAAAGTGTACCAGCAAATACCGACAACCTGCGTTGATGGCATCCATCAATATAGGGAGTTCTAGAGAATCAGTAATGAAAACATGCTGCCACTAAGTTCCTTCTTTCAAGTAGAAGAGCACTTAACATCATGCACAGCAAAGAGATCATTCTTTAGACCACACTAAAATGCTTTCACAAATGCTATTAATTATTTCACGTTTTAAACAATTCTTTTGTAGTTCACTTGAAAGTATAGGGAGTAAATTTCTGTTTACAGATGTAATTCATGTGTGTGTGGCTAAGTGAAGGCCACAAACAACAACTGTACAAATACCTAAGGGCAGTTTTCAAAATGATACCTACTTGCTGCTATCTGAATTGCTCTGAGGCTATTTGTAGAGACTTATTATACAAATGCCTGAATTACTGCAACATGATACTGCCTCATAAGCAGTAAACACTGAGCATTTTTCTTGTTTGTTCCTCCATCCTCCTTTAACCTCTTGCTTCCTAGGGCAAAAGTTCAGAAACAAAGGACTGTCCCGTCTGTTTGCAACATAACTGTTACCACTTAGGCTCTCAGCAAATTCAGTTTGCAAGTATTTGGCTACAGTAAGAGATTACGTGATTTTTACTGGTTGATTTTTGTTGGCTTTTTTTCCCACCCATAATGAACTCTCACACAAAACTGAAACTGAATCCAACTTATTCATCATAATCAGTGCTTAAATGAGTAAATCACTGTTAAGTAACAATATTTATTTCAAACCTATATTATTCCAAACTCCATAAAGGGTAAGTACTACACACTGTAGGAATCTGGAAAAGGACGCAAAGTTGCACTGGAATGTTTATAGCTTTACCAGGAGAAAAAACAAAAATAATAAAATAAATAAATAAATAAATAAATAAATAAATAAATATATATATGAATGAGTATTTTAGCCAGCTATGTTGAAAAATTGTCATTCCAGAGTCTAGAAAGACAGAAGAGAGAAGGACATTGGCTGACTGACAGGCTTCATAAATCATCTGTCAATATTCTACAGAAATTGAACCATAGCAGCTAGGGTAACCAAAGCATAATCTTAGGAGTATGTAGCCAGTGCCACACAAAGCCTTTGAAACTAAAAGAGCAGGACGAAGTAAAAGCACTGTATGGTGGTGATTTAGCTAGGGATGTTAAAATGGTAAGCATTCACTTAGTAAATTTCAAGATGGAACATGATAATATCATCTTAAACAAAGAGAATAACTATTGTTGAAAAACAGAGAAAAGATCCTTGAGAAAGACCTGATGGGATAGGGGATAAACTAAAAATATATAGGAATTGCATCAAAATTCAGCAATGGGGAACTTTCTTTTAATGTGGTTTAATTTCTTAATAGTCTGAACACATCCAGGACACAGCTTTGAAAACTTGATTCTCTTCTCTTCTGTGAACTGGTTTAAAAGACCTTTGTTCCACATCTGTTGTTTTTGTTTTTTTTTTTACTGGTTCCACAGCCAGCTGTCCATCTAAGCACTAAGAGTAATGTTGGTCTCTCCTGCCTCAAGGCCAACCAACACCAGAAATGGTGGCCAGAAACATGTTTTAATTACGTAGACTGTTTCATTTCAGTAACATTACAAAACACTCAAACATCTCTTCCCTCTTCATTTGGTCACAGAGTAAGTAAAATCCTTGAAGTGATATTTAAAACAAATTATGATGTTTAAAAGTTGCACTCACTTGTTTGTGCAGGTACAAGATTCAGCCAGCAGTGTTCTGTAGCAAACAGTTGATGAAGCAGATTCCTAAGAGAAAACAGAATATTCAAAAAGGGATTTAGTATAGACGGCGAAGATAGAAGCTTGATTACATAATCCAGCATATTGAAAAAACATTTACTAACCACAGTCATAGTATACATTGACATGTTCAGTGCCATTTGATTTAGGATTTGTGAAAGACACAAGGGACAATGCAACTTTGAAGGTAGTTCTGATAGAACATCAAGCATTGAATTATTTGCACTAGACAAAAACGGTCATCCAATGGTTAGCTAGAAATCAAGGTTGCTGAAATTCAGATATATGCTGCATAAACTATAACCTCTTTTTTCCATCTTACTACAAAGTCAGACTGCAAAGCTCTTCCTATAATAAATGACAAATTTACTACTTTGTAAGATTGATGTGCAAAATGCCACACACACACGGTATATTTTGCTCATTTTCCATACGGGTAGAAATTCTAAGATTATGTTCACAAAGCTTTGGGGCAAACGTCACTCCTTATGGGAGCAAAGGGGCTTTGCAGTTTTATACTGAATCCTGAAAACTTCTGCTTCTAGAAGTGTCCACATAATAATAAGAAAAAAAAAAATCCAACAGAAGTTGCCTTGCAATGCAGGATCACTCAGATTGTAATCATTAAAAGGGAAATTAGAGTAAAATGAAAGCAAACTCTAGAGCCAACCAAGGGAAAACTAGTCATATGAATGAGAAGTAGTTGTACTTTCCACAAAGCTAACTTTTATATGGCAGATATCCAGAAAACACATAATGAAAGTTCTTGAACTCATTTGTAGCAGAATTGAATTGACTTTTCTCTTTTAATACAATATCCTTGGAAGGATATATTAGCATCATGCATCAGATAGTCTGCTTAGTGTTTTTCCCAGCTAATGACTACAACCCCACATCTTATTGCCACAACACTCCAGAACTTTGCTATGAAATGCAAGTACAAAATAAAAGGAGACTCTTCCCTAAAAGATTTAGTTACCAAGTATAAAGATTCCTCCTTTAAAAAGTGAATATTGTATCTTCCTGAAAAGATCCTCTCAGAATTAAAGCAGTGATTCACCTCCGGAGATTAGCATTTATTACCATTAAAATTATCCCTGTAAAACTCATATGCCTGTCCTGATTCTAACAATTTATAGCTCTGTTAATTCATGTGAAATAACCTTATAAACTGCTTCTAAATTAAGAACTCCTTCAACTATATTATTGCTATCTGCACGTGAATTCAATTTAAGTTAATGAGAATGGCATTCATTAAAGAGAGCTTAAGGACGTGCCTGGGAACATGTAGTGTGCAAACTCTGAGTTTTGCCCTAGTTCTAAACTCAATAATTAGGCTCACACTTAAAACCACATTTCTACACACTTCACAGCCCAACTTCCTATGTATTTTCTATGGAATAAGGTAACAAATTTCTGGGAACTTCAAATGGTTGATTTTTGTCATTTTATTTTAAATTCAGGTGAATTTTCATTTTCTGAGGTATACCCTTTTCAAGCTCAGCTAAAAAGGACTACATGCCAAACAAGTTTTCCCAAGTTTCGTATCTCTTGGGTTAGGATCTACCCAACTTGGCTTACAGCAGATCTGGAATTACAGTTCCATAGGGCTTGGACTGTAATTAAGCATTGGATATTTAATTTTATAGATGTAACACACGACAACATTTCTTTAGAACATGTACTGCTGTATCACCATAGCTGGTTTTAAAACATGAGTTCTATGCTGCACATATCAGCCAATATTAACTACGAAATTAAGAAAAACACTTGTGCATTTTTCATCTGCATCATAAACTATATTAGAGATAACAATTTTATTATAATTCCTTCAACAGATCACAAGTAAACGTTAACAAGGGCTGCACAGAAAAGGTTGCCCTGAAAAGACATTAATGATGCTTAATCCCTAAAAAAATAAATGGCAGTGTCTGACATGATACAGTCACTTCAACTAGGACGAAGTATTCTGGCAGTGGCATGAATAACGTAACATTAATGAGTTACAACATTTGTTCAAAGCAGACCACTATTACGGCAAAAAAACACAATAGATAAACTATGTATATTTCATCAAATCCAGGCTGCTAAACAAGTTATCACTTATCACTCATGGAATAGAGAAAGAAAATCTTTTTTCATGCCGTACCTGGAATAGAAAGAACATAAGAGAGAAACAAAGACAATTCAAAATTAGAGGAAAATGATTCCTCATATCAACAAAATCAATTGCTGCCAATAGCAACTTGGCAGTTAGCAGCTTTAAAGAGGAGAGAAATTAATCTGTGTAGACCAATCATATTTTGATTCTACAGAATAAAAGATTTACTTTAAACCTCTGCCTTTAAATTTTTAGATGTTTAAATAAAACTCCATTTTTTTTTTTCTTTTTCCAATTTCTACACCTGGTTGCCCTTTGTTTCTTAGTTTGTTTAGTTAATTATTTGTTTTTTCCTATTCTGCAGTGAATTTTTCTTTTCCTAACAATAGTTCTCATTCAGGAACTCCCTTTTATCCCTCTATGTTTACACATACTATAAACAGAGTCAGATTAACTTGGGAACACATTCTCAGAATTGTCTGTATTATCTTGACTTCTTCAGAGCATGTCTCCTCTTCATTTGACCCCAAGACAAAATCTTCCTCCCTACTATGAGAACCCTGAAAAGGACTGTGGACTCCACAGACTTACTAAGGATACATGGGAATCCTGCTGGTCTTATTCTTCTACTCTATTCTACTCTACTTCTATTGTGGATCCTGCCATTAGCCTCAAGAAACATTAGAATGAACGTATGACAAGTACTAGAACCTTCTGGGGCCAATACTCCCAATGAGAAATTTAATTAAAATTGATGGAAGTTCCAATTAACACCTATGATCACAGAATCACAGAATTATCAAGGTTGGAAAAGACCTAAAAGATCATCCAGTCCAACCATCACCAATACTCCCCAGCTAAATCCTATCCCTCAACACAACATCCAAACGTCTCTTGAACACCTCCATGTTCGGTGACTCCACCACCTCCTTGGGCAGTGCATTCCAGTGCCTGACCACCCTTTCTGAGAAGTAATATTTCCTAATGTCCAGCCTGAATCTCCCCTGGCGCAGTTTGAAACCATTGCCTCTATCGCTGTCTACATGAGAGAAAAGGCCGACCCCTAGCTCACCTCAACCTCCCTTTAGGAAGTTATAGAGAGCCATAAGGTCTCCCCTGAGCCTCCTCTTCTCCAGGCTGAACAATCCCAGCTCTTTCAGCCATTCCTCATAAGGCCTGTGCTCCAGGCCCCTCACCAGCTTCGTAGCCCTCCTCTGAACACATTCCAGGGCCTCAATGTCTTTCTTGCAATGAGGGGCCCAAAACTGAACACAATACTCGTGGTGTGGCCTCACCAGTACCGAGTACAGGGGGACATGATGCCTTGCTCAAGGAAGGCATTAGCAAAGGTATAAACAACAGCTTTTCTTACAATGAGCATATTACATCAAAAGCAAAGTGTTGTTAGTTGGTATACTTCCTTTACACTATGTAGTATAGGCTACATTGAGTTACAAAAATTTTCTACAAAATACTGTTACATTGCAGTGGTCTGGTTTTAAAATTCTCCTTTTCTATGCCTGCAGATCTACTAAGGTAATCATTGCTTATCTTCCCATGCTCCTTTTGATTTAAAACTCACATAGAAAAACTCTTAGCAACAAAATAGTCCAATAGTTTTTCCTTTTTTTTTTTTTTTCCCCTCAGCTGTGATGGTTTTAATTTACCAGTGTAAACTCTATTAATTTCTTAAATGATTATAACTACTTCTTCCCCGATTGCTGATTACTCATTTTGTCAGGAAGTGGGGCTAATACTGCAACACAGGATCCACTCTCAGGTCATTACAGTGACTCCTTGATTGTCTGAGACACTAAGCTTAAGTCACACAGATTGGACCATAAAGGTGAGTTGATTAGTATTGGCTGTGATGCTGTTCATCACAGTTAAATAAGTTCAATCAATTGCGAGTGTAATGCTGGCAAATACATGCAATTCCTTCTTCATCTGTAAAATCAAATTGATTTTACAAATTGACTACTACCTGAACATTTAGCAGAAGAGCACAAGATCATGACTCAACAAGCTTGTTTTTGCCCAGCAAGTGCAAGAATAGAAGTTTTTTGCCTCCAACTTTCACTGTATTTGTTAAAAAGTCTAGGAATAGCACATTTTCTTCAGCACTCTGCATTTTCTGCTGTACCTGTACAAACTAAAAATCAGGGCTGCTTTTGCAAAGAACAGGCAAAGAAGTAGTTGCAATTCTGCATGATAGTTAACGCAGGGAAGTCCCTTACTGACAGCATGAAAACATCATGCTAGTCCTCGTCTTTCTCCACAAAGCTACATAGAAAGCCTTTAGAGACAACCACTAGCAATAGCAAAAGAAATCAATTGTTCTATATTACTAAATTCTGCAGTGCTGGGAAACTCTGATTCCCACACACAAACCTCTGACTGTAGAAGAACCCATCCTTCTCACTGAAAAAAGTACTGCCAGTGCTACAGCATTGACATGCTGGGTAGAAATTGATGCGAGGCCAGCATTTAAATGGCAAGACTCAGCCCAGTGCAGGAAGGAGAGTACTCTGCTATTGCTACTAGAAATTAGTTTGAAATATATGCACAATAAAATCTGCTTTGTCCAATTTTTTTTTCTACCATAGTTTTAGTCTATCGTATAGCACATCTTCTCACTATCAGGAAGAGGAAACATTCATTTCAGGAGGTGAGGGGATAAGGAGGAGGAAGTATTAGATTATACTTAAAGCAGTGAAGCACCTGAGACTGGTCCATTTTCTAAAAAAAGTAGGTACTTAGCTTATGTGTTTGAGATTCCAAATGCAGTGTTATCTGTAGCCTTGGCTGGTCTGCCAAGTACATCTTCAGAGTGAATGAGGAAATGGAAACATAAAAAGGTAAAAATGTTCCCATAAATACATATTAAATTCAGACCCTACTGTTAGAATGAAGATTAATTTTTCTTTCCAGCTTTTGGGCTATCCCTTTCACTTATCCCGCAGTTAGGTAAGATATCTAAAGAGAAAAATATACCAAATTTACAAAAATGAATGTAGTACTATAAAACAAGTAAAAGGGAAATAAATCACACAGCTTGGTCTACTCTGATTACGTTGTTTCAGACAATAAGTAAAGAACAGTTTAGTGTGCAGTATCACCTCAGACAATCAGGATTACTAATGTTTCCCTGCTATTCCAATTTTCCAAAGGGTATTTTACTAAGTTCAAATAAATGCTTAGCCCCTCGAAAAACAAAAAAACAAACAAACAAAATCCTACACTAATTGAGTAACTTACAAGGAAAACTAGAGAGTTTGACAAAGTAGTTTCCAAGTAATTCTATATAGATCTGTGAGCATTCATGAGTGAAGTATTTCTTCATTTTTTAATTTTTTTAAGCACAAACTATGTCCACAGTTTTAGGTAATCTCAAAAAATGTTCTTTGAAAATAATTTATACTAAAAGTACCACTGGTATAGAAAACTATGTTCCATATTAAATATGAATTAAAGAAACTGTGAAAAGCAGTTTAAGGAGCAAGACATACTTGAGGAAGCAAGGAAAGGAAAGATGGAGAGAACACGGAGAAAACCGCGGAAGAACCCTACCTGAGAAATGATTTTAAATGTAAGTTTGGAATAGATTAACTCAGTGAATTTAAAAACCTGCACACTTCCTGAATCAAATGCAATTGATCTTAGCACAAATTTAGCTCCAGATGTAATAACAAACTCCAGAAGTAAAAGGAATACAATATCCCACATGACTATGAAAAATCCTACAGGTGTACATTCCAATACACACGTGGAATTGTTAATTCCTCTGATGGAGCACTGCACACTGTATTGAAACTGAAAGAATAGATCTGGTACAAAGGAAAATAAATCAGAGGCTTATCAAAACGTTTACATAAAAGAATGAATCTAGATGCTGTTAAAGAACTTGGAGACTGTAATGCACTGAATGAGGCAATGCCACAAGGAAACAAATGTGGAAAGAGATAAGAAAAGTGAGGAGAATGCAGTAGGAAAAGCGTCAAAGAATGACATAACTAATGAAGTAAAACAAGAAAACATAGGCAACAGAATGAGACATATGTCACTTGTGAGATCATCACTGAATGCTACAGACCCTTACGAATGAATTAGAAAACATCCAAAAGCCAAAAAGAATATTTCCATATCTTTACAGCAAAGTATTAAATATTCATACACATTTTATATATTTGACAAAATGCAAAAAGCCGATTTTCTTAAGTTACATTACAACTGTAAGACTTTAACATGTCTCAGTGCTTCTAAAAAACTAATTATTTAATTAAATTAAGAAATAACAACAAAAAAGAAAACACGTAAAGAATACAAAGATTTAAACTCACAAAGGTCTAATGAACTCTGTGGAAAAACTGCATGAAACTAGGTCATTCAGATTTCACACTGACATATCAAGCATTTTGCTACTGAAACTGAAGAGGTTTGTATATGGACACAAGTGACAGATTTCTGTACCTGTTCAGTGCATCCACAGTTGAGAGCAGCTTCCTGTATATTTCTAGCATAGTGCTCAGCTAAACTCTGTTTAGAACCAGATATTTACCCTTTACCCATGAATGTTTGATTTGAACATCAGATTCAGAGCATTTTCTGACACATTCAAGACAGAGGTCTTGCAAAATAGGATTATTGCAACTTTCATTTTCAATAAAGGCAGCAATATCAGTGGTAATCAAATACAGAACCAAGTCTATTCTGCACCACGGGTACTCAAAGATGTACCTCTCCCTTTCACCTTCATCTTTTACAGCAGCTAGTATGTCTACCTCTCTCTCATTCTGACAATAATTCATATGGCAGAAGAAGATGATAGCTGGTTAGTGGTCACAGCCTACTTACAAAGGTTCAGATCCTTCAAGATGTATGCATTTTATGGTAAATTATCTTTATGTCTTATGTCTACCTTGAGGACTTAACTCAGGCAAAACTAGCTCTTTACTCAGCCTAGCTTTTACAGAGCAGCCAACATTAAGTAAGGGGGAAAAACAACAATAACAACAAAAAGACCAACATAAATCCTCTCAGATTTTTGCTTTCAGCTATAACAGAATGAGGTAGGGATGTTAAGATTTTATTTACTGTATTCCAAAGGTTTCCAGTGCTTTTGGTAAACATATGCATGTACATAATCCTGCAAGACACAGCTTAAGATCAAGTCTAAGGCTTTCCAAGTACACGTAATAACCATACTGATAATAGTTGTGGTACAGAAAAGCTATCTTTTGGCTAAGTTAAAAAAAAATGAATAAAGTCGGAAAATTGCCATTTTCTCTAAATCAAAGATCATCCCTTCAGACAAAATTTAGGTTTTGAATAATAGATGACAGACAGGTGAATTGAAGAATCATTAAAATAGGCAGAGAATTGAAAAAAACAAAACAAAGACCAACCACATTTAAAATGTGTGACTCAGGTACAGCAGCACATTACTTCACATTACAGGAAATATGTTTTCCATTACTGTTGTAGCATACATTAAGCATAGAAATAGTAGGCTGAATTGAGTTCAGGCTGCTATTTCAGAACTATTCAGAACTGCCTATGAGATTTTCCTGTCAACATGTCATATATATTCAAATTGCCTCATTTGCTAGTGAAAACAGCAGAAGTTTCATCCTGTGATTGCCAGCCTAGCAAACACAAGATATGAACTCCAAGCTGTGTGCTGTCTTACTTGTTTTGGCAGTTGTAAAGATTCAGAAGAATTATTTCTCCTATATAATGACACTCACATATTCTCTGTGTTCTGATTGTCCCTTGACTTGTAAATGTTGTAAAAATAAAAACTGAAAAAAAAAAACAAAAAACTCAGCTATAATAAAAAAAATTGGCTCTGGAGTGAAGTACACTGGATCAAAAATCCTGTTTGTTGCACTACTCTAGATTACCTTGGATATACATTATAAACACTGGTCATCTATGAATGAAACCAGGGAAAATTAGCATCATAGGCACAGCTATGCATGCATAATTTCACTAGTTTGCACAGGTTAAAGTGGAGAAAGTGTAACAGGTAAATTTGAACTACTAAGATGTCAAGTTCAATAAATCCTTTTGAAAGCATAATTATGCTTACTCTGTAGTTTTCAGGATATACGGGAAGAGGTCCTACTGTTAGATAAGCAGAGGATATCAATTTACATGGATTCACCGATGAAAACCCACCAGATAATCTGTCATATGGACAGTAAAGTAATAACCTAAAAATAAATTTCACTAAAAATACTTTTATTAAAAAGGCATGTGTTGAGTCTACTAACGATTGAAAGTGAAAACATTTATCATCATTTATGCTAAGAAGAAATTAAGTGCTTTTCGAATGAACTCTCTCTATTTTCAAGTTAAGACTATTGAGCTGATAAAAAAAAGGTGACATTTCAAACAGTTGGTCAGTTTTCCTTATTAAGAATGTATTAGCATCAGATCATTAAAGATTATTTTTTTTTCTCTCTAAGTCCTAACTTCTAACCATGGCTGAAGAAGGTAAGAGGTAACCTTCTAATAATATTATATTAGCCACTTTGGTGACTTTAAAAGAGGGCAAGGATATTAGCGCTAAGTTTTAGGCCATATGTTACTAGTTGTTTTCTTGTGGCTTTTATTTTTTTTTCCAGTAGAAATTTAGAAAACTGGGTTTTAAAATGTAGTTGAATATTTTGAATGGAATCTGCAGTTTTTATCCACATTTTAAAAACAAACAAAAAAAACCCATACTACTGTAATTACTAGTTGTGCCCTACAGGGAAAGTTAGAACAATAATATACAGTCTTTTTTTATTCTTAAATTTACATCTGGAAGAAAAAAAAAAAAACACAACACAACACAAAAAAGCCCCTGTGTTATTGTATTCATTGTTCCATCGAATCTTTACTAGATCTAATGAACAGGGTGTGTTCTTGCTCTCTTTGAAGTTGCATCATTCGCTCCAGCAACAGCAGAATTTGTGCTACACAATTGAGCAGCATCTAAACAAAAGGCTAGAAGAGCATCATACATAGTTTATTCAGTGAAATCCACCCTTCATATATAAATGCAAGATATGCTGTTACATTATGAACATGTATGAGTTATTAGCATGATCACTGAAAAGCTTCCAATCATAAGATCTTTACCGTTACATTGTTTCTTATCAGGAGTTTTTTTCCTGTCTCAAGGAAACACTATTTAAACAACTAGTCATTGAATAATAACAGCATTCTTGAGTTTAGTTACGATACATTCAAATTCCTTTTCTTTCTAAATAGAGGACAATTTTGCTGAGACACAGACATTCTGAGGCGGGGGGGGGGGGGGGGGTCGAGGGGGTGGAACTGAATTATTTTATTAAAGGAAAGGTAAGGTTCCAGTAGCTAAATAAGTTATCTATCCCTGGTACCAACTGATTTTCAAGGTCGTTTAAAAAAAAAAATACAAAACTACAATTCTGGTCAAAACTAACATGTGGGAACTCATTTCATAAATATAAGGAAACAAACTACTTTGCTATACACTTCCTACAGTTCACCCTTTCTTTCTCTGTCCCGTTTGTTTCTCCACCCTTGGCACCACCACTTAAAATAACTTTTCTGTCTCTGTACATACATTCTGTTGAAAGTTCAATGATGGAAAAAAGAAATCCCAAGCGCCATATGCTGATAGAGAAAAATTATTGCACATCCAGGTGTTCACAAGTTGTGATAACTCTACTGCTGAACGGTATTGATCAGCATTGGTGTACAGGAAGCAAGCTCGCAAAATCTTCACCAAATTCTAGTTTTATTTAATAAAAGAACAAGTGTAAGTGCTAACTATTTGAAATGCTGCTGTTGTCTAAATAATACTTGAGGATTTCTTACATTTAAGAAGAGTTGGCAGATATTAACGGGAAGTTTAAAACATGGAAATATTAAAATGGCTGGTTAACTGCATAGAAACTCCCCCCCTTTATTATCTATCTCATGGGATAATGATCAGTCCTCTCTTTAATAACCTTTCTCGTCCTTGATTGAAGTGACTTGGGGCTCCCAAAACTGAATCTGGAATGTGAGCACAAAAGTATATTCCAAATATAGCTCTGCATCACTACCCCTACACTGAACAGACACCAAAAATACGCTTACAACATACCTTCCAACATGTCTGTTTTTATCCAGTTATAATCCTTTCAAGACAAGCTGAAAAACAGGTTACGTAAATATGAATGTTCTTCAAAGATATTCAAAACTGTCTTAAAATGGGACATGAAAGTCCATCTAACTATGCTTTTTCATCATTTTCTGAAACTACATCCAGATAACATGGAAACTGCCTTGAAAACTAAACTAACATGAATAAAAATTTTTATTAATTCAAACCAGAGATTTCAGGTATAGAGACCACAGATAAACATTTTTCTGAGAATTCTGATTAGCAGTATTTTGAAAAATTTAAGAAGTATCTGTTGTACTTTTTGTAACCTTGGAACCACCGATAATTAAAACTACTTTTTATATTTACTTCTTCAGGAGGGGAAGAAGAAAAAAAAAAAAAAAAGAAAAGGAAACATTTTAAAAGAGAAATCCTGAGATTCCTAACAGGAAGGATAAGAAGCTTCCTGAGTTCTTGAGTTAAATAAAAATTTTGAGAAGCCCTGTTGCTCTTCTGTGATAGAGTGCTTTTACCTCTGTCAGTGAACAATATCTATATCTAGATCGGATATCTATATCACCATATATTACCAGGCTGTCATCCTGGCTATATTACACCGTTTCAAGCACTCTCTGTGTAAGAGTGAGCATATAGGCAGAAAAACTCTTTAAGATTTGTAGTTTTATGAAACCACTAAAAATATATCTTAAATACATTTTAATCATCCTTCTCAGATGAGAGGGTCTTCATTGCCCTTTTCCTTTCCAGTGCTGTTGACCAGTGCTAAAAAATCCAAGTTAGCCCCGGAATTTAAGAGAAGTCTTTTTTCAGTGTAATACTTTTTATAAGATAAAAGCTCAGTGCAGCAGAAATCTAAAGGTGTTACTGTTGGAATCTGATACCAGGAAGAGAACATGAAATTCATGAACAATTTCCAATCTTTAATACACACTAATGGCTTAGATTTTATAATCCTGGTGTCATAAAACTTCTCAATCTAAAACACACAGGTATGATTCCGGGCAACTTGAGATTGCGAATATTAGTTGATTCTGAAAGTTTTGGTCTCAGGGGTATTGATGAAATCTCCAAATCTTAGTACAGCAGTAAAGCTTTATTTTCCCCCTCCCCAATAACCCATTAAATGACAGGCATTAGCTATTTTACAAAAAGGCACCTATCAAGAAACAGTCATTTTTCTTCTTTTTGTTCTTAAAAATATTTGAAAACTTGCTGCACAATTTGGGTGAAATAGACATGATTTCCTATCGAAGTCTATCTGAACTTTTTTCTTTACTAATGAGGTGATTTAAAAAGAACAGTAGGAGATATACAGCAGTAGTCCTGATCTCTCACAACAATTTTTGTAATCTAATTTTATCCTGAGTGAAAACGTACCCTCCATCTGAAGTGCTGAACAGCCAAAGTTATGCTCAACTATGAATATAAGTGTAACCTCCAAAGAGCATAGACTAGGAAGAATCCTTAGGAGTTGTTACTATTGTTCAGTTATGCATTTTAGAAAATGCTATCCCACTGTAAACACATAATCCTGGCATTCCTTTGCAGTTCTAAAAGCACCTTGGAAATTTTAGGTGCCAGTTACGCTTGTGAACAAGACTATCGTGACATTCTATTTGTATCACTGTTCAACTAGAGAGAAAAAAACAATTCTTGGTCTTGTACAGTCAATTTCATATATTAGATTCTGATTCCTATTCAACATTGGGTTTTACATGTAATAGAATCAGAATCACTCACTCCACCCAAGCTGGGCATTTCCTGACAATTAATTAATGGTAACTAAGAGACTTCAGATTTGCTGTTGGCACTCAGCTCAAATAATTGTCAACCATCAGGAAATACCCTCCCTACTTGTCATATCTAATAATTAATTAAGCATCTAAGATTTAAAGAAACAATATTTTCATGTGATGAATTTAGTTTCAAGTAAACTAGTCAATTAAATCTTGTACTTTCTAAACTCTGGCTGAAATTAGCCTTAAAAAAAACAAAAAAAAAGTTGAAGAACATATTAAGATTTTATGAAAAAACATTGCCTCCTTTGTTGCAAATTAAAATTAATTATTTCTGTGTCAACTATTAGGAAATCTCTTTAAGTATGAACTAAAATAAATGAGATTCATACAGCTTTCAAATTACTCTGTTGTAAATGCCTGGCCCATTCTTAGACTGTATATTTATGTCTTATACAAAAAGAAATGTAGATTAAGCTCTTATAAAAGGAACAATATGAATTATGTGCTCTATCATGTGTGATCTGCTAAGAGAATACTTGACTTTGTTACCTTTCCAGCTTTTTCACTAATGTGGGACTCCTGGAAACATTTAGTGTGGAAAGCATTACTGCCCATTATTATCTTAGTACATCAGAAGAAATCAGAACAAGAACAATGGGAACTGTTTCCAGAAATGATGAGGAGGGCATTGTTTGGATTATCCTTTGCTACAATGATTACTACTGGGTAGCATCGTAAGCAGTAGGAAATTACTCATTTTTTAGCATCTTCTACAAAGTCATTACGAAGAATGACAGTTTCATCTTGAAACAGCTATCATTTCTTGCTTCAGCTTAAACCTGGCTTACTCCAAATCCTACGTTTCACGTGAAGCTTAAGAAAAGCCTGCATTTTCTACATTCTTTTTCAAAAACAAAGCACCAGTATGATTTACACACCATGACCTACTTCCACTAGTTACCTAGCATTAAAAAAACAAACTATGTTCTGAAAAAAATAAATAAAAGAAAAAAATAAGAACATAGAAAAAAAAATACAATATAAGGCACAATAGATATGTTCTTCACATAATTTCACATAATTAATTTGTAAGAGCCTGCTTCAGTTTCTACAGCAGTCACTGGGAGACCCTGAACGGACCATAGTTAATGAATCAATTTTTTAGTTCTTGTCGATCAGGTTAAACAGGCTTTTCAAACTGCAAAGAAAAGAGCAAAGGCTTGACAGAATGCATGTTCTTGTAAATAACTCTTTAAGAAAATCTTTCCAGAGAGATTTTCAAAAGCTACTGACAAGGAACTTGCAATATTTTTATCTGAAAGCAAAGACAACCTTCCCCTTAACTTCAGTGGGAGCATATTTTAATTAACATTGATTTCTTCTCAAAATTCTCCTTTTAATTTTATGTTTATGCTTCAGCTATTAGACAAAAGGTTGTTTTGCTGCTGTTGTAACAAAAAAAAATTAAAAAAATTTAAAAAGTTTAAAAATCATGTTTATTTCAAAACAGTTGACTATAGCAAAGTGCTTCTCACTGCACTAGTTACTAGGGTCATAAGCACACATTAATCTACTTGACTTGAAGAGTCAAGTAGAAGAAACTAGTAGAAGAAGTAGTAGAAGAAAAAGAAGAAACATGTTCTTCTAGAAAAGTATTATCTAATATCACCACCATGTGATATTAAAATTATAATTAACAGAAGCAATATTTTACACTCTGCTAGAGGTCTGTGTGCTGCTAAATGAAAAATCTGCCCTTTAAATACACTAAGGGGTGGGAGAAATGATCTTGTTTCTACAAACATTGAACAACAAGATTAGCAAGGTTATATTCAAAGGAGTTTTACACTTATGCACACAACTATTCATGATACTATAATTCAAAGCACAGTTTTATCTGTTGCTACTAAAAAACAGAGACAGAATAGAACAAAATTTTGCATCTCTGCATCCTGTTACTATTGTCTCAAGACCATTCTTATTTACAACAACAATCAATGGCTCTAAAGAAGCAAAAATGCACCTGACACATCCCATTCTTTTTTTCTTCTGCATATGAGCTAGAGAAGGTGCAGAAAGGAAACACTACCAGTGAGGAACAAAGAAATCTAATTTGCCTCTGAGGCACGGACACCAGATGAAAAGGATACGTAGCTTCAAGAATCTTCCAATTTATAGCAAAGTTGCATCTATCTCTGTACCTAGTGCAGGATTTATAATCAAATTTCTGACATCAATGCCAGAAATGACAGATTTGATCAGCTATGGCAAGGCAGGCATCCTGGATGAATACAGATTTTCCATTTTCTACATTTCATTCTGCCCTGCAAGAACTCCATGCATCCAAGTGAAAAACCCCTATACTAAGTCCCAACATTAAAAGCTGTAGCCAAATGACAAAGCTGTAATGGAGATTATATTGGCCTGTACACAGAATGCTAAAGTCTCTGCTCTCCACATCTTACAAAGAGCATTCAATGCATATTGACATGACTCCATACAGAAAGTTGTGTATCTGATCTACACAGCTCACCAGGTCTGAGAAAGCTCCAATCCAGAAGCTGTGAAGCAGCAGTAAGTTGATGCTGAGAAGCTAGGTATGTTAACAGGCTCAGTGCCACACAAATTAACATTACACAAATTCTAGCCAGAAATGCCTCACATCCTGCCCACTTCGATTACAGGGAGAATAGATCTATAACAATATGTTCTTGTACTCTTACACAGGTAGACATATTCTGCGTTTTCTCAAAACATAGCGTATGACTTCCACATCTTTCCTTTTTGGCACTAAACCTGATAGGTAGATGGTTTGGGGCAGGAAGGAAGTTGTTTCAGTGAGTCACAGTACACTCTGCCATCAGTAAAGGACAGTGATACTTTTAATACTACTTGCAGATGGATAATACACAAAACATTAAACAAGTCCAACAATCCAAATAAAATATCTATTCAAGGCTATTGAAATGTGAATAATGTGTTAAAAGACATACTTAAATTCCATTTATTTGCTATAGTAAAAGTTCAACATATGACCTGATTTGTCTGTGGCTACAATAAACAGGTATGAGTTCAAAGCCACTACAACTGAATGATTTTTAGAAAGACAGAAACACACATCAATAGAGAGAAGAGCACTAACACTGTGGAAAAGAAAACTTGTGAAAAAGACAAATCCAGCACTAGTTGATCATACTACTTTTTTTTTTATATATATACTTTAAATAAATAAAATGTCCACCCATATACCACAAATAAAAGATTTTTAATCAAGAATCCTTCAACACAGAATTCATTATCTTGCTACGGACTGCAAAAATTAACAGATATGTATTCACACACACAGACATGCACACAAAAAAAGGCTACACAGTGCCTTCACAAAGTGTCTAAGATGAAAATTGTAATGGATGGGTATAAAAGAAAATAAATAAATACATACATTAAAAAATATTAATAAAATAAGGATTCTATGGTACTCAGACAAAAAAGTAAATGGATAGCCACAAACTTTTGCTGACAAGTTTTGTGTTTCCAGACTTTTCAGAAGGTAACTTAAAAACAGTGCCTGATCTTTTGGATTGCTCTATAGGACTCCAAGGTCACAGAAACAAGCTTGCAATTAAGAAGGGTGTAATGAGGAAAGGTCATGAAAAATGAATAGGAACGTGACCCAGCACCACAGAGCAGCGAGGTACAAAAACAAACAGGGTGGGAAGGCGCCAGCTAACATGCTTTCCTATCTAATCAGCTGTGTCTCTGATAAAGAAGGAAGTAAGTCAGGGGAGGGAGTCTTCAGCACTTAAAACAATTCCCAAGGCTCCATTTGTGCAGTAGTAATGCAGTGTCTTTAGGATTCAGGCCAAGGGAATAACCAAAAGGAAGCTTAGCAGTCAGCTGCATGTTTGTTCCTGGATAATAATGACCTCTTTGAACCAAGACAACTGATACTGTTTTTCAGAAGTCAGTTCTCTGACAGTAGTGTGCAGCTTGGTCTATGAAACCTCACAGAACAAACTCTGATACACATCTGCACCTCAGAAAGGCTGTGGGTAACAGTTAACCCAGTTCTGTGCTGAGTTTCAAACTTCACTTTTTTTTATTTATCCCAGTGATATTTCAAGCAGATTACTCCTCACATTTTGTAACAATTCCATGAGCACTGTAGATGCTACCTGGGAGAAAACTGACTGAATCTCAGTTTTGATGCAGTAATCACTTACGCAGATTCAAAGAACGTTATGTATGGCTGGAGAGTTTCTACCTTCCCCTCCTTCAGACAATCCATGAAGTTTCTTGTACCCTGTAACCCAGCATATTTACTTTTGCCTTTGTTGGCTAATAAAAGCATAAGAGATGTTTCAAGAACGGCCATGATCTTCAAGATCTCTATTGTATTTTATTATCCATACCATTTTTACTCATCTTGACCATATTCCAATTATGATACCATAAATAGCACAATCCTGACAAAACTATGTAAGTGCAACCGAGAATAAGTGCTTATACAGAGTATTCATTTAAAAGTAATGACAAAACAAGTGTGGGCATTTCAAAAACCTCAGTTCTCCTCATTTCTGAACATCCTTGCTTTTCCTGGGTAAGATCAATTTTAATACTAATTACCCAATTAAAAATCGCTTACGAATCTGCAAATCTATGACATAATTGTGTGCTTTGCGTCACTGAACTAGCTTGTCTGCTTTGTGTGAGGTTCACTTCTGTGTTGTCAGGCACTAAGCTGTCCTGTTTCTTTTATGGAGAAGCAGAGACTTCCATTGCCATAACCACACAGCACTTTAAAACAAGAGGATTGAATAGAATGGCATAGAAACTTGAGCTGGAAATCTGTAAGAGAAAGAAAGTAATCCAATTGCTTGCCCCATCCAGGCCCTCACCCACCTCTCCCTGTCACTTCAAAGACAGGGTCCTGTGAAAATAATGAGGCTGAACCTGAAAAGCATCAATAATCAACTGATATCCAGTCATTCATATCCAATTCTCACAGTAGCATCCTCCTGCCAATATTGTCTGCATACCACATTAAAGGCAGTAATACCTGAATTCCAGCAGTTTGTTCTGCATCCACATGAAGCAGCAGAATCATCAGATAGAGAAGGCAGCAGGAAGCTGCTCTAGCTAAACAAATCTCCAAGATCTCTGCCTCCAGCAACTTGAGGAAACCAAAGAAAAAGTGGAACTTGCAAAGTAATGCAGAACTTCTGTTCAAATAGCACTATGCTTCTAAGGAACCCCCAGACAGGCTCCAAACATTGAGAGCTCATTTATGAAAACGTTTCAGTGATTTGCTGCCTTGACACTCCAGACCAGAACTGCAACATATTTGAAACAGTTGCTTCAGCTTTGAATCAAGAATTACCTTTCTTGTTAACAAGACCTTTGAATACAAAGATATCTTTCATAAGCAGGACAAGATGCTTCCGCACAGTTACAATTCTTCAGTTATTACAATTGGTATATTGAAAATTGGAGAATCCAGTTTCCCAAGCTTGGATAGCTCTAAGAAGCTTTAAAGAAGAGAAGTTTTGAAGTTTGGTTCAACTGAATATTGGGATAGAATTCTCACAAGAAATAAAAAGTTCCTGGAAAGCAAAAAGTGGGCAGAGAAAAAAGCCAGCTCTAATTTCTAAAATTCAAAGCCATGGCACACATCAAGCCATGCATTAGAAACCTGGCCTCTCTACTCGTGCAAGAACAGAGACAAAGAGAGCAGAACTTTACCTTCGATTCAGAAATATTCTTTTCTTTCTACCTCTCTGTCATCAGAGAACATATGGAATTCTCAGAGACAGACATCCTATAGGCCTGAGACATTACAGGAATGGCCAAAACAGAGAAAGAAATTCATTTTTATAGCTGTCAATTTATAGCACATGTGAAAATGAATCCAGACCAGAAGAACAAAGTAACCTGGACTACTGGCCAAGTAAATGATGCTGGAGAAGCAATTTCATTGTTTCCTATTTATTAGAGCACCTCCATCAATAGTTCCTGCCTACTAAGAAGCTGCACAGAGACATTTAATTCCAAGAATCTTTTCAGTGTCATTTCAGGTTACCCAATTTCTAATTAGATACTCCTTAAGTAATAGATTGCCTTCCTACCCCCCACTTCATTCTTTAAAATGTAAATCAGATTCCTGAGCAACTGGTATAGTGCTAGAGACTGCTCCCAAATTCATTTTTTGATAGCACATTTGAAAGTAGGAAAAGTTTATCACTGTATTTATTTCAAATGATAGAAATACTCTCTTGGAATTCTGATCTCCAAAGACTATGCTCTTGGACTTAAATGGAGTAACATTTTCAATAAATGCATGATTATGCCAAAGTAGGTGACATTTTTTTGAAAAGAAACAAAAATTGCAGCCTCATGAATCATTACTTCCTTTGATAAACTTTGTCTATGCAATTAACAATCCATCATGGAAAAGTTACCACAGCCTCCAAATAATGTGCTGCAAATACTAATCCAAACATGGAAGGTATTCTAACAGTAACTTACAGCTTGATATCAAGTTTTTGGTTTTTCATGAGTTAATTCTAAGAAGAAAAAAATACATTAGGTATTGTTTCATTGAAATTTCTACTATATTTTGACATATTGGCACCTGTGCATTCGACCCACCACACAAGAAGCCATGAAATCCTTGATTAAACAAGCAAAGATACAGCTAGTTCATTTGCTCTTTAGATTTTCCAAAACAAATTTAATAAAAGAAATCCATAAATAAATTCAAGCATTGTGTCTTCTACTGTCATTCTGTGTGCATGAATCCGAAATGAATTTTTTTCTCAGCAGTAGTGCACCTGCTCCAGAAGCTTATTTCTTAAACAAAGCAACAGCCCACTGCATGTAATGTCATAATTAATTACTATGTAAATTATTCTGTTTTGACAAATATGATTTGATGAAGGAAATAAGTAGTTCTTGAGAACTAATTACTTCTTTACAAACAGATTTTATTTACATCAACCAAACATTAAGAATTTAAACAGAGTACCTAATTTTGATTTTGCATCTAACAGCATACTTTCGTGCCATTAATTATTCTACATGTGATTCCTATCTTTCAGAGGTGACAATTAGGCACAGAGAAGTCATCCCAAATTTAATGATATTTAAATGGATTTTCAAAGTTTCTAAAGGTTGCAATAGGTTTTTACACAATTGCATCACTGAAGACTGAAAACAGGCATTGACAGTACGATGGAAAAAGAATGGATGGATTTCAGAAGATGTTTTCTAACATATAGTAGGTTAGAAGGAAACGTTAAGGGAGCAAAACTTTTAAACTCAACTACCACACCTTCAGATTTTCACACTCCAATCTAGATAATGAGCATGAAGGCTTTCACTTTTCCCTGCTTTATTCATCCTTGTAGTTCTCAAAAGAAAAAAAAAAAAGAAAAAAAAATCAATTGCATTCAGAAAAGCAGTAGACAAATTCTGAAAAGTCTCAAAGAAAACTCACATTACTGGATATGTACTAAAAGCTCTCCTGACTATACACACACCCAAGAATATCATTTCAGGTAATGTACCCAAACCCACAAAAACAATAGTCAGCATTTCTACCACCTGTAACTAGATGACATTTGCATTTTGTCATATTCCATTTCAATACAACTGATTTCTACAGGTTCCTTTTTGCAATCTACTTCTCAGCCATTGGCTTGTATATTTGCAAACGATGTCTCGCAAATCTGATGTCATAACTGTTATATAATATTGGTTTCATGACTCATTCAGTGATTACATACTAACTTGCCACTCCTTGTCACTCACCATTTGCCAACACAATGTTTATCCAAACCAGAATGTGCTGACTGAAAAGTACATGCCATTAATAATGTGCTTAAATTTAATCAGTTGTTTTGTTTTGTTTTTCTTTTCGTTTTTTTAATGTCCCTGCATAGCATTTGCATGCCTAGTGCTGAAAAACTGAAGCTGTTTATCCTTTAAATTGTAATATCAAAGCAGTGACTGATTTAGTTTCAGATCTTCCCCAATGCACTTACTAGCCAGACATAAGAACAAATCATAAACAAGGACTTCTAGAGCCTACAAGCCTGCACTGACTTTGGAGTAATAATACGTTCCTAAGCCAGTCACTGAAATTTGCTAGCACAGAATTGACCACAAAGGGAAAGTTGCTCTTAACAACAGACAAAATTCCACACATTTCCTCTTTTACAACTGAAGGAGAAGGAGGAGGACAAGGCAAACTTAGAGAATTCCTCAGTGGCCTATACCATTATGGCCACATCCTGCCCTCCTTGCTCTGCCTGATTCCTGCCCTCCACATGCCCATTTCTCACAGGGATGTGGGGTTTTCCTCATCTCTGTGAATTTTTTTCCACAAGGTTGTTCCACGCCAGTTAGAATCCACATTAGCTCTTTAGGACTCTGCCCAGAATGCCTCCCTTCAACAACATTCAGATTGCCCAAGCCAAGGTTCCCCTGGGGCATTTCAAACCCTTCTTTCTGTGCAGGGTCACAAAAGTCAGCCCACAGTGTTTTCATATTACGGAGAAGCTTCTCAAGAGAACTGATTCATGGAAGGAGCACAGAGCAGGCATTTCAGCAGCTTTCTGAAAAAACATAATTACCTTTATCTTCTGCTACAGTATTACTGAATAGGTGATGTTTGATCCTTTCTTAATCACAGAAACTTCCTCACCCATAGCCCTAGGAACTTATCTAACAGTCCTGCTCTTTTTCCAGACCCCGAAATTTCTGTTGATACCTGCAGTTTAGAAAATGAATAATACAGTGCTTAAATCCACATACTACCAGAAGATAACAAAAGTATTCAATCTCAGGAAAACAGGCATGTCCTCTTTATATTTGTAATACAACTTTGCAATCTCAAGGTGCATGGAAAGTTCAAATAATAAAACTCAAATAAACAGCAAAGTTGGTACTTATTGGAAATGAAATTGAACCTCATATAACTAATCAAAGCCAAACAAAGGAGAAAAAAATGTCAGAAATGCTATGAATATTACTCAAGGAACAATGAATTGACCTTTTAAACATCAAAATAAAAGAAACACGAGTAACTATAGGTGCTTCTAAAACTATAATAACTGAAGACAATCTGCTGGTTGTCCGCAGGTGCTACAAACATAGTTTGGTATGCACAGTGGTGTACAACTACAAAATTAACACAGCTTTGCTACGGAGACATTCTGGCAGGTAAGAAATGGGCATTCTTTGTCAAAAGATTCCTAGATGATAGACTAACTTACAGTGCTTTATTTAGGTTTAGTTCCTCCTACTCAATCACTGAGGATAGCCAAGCACCGCAGCTGGCTGACCAGAGAGGGAAATCCTAGCAACGGGAACATCGCCTGAGTTCTACAGATAGTATCAAAGGAAGAACCTTTTTAGAGCCTTTTTTATTTTTTTCCATTTCCTTTCGGTTAAAATGAACTTCTATGGATGACTACAACTACCCTAGAAAAAGCACCATTTATATTTGAGATTTATTCTCAGATTATATTTTTATCTCCATTTATCATTTATGATCTTACAATGATCTTGACTTGTATTATAGTACATTTGAAAATAAACAAAAAATGCTGGAAGTTGGAAAAAAAATAAAAAATAAAAAAAAAGCTGGGAAATATTTCCTCTTACACTTCTGTTTTTAGCACTAAGCTCTGCATGACCTTGAATTTCCCATGCTATAATGAGATACAAAAGTGCACATTTACAGATGAGATTTTACTGATGACTGGGGAGGAGGGATCATGCACCACCCTACTCCCATTATACCCTACAGTTTTCAATAAATATTTCTTTCTAAATCCTCAGAATTGATGCATTTCACAGTTAAAAATACTCCAACCTTAGAAATACTTCTTGTCAATATTCCGTCTACATTATATCTAGAGGATTAAGGTTCTTTTGTTGGTAAAAAAAGAAAAAATAAACACATTACAAAGAAAGTATCAACCTGCAGAAGAACAGGAGATAACAATAAACGGATAGCTAGATTGACACTGGCAAATACTATACAACATAGGTAACATCTAACTTCATTTTTTTTCCCTTTGGCACATGTCAACATATGATATAATCACCATTTTCTCTATAGCAACGTTTTTCCAAGCTGAAAGAGTAAGCATTTAACTCTGGTTTAAGAGCATTTATTCTATTACTGAAGAAAAGAAGAACAAAGTAAACATTTCCATGTAAACACAGCACACGTGGATATCCATAACTGCAATCATTTAAAGAGCAAAATGAGCATAGAAACTGCTATATATCGGATGCTGTTCAATGAACATTTTCATCTCACCATATCATGATCTGGTTGACCGAGTTTTGTTCTTCATCCAGTACTTGAAATAAATTCTTCAAAAAACAGTCATTTGACAAATAAAATATTTACAGAAATCATTGCTTTAAAAAAGAGTTTCTTAATAGTTATATTTAATTGTCTTTGAGAATAATTCTAGAAAAAAAAAGCAAAAATAAATTCATTACATGACGGAGACCAGCAAGTACACAGTAAAATGCAGTCCCTACTTAGAGTAGGTAAGGGTTGATGTTTTGTCCTGCTATTCATTTCTAGCTACTCTTAGACCAGTTCTGTTAAAAAAATAAAAATAAACAATAGATCTGAAAGATAGAATTTCTCAGATATCATTTGAACCTCATTAAAAAAAAATACATCTTGCAATTATAATCCAACTTGTATAATTATAGCTTTTAATTAAGCAGGAATAGTCAAGAATACAGAACAGTTTCTTTTTCCAGGTTTGTCTTCTCTGGCTTAATTATTTAATCTTACTTATGTCAGCACATGCGAATCATTAAAATACATAATTTCTCTCGAAATTCATTCTGCCTCTACCATCACCAAACAGACGAAACTACACTCATCATTAGACTGTGCCTAAAGGATGTTATTTACACATCCAAGCTACTTTTGTGCATAGAGAACCCTCTCACAAGCAGCAGTTTGCTATGGGCCCAAAAAACAACCTTTTAGAATCCTCAGTTTAGATTTCTTCAAGGATGTACTTTTTGTCTCCACCTCACTGAAAGCATCCTCTAGCTTAAGAAAAGACATGGAGAAGTAGCACTCTTCCATTTAACTATTACCAACGCTTGTCTTCGTTACTACATCGGTCACTCCACAAGTAATGCTTCCTATTTATTTCCATGAAAACTACAACTGATGCGAAGAGCACAATAACACTGTTTGATAGAGCAAACTCATAGTTATGAAACCCTATATTTCAGCCTAGTCACCACCACTAGCTGTGCATTTTTACCAGTGAACAAGAATCCACATGCATGCAATGTTCATAAAAATCTGCATCAGCAGTGGTGACCCACTGTTTCGTGGACAGCATGATGACAGCATCTCACTGCTAGGGAAACATTGCCATCCCTCATTGGCCTGAATAGATGGAAGTCAGCAAGCACCAAATCTGGACTTTATAGTGAGTCTGATAAGACAGTCCAGCCAAAACTGGAAATGTACAACACAGTCTTCAAACTGGTATGCATCAGCATACCAGTAGATCAACCAAAAATGTTGTTAACACAAAGTTAAAAAAGCAAAGCTTCTAAACCTTAAGCCTATTAAGACTTCTTTGCAGATACAGGATGGAAAGAAATCCTTTGTTATGTCTTTTATTTCATAGTTCTTATGTTTCAGCAAATGGCACTGAACATGGAGCAAGCTGGCTCGTTATGTTACATTTTTCCCCATAACCTATTCCCTTCAAATATCCTCACTGGCCTCTGCAAGATTTTTCTCTTGTTTTAATACTGCCTCATTTCATATAATAAGAACACCAAGAGGATTCCCTCAGAGTTGCAGGCTCCCTTTGGGAGACTGATTAGTAAAAAGCTGTTATTGTTAGAAGCATTTCGTGAGTGACTTGTCTTTTACCCACTTTAACTTCTGCATCCTATCATTCTACTGTTGTTGGCAGTAGCAACAATTTCCTTGAGTAAAGCCTTGGCTACTCCCTGGTAGAGCACAGAGCTTCTCTACCAGAGCTCTGATGTTCATCAGTTGCAACAGACTGCACATTTTGTAGTAACCTTATTTCAATATATCACCAGCTTTCATTTTTACTGAGCCATTCTGTTAGAAATATGTTTTTTCTGGAGATATTAAATATAATAAAGAGAGAGCAGTATGTATATACATATACATAAAAAAATGGGATGATGCTGCTTGTGAAGGTATTTGTATACAATTTTTATATGCTTGTATAAGAACAAAAGTAAGGAAATAGATTATAACCATCTAAATCAAAAACTATCAATTTAATTGATTTTTCATGAAAATAAAGGTAATATTGGAAGAAATTTCAAAAATAGTTAAAGGAAAAAGGAAGCTATCTCTACCTAACTTTCATATTTCGACTCCCTAGACTTTTCTTATTCTATTTCGAATAGATCTACTTAATCATTTCTAATCCTGCATCAGCCTTGTACAACACCAGTTCATCCAGGGCAGTATCAACTTCAAAAGAAACATTCTTTTTACTTGAATCAGAAGAACTCTTCTGCACTCAGTGATGCAGATCTCACAGAAAGCACAACCTATAAAGCTATGCAAGATGCATGCGGTTACATGAAAACCAAATGAGGTTTAACAAGGCCAAGGGCGAGGTGTTGCATTTGGGTGAAGGCAATCCCAGACAGAAGCATAGAATGGAAGAAAAATTCATTGAGATGCTGCAACAGATTGCCCAGAGAAGCTGTTCCTTCTCTAGGCAAGCCCATTTAGTATACAAACATTATACAAACAAATACAAATGTACAAACATTGCTAAAGTGAACATTGTTTAAAAAGATCATTTAAAAACTAAACAAAAAAAAAACAACTGAAAACCTTGGAGAAAGAAGACTTGACTAAAAGAAAAAAAAATTACACCACTGGCCTTGTTTTCACATTGCAAAAGAATGTTAAAATTTTCAAGGTTAGTGACAAGCCTGAATGCCTCTTTCACTTGCCTCGTTTGACTACATTTACACAAGTTTCAGCTGAGATCTTAACCAACAAACAAGGTAACCATGAAGCTTGCCATTAGAGACTTTCTCAAAATAAATAAATAAATGAAATTTAAGACCTCACATTACAATATCACATTCAGACAGCTGAAACACCTGGGTACTGCGTCCCACAGATTACATGCAAGAACTTCTTTGGTTACACTCCTCCTTTTTAAAAATAGACTACAGAACAAAGTGATAGCAGTTATGAAAACAAAAAATTCTCAATACTGGCATACATCTGTTTACAACAACACTGCAGAAAGACATATTATGGAATTGCTTTGGTTAGAGTGGACCTTAAAGATCATCTAGTTCCAATCCTCCAATCCCCCTGCCATGGGCAGGTTGCCAGTTGCCAGAAAGAGACCTGGAACACTTCAGCCTGGATAAGACAAGGCAGAGGGGGTCTCATCACTGTTTACAAATATCAAAAGTGAGGGAGCCAAGTCAACGGGGGCAGATTCCTTTTGGTCATGCGTGCAAAAGAACAAGGGGCAACAGGCATTAACTTGAACAAGGAAGAACTGCTTTACTGTGACAGAGCTCTAGAACAGGTTGCCCAGAGAGTTAGTGGAATATTCTTTGGAAATATTCAAGATCTGTCTGGACGCTTTACCATAAAACAACTGCAGGGAACCTACTTCAGCAAGGGTGTTGGTCTCAACAATCTCTCAAAGTGTCTTCCAACTCTCCAATTCTATTATTTTTCCCTGTCTTTCTTACACTAGCCTAGGGAAAAAAAAATCTCAATTGAAAATAGGTTTTAATTAATTTTAATTTTGTAATTACTCTATAGTATTGTTACCAAATAGCAGCTATTCTGTATTTTAGCTGTTCAATTCCATAACACGTTTGGGTTTCTTATGTAATCGATCTTTATTTAGGGACAACTGTGCTTACAGTACAACACTGTTATGCTATACTTACACATTCATCACAGCATAGTTTCAGCTTAGGTTAGTAGTGCAACACCAAACTACTTTCATTACTTGAGATAATAGCATTCTTTTCAGCAAAATTTCATGTTTTTTTCCTTATGCAGCTAAACTGAAAGCCTCCCATTTGCCATAAATTTTGATTTAAACTTCTTATAGGCAACATTTTACTTGGAGAAGTACAAAGTTATGACAAGTGCACAGCTTCACAACCCCAGTCTGAGAAGATTATTTTGAAGACTAATAGGAACTTTCTGTTCCTACGTCTACTCAGTCTTTCAGTTAAACCAACAATTATATGAATTTACTAGTCTGGATTTCATTGCTCTGAGAACTAAGTCTGAAACAAGACTGTTTGCATAGGTTTAAAATAGAAGCATCTTTAACTCTCTTTGAGGCCATCAAGCAATATGGACAAATGGAATGATTTAAGGACAGTAATAAATAATACTTTGTTATTTGGAAGTGTGCAGGGAGTTGATGTTTTTTTTTTCTTTTCTGCAGATGAAGAATTACATACGGGATTAGGATCTGCTCATAGCAACAGTTTCCACAAATACAGAAAGTGGTTGTGTCACGCCAAGTGTTCTGTCGCTACATATTGAATGGAAATTTTTGAAAAGAAATTTCTTACATCTGAATAATCAGTGCAGCGGGTGGAACACTCACTTCACATCTCTGAGTATTCACCTTTGGAACAGAGTTCAAACCAACTAAAGATGATGTAACAGAAAACTGTTTAAACAAAGCGTTCCTAATGAAACTTTATTCAACATCAGAAAGATAATGCGTAAGGCAACCTTGTTATTATTTTAATTATCTGTTGAACCCTCTGCCCGGTGCATTCTATCACAGAAGCATTGCTGACAAATATGTAATACTTTTGTCTCTCACTGTAGCCTTGAAGAAAGCTTCAGGTCAGCACCACAGTACCAAATTGGATAATAAAAAATGAGTTAGTGACTCATTTTATATATGTGCATAGACAGCAAAAGATACATGCATTTCCAAATATACAGTCAGCATGGGTATAAAACAAGGTATCTTAACAACCTTAAGGCTAATTTTACAGATTAGAGTACTTCCATCCTAACACTCAAGTCTGTAGGGGACTGTGACCTTCACCTCAAAAGAAAGGAATAAAATGATCAGGAACAAGCACTGAGATGATTCAAAGACACCCTTTTAAGCTCACTTTCCTTCAATAACACTTGCAGCATCTCACATATCTAAACTGAGTTACAGCACAAATTCTATATTTGTTGAGTATGTGCAGGGAAAATCATAGATAAAATTGAGAACAGTGTTAATTTGCACACAAAAATGTATCAGTGAAGATTTCTGAAGTCAATTCCATCTATTAATAATTTACTTTAAAATAGCATTATTATTATCTTCATTTAAATAATTTTAACAATAGTTTAACTATTCATATTTCATTAAAACAGCAGTGAAGTGTCCTATGGTTTAGAACTGTTTGAAAAGAGATTTAGCAAGAAACTCTGGACTCCGGACTGATAGGTATATTTGTCTAGAAAAAGACCCAACTGTGACATGTTTTTCTTTAATATATGTAATTTCTCCCCCCACAAAAAGAAAAGAAACCCAATAAACCACACAGCAAAGCAAAGCTAAATATGATATGTACTAGTAACAAATTCCAGTTTTCAATTGAAAGCCCTGCCAACAATGCTTACTACAGAAAACTCAGACACAGTGGGTCAACTAAAAAAAAAACAAAAGTGAATGAGAGAGTCTTATCACAAAATGAAGACAACATGAAACATTTCCAAGCTCATTACTGAAACATTCACCAAAAATACAGTTTAAAGTGTTTTTAAAAGTATTTACACAGTTTTAAGTATTGAAAAGAAAAATACTGAAATTCAAACATTACAAACTGGGTAGGTAAGGAAAAAAAAGTGCTGTTTGATCCCAAGAAAAAATGAAAGTCTCAGTGCTGCTTGCATCGTACTTTCATAAATAAAATTTCATGAAGCCACTTACTTAAAAAATTATGTCCCATATGGAACTAAATATCTAGCTAGTGATTTATGACATTGGTAGGAAGAAGCGCGCTCAAAGGTGGGGCTGCTCCCAGAATTTTTGCATGATAGCACAAAAAAAGGCTCTCGGATACAAATTGCTTACAGGGCAGTAATGTATGATAAGCATATCCTGCTCTGGTTCAGCAAAGAGTTGGTTTAATCAAATCAAATTTACTTAATTTTTATGCAGCTTCACAGAACTCTTGATGACAAACAAAACAATGCAAAAATATTCTATAGGAGTGGCTAACATTTTATCAGATGCTACGTGATTCTCAAAGACCATTAGTTTCTGCCAAGGAATTAATCTCTTACACTATTATTTTCTTTCTGTTTTTCATTTTTCATGCTTTCCATAGTAAATGTGATTAACTCTGCTTGCCTACAACTAAAAACTCTGACTAATCATAACCAGCTTCTCCATTTTTGCATGTCTCTGGTTAAAGCTGGAAGCTTTAAGAGACAGTTCTCAGCTCATCTGTGGATCTTGCTAATTGCTCTTTTCATTGTTGATCCCATGATCACTGCATCTAACATTTCTCAGAATCAGAGCTCTGGTGCTTGTACCGAGTCTGAAATGTGTTTGTTTAAGGAAAGTTCATTTCTGCTGTTTTTATTATGTAAAGGCTGAGTACTTGTTTTAAGAAAGCTCTAAGAAAGGGAAACCTAAAGGACATGAGACAATGTTTGCCTGATCTTTGACATAGGTGTGTAAGATCTAAACTTATCATAAATAAGTTAATCATAAATATTCAGCTTCAAACATATGTCTCCCTATGTACTAAATAAAGCAATGAGCTAGGACTTCACCACTGTGTATAGGGTTATTTTCTCTTGTTATTAAAAATAAGAACATAAGCAAGAAACAGAAATTAAATAGAATATGTACCATAAATAATGTCTGTTCAATTTTCCATAAGCTTAAGACAGCACTGAAGGAGTGGCGATTTTGGCACATAGCACATATGAAGCACTACAGATAGGTCTATGAGGAATTTCCTGGGTGTAGAAGCTGTTCTTTTAGTATATTTACATTGCCCATCAAACTGAACATGCACTACCCATGCACAGATGTTATTAAATAAAACAAGAAGTAATTGCAAAAAAGGTTAAATCAGACTGTTTTGGAAGGATCCCTTTGTAAATCTGGTATTAAACAATATTAATTTAGCTTTTGGTTAATACTGAGGATTTTTCCTCTGAGATTTGAAGCGATATCATCACCTATCAGCAGAAAGATCAGATCTGTTCTTATGATATCAACTTTCTCCAAGACAGAAGTTTATAACTGGAAGAATCAGTATACAGTTCTCTCTTTCATGGAAGAAACATCACTTAAGGAGTTTAGTTCTGTTATCAAGTTTTATGAGTTTTAAAATGTAATACTATGGAAGAAATCTAATCTTGTACCTAAGATAAGATATATTACCTGATAGACTATACAGGATTTAAATATAGCATCACCAAAATACATTATTATTTCTAATGAATGGTCTCAAAATAAATTAAGTAATTAACTTCAGACTGCACAGTCATCAAAAAAACAATAAATTCTGTAAATGAAATTGTTACATTGAGTAAGTCCTCTGGCACACTGATTATTCTAAGTTCAAAGTGATATTTCAAAAGCAATGAAAGTAGTCCTTTATTTTCTTGTCTCACATTAATACAAAGCAAGGTGATTGAAGTGACTCCATTGCTTTGTAATTTCCCAGTGTTACTTCCAGTAGCCAACTGACAACATCTGCTCCCAATTATAAATAGTTAAATCACTGATTCTTTTGTGGAGGAGAGGAGTAAAACTTGGTAGTATTATTTTTAAAAATATATTTTTGATAAAACATAATGAGAGCTGGGTGCACAGATATGAAGAAATACAATGAAAAATGGTTGAAAGTAAGCTGTTACTCCATTTATCAAGCACTATTCAGGGGACCCACTGTAGACACATATCAAGGAATAGATTCTAGTACAGGGGTCACAGAAGACTGCAGTTCTTGTTTGAAAGTAGTTTACAGTGCCATGCATTCATGCCTGGCCAAAGGACTGGAACATATTGACACAATCATACAACCCCAAACCCATTTCACGTCCTTATAAAACAATTAATGCCAGATGTGCAAACTTTGTACGGAAAGGTACAATAGAAACATAAGTAGTTAACAATGTTCCTACATGACCTGAGCTCAATGGACAAAACTCCTCAGATCCAAAACAGCAAGCAATTCATCCCAATGCCCTTAGAAACACAGCTTCTGTTTGAGAAGACTAACTCTGTGCTCAGCCAGGACATCAGCCATCTGGCCCTGTACTCATGCAACCTCAAGATGAACAACACTCACACCACATTTGCTCCAATACTTCAAAAAGTAGATAAGCCCCTGAAGTACTTCCCACAACTAAAGCAAGCAGCTATTCCACAAAATAATTGTTACCTACAACAAGAAGAAAACTCGAATCAGCTTCCCTAACCAGTTTGAACACCAGTCACAAAAAAGAAAAACAAAAAAAAAGGGGGGGGGGGGGGAGGGAAAAAAAAGAAAAAAGATAAGAGCTCTCTTAAACATACTTATCCCACTAGATTTCCTACAGGATTATTTTTAGTACTCTGTGGGGGATTGAAATCTTTTATTAAGTTGTTGATCAGGTTTGGCACCAAAATATAAAACGTGAGCTAGATATTAATAAGTTAAATGTAAAGATTAGTTAGTAATGAGATTAATTAGGATGTTATTTAAAAGTCCATATAGAAAAGTCATATTCCTTCACGATTAGATGTCAAAGATAATCCATTTCTGCACGAATGTAGCCTTTTACAATGCAGTTCACAGCTCCCAGAGAATCACAGAATCACACGCAGAATTATCAAGGTTGGGAAAGACCTAGAAGATCATCCAGTCCAACCATTACCAATACTTCCCAGCTAAACCATATTCCTCAACACAACATCCAAACGTTTCTTGAACACTCCCATGGTCGGTGACTCCACCACCTCCTTGGGCAGTGCATTCCAGTGCCTGACCACCCTTTTCGAGAAGTAATATTTCCTAATGTCCAGCCTGAATCTCCCCTGGCACAGCTTAAATCCATTCCCTCTAGTTCTATCACTAACTATACGAGAGAAGAGGCCGACCCCCAGCTCACTACAACCTCTCTTCAGGAAGTTATAGAGAGCAATGAGGTCTCCCCTGAGCCTCCTCTTTTCCAGGCTGAACAATCCCAGCTCCCTCAGCCGCTCCTCATAAGGCCTGTGCTCCAGACCCCTCACCAGCTTCGTAGCCCTCCTCTGAACACGTTCCAGGGCCTCAATGTCTTTCTTGCAGTGAGGGGCCCAAAACTGAACGCAGTACTCGAGGTGCGGCCTCACCAGTGCAGAGTACAGGGGGACAACGACCTCTCTGTTCCTGCTAGTAACACTGTTTTTGATGCAAGCCAGAATGCCGTTGGCCTTCTTGGCCATCCAGGCACACTGTTGGCTCACGTTCAGCCGAGCATCAATCAGTACCCCCAGGTCTGTTTCCTCAACACAGTCCTCCAGCCACTCCGCCCCAAGCCTATAGCGCTGCCTGGGGTTGTTGTGGCCAAAGTGCAGGACCCGGCATTTGGTCTTGTTAAACCTCATCCCGCTGGCTTCGGCCCAGCTCTCCAGCCTATCCAGATCCCTCTGCAGGGCCTCGCTACCCTCAGGAGATCAACACTCCCTGCCAATTTGGTGTCATCTGCGAACTTACTGAGGGTGCACTCAATGCCCTCATCCAAGTCATCAAGAAAGATGTTGAAAAGGACAGGCCCCAGTACCAACCCCTGGGGGACACTGGGGAACCATAGTAAGATATCAGGTGCTGAAACAGACCCATGCCTGCTGTATAAAGCTTCCATATTTTCATTTAGATAACACTGAAGGAATATTGTGTATGCTGATTTTGTATGCACTTAAATGATCTTCAGTATTTTAGAAAGAAGTGTTTTGAAATTTGTAATATCATAGCTGGGGACGTTGTGAGAACTGAAAGACAAAAGATTTTACAGTCATGCCAGCTGAAAAGCATCTCCTACAGAACCTAAAAGTGCTGGTAGTTCAGGCCAAAGTCTTAACAACATACAGTCTGCGTACCTCACATATGACAGCTTAAATAGGCTGTCATCTCAGAAACTAAACGGCAACAGTCACAACGTGAATGGCAGACTTCTCGGAAGACCACCACCATGTGGGGCAAAGTAAATGCAAGGAAGCATGGTTCAACACATGGTTTCTGTGACCTAAATTTGCCAAATGAGTCTTTAAGAAGCCAAGTGGTTTCTAAACTGCTTATTTGGCAGACTAGAACAAAAATCAATGGGAGAAACTCAAAGTATCAGTCAGACCTTTTCCTTTTTTTCCTTTACTCATTCCAAAATTATGCTTTTCTGAGCAACACAATTTTGTTCTGATTTGAATTAAGCATTACTCTTATTCAGTTGAGCACTTAGATCAGGAAAGGAATTGTTGGAGGTGCAAGAGCCAGAGGCTAAACGGGCCTCCTAAACAAAAAACACCCTCAACAAGGAAGCAGTCACATGAAATGGTCATGGATCTACAAGAAAAAGTAATTTCAGCCTGGGCCACTCAAGCTTCTTTGATGCATATTTATATTTCTATGTACAGAAAACAAATAACACTGCCACTGGAAAAAGAAACTGCTGAGTGTTTCCTATTACCTTAATAAAATCCTACTTACAAAGATTGTTTTCCTTAAAATAAATAGAAGATGGAGGCTTTGTCATTGAAAGTCTTTTCAGCCTAAGTATTACCTAAAATGCTGGCAGCTTTTCCACACCAAAAAAAGAGCATTGTTGTCAGTGTTATTGTCTTGCATACTCTCATAGTTCTTCCAGTAACAAAGCCCCCATTAAAAAAACCTCCAACAAAATATTCTGAGCCATTTGCAGCAACACTGGCAGATTTCCACAACTATCTGTGCAGCAAGTTTCAAAGCAACCCAGAATAAGAAGGCAACCTAAAAAGTTCCTAGCTTCAATTTGATCTCACACATGGCCTTCTAATAGCTCTACAAATGTAAACAAAGAAGAATTTTGTACCTTCATACAACACTTGATTTGTATCTTTAGCCTCTTTATTCTGTGGTAGATAATCCAAACTACACGTGCCTACAGAGAGTAGTGTGCAGCAGTCAGAAAAGACTTGTAGAGAAAAGTGCAATAAGGAGCTAACGTTGATCCCCTGCTGCTTCCATGGACAGAATGAATGTACTTAGGTTTCTGGAGCCTACTTTTCTTTCTCCTTTAAGATTGTCTGGTAGAAATCTAATTTGCTAAATGTGAACTAGTTCCACTTAAAAATTCTGCTCTGCAATGTAACAGCACAATAAGAGTGAACTAAAGCATAAACAACTGCTGTCCTAATGCAAAAATCTCCTGAAATTGCATTCCCTGTCTTAGTACAAATATTTATGATGGCTGCTCTCAAAGTAATGCCTCCTACTTTTATTTTTATTTTTTTAACTTGTGTCATTGAATTCTTTCATGTGGAAAAAAATGATATCCACTGACATTCACTACCACCTGTTGAACGTTTATGGAGACCAAACAGTAGATGAAAGCAGAATCAGGTAGTTGTGTTTCAGCAGGGTAACAGTATCACTGGTCACCTTCCACTAATGCAATCTTCTATAAACGTAGCATGCAGGGTCATTGCTGAAAAGCAGTGCTCCGTAGCCAAGAATTTGCTCTATCCAACTGTGTTACTGTGCACCTTGTTTTGGCTGTGGTTTCCATGGAAATATACAGGAGGCATGGCTTTCAGAGCAAACTACCTAAATATCTGTACCAAGTCTCTGTCAGGGTGAAGGACATACCAGGATTTCTACTTCATTGTTTATCAGCAGCTGTTAAAAAATGCAGAGACAAATTGTGGTTCAGTACACAAAGCATCCAGACACACAATTTAAACAATTTTCTGAGGATAGTCCTTCAGAGAAATTTCAAAGATCTTTCATCTGCTTAGATCACTCAGCTAAGTAAATATTTCTTTCTTTAATATCGTGTTAATTCCACAGAATTTCTAAATTAATATCATTATATTTACTATGGTCAGGACAGTAATCATGATAGTAATCAGTGGGAAGTAAATCTGCCACATAAAGTAATGTGCATTCATTTTCAACTTGGGAGCTTCTAGTCACAAACAGATTCTGTAGTGCAATCCCTTGATATGGTTTCTTTTCTACTTAACAAATAGAAATTATCGTTCTGTTTCCTGCACGCAGAAAGATGAGTTTTTATGTATTCTTCAGGAATACTACAACTAAACTATTTTGAAATTAAACATTAATCTCTGTTTCTAAAATAACAATCTGAGTTTTAGTTAATTGCATACTTAACACAAGGAATCAAAAAACTTGGTTAGGCAATAGAAAGGCCATAAATCACAAACAAAAGGTTGTATCTTGCCTGGAATGACTTCTAGATCAAAACAGATTCCATCTGTATTTTTCTCAGAGTCTTTGCATCACTGCATCTCACACTAATACTTTTTTAAGAGTTAAATTTGATTCAAAATCTCAATTCACAAAATCCTATAGCTAGTGTTACAAAACTGAGTTAATACTGACAAGGCTCTCGACTAGCAGACCATGTCAAGCAGGACTTCATGTTGTACTTGCCTTCAGGCACATGTATATACATCTAACTGATGGATGCTGGATTGCCCAACCACCCTTTCAATAAGAACCAAAGGTTCATATTCAAAAGTGCAGGACTGTAAGTTTCAGACAAACAAAAAGTTTCATTATCATCAGCAAAAAACAAGGTTATTCTAATACTATTGTGCTTATCATAAACTTAAAAATGAAAGTCATCATCACCAATGAAGTTAGTGATATTTACTTCCCAGAGCGTCTTCTTCAGTACTGTACAATGAAAATTACCAGTGGCTAGAAAAGCTTATAAAAACTCCAGCTTCTATTCTGAAAACAAAAGAAAACAACTGAAAAGCTTTCTATTATAAATGCGTTATATTTCCATTACAAAGATTATCTATTTGTAGTATACTTTCAATCTCTAAACAAATGACCATGGATATTTGCATTTAAAAGCAAATCAAAATATCTTAGTTTAAATCTAGATGCTTAAATCCCACCCTATCTAAAAATACTTTTCCTTTAGGTTTTTAAAATCTTAATACTTAATTTCTGCATAGATTCTGTTGGCACTTGCTTGGCTCTTTAAATGACAGAAACTCATCTTTTTTCAAAATACTAATTCAAGATAACTGAGTTCCTGGAACTCAAGAGACAACTTAAAAACCACTGTCCGAGCTTTCACAGGTTCACATTAAGCTTTAGTTTGCTAAAACCCACAATAAATGAAAGAGAAATACTTGGAGAACACACGCACAGGGACAAACACACGCACAACAACCTTCATATGAACCTGCTAAGGAGACTTCTAATGTAACAGTTAAAAACAATGACAAGGATGACAATTTCATACAGCACTTTTTCTTTCTTTCTTTCTTTTTTTTTTTTTTGAATGAAAACTGTGATAGGGTCTTGATTCTCTGGCCTTGTTACAAATTACACTCCCCTTCTCCTCAGTTTATGTAATAAGTGAGTGAAAGTCATGAAAACTTTGCTCCTGTTAGGTTGTGAGACTGTGAGGCAAATGATGGCAACACGTAGGTGATTCATGAGCACTCACACAGCAGAGCTAAAAAGTTAAGGTGAACATTTTGTGACCTTCAACAGCTTTTTCAAAATCACCAGAATTTTCTGTGAATCACAGTCACAGTAAGATCTTTTTAAAGGTGTCACTTCTGGAACATGAAACCTCCAAACAAACAATAGTTTTGGCTTTTCTTACTTGTGAATCTCTCAAAGTAATATTACATTAAATAGGCTAAAAATAGATTTACTAAACTGTAAAAAGAAGCATTTTTTGTCTGTTAGAGTCAGCAATGGGCAACAACATTTGTCTGGCCTCTGTGACCAATATAAAACACCTTCCCATATAGTTTCACTTTTATAGTAATACTGATTTGCTTTCTCTGATGCGGGAGATCTTTTTTCTGCTTGTTCCAAATGAGTTACACTAACTAAACAAAAAACATTTCCCTAAACCATCTTGCTCAGTACACACTCATCAAAGTGAGAGCTGCATGCGAACTGATGCTACACTAGACAGATGCTCTTAGAACACACAATGCATTGCACAATATGACTAAATTTTCTTCTAGCATTAGAAGCATTTTGGAACGGAAGTGAACACAGTAACATGCCAGCTCTTTTCCAAAGCTTCACTAAGGAAGTTAATTAATTCACAGTAATTGCAGGCATTTTCTTAAATAAGCATCTCCATTGTAGTATTTCTCAAGCCATGCAACATTTCTTAGTCTTTCTTATTCTTTTACGGTGATTTTTCAGAGAACTGTCAAAGCTGATGCTCTACAACAAATGTAGTTGGAATGTTTACTCTGTAAATACATTTTCATACAGTTAAGCTCTGCAGAAGTAGGAAACACTGACTACAGAAGAGAAATAGCAGTTTATGAAACGATCAATTTTAAAAATAATTTTGTCCTTTCCATGCATTGTGCAGGCACCAGTGGAAAATTCCTGCTGTTTGAGAAGCTATGAAGCTATAAATCAAACAAAATAGGAAATGTCTCCTCAAGCCCTCATCAAATAGAATACAGCTGCAATAATATAATTGTGGAGTAAATGGTTTGGTATATACATACTGCACACACCTTAAATCATTAAGTCACCATTCTAGTTGCATTATGTTGTGCAATAATAAAATAACACTTTACCTGGAAGTTTCCAAGTTTAAATTGTGAAGTGTTCAGTCTATTTTGGTATTGCTAACATTTAACTCTAGACTAGCTAAGGTTGGTTGTGTGACCCTAGTCCTAGGTCAAATAACAGACCTTTTACCATTTTATGTGATTTGAAGTAAAGTACCATCTGAGCTAAAATAAGGCAGCTGAAAAGGAAAAAGGAAGTGAGTTCAGGCACCTTCCAACATAACTAATTGTATTAAATCAGTTGAACAGAGAAGAGAGAAAAACTCTTCATATGAGGCAGGATGTTTGTTCAGTTCTACTGAGTGATGCTCAGTTACTGAATTAGCAATTTTACCCTCAAGCAACAGAATTCTTTTACTGGGTTTGTACTTAGCAAAAAGAGTGGATGATGAGCATAATTTTCACCAGGGCTTGAAATCAAAGATCAAGTGACAATCTTTTGTCGTTTGAAAGTTATCCCAGGAATCATCAGCAGCCACACAAGGAGAACAAAGTTTCACACCAAAGCCAAACTAAGATGTCCTAGTAACGTAGTGAGGGAAAGAATGGTTACCTAGACTTACAGAGATTTCACCTGGAAGGGGGAAGAAACAAATGAGAAGCAACAAGAAGTCAGTTCTAATACTCATTAACAAGTCTTCAATAATTTTATTCTACTCTTTATCTCAGAAAATACTATGCTACTTGCTATGATACACTATTTGGAGATCTTTCTCTTTATAATTTTAAAAGCTTATTTGTCATTTATAATTGAAAATTCTATGCCAGGGACACTTCATTTTGCTTACAACGACCAAAGCTGTAAACCTAAATCTAGACTCAGATTTTAAGCCTTCTACTCTAATCTTTGTCAAAATTATATAAAGGGCTTTGATATATGACCCTCTTGAATATCAGATTGCCAAAATATTCTTCTGCTTTCCTAGGAATCCTGAGATACACTATTAGAGTATGAACAATAATGCAATTTTCAACATCGCACACAATTCACTCTTGAGATATTCCAAATTTCCATGTTCCAATTACCCAAACCGTAAACGGCTTGAGAAAGACACCAAACTTGGAATAGGCCATTTCTAAATATTATAATACAATTTACTGTGGATACCTCAGCTTGTGGTAAGAAGGCTGTCAGTTAATTTGGCATTCCTGAGTTTCAAATGTAACTTTCTTTCATGTGAATAACTAGTATGTGGTTCAGGTCCACTGCTGGCAGGGGAATCCAAATTGCAACTCCAGCACAACTGAGATATAAGAAGTCAAGACTCACCAATTGAAGTATTTGTCATAAAATCCATCTATTCTTATCTGTGTTCATTAAAATAACGTTTATTTAAATTGTGCAAGAGCGGCTTAAAAAGCTGAAATAAATTAATGTCAAATCAGAGCCAAAATGTGCTGGAAGCATCCCAAACATGCTGTTTGGACGAAAATATAAAGAATTCCTTTTGAACTGTATATGTGGGTGTCCATTACTCATATGATTTCTATGACACTGGTCTGACTTAGAGCTTAATGAAATCAGTGAAAATCTTTTTACTGATATCTAGGGCTTTGGATTAGCTCTCTAAGTATTCCTGTTTCTAACGATGTCAAATACTTCCTACTTCACCAAACATCTGGTACTTAATCAAGAAAATTATACTCAGTGTAAAGAAATGCTGCTTGCAACCATTTTCAGAATACATTATATGAAAAATTATCAAATCTGAGCAGACCTCATCTTTTTACATAAAACTGCCATCTAAGCCCTTTCTTAAAAGGACTTAGCTCAAGATATGAGAGTAGAGATTCCCCACAGCACGCTTCAGTGTTCTAATTAACTAATTATATTAGTTAATACCTTAATACTGGTTTTCATATTTCCTTTTGATTATTATCACTCTACATTCTTCGTTTACCTCTAACATCTATGACAACTTTATTACTGGTTGCAGAGATTCTATAATTTCATTAAACCAGAGTTTGAATTTGCAATGAGCCCAATAAATATTTAAACAATTATTTAATTAAGTTTCCCAGAAACTATCTTTGTATTGTCAGAGTCACGCAGTTTTCAGAGTTTGCTTTTATCAGATTCAAATATGAAAAAGTCAAGAACAGAAATAAAGACTGAAAACAAGTTAAAAAACAAACACCACACTTCCAGTGACAGATCATACACCCAAATGCAACATTGATTTAAACTGATACAACCTTTCAATATTATTAATACAACCTTTCTAATATTATTAAGTAGCAAGAAAGTTCATAAATAATGCTCTGCATTTAATAAGATAGAAAGGGAGGGCTGCACAGATATTCAGGAGGTCACTAAATCTTGTCCAAGGTAAACAACCACCGTTACAATCCTACTTGCTAAGTTGCCATAGGGCATCTTTAAAACAATTTGGAATATTTTCTCTCCACTATTTAGATGATGATTAGAAGCTTTATGATTTGAGCCTATAATAATTTATTCACAGCTACTTCATACATTTATTTGACCTGCCAGATAACTGAGTGGGCCATTAGGAGCTCACTAATGCACAGTAAACCAGTGCTCCCAGCTATCAATTATTCAATTCTGGATTAATTAATAAGCAGTAGTGCTGAGGTGACAGTCTCTATGAAATACAATCTAAGTGACATCCTCAGCAGAAAGTATCATCAGAATTCATTTGAATTCCTAGAACTAACTGAAATATTATTCTAGTAACATTATGCATTGAATAGTCAAGCATCTTTGATTTGACAGAATCCCAGAAATAAGGTCACAAGATTCTCTATGATCTCTACAATTGAGTGTTCTTCATCTTTACAAGCTTCTGTAAACTTAAGGAAAGTATACAGACCCTATAGAAGAGTCATGCACAGTGCATTCTTGAGAAATTTTTCTGAAGATGCTTTTGATTTTTATAGTCATTATCTCTTTGTATTTTTTCCTACAATGTAGGTGATATAATTTTATATTAAATTCTACAGCGTGCTTACAAGCAAACAAAAATTTTATAGGAGGATTAATCTTCTAAAATGAACCCGTGGAATTTCCCACAGAATAGATCTTTCTGATCTTCTAGGGATATCAGCATAATGGTTTGCAGTGAAGTGGCAAAATGAGGCTTCACTGGTGGACTTGCTCCACCATTTGAGTTATGAGAGCAGAAATTCTCTACTGGAGTTTGTCAGTCTTGCATGGAACCCTGCTGGACATCAAACCTGCTTTTAAACAGAGTGCAAAACTGAAATTCCCTCCCTCGTTGCTCCCTCCTCAGGAAAAAAAAAAAAAAAAAAAAAAAAAAAGAGGAAAAACAAAGCCTATCCCATTGGTCACAACTCTTCTCAGAGATAAATCGACCAAGTTACAAGTTGTTTGCAGTGCCTTTGCAAATCAGAATACTCAACTGTCACATTACTTTTGAATTTAGTCTGAAATATTTTTATCTACCATTACACTGAATGCAGCTGTCAAGCAGAAACTGTGCAAGACTTCTCATGGTAACAGCTCTAGCAGATTTAATGACATTTTTAGAAGTGCCTTTATTCTTTTTCACATCTGTCAAATTAAAGAGTGTTCTGTTCATAAAAATAATCTTTCCTCAGTCCTAGACTTGACATTTTTTTCCTACGATGCTTTTCCATGGGTAAACACTCTGCTTTTCAATCTTAACTATGAGATTTCCCAATTAGGAAAAGAAGAATTGGATTTGATTTTTCAGTAATGCCCTTAAAAAGGTACCAACACTAAACAATATACTTCTTTTTATTTCCTGTCACTCACTGCATATTAGTTCTAAAACTACCAAGTACACACAATGCTATCACTCTAAAGAAAAAGCTTCAGTCCTTTGGGTCATTCTTATGCCATCTTGAAAGTCTGAATACAGATTACAAAGCAGGAAAAGCAATTAACAATGAGTTGAACCCTTTTTAGTTCAAAGTTGTACAACCACAACTTAGCAGCTGAAAAACTCACCACTAAACATTCTGTCACAGAAAAAAATCACAGCTCACTATGCCTGTACAGGGCTGCCAAGTTCCAGCAGGCTCTCCCTCTGGGCATAGTCAACGCTGCTAGTTGAAAGCAAGGACTGCGTGTCCCCTTCTTACTGAAATAATTTGGCTCCTTTTGACAAGGCCAGAAGAGGCGAGGATTCCTTCTTTCTGTTTTCACTCGTAGCTAAATCGAATTTAAACAAAAAGACTGATGTTTTGTGTCATCCAGAAGGTCAAATAATGTCTTCAGAAAAAAAGGATTTATAAAGCTGCTCTGAAAGTAATGCCTCCCGTTTTATTCTGCTGGCTCATGATATCAGAGCCAGACATTGGTGGTATGGAAGAGGTCGAGCCTTCCCACCAGTATTTCATTACATGCTGTTGCTGTGTGGCAGATGGAAGCAGAGGGGCAGTCTGACAAAATGTTGGTGTGTCGCTGAATTAATCCATGTAGAAAAAGCAACACCCATTACCATTCATAGTTGCTGAACATTTATGGAAACCAAGCAGTGGACGTGAGCACACTGAAGCAGTGGATGGTTATGGCGGTGGTGACAGCGACATGAAAGTCAAGCCACATTCTGTACAGTTATGAACAGCTGTCACACTATGAAATGAAGAACATCCCAATCAGCTCATCCACACAAATCTGCTAACAGTGGTGACTACATAGAAAAATAGTGTTTTGTAGCTAAGAATTTGCTCTTTTAAACAGTGTTATTGTGATATTTGTATATGTCCTAGTCTTCATGGAAATAAAGGCATTAGCTTTAGGGAGACATACATATATTAAGTATATTCCTTTATTACTAGCATGGAAACTAGGTTTCCTTAGGCAGTAATAGACAAGGCTATTTTAACTGCTAAGAGATAGCTAGCAGTTAATTAAATTTATGTTGCCTGTACAGACAGCTGGCTGACAGAACTAAGACCTTCTCTACTCTTGAGTAAAGCCAGTGATATTGCAAACTTCTTTTTCCTCTCAGAGATTTATCTCAGGACGTATTTTTTCTTCCTCAAATTAGCCAAGATAAGGATTTTCTAATTTTTTTTTAATCATATAAGTACTCATCTGCAAAAGCATTGTCTATCAGATTTGTACCAGTTAATGGATTCTCTGGACAAATGTTTTGGAAATGGCTCTTAACTATGGAAGATAAATATAGCTCCATAATGAAAGTTACACTTACTGTCAATGGCACAGACCACTAGACAACACTAACATGTTCTTATGGCCCTGTACAAACAGAGCTATGCATTTCTTCTGACTGTAAACATCTAACTGTCTGGCCTACAATAAATTTTTATTATATTATTCCTTGAAGTTGAAGTACAATATACATTTAACATTTGTTTCAAAATCCCAAAATTTTATTCATCTGTTATGCTTCGTATAGTTACAGTTTATAATACACTATAAGACATGCTTTAACTGTACGTATGCAGTTTCTTTTAAACCATGAACTTGAACTTTTGTCTTCAGTTGAAGAGATTAATAATATGCTCCACAAGCATATAGAAGTTATGCAAATACTTCACCAAACCTTCACTTTCACTGCATTTGGAAATAGTGTCTTTTGCTATACTTAAACTGAATTTAAGACAACACCCTTTCTAAGTAAATCTTTCAGAAAATGGCAGGTGCCTTTTCAGTTTAGAGTTCTTTTGGAGGGCACTTCTGGCATCTGCTTTTGTTTAAACTATCATTCGAAAGAATAAATATGTATAAGTCTTTGTTAATAATAATCTTACTGTTCCTTCTTGCTATTTTAAGATGCTTCTGCTTGTTTGTTTAGGTATTTTTTTTCCCCTCTTGAGCTCTACTGAATTTTCATACATTTTGGTATACCTGTAGGTAAAAATGAGGCCTCAGGGAAGTTTATGTAGTCGTTTCTGCTTATCAGGACCCACTCTCACTTATGCCATGAATCAAATTTATCCTTTTTCACCAAAGAATTAGGGAAGGACATCAAGGCATGATTTTACATGCCATAATGGAATGACACTCCCACGTTATCGGTTATGACAAGGTCTAGTGTACTGATAGATTAAATTTTCAGACTAAAATGGTTTAGTATAATGTATCTGATTTCATCACTCATACTAGGACTTTATGCTGATCTTTTTCAAATGCACCTCTTCTTTTATTCCACTACTATTATTTCTTGACAACAGTTAATTACACAGACATCCACTACTGTTCTGACAAGTGAAAACTCTACCTTTTTGTCCTACATGTCACTGTTTGTTCAAATCCTCCATCTGAACAACTCTTTCAACTCACCTGTAAAGATCAGTCTAACATATATTACTTTGATAAGAACTTCTTAATGTAGCTAATTGCCTCCACAGATATTCCTTTACAGTTACCCCACTTTCTTTATTATCCACATTCTATATCCCTAATTGCATTATTGAGTAACACGCGGATTCCTAATTAATATACTCAGCATTCCACTTTTCCCCAAGAAACAGGGGAGCAACTCCAGGATGATTTCAGCCTGTAGGTAAACTTGTGATGCTAAAAATGGAACTATCATTTAACTTTATACAAATGACATGCAATATGATTGCTGAGTGTAGTGACTACTTAGGAAAATATCTTTTAAGTCAGATGGCAGTTATTTGGTCAGGTCTAATGCAAAAATAGGAATTCACAAAAGGGAAACAACATCATGCCTAAACATTTGAAGAAGATTTAACTGTTCTGGAAATCTGTGGAATAAACCGTATTATTGCAAGTCCTTGCAAATCACAGAAGAAAGCCTTGGCTTTTACTTGATTCAAGTGAAAAAATATCTGCCTTTATTAATTTATATTTCTAAGGACAACATTCTAAGAATGAGATAGTAGAGGAAACAGTATTTCAACAGCAAAGTTGTGATGTATCTAGCACTACTGAATACGAAGCAGCGGCTCTGTTTTGCTATTACAAAGCAGAAACAACAATCAAAAGACAGGAAGTTAATTAAAGATTTGGCTCAACACCAAGAGCTACAGGAATATAAGGAGACTCAAAGAATTGTTTTCTTAAAAAGCTATAAAATACAAATAAAAGCTCCACATTCAAAATCAAGAAGTTCCAAACTGAGGAGACAATATAATTCTACTGTAGCTCACTGACATTGTCATCCTTCTGCTTCCAATGAGCTGACATCCAACAGCTCTCAGAAAAGGTATCCAAGCGAAGAAATCAATTTCATAGCACTTCCCCCTCAACCCTGGGAACTAGTTTAAAGTCATTTGGAAGGATTTACCAAGTATAAAAATGTGCTAGCAGGAAGTAAGGATTTTAAAATTTCATTAATTATTGTTATCTTTAGTTCTTTTATAGTAACAGTAACGTTACTTAAAGTAGTGAGCTAATGTAACATTTTGGGTAGAGATGAGTATTTCAAAACTTCATTATATTAAGTAGGAATGAACCCAGCCAAAGAAATAAAAAAGAATAAAATTGAACACAAGACAAAATAAAAACAGATCTTGTTTGAAAATTCTGCTCCTTCCCAGGCTTGTTCCTACTGGGATTAAATCTATAAATAGTAAAATTCAATTCAGATTTCACAGAAACTAATAGCAGCTTTTAATTTATGCATGATTCATGAAGGCATTTACACTTGTGAGTGACTACTTTAATCAAGGGATCACATGAGGCTCTCTGCATTCTGAATTTTACCTAACTACAACTTTCAAAGCTAGCACAGCAGAATGATCACTTCCTTCAGATAGCTAGGTAGGGATTAAGCTTATTAATAAAAAGTAAAGCTATAACGAGTTTTCAAAAAACTGCTTTTGTTTTGAAACTCTATCTGTTCTGCTGATTTGCCAATATTAAATCTGCTTCTCAAGACAGCAATTTGTTTACAAGGATGTCTGTTTCCAAGTGTTCAGTTTGACAGAAAAAAAGTGAGCTACAGTGAAGCTAGCAAATAATAATGTAACAATTTATGCCAAGAAATACACTGCTCCCTACTGGAGCATCTAGATAAAAGCAGAGAAAGTATTTCCTTCATGTCTATTAAAGTAATAAATTTGTTTTCCATTTTTATTTCCAAATTAATTAATAGTTTTGGACTATACTAGAACACAGTGTTGAACTATGAAATAAATATCATTTACATATTTACTCAGACATTTATTAACAAGGGAATATATTAAGTAGATGAAACATAGAAATTGCTATGCTTTCTGTAGAAAAATTAAGTGAGAAAAATGCAAACCAACTCCAAAGCAAAGTTTTCTCTTTGCCATGAAGCATTAAAAGGGGAAAATAAAAAATAAATATAGAAACAAACTATCTAAGATATGATATTGATTACTGACTGATAAGAAGATAAACAAAATCTTAACAATATCTAGAATTATTTTACTTACTTTCAATCTGGCAGCTTCAGCCACGCATCACATTTTGTCACCCTCTCTAATTGCAATTAAGATACATATCTGAAAACTTGAAATAGTGCTACTGTGGCCTAGAGCTGATTTGACTGTATCTCAAAAACAATGGATAAGAACAATAATTTAATGCACTTGGCAGTTCACAAAGCCAAACAAGATCAGTACTTGGATTCCAGCACCTCAAAACAATCATATAAGAGCTTGTCTAGCCAGGGAAATACAAAACAAGCTGAGATGTCAATTGTAAGCCTAATTGTTCTGCTCTACTAGCTTCCACAGGGTCACTTACTGACAGGTAAATGTATAATTAAATGATTTAACTCACACCATTTCCAGCGAAGTCTGTCATTCAACAGAGTTAGTAGGGAGTAATAGGTAACTAAGGCAGTTAATAGGTAACTAAGAGTTGGTTACCTGGAGATACATTATCCATAGTAAAACAGAATTGTTATTCCTTTGGACTGCATGGTACTCCACTGAAAGGGTTTGAAGTCATTTACTCTGCGCAGTATGCTACAAGATGCTAGTCTTACATAGATATTTTGGATAAACATGCAGTTACCAACTGCATAGCACTTCAGCAGTGTTTTCAAGCTGCTAAGCAAAATGTGTATAATGAATAGCTGGGCATCAAATATTTTTCATGACAAACTAACGGTTGCAATAAATTTATATCTTAGTATGTTGTCTTCAAAGTTAAAACCACAGAATGGACTTGTAGGAAAATGCCATTAAGAGTCTACTTTCTACTCTTTCATGAATGAAGAGATCCCAATTCTCATCGCTTATTTGACTGTCCAGTTTAATATACCTCTGTAAAATTTCATTATCAATGAAGATGTTGTAACATCCTTTCTGCCCCGCCTTTGGCAACAAATCAGGTAACAAAGGCAATTAAGTGTTCCAGGATCCTGCCTTTTCCCAGCTACACACATATCTTCTTCAGCTTAAGGTAGAACAAATGCAGGAAACGGTGGAATTACAGGTTGGGGTTTTTTTGTTGTTCTTTTTTTTCCTAGAAGGGGACTTTAAAACTTAGGAAAGAAATTCCTATCAGCACTTCACTCACACAACAATGAATTGGAGGAAATTGGCCGCATCAAGTGGATTTAAACTGACTGACATGACACAGAACTAGATCGTCACTTCCTGAAAGGGATGGGCAAATACACTCCCTGGATGCACCTTCCTCTAACATTTCCTGTGCCTTTCCCTATTAACTCATTCCCAGTTAACCAAATAAACTGTATCATCTGAACACTAGAAAAGGTGCACAAAAAAGCTGTTGCTCCAAATGCCTTTAGTGTAAGCGCCTTGTACGCGTAAGAGCTCTTGTATTAAAATGTTACAAAAACAGGAAGCAAAAACTTGGAAAGGAGACAGACAAGATATCTATCATGAAAGTAAGCCAAATTCCTAACAAGCTTACTACTGGATATTGCAGAAATACTACTGAAAATCTCAGTGTGGGGGTAAATTCTTTGGAAATAACATAGCCCTCAACTTACAAATCTTATACAATTGAAAGTTCATTCGCTGTTGAAGGCAGCGGGAAAAAGCATTGTTTTATTGCAAGCCATGACTTCACATTGAAAATTAGTAATTAACAAGATCCAAAGACGTAACAATATCTTTTTAAGAGAACGTTGAGATAAGTAATAGAGACTGAAGTGTAAGACATTTCACAGGAATTAATGACTTGCTGGTGAGAGTTGCAGGTGCCTGACTGAACTTCAGACTGAATCCCAGCTAGTCACTACATCCCAGGAAATGTCTTGAAGCACAACTACTGTAATACAACAATTAAATCACAGAAAAAGACTTCCAAGACTACCCAGTTCAACTGTCCACCTACCAATAGTTCCCACTAAACCACGTCCCTTTGTGCAACATCTAAATACTTCTTGAACACCTCCAGGGTCAGTGACTCAATCACCTCTCCAGGCTGCCCATCTCAGCTCCCAATCACTCTTGGAGAATTATTTCCTAACATCCAACCTGAACCTCCCTGATGCAATTTGAGGCCATTCCCTCTAGTCCTATCATCAGTTACATGCAAGAAGAGGCTGACCCCCACCTCATCACAACTTCCCTTCAGATGGTTGTAGAGAGCAATAAGGTCTTCCTGAGCCTCCTCTCCTCCAGACTAAATAATCCCAGCCCCTCCAGCCACTCCTCATAAAGCTTGTGCTCCAGACCCCTCACCCCCAGCTTCATTGCCCTTCTCTGAACATACTCCATGGCCTCAGTGTCTTTCTCGGAGTGACAGGCTCTAAACTGAACACAATGCTCAAGGTGCAACCACATCAAGACTAAGTATAGAGAGATGATCACTCCCCTGCCTCCCCTGGCAACACTATTTCTGGATACACACCAGAATGCCATTGGCCACCTGGGCACGCTGCTGGTTCATGTTCAGCTGAGCGTCAGCGAGTACCCCCAGGTCCATTTCCTCCACAGTCTTCCATAAGCATGTAGTACTGCCTGGAAGTTTTTGTGACTAAAGTGTAAGATGTGGCACTTGGTCTTGTTGAACTTCATCCCACCAGCCTCAGCCCAGAAATCCAGCCTGTTTAGATCCCTCTGCACAGCCTTCATTTTTCATCTTTTTTTTTCTTTTTATATTTATGCTGGACCAGAGCAGTATTTTACATTCTGGATCTTTGTATTTTGCCTTTCTGAAATAAAGACTCTGATATTTCTGCCCAAACACCCAAAAATATAAAAAGAAGCAATAATGCTGAGTATCCTCTTCAGCAATGTTGGGCTCAGTGCTATGCTGATTTGGTTACTTGGAACAAGTCAGTGTCACAGCCCTGCTTTACACTGTGCTACATGAGGTGGAGCTTCATTATTGCACAGCATTATATGGTATAGATGCCTTTGTCTCCCAGTTCACAAGCAGCCCTGATGGAAACAACATGGTGTTAGTGGGAAGGTGGAAGGATTAGGACTAGAGAGGTTTTGTATTTTGAAAGCAATTAGTAGGTGATCTCAGTTACAAATATTTGCTTGTTTCAAATCATCAACCCCATCAACCCCCCCATAGCTAGAGCTTTATAGCCAGAGTGTAATACTTGTACCAGTGTGGCCCTCAGTATGGAAAAAACATCTGCAAACAAGATTCCTCTCCTTTTTATACCATGGCCAATAAAGTGAAATTATGCCTTTCTGTTTTCATGAGGAGAACTCTGGGACTAATTCAGTTGCAGATTCTCCCTTTTTCTTCTGCCTAACATAGATCTTGTTCTTATCCAATGACTAATACTAAGGCCCAGCAAGACCAAATTCTCAGGATAAAATAAAGGAGTTGTTTCGTTTAGTGCTAAGTAACCAATGATTCCATGTGTATACATGTGTGTGTATATATATATATGTGAGTGTATATTTCACAATATGCATAAGTGTCAATTTCTTACTATACAGTAGTAGCACTGTTTTACATCTGTCCTACCATTCTGTATTAGTTTCCTACGTATAAAAAGAATCCCAGTGAAAGACCTATATGAATCCTGGTTGCCAAGCACCTGATCTGCTAGTATCTCATGAAGAAGTACAAAAACTGTACAATATGCTGTGATTCAAAGAAACAGGATTAGGCAGAAAATAAAAGAAACAGTGAAGCTCAAGGACGTCAGAAGCAAAATTTTACTGCATTCTGCCATTTGTCTCTTCTTCATAGGCAAGCAATCAAACCAAGGGATGTTCACATCCAGGTCTGTGCTTTTCTTCACCAGGAAATTCAAAACATATTCAAACTAAAAAGGCGCAAGCAGTCAGAGACAGAGTATTATTGTGTAGATGGATTGGTCTAACACGTTATCCCACTCCCTCAGGTTTAGAATACAGAAGTGGTACTGTTTTCCTGCCAGAAACAACTGCCAAAACAACAAAAGTCATGAGCTGCACTTAAAAGAGAAAGTAACGATCGTCGCCTGTTTTATTCTTGCTGAGATACTAGGTGATATAAACCAAAATAGAGTGGTGCCTATGCAGTCTAACTACAATAGAGCTATCTTGGAAAAAAAAAAACAACCTGGGTGATATTGAATAAAACACATTTGGTTTCTGCTTCATTATTGTTTGCACAATCACGCAATACATAAGACATGCATAGCTCACTCTGAAAGTAATGCCTCATACTTATTTCCATTAAAATGGCAACAGAAAAAGAGCACAACAGCACTATTTGATAGAGCAAATTCTCAGCTACAAAATGGCATTTTTCAAAATATTCACCACCATTTGCTATTCATTTTCACTAGCAAGGAACAAGAGTCTGCAGCCATGGTTGTAAAAGGTTACACTAGCAGAGTGTACAATACTCTTGCTGTTGCTACTGTTGGAAAGCAACATTCACTGTGCTCCCATCCACTGTTTGGTCTCCATAAACATTCAGCAAATGCCAGTAGGTGCCATTTTTTCTTCATGGATGAATTGAATGGCACATCTTTGTTTCATACACACTTCCATGTCAGACAACCTTTTGTCAGAGTGCCTCTCTACTGCCACCTATCATACAGCTACAAAATATAATAGAACGTTGACAGAAAGTTTAATCCTCTATTCCATACCACGAATATCCCCTTCTGATATCAAGGACCAACAGAATAAAATAGAAGGCATTATTTTTGGAACAACCCTTGTAAATAAAGAGTGGATTCTACATATAAGCCTCCAGGTTTGAGCTAGTGTTCCTTTAAATTCCTCTGTTACAACAAAGACAAGAACAGAACCAACAAGGCTGAAAACTGACCTTGGAGAATGGTCTGTTGCAGACCTGAATTCAAATGCCATAGGTTTGGAGGATTTCTTATTTATCTATTAATAACTCACAGCTTGAGATAATTTATCAGAATTAAGATTTTCAGTTAAAAATTCATAAAAGTTACAACTTTCAAGTAGAGCACAGCAGAGAACTGTGGATATTCACCCGCATTTATGTCAAAGGATGTGACAATTCTATGAATACCCTTTGTGATCTTTTCTGAAGTCCAAGATTAAGACAATTTCTCCACAGGATATAATAAATTACAGTGTCAAATAGGGTAGCAAGTCCATATAGAACACTGAAGCAGTCTCATAACTCTTTTGTAAATGTTGCGTATCTTGAATGCTGCTAACCAGGGAGATCAGAATTAGGGACCTACAAAGATCACCCAATCCAGCTGCCTGAGCATGTCAGGATCAACCAAAACTGAAAGCAAATTACTGAAGGAATTCACCAAATGTCCTTTGAACACTGACTTGCACTGCACATCAGCCATCTCACCAGGAATTCTTTTCCAGTGTTTGACAGCTCGCAGTACAGAAGTGTTTTTTAATGTTCAGTCTGAACCTCTCCCAGTGCAACTTTGTGCCTTTCCCTCACATCCTGTCCTCAATTATCAGGGAGCAGAGATCAGCACCTCCCTCTCCATTTCCTCTCCTCAGGAAGTAGGTGACTGAAGCATTAAACCATACATCATGAGCACTAATAAAATCATAACTTTCCTGAAAATTAACAGTGGTCCAAGTGAGATATGCTGTAAGCACAGGTTTGTGTGGTTGTCCTAAAAATCAGAGGACAAATTACAAAGCAACAAATTATGGGTTACAAAACAAGTTAAAAAAAAATAGTTAGGATCAAGCTATAGGGGAAGATGACACCCTTTGTATTGATACACTTATGCAAGAAAGGGAAGCTACATACATTCTTTTTTATATATGTTCTGAGGAGAATAGATGAGCTAAGAACTAAACTGAAGTAGATAACTGAACTCTGATCACAAACTTGAATGTCTAAAAAAACAACTCTCTTGAAGTTTTTCTCCATTTATTATTAACTGCAGTGTTTTGAACAGCTGATGTTTTCTGAATCCAAAAGGCAGATACGTCAGCAGGAGATGAACTACAGTACACCCAGTTATGTCAGTATTCTGCATGGCTTTTATCACTGGGTGTGAACAGTAACTTTCAGGCATGTGAAACTCAGAATTAGATTCATTTTTCAGAGAAACATAGTAACAAAAACAACAAAAATCCCTCGCATTTCAGAAGTAATGTATACATAGGGTAATCTGTTTTTGTTTTAACAGGAAAATGAAGAGTACAAAATCAATCATTTTTACAATAGAATTTGATGCTTCCTTGCTAAAAATTGAAAGGTTTTTATCGCTATTGTCCAGTCTTTGTTCTGTGAAATGTTACGTAATTTTATGTAATGTGACTTTAAATCTATTTATTTATTTTATTTTTTACTATTCTTATACTGAAGGCATGCTACTGTTCAGCATGAATATGCTTCATATCCTGGTTTTCCTTAATTATGTATATTTTTACTAGAACTGAGTATTGCAAAACTGTGTTTTCACATTAAATCCATGTCTTAAGATCATCCTTGTCTTCAATTTTCTCAGAATTAGTATTTAAGTGAAAAGATTTGTATTTTAAGATGTAAGAGGCTCTGCAGTACACACACAGCATGACTAAACTATCCTTGGGCAACCTTAGCTGTTCTCAGGGATTTGAATTACAATCTCTGGGTCAGTGATTCTCAGATTTCTTTCCCCCTCATTCCCTTCCCCTTTGTTCACACATGTAATTCAAACTGCTTCTACAGAATCTTCTCCAGATGTCCTCTTGCCAAATGAGAAACAACATGTCAAAACTAGCTTTTCTCTCTTCTCCTCTCAGCTCCTTTTCTCCCTGTTTTGCTGTAACCACCAGCAATTCCAGTGCTTTCCTTGTCACACCAATATTCAAGCCCTTGAGTTCTGGTATTATTTTCAGATCCAGTCACACAAGAACAAATAGCATTAATCCAACTGCCTTCAATACCATCTCTCTGCAGCACTGCTTCAAACAGACAAAAATACTTCAGAGCTCCTGGACTGCATTTCAGTAGTACCCTTCTGAAAGAAGCCTTTTCATAGACAAGAATATGTACTCACAAGGGAACATGTTAAGCTAAAAAAAAATATTACATCACGGCCTGCATGAAAGATTAGGGATTTCACCTTTTTTCTTTAATTCATCATAACAGTTAAAGAGATCCTGCATCTTATTCACAGTTCAGAAAATGTAATGTCCATCTTACAAGTAAATTTAAAAAGAAAAACTTTTTAGGTGTTACCTATTCTTGTTTTTATAAAGGTGTAACATTTTTAGTTGCAGAGATATTTTATATATATTTGAAATTAAAACCAAATATTGTCTCAAGCATCTCAAGTAAATTGTGTGAAATAAGGCGAATAGAGCTTTCTTGATACTTAGCAGGATAGGAAATAGCAGGAATTTCACCTTATCAAGTCAGAATATATTCTCATTTCTAATCCAGCTGCAGTATTTTTTCCACGCAAGTGAGCTGGTAAAAAGGACTCATTTCAGAATGAAAACATGGAGCACAATAGACTTCTAAGAAACTAACAGAAAAAAATATCAAAAACAATGTCTGTAACTTACTCAGCTTACAGTAGGTAGATTGTTATGACTTTCTTAATTTTTACATAAGAGCCACTGAGCTTACAGGGTTTGCCAAAATTGTTAGTTGTTTTCATATAGAACTAAATGTTCTGGTAAGAGCATTACTGGTAAGATGGTACGTATGTTATAGATGTTTAGCATTTATCAGGTTTAAATGGGCAATATGTCACCTAATCTTGATATTTCTCAATGACTGACCAATAAAATTCCTTCCACAATAACTACCAAAAAAAAAAGCGTCAGTAAAAATATTTTGCATTTAAAGGATATGATCACTACTGACTGATGGATCTGATTGAAGAAAATAATTCCCAACCAATTTGTTTAAAAACTGAAATTCCACAGAGCATAGAACTTCTGGGGCATCAGTGGGGAGAGGTCCCAAGAGGCGAGACTAAGATTTGTTTTCATTGTCTTTGAACTCATAATTTCCTAGTTAATAGATGTTTTCGTTGTCTGCTACTCGCACTATTACAAGTACCATCTGAGTTTTCCATTTTTCATGCTGTCTTAAAGATCATGACTCAATGATTTCTGTCTATCAGTTTATCTCATAAACAAGGCAAGCAAGCATAGAGCCATATGGGAACATAAGTACAACTAATTTCTGATTTCTTTTAGTTTCTGCCAAACTTGGACTTTATCCCAGTACTTTCTTCACATAAGCCATTACGTCACATGCTCAAGCAAAGCAGGAGAGAAAGAAAACTCAATCTAGGTTAAGAAGCCAATAAAACATTTGCAGAACTGTTATTTTCTAAATCTTAGAAGGGCTTAGTTAGGAGCCCAGCAGCCCAAACATTTCTTATCATTGAATCCATTCCCCTTACTTAAAGCTTGATTATTTATGACATGGGGAGGTGATGTACTCAGCTCATCCAGGTACACAGACCTTCATTTTGGAAATGCTGATTTGGAGTAAAATTCACCGTGTCAGCATGGATCTGGAGCACAGTTCAGGAACTACTCTTTTCTCAACATGGAAAAGTCTTTTCAATTGACTACAACTGCTCAGTCAAAAGATCTGTACAAAGAGTTTGAAGCAGGGAAATGATAGCTGACATGTACTAACATATCCTACTCAGATGACATGCTTTAAAACAATAATAGCAGTCCAGCTGGAGGAAAGCTCTCAGAAAGTCCTTACATTTAGGGATCCCTCTATATGTTGTTCTTACGTGGTTCCTGAAGATCCAGAAATCAAGAAGGAATATTTACATTGGAATTTTGAACTTTTTTTTAATTTGATTGAGTTTATTTGTTTTTCTGTTGTTCGGAATGGTGGACATTGTTGCTGTGTTTCTTTTTCTTATTGCTGTTTGATAGTGGGTTTTGGTTTAAGACAGCTGACTTCTTTTACTTTTTCTGTAGGAGAATGGAATTATTTTAATAATTTTTTTTGTACATTTAAAAAACGTAAAGAAAACATCAAAAAAGCCTCAAATCAGTGAGGAACATCAAGAGTGTACAAAAAACAATTAAAAAAAAATCACCTGAAATACAACCAGATAAGAAGAAAAGTGCTGTAGAGAAAACATACCTGGAAATTATCATTATGTGAATACAGAATTAGGAAAAAAAAAAAAAAAGATGAGATAAGTGGTTACACTGAGTAATTTTTCACTGACTGCTTTGTTCCATAGGGAATAATATATTTCTCTTTAATTTTTAGTTTTTAAGCAAAGCTCACTTGACTTGCAGATTTTTTGTTACTCCTGCAGGACACTCATATACCGACAGGTTTTTAGAGCTTTTATTATTATCTTCAATTTGTATACTGGTCCTGCCATTTTCATTTCTTAATTTCATGCTTCATGTTATGACAACACTAGCATAAGCAAAATACCCACATATAGTGTTATTAATGCATAGATTAACTGAGGCACAGGGACTTTATATGGAACAGAATGAATAAAATAAGTAGGAAATAAGCCTCCTCCCAACTTCCAGACTTGTACTCCTTTATTCAAAAGCTCTTCAGAAGCAGCACAGAGGAACAGCCCATCTTTCTCAACAAGGCTCATCTGGACAAACTTATCATTTCATTCAGCACAATGCATCAGCAGTAATCAAAAAAATTCAAATCCCTTCAAACTAAGTTTGAAACAAAATTGATTACAAAATCAAGTTAAGGAAGAGAATAGCATTTGTGCAGAAACAAACGACTGAGCAAAATACTTGGCTTTTGTTCTCCTGCTGGATTTATAGAGAAGTTGGAAGCCAAAACTGTTTTTTGTTTGAATTTAATGCCAATGTCTCGGAAAAAAACATCTGTTTATTCTACAGAATACTGCAACTAAAATTGCCAGAGAACAGAACATCTTTCATGGAGTACTGGATGTACCTCTCCAACTTTTCAGGTTTTATTTTCAAAAAGATAAGGACTATTTACTTCTTTCTTTAATATGTTTCTGTAGAGAGGCAATTCTTAAAAAAGATCTAGTCTTGTGTAAAAATGTCACCTATTTTACACCTGCTCAAGTGATATCAAAGACTCAATTTTATTTGCAGGACTTCATTACTGCTAGTTTACCTGGATCAAAGGAATCATTTAAATACCTAGTTGTTAAGGAGCACACACCTGAAAGGTGTTAAGTGTCCTATTAGAAGCATATTAAAATATGCGTTAGTAATTGCACAAGAATTTGAAAAATGAGGAAAAAAAACTGTATCATTTCTTTTCCTACAGGTCATTAGCATCAGCTCACTTTTAATTGACAATTCAAGCCATATGGAATGCAAGAATATTTTGTGTGTAAGTCAGTTTTTACAGGTCTTTTATTATAAATTGTGACAAATAACTGAAAATTTAACCTCAATTATGTTATACACAAAACTTAAGATTTCACAGACCAATAATTACAGGCATGATTACATCTTTTCTTTTTGTACTTATATCTGTTTAGATAGAGATTTCAGATGTTATTTCAAGGAATTTGCAGCACTATTAAAAAAAAAAAAAGGAAAGTGACCCACAGGCTTTTTCTAAAATAAGAATTAAAAAAAAAATGTTTTTTATTATTCTAAACAATTTTTTATCCTTACTTCGTATTTCAGCACGTTTAAATTTTGCTTCCCAATAGGGTCTCCAGAAGATGAACATAGGCTTTAAGGACTAGTTTATAGGTTAGAGAATTAATGTATAATTCACAGTATCCATTCCCCAGCTGGTATGCATCACCCTAATACTGCCGATTTCCCATTAACATCTGGCAAGTCTTGGACCCAGGAAGACTCTGAAGAAATGAGAAAGCTACCAGATTAACCAACAGATACTTGAGACAAATATTTAAGAAAATGCGTACACATCGTCATGACGTATTTGCTTGTGATTTGGCAAAGTATCTTGAGAATTTAAGGAATATCCAAAAAACCTGAGATAGAGAAGGCTGATTTTTCTACAGAAGTAAACATGTCTGCAACCTTAGAATAGTAAAAACTTTCTGGCCTTCTAAGTCATTTCTTCCATGCAAAATACATGAAATCGGCAAATATGCCACCACTTTATTTTTATCTGAAAACTAGACAACTACAAAATCAAAACAGTAGACGAGAAAAGTCAAGAAGCTACCATGAATCGTAAACAGTTCTGTCTATTTACACAATACAATAACACGCAATCCTTCTGAAGATTTACATCATAACCATATTGTCAAATAATTTTGATACTTGTTTGTTGTCAAAAAGTACAAATCCAGCTTTTTTGCAACAATTTAAGAAGTTCAGATTTATGTTATTAGTAGAATTTGTAGCTATTTTACAGAAAATGTGATTTAAAATTTACTGAATATTGTTTAATCCTAATTTTTTTGTTTTGATTTTGAAGTGACAAAAAAACCCACAAACAAATGGCACGTAATTTTTATTGCTGCCAACTTAAAAATTCTAGCAAATAAGACTGAGTAGAAAATTATTCACTAAACATCTAAACAGCCACTAAAGAAGAGGGACAACCTTTGCTGGCCAGAATTTTACTTCAGATAAAATAGTATTAAAACAGAAGACAACACAGTCCTCAGCACAATCTCTATGGATTGGCTACCAGCCCTTAGCCAGTGAGTAAAACACTGGCGATCAAGTTGATTGCTCCACTTCACAGTTAAATTTCTTTCAACTTTAACAGAGCTAACATTTTATATCTTACATTCTGTTTACTGTTCACTAGCCACATCACATATGGTATGAAATATAAACTGCTGCTTACTGCAATTCAACGGAATTGTCTGAACTGATTATGGTATACAAAATGAGGAATTAAGGGACACAGTTAAGTGATGGGAGTAGGTAGGTAAGGTTGATGAGTGAACCTGATGACTTGACTTTTAAGGTCTTTTCCAACCCAGAAGATGCTTTGATTCTAAATATTCTTTTCAGTATCAGCTACTATACCTCAAAGATTTTACTTTTTACTGAGGTTTGTTCCAAATGTGCAAGAAGTTATAATCCCCATAGCATGCTATAAATATTACTCTTTAACTTATGAATACTAATAGGAAAGAAAAAATTAAAAACCTCTAAAGGTATCCTCCAACACTCATATTACATTTCAGTTATAATTATTTCCAGGAACATATGCTTTACATACTTCCAGTTATTGTGTCTTCAGAGTTTTTGTTTGTTGAATTATGTTTGAAGACTACCTTTTCTGATCAATAACAGAAACAAAGGGATTCTCCAGAACTGAACAGAACAAGTCACACATCTATAATTTGCATAGATCTTGCTTTACATGGTTATGCTACTAAAGAAATCAAGCAGCCACAAGTCTGGAGCCCTCTTTTATGGTTAAGTAAAGTACACAGACTAAGGGAAAATTCTGAGGATGGAAAAGGTATGCATGATTAAGTGGGCAGAAGACAACAATTTCATTCATCTTGATCAATCATCTGTAGAAAGGAGAGAATAAGAAATCATCCAATGGATAATATGCTCTTTCAGGTATCTAATGCCGTGCCTGTGGCAAGTACCTCAAGTAGGATGTCACTAAACTCTGGAATGGGGCTGAAATGTGGCAGAAGACCTTCCATGTAGATAAGACAGAAGTATGAGAATGTATTGTAGAGGTGGGGAAGTTATTTAAGCTATACCATCATGACACTGAACTTGAGACAGTCAGTTACAGCTCAAGAAATGGACACTGGAATTATCTATGATTGCCCTCTAAAATCAGTGAACTAAACAGGCAGTGTGGCCAAAAAAAGCCAACAGATCATCAGCCACCATTCAGGAAAGGTATTAAAACCAGACAAAGTTCTTCATTTTGCAACTGCATAAAATCTTGTCATTTTCACATCCTCAGTATTGAATACACGTGTGGTCACCACACTTCAGAAAGGATGTAATGGACTTAGAAGTCCCAAAAAGGAGAACTAAAAATATCAAGTGGGTGAAACAGCTGACTTATAAGGACAGATTGCACAGACTGGGACTTCACAGAGGGAAACAAATAAACAAAAATCAAGAAACTCACTGTCTAAAACCTGAAAACAGGGCAAGGATATACCCCCTCCAACACCCCCAAAACAACAGTTCTGGATGCTGAGCAAGAAGGCAAGGCATGTTGTCACAAGCAACAAAACAGTTGGGAAATTCCATTCAATTTCATTAATGCCAATTAACAATGGTTCCTTATTTTCTGCTACTCCTGAGTTCTTAGTTCACAGCTCTAGCATGCATTCCTTGACTGGTCAAAGTCCTTTCAGGTGTTGTGCCTTTTCTTATGACTTCACAGTCATTCTGCCAATTACATCCAATACATATAGAAATAATTCATATTCTTCCTGACTACCCTCTTCTTGACACAGCTGGACTCATGATGGAACAGACAGACTATTGGTTTTAGGAAGTAGAGTAGTTTTTTTTTTCCTCTAGTTATATTGCTGGACAAGAAATGCATCAAGACTTCTTTGAAAAAAAGACCCAAAACAATTATTACTTCATGTTTGTTCAGAGCACTGAAGAAATTTTAGTTTTCATGTATGAGGATTTTTCAAAATCATTTATTTATGAGTATCTTTTTTAAATGTATATGCTGAGGCACAAAATAAAACTCAAGTGGTTGAAGAAATTAAAATGTAAAAATCACAAAATAGTAATTTGCAACCAGGTGAAAATTTAGAGTACTCTAAAAAGCAACTGATAACGTTCTTCATAAATAATAAGTTTTGGACATCGTGATTACTATACTCATAAACAGAAATGTTGGTCTCTTCCTTCACAATCAAGTTTGAATTTCCATCAGCAGGCAACCTTTATTTGTATTCAAATAAAACAGATTTGTAAGATAGTTTAGATAAAACTGCCTTGGTTATTTTGCTCTATCTTTTAACTAAAAAATATTTTACTAGAATAAACTGCTTCATTCTGTACTTTAAGAATTGCCCAAAGTATTTATGATTGAACCTTTCCTCTCTATAAGTTTCCGTAAGATATTATTTCAATAACTTTCTCATATAATAGAAAACTCGCAGCTGTTGTGTTTGGAAAAAAAATTGGCAGGGATGTATTTGTATGTTGTGAATGATGTCACCATCTTGTGACAAGCTACAGAACGCTTTTGGCTGGGTCAGTTTTTGTGTAGACCATAGTTATCTAAATTTATTTAAAATCCTTGGTTAAAATAAATCTTAAAATTGTACACGCACACAGACGTGTAGCAATGAAAATAGCCTTTGTTTTATTTGATTGTTTAATGATATCAAACAATACAACATATCCATTCTCAATAAAGGTATTTAATCAATGCATGGTATTAGATTTACATGGAAGCTGGCTACTCACCTTCACCTTCTAAGAAATATGCTCGCAGCATACACTGCATTTCGAAATATTGTTTTCTGGTAGAAAATTCTGTTCTAAATGAGGCTGATCCCATGTGCCAGCTTTAAAAATCAGTAAAGGCAACAGTTGCCTAGGGCCCCAACTGAGACAGCAAAAATCACCACAAAAGCAGAGGTTGTGTGAGAAGCTCTGGGGAAAAAGACCATGCAGCTGTCAGGCATCCCTCCAAAAGGGCTGGGCATGAAGAAGGAAAAGAAATGGAAATGCACAGAAAGGGAAGGCTGAAGATTGACCAGGCTGCCACCTCCACAGAATTGAATTTTGCCATCCCCAGGCATGAGAACTGAATAAGTTAATTCAGTTTACTTAATGAGCTGGAAAGCTTCTACTGAGCCCTGCTTTAATATGTCTGGTCAGGAATACAAAAATCTTCCCAAGGCATTAAATCTACTGCCTGCAGGGAAGAGGAAATGTTCCTTTGAAGTAAAGAATAAGGGTGGTGAGGGATAGAAAAAGGATACAACCCTGTCAGGAACCTCAGAAAAGAAAAGTGTTTTTCAGAAGAGCATACAGACTTCTCAGAAATGTTAATTACCTTTCCTCTATCCAAGACACACTCTGCCCTACTTGGGAGCAATCCAGGTAGAAGGCCGGAAACTGAGTTTCCATTTACAAGGCTGTTTATGATTTTTTTTCTTTCCATAACCTTTGGATTTTGCTGAAGAAATAGATCGGGGTTCTGCTTTCAGACTACATGCTCCTAACAAGATCACCATGAAAGACAATCACATTTATTTCATGTTATTATTAAGTCCAAAATAGCCCACAGCATTTTTCTCAGAAATTTCCTTCTTACATTGAAAATTCACATCTTTCTACTCTGAAAGATATTTATGATGACTTTAAAATTCACTAAGAATGCTGGGAATATTCTAACAATACATTACTAATAGAAACCTGACTTCAGCTACGTTCCAATTATTGTGAGCCTTGACGAATATCATTTCTGAAAGCACATAAAATTAAAATGTTCTGAAATGCTGTCTATGTTATATCACTCAAGAAGAAAAAGAAGACATGCATGTTTCACTTTAAGGAATTTCAGCAAATTACAATTCCCCAAACAGAGTATTAAATTTCTCCTTAGCAGATTGTGTCTCTCTATGCACGTTATCTGTACTCTAACAAAATACATTATTGAAGAACACTTTTAAAAGTATATTTTATTTGCTTTAAGGACTCTCAGCCTGGCAAGCTAGTAACAAAAAAAAAAAATCAGATTCCACGGTGTCATTCAAATTAAATTATCCTAGCAAAAGAAATAATACAGAACATATATAGTATTATGAATACTGACCACCTTTGAAGCTTTTCTGCATGACAATATAGACATCACTGCACAAGACAATATGCAATTGTTTTTCATACAGATGTGAAACCACAAGTCCAGTGCTGTAAAATGTTACAATGGCAATTGCATTTCAAATGCATTTATTGCAACCGTATTTCAGTACCCTGTTTCCTGTGGTACTTTGTGTTTTTTTAAATTAAATTGTCTCTCAAATTAACAATTTCACCTTTCTCCTTCCTTTTACTTTTTCCTAAAAAAAAAAATAATAATAATAATAAAAATAGGTAATCCCTGATCTTCACGCACTTGATGACAAGTAGGGAAAACTCAAATCCAAAAGCCTTAGTCTGATGGTTATTCAAGAACTCAAAATGCTTTGACACCACATGTCAAATATTTGGTTTTCTCACCAGCCCTAATATCACAGTTATTATATTCCCAGTTAAAAACATCAACTACATTCCAAACTGCCTGTCCTTCCTTTTCGATATACCAAGTCTCCTCTTCTATTACAATTGAAATGCTATACCAGATAACAGAGCTGTTCTCAAGTCTTGTAAACAGCACATGATCTTTTCTACTTTTCACTTGACAGTCCTTTCCTAATATATCATACCCAGGAACTGGAGCACAGCAGAGATTAGAACAGGACAATGTCCAGTATTCAGAAGCTAATAGAAACTGTGCCGCTTTCTAACATGCTCGTCTGATTGCCGTAACACAAAATCAGGGAGTAATGAAAATAAGCTATGAAGAATACTGCAATTTTGATAATAAATTAGTTCTAAACCATTTGATAGAAGTGGTATAAACATATCTTCTTTTAGATACCAGGTATAAAGATAAAAAGCTGATTATCTGTACTGAAGGGAGAAAGGTTCTACCTTTTTATTAAATATCTAACGATATTTAAGTAGTAACAGCTCTAATACAACCTACCAACAGTGCTTTTCTCTTTGCCAGATACAATACTAATGATTCCAGCTGCATACACAGGACAAATATACTGACTGCTCATCCTTCTAAGTGCACTAATATCCTGAATTACACGAGCAATATTAGCCACAGTGGTAGAATTAACATGGAGGAAACAATGGAATTATAGTTCTGTAATAAGGCATTTTAGCTATAAATGCTATTATCATGCAACTTTTGCCAAAAGGAAAGCATTTCTTTGTTAAAGAATCAGTTGCAAAAATGACAATGCTGTCAATATCATTTCACCGTAAGACATCAGCTACAGAGATGTGATAGAAAACAAAATTATGCTGTACCAAGCTATTGGGTGGTGTTTTTTTGTTTTGTTTTGTTTTTTTGTTTTGTTTTTTTTTTTAATTGATATATTATTTTCTCAGTTTTGATTCTGCTACCTATTTTCCCATGACCCACAGGAAACCAAAACCACCACTCATCCCAATCATTCCCACCTTTTGTCAGATGAAACTTTCATCAAACAGTATAAGGGAAAAAAATGAAATAAAATGCTGCAATACTATCTAAGTCTTTGAAGGAAAGGTATATTATATTACGTGAGGCAAGAAAGGGCAAAAAGGCTCTTTCTGATTTCTGAAGAAATTCTAATTTTCTTATCCATATCCAAATCCAGGTATGAACAGGTAGATGTGATAACACCTGCTCAGAAGAACATTCTGAATGGCAGTCTCAAATATAGTATTGTACCTAAAAGACTGGGTAGATTTGCTTTTAATCACAATAAAAAAATGACAATTTTCAACTGATAAAAATCACACACTGCTATGACTTGCAATTTTTAGTTTTTAAAGAAATTTGAAATTGTTGGCTTTAAATCTACAAAAAAGAAGAGCTGAAGCTGTAGTGAGCCTAGTCAGTGCATCAATGATCTTCACTTCTGGAATCAAAAGTAGGAACTAAACAACAGAAGAGAGACAAAATATCCATCCGGGGCATAAATTCTGTTACGTCTCTCTTGAACCAAGTCTACAAATTCTTGTGGGACAGTTTTAGTCCATACCTTGTCAGAGGCAAAACCTAAACCAAAGGCTCCTACAGCTAAAAGCGCAAAACACTGTAGTTATCAAGGCAAGATCTACAAGTTTCTCTGTGGACTTGCAAAGAAGAAAAACTTGAAGAAATAATTGTACATACACAGTGTAGTTTTACTGATTTCAGTGGAGACTTCCTGTGAATAAGGTTAGGCAGATATGGCTGTAGAAGAGTAATTAAGACTTAGTAGAGAATGTAGAGAACCAGCTAACTTATAGTTCCTTGCTGTGTACAAAACTAATACGGCCAAAGATTTTGAAACTGGACTCTGAAGGCATATTTACAGTACTTTTCTTTATGCCTACTGATGACATCAGAAGCCTTGACAGATTAGCTGCTTCATTTATACACGTAAATTCTACACTTCTAAGTAAGCAGTGTGATTAACTCCATCTGTGACTCACTGCTTATATGAACTAATGTTGTTTACTTCAGATTACTTTATAAAACATACTGACTTCACTTCAAATTCACAATTGCTTACAGAAGGCTTGACAACTTGATTGTCTCTTTCATATTGAAGTGAGACCAGATTTTCAGACTGTAACCCTTGATGTTCAGAGATCTGGAAAACTTGATCACCTGCTTTAACTGAAGAGAGAAATAATTATACACTTTACGCTTAACATAGAAACAAATTTGTGTTTAATCTGCAGTGTTGAGTCCAGTCAGTTTCACAGTTCACTACATTACCTTATACTAGTTTAGGTAAAAGAACAATCCACAGAACCTCTGGCTGGCAAGCCCAGTCTTCTCCTTAATATAAGTTGCTGCCATTCAGACTAAATTTGTGCCACATCTGGCCACATTCAAGTTAAAAACACTGCAATTATTGATAGAACTACTAAAATAACTAATTATTTACTTTCAAAGATTTCAAGCTACTTCGCGAAGTTCATTAGTCACGTCAAGCTAGCTGTGAAAGAGGTAAGATATACATAATCACCTTCAGTATGCCTTTGGCATTACTGATTTAAATTTAAGGGAATCGTTTTTAATTGCCTTCCTGTCATTCAAAAATGTGAACATAGAAAAAGAAAAGCAGCTAAAAAAAGAATATTAAAATTGTCCACCCACAATGAATCCATGTTTTTGTGTTATTCTGTTACTGGATCACATGAGAAATAAGGATGCTCTCCAAACTGATTTACTATCACACAATCTCTTGAGAGTCCCATATATAGCATTTTCTCCCAGGAAGATTCCCTCTGGAGAACCAAGGCTACTGTAAGCATCATGTACAAAAATCTAGTTAGATATTTCATCAACTACAATAGTTATGTATATTTATTTTAATTTCATCTCAGACAGAAGTCTGTTTGCATTTCTATCATACCATGATAGAATACCATGATAGATAGCATGCCTTACTTGTAACCACTTCATTTTTTTCCTGCAGATCTCATAACCTACTTTAAGAAACAACACACAAGCATGAAATAGCAAGGTAAGAATTGCCAAGATTCTCAGGGAAATGCCCTACTTTATTTAGTCTCAAAGCAGAAATTAAGATTTTTATCACCTAACATCTTAATAGATGGATCAGGAGCAATTTAGCACCAAAATAAGAGACTCTCAGCACGGCTAAACAATTAGAACTCCTGAGGCTACCATCAGTAATCAAGGTGCAATCCTATTCATCACCTCCATTTCTGTCTCAGAATTTTATATGCAAATGATTCATTTGCTTCAACAAGGGAGCTGAAAGTGATGGAGAAGTTTTTAGCTTTACTCCCAGACAGAATTATGGCTCATCCACTGATGATTCGAGCAGGAAGCTATCCTTAAAAACAATGTTTTATACAATATAGAGCCTTAGAGAAGTGATGTCAAATGAAAAAAAAAAACAAAAAAAAACTAGAATATTTTAAATATAATATCTGAAAATATGATATCATTCTTCTGGCATCTAGCTAGATGTTAATCTAGCATCATCACAAGCTTTCAAAGCATTTCAGCTTTTTTTCCTTTTCCGTGTATTTGTCAGATGCCTTAGCAAACACAGGATAACATCTTTTTGAATGACGCGACCATACACGATACTTTGTGCACATATTTTTCAATTACAGTCCAGGATTACATTCCTATAGCAAATAGTATGGTGATTCATTTCAGTGACAAACAGTATGGTGGTGAAACTAGGTTTGTATGAGTGAGAAATACATGCATGCATATATAATCCGACACATCCAAATGTTTTTATCTCACAAATCATTTGTAACTTCATTGCAGAACAACTCAAGTACAGTTCATGGAACTATTTTTTCAAACAAGAGCAAAGGGACAATTAAGGCCATCTAAGAAAAATGAACCACTATAAAACTGAATTCCTCATACACTTTCATTTGTTTTCCTTTAAACTTTAATCCCGTTTTAAATATCACAAAATGAAAATATGGAATTATCACATTGTTATATATCACAACAGTATCTCTTCATACTATCCAACTAGATTATAATTCCTTTGAGAAAAACTGTACTACTATTAACTGTCTTTTATTTTTGCAAGTCTTTCTTTAAAGTTTAACACATTGTTACAGTTTTCTTACAGCAAGTAGCCATTTGCTCCCTAGGATAGTCTTGTCCATGACGCACAATTGCACTTCCAAAGTGCACTAGAATGCTTAAGTCAGATTATGTTCAGATCCATGAAAGAACAAACAACAGGTCATACTTGGGAACAGTGCCAAGAAAAGCAATCTCAGCTTTTTGACTCAAGCAAATGACATCAAAACTAATAAGAGAATCTTAAAGACCTTAATTTCCTTAAAAGAACTGCTTTGTTAATGTCTTCTGCTCCCAGTATTTCTAAACACATACCAGACCCTTTCCCTTTACAAACATGAAACAACAGGGAAGCCAATTTGCCCCTAATATTTTGGCCCAAATATTCAATAGTTCTAGCAAAAATTATAAGAACACAAGCTATTTTAATATGGTTGATTTATGAACGCATAGGTAGAAATATTGGCAGTTTCTGTCACTGACTTCAGTGGAGGTAAAAATATCACTCCTGAAAGTAGGTATTAAGATTCATAATGAAAATCTTGAGGTAAATGAGTTATTTAACACCAGACCATCAAAAACAATTAGCCAAATCAAAACAGCATATGCATCATGCAAGTACAAATTTCAAGAAGGAATAATTAGATTACATTAAATACATAACTGCACACTAATTCTTTATCCTTGCTGCTAAGTTGATGAAATAAATTGTTTTGTGCAAGGTACACTGCCCATTTTTAGAAATGGATAACCAAAACGTGTGACTGCAGAACTGTGTTCTATTACAAATAATAAGGTAAACTCTGTAACCATTTGTATCATTTGCCTCCTATGTGAATGAAATTTTAAAAAATCTATTCTCATTATAGACTTAAAGCTTATCATATGATTCTAGAAGGATGTTCTTAATACTGGCAAGTAGGAATCACAATGACAGGCCTTGTCCTGAAACAAACTATAAATCTTATGGTTAAATATATCATACTAATGCGCGGCTGATAGACTAATGATTTACAATTATTCTTTTTCTAATTTTAAATTCTACATGTAATTCAACAAAATATAGAATCCAGCCAGGTTCAGCACAATGTTACTTTTGTAATCTAATTAGGAGCAGAAACAGGCTTGGTAAAAATTACCCTCCAAAATTCCAAAATCAGTCATTCACCCTGTGTTCATTTTCATTCAAATCTTATACGTGGTCAAATATTACTATTTTTCCCATTATATCACACAGCAGTAGACATATGAACTGCATGTGTTATTGTTTCATTTGGCTTTTGTTTGGAGACATTTGTATTGTTTTAGTTAATTGCACTTAACAGCAAAAATTAAGTTGCCATACTTTTTCTGAGAGCTGCCTACATAAATGCCATGATCTGCTTTTTTCAGAAGTTAGTCTAGAATGATGCTGCTCTTGGTCTCTAACAGTATGTCAGTATCATAGCACCACATTGCCTTTCTGAAATTCGTTAAACTTTACTTTCTCAACATCTCAGTATGGCTAAAATATGCTATCCTCAAAGTGAAAAGTCAACATCTAGAGAAAACTAACTTACAAGGAAGCCTAGAATTGTGCATGAGGTTTCTGAACCACTCTGCCATTATACTGTTAGACAAGTGAAGGTGATTCTTCTTCACACTGCATGTTATTTCAACCTTCTGCACTCTTCAACTCTGTCATTTACACATTTGGGCTTCAATCACATACATCTTTGTACATACTTATTCTTGTACACTTATCAATGAGCAGTCACTATGCTGGATCATTTTTCCCATTCTATATCATTTGTTGTTTCGTGCAGTTACAAGTACAGCTTAGGTAGCCATCTCTGCCTGTTTTAAGTAAAGCCTTACAAAAACACTGAAATATTTATTGTGCTCTTCTGCAACCTTACCCTGCTTATTTCTTTTCTGAGTCAGAACTGTGATGTTCTGAAAGACTCAAAACCTCCAGTAATACTAAGAACAGGAAATACAGCTGAAAACCTGTTTCTCAGGGGATGGTCACATGAAAATGTCGATCAGAAAAATTCAAAGCCACTCAAAAAAGTAGCTATAAAATTTGGTGTTTCGTTAGAAAGGTATTTTTGAGAACAACTGTGTGATACATTTGTTATCTTGTTGTGGTTGGGACCAGAAATGGCTTAGATGGCTTCCCTTAAGAGTTTCTATTAACTTAGGGAAGGTATAGTTAGATACATATTACAATAACCTAGGTGGCTGCATACTATTCATAATTACTCAGTAGAGTAATATAAGTAATATAACAATAAAAGTTATATAATTATAATAAAAGTAATATTGCTTTCCACACACTGATTACAGACTGATAATGACAACTCTGGGCAGATCCGTGATCGCTGCTGGTGACAGCAAAGATTACTTTTGACACAAACTGGACAGAAGTAGTGCAGGTGTTTAGTTCGCGTTTATATTATATATTACATTTTGCAAAACCTCAAGATCTTTTTTTACTGTTAATCACTCTTCTCAGGACCCACTTTCCATAAATTAAAATAGCCTGGACTGACACAAGCTTTTATATAAGGTGGAATATTATTGTATTTACTCTTAGCATCAGGAATATTTAACAGCAGTTTGGGTTTTACATCTCAGGCACTGATAAATACTTTGTACTGGGGCTGTTTCTAGATTCAGAGAAGACAAATACTCTGCAGCATTGAGATCAGTGATTAACTAAACAGAAGCATAATATCATAAGAAAGAGAAAACATACTGTGGGAGTATGTGACATTTTAAAAGAAGTGGTCCAGTAACAGATCAAAAGCAGCAGAAAACTCCTTCCAACTTTCAGTAAGCACAAAACATTTGTACCCAGCATCTGCTCAAGCTTCATCTGTTTTGTGAGTTGGAGAACATGGGTATTTTCAACATATATAATTCTGTCCTCTTAACTGAGATGAGGAATTGGAGAATTACTAAATCTAACAGAGAGAGACATGTTGCTCCCAAGGATCATTTCCCTTTGCCATCTCTCTCTAATGTATATGCATCCAAGGCATCAAAATGAACATATATAAGTCATTTGAATATACTTTTGTCCAAGAGCAAACAGGGATCTTTCCTTTCCCATAAGACCTTCTATTATTCAGAACACTCCCTGATTTCCCTGAAAACACCCAATAATTCACTTCATGTGAATTCCATCAATATTGGCTGTGTTGCAGCAGCTGGTTTCTTGCATTCCATTAGGTCTACTCATTCCGTATAAAAGCAGGGTTCAATTATATGCTACAGCTATCTGGCCCTCAAAGTTGATACACTAATCACAAAATATACCACCCATAATTTATTACGAAGGTTTAGACCAGCTATTCTCTCTCAGACTACAGAGCTATCTACACTGCTGTTCATCCTAACTTTCATGACTCTATGATACCATCATGTGCATCTAAAGAAGAATCAGAGAGCTAAAAAAACTAAAATCTAAACAATTCTAAATCAAAACAAATTTCAGTGACTTACTGGAACACTCAAAGTAATAGATCTATTCTTCCATCAATTACTGATCATAAGAGGAAATTTCATATGTCCTTTTGGATGTGCAAAATGAAGTTCTGGGCATGCCTGATTAGCTTTCTATATTTGCTTATTAATACAATGCATCTAAGAAATAGCAATCATATCAGATAATTACATTCTGAATAAACAGAATTCGCATTAGAAATTACTTTGTGAAACAGTTTATGAAAGCCTTAGAAATTAAGGGCTTCTGCTACTTACGCTATCCACGCACAGCAGATGATCTGTACTGATTATTAGTATAAACTCAATTGAGTAGAGTACTATAATGACATCACAATACAGCTATTTCTTTGTATTAAAAAAATCAATTTCACCATAATTACTCTAAATTACTGCATTTAAAGAACTATAATTCCAAGAAAAATTATTATTAATATCATTAGTAATAAATTCTTAGGTCAAATTCAGGAATCGGTGAACAGTCAATGAAGGGTTGGTTAACCCTAGACTAAAATGGCTACAGAAATATCTCATTTCAAGTTCTACACTTGAAGCAAAAAACATCCATACATACAGGGATCAAGTACAATTAGTCAAATACTGTAAATGCCTTTTCTAAATTTTCTGAATCATTTTCCCATTCTGCTTGTAAAAAGTTTGTTTACAAACCAGCCTGAAATGAATTCTTAATAGCGTAACTACAGAAATTGACAGATGATTATTATAGTTCTGTTATATTGTCATCTGGTTGTATTACACTTTTTTCAAGTTAAATTTGTGAGTTCACATTCTCTCCCTTTTTCTAAGAATAATTTCTCCGTAACATTATTTCTGACTATGCTAACTGCCATTCCATATGAGAAGTATTGCTACTTACTGTCTAGAGCACTTCTCGCATAAAGACTGAGGGGCCAGTTTTTGTTCATTTTTCTGCTGTTGTTTGGGTTTATTTAGGCAGCCATTAGCTATCTTACAGACTGTAAAAACAAACAAAAAAGTCATAAATGAAATTGTAAAATAATGTTATTTTTATCCAAAAATGATAGAAATCTTTCTGCTGCCTTTATTAGAAATAGGATTTTACTCTAAAAGGAAGTTAATAAATAAGTTACAGCATTGTACAGAAAAGTTAAAATTCTACTCAGACGTACTGTTTATTTTTATGGAAGTTATTGGTCCAAACATTTCTATAGATGTTGGCCAGGTGACAAAGTGGACAGAATGCCAAAAATGAGACAAGATATAGCAGCCCCAAACAAATGAATGTGACAAAGATGGTGCATCAGCTTTAACTGAGTGCAAAAGGCATAGCAAAATTAATTACTAAATAATCACTAGTAGGAATGGATTTTCCTTTTATAAGTCAGTTTATATATATTTATATATATATATTATACATAGCATTGGTTTTAGTAACTGCTATCTATAGAAAGTTACTGCTGAATCCATAAGAGGAAGGTGATGCAGAGCCATCCTCCAATACTGCGTCTTTTGCCAAAAGTCAAGAAATGTTTGACACTTAATAGCAATTTGCTCTTTTGAAACCAATACATTTAAACTTGTGCATGCTTCTAGGATAGTTTACCGATTTTGGAAGTATAAGGGGCATTCATGGCTCTTCAAAACACTAAAAATTCTGTCATGGATATTTGTATTTCAGTCCAGATTGCTGTATTTATGTTAAAAACACAAGCTGAACAAACTGGTGATCAACAGCATCCCCCATACGTATACATTTCATTCAGATTCACAAAAACCCCTTCTTTTATATGCACCTGAGAAAGTCGTTAAGCATTGAACTTCATAATAGCAGTATGTAGAATGGAATTCTTTCCTCAAAGAGGACTTCCAGTGATCAGGAAATTAAATGTTTCTCCTGGTAGACAGCAAAGCACACAAAGAAACAAAAATTTATCTGTAGGCTTAAACTTCTATACTTTCTCAAAGTTCATTAAGAAAGGCTAGTCAGGGTTCGATGAATGCCAAGTCATGAAATGGACTCAATACAAAAAAGAAAGCGTTATTCATTGAGCAGATTAATATAAGGTTACTGCATTCTCTTCTGGTAAGTTCTCTGATCTTTTTGAAGGTGTGTTTTTGAAGTCTTACATGAACACATGCAGGATTTACACTAGAGAGATTGCCAGCCTTTAGAGTCTCAAAAATGAAAAAAAATATAATAAAGGGTCAGATGATGAATTTCGAATCAGGATAGGTCTGTCTGCTTAAGGGATTGAATTGCTCAGCTATCTAGAGCAAGAATAAAACACGGCCTCAGCTCACCAGTTGGTAATTCAAGAACTCTACTACATAGGCATAAAAATTCCCCAAATTCCCATGAGAGCGAGGATAAAAATTACATGAATTAAGATTATCACTGGGTAGGTGATGGAAAAAAAAAGATCTAATATAATTTATGGGTTGACAGATTTTCTCCACTGACCTGTAGTTAGTGACATTGACATGGATTCATTTCTGGATATTTCATCTTTTTTCCCTTTTCTTGAGCCCAAAGATTTAACACAAAAGTAATGATAGTACAGATATAGAAGTTAATGCTACTTAATTCAGGGAAAGGCAAAAAGGGGTGAAAACTTGAGAAAAAGTAATTCTTAGAGTCATTCTATCAGTCTGTATTGTTACATTTTGATCTTCAAAAAGTATGCTTATCAAATGGATGCAAACCTTTCTTTACTGACATTACACCAAAACTTAAATAACTGAACAACTAGCTTCTCAATGACACCTTCATCTATGCATCTTAGGAGACTGCGATACACAAGAATTTGCATTCTTGGATTGCATCTAGCTAGCAAATCCTGGAGCATTAAAACAGCTGGGTTATAAAGTCGCGCTTTTCCAAGAGCAGTGTGGCAGAAAGAAATATAAGATATCCTTCAGTACAATGCTTATAATCCTGTTTCAACATCAGTGTTTTCTAGATAACAAGAAGCACAAAAATATTGAAGATGTATATGCCACTGGCTTAAAAAAGTACTTCAAACACATAAGTATTCAGATATTTATGTTTTTTCTACTTAATTCCAATAACAAATTACAAGACAGATGCTCACTCTGGGATAAAAATAAATGCAAATAAAAAATGAACTTATTTTTTCGTATTACATATTCTCAAATATCAGGGTAATATCTTTCAGTGTTCACATACTCCATGCATTATCTACTCCATAATCCAGTACTACTCACACATAGAGGTGGATAAGCTTTCTTATCTACAGATAGAGCCCCGAACAGTCAAGCAAACCTTTGTATCTCCTTTATGAAGACCACAATCCTGGAATCAGGACTGAACCGTTAAGAAAATATCTTAAAATCTTTACTGGCATAAGTTCATGAAATAATTCTATAGTTTATTCTAAAGTTTCTCTCTTTTTTTTTTTTTTTTTTTTGTGGTGTGAGTAATGCCTAAGTTCTTAAAAATACCACACAAACTGAGAAGCATAAAACTTCTTTTTAGGATCATTTTGTGCTACATTAATGACATGATTTTATGCATAAGGCAATGGTCTAACATTGATCTGATTTACTGCCATAGAATTTGTTTTATTAGTAGCATTATTTTGACAGTTTTAAAATGTTTATACAAGGTCAAAGTAAAATTAACAGGATGTAATCACTATCTCCAACACAGTACACCTAAGTAAATCCATACTGCTGTTCTGCTCAGAATGGCAATGGTCATTGCATACAAGTTTAGAAGCTCTATTGGGTCACTACATTGCTTTCTAGCTGCAAAAATCAATTCAGAACCTCTACAATCAAATGCAAAGGGTAAGGAGAAAAGCCCTTCATGTTTACTTCATTTTTCTCTGGCTGAAAGCCAGCAACAGCAAAGCAACTTAGAATTGCAGGGCTAAGTCTCCATTTATCTCAGAGATCTAAGACTGTTTATTCAGACAAAAGAACCGACAGGACTGTATCACGTGCTGTACACTAAGTTAGTAAAAGCTTCAAAACGTCACTTTTTTTTTTCCTCTAAAAAAAACAACACTGAGGGGTTTCTTAAGCGGAAGCGTGGAAATTTATGTTGCTGGTAAAACTTGGTGCTTTTGTTCTTGTTCTGTGGGAAGGGATGCTTCTGCTTTACACTGCACAAAAAGAAATACAATCCAGAAGAGGCATGGTATTTATATGGGGAAAAAAAACCACGTACATTACATGGAGAAAATAGATGAGAATGACAAGTGGTAGATTTAAAACTGCTTTAACATTTCAGTTCAATAGCCAAAGCAAATACCAACAATTGTGGGAAAGGTTCAATTAAGAAGGAAAAAGAAGCTTGACTTCCTAGCAGTTATATTGCTTACTTTTGCAAGCAAAAGTGACACCAGTCACAAGTTTAAAAAACTAAATAAAGTCAAAACAAAAAGGTTTAAAAAAACTAAGTTAGAAGCCCTTCTGATCCATATCCTTTGATGGTGCTTTCAACGCCATGACTTGTACTGGAACTGATGTTCAGAGAGAACTGTAATCATTAACAACTTAAGTGGTGACAGAAGATATCCTAAATATATCAGAAAGCATAGGTCCCATTTTTCTCATTTATTGTCTACATAAGAATATCTTGAAAGCTTAGGTATTATTACTTCTTGCCCTCATATAGGTTTGTTATGGCACAAGCTGAATTGTACGCACTCGTATCATCACAGCCATCCTGATACGTATTTTGAAATTTTCTTCAAAGTTGACTGTGCTTGTTTATGGAAAAGGCTTAAATTCACGTTAAATACTCATTTCCCATGCCTATTATAAAGATTAGCTATATTTTAAATGGGCCACTGAGAGAATATTTACTATTATTAAGGAGCCATAACTGGTATCTAATATGGTCTTCCCATGTACAGCATGTAGTAAATGCTTCCACAGTAAATTCAGTGCATTCCAGATATATACAGTTCCACAACAGAAAATAGAGAAAATCCAGGTATTGTTCTCCACATACACCATGATCAGTTTAAGCCAGTTCACCTCAACTGAACTGTTGGCATACCATGTAAGAGAGAGAGAAGCAGAAGCCATGCAGAAAGTGAAAATTGAGAGAATACCCTGAACTGACAGCATTAAATGCTTTAAAATTAAAGACTCATACCCCTAGATTGTAGATTGTTGAAACGCTGGGTTCTTTGATGCTTACAGCCTTCCTTTGTTCTACTTCTCTGTCTCCATTCTCTTTTAAAGCTAGGACAACCAACAAAATTAAAATCCTAAGCTGACTGAAGGAAAAAATAATTTTTCTTGACAAGTTGCTTCCATTTTGATTTCAAACATCTATCTCTCAAACCTCTTTGTTTGCAAAAACTGAAGAAAAAGAAAACAACAACAAATCTACCACAACTGCTCTGGCTGACTAAAAATAAGAGCAACTACAATCACAACAAATTTAAGACAGCCTGGCTAGGAGATCCGCATCTCACATAACTAAATGACTTTGTTTCCCTGTACACAGCTGTTAACATCTCCCCCAGACACTACTACTCACTGTTAACAGAACACAACAACATAGAATGAACAAATATAATTTACATGTGTTGGACATGGGCCATCCTTCCCATGACGGTGCTGCAGGTATCAGAACATTAGCAGAAGAATTAAAATCATCTTGGAAGATATAAAAAAGAAAATCTAATTACAAAGAACATGTGATTTTGTCAAGTATCCTCAGCCTACAGTAGGCTCAGAAAAATCAAGGATCCAATTCTAAAAAGCCATTAGAAATTAAAAACAAAACAAAAAAAACAATAATTAGATATACCAATATTCAGTGCTACTTAAAAGTTTAAGAACTTTTGCAAAGTCTATGCAAGTGCCTTAAAACATTTCCCTCCATGAGGTTTGCCTGCCAGGCTCCAGGCTGAGATGCAGACACCGCAGCCGCAGGCTGTGCCCCTTCCTTTGCTGATGTCAGAGAACATCCAGGCACTGCTGCGACCCAGTGTCCTTCCTGTGGGAGCTGCTTTTAAGCTATCATGAACCATTTGGCCCCTGCACAAGCTACAACTCATGCAGTGCACCATGCTGATCCAGGCCTCCACCTGCATTGACACCCAGACTCTCCTGGTGACCTTGTCCAGCCATCCTGAGGCTGACTGACCTAGGCTCCCCTCACCAGACCTGTGTTACATACCTCAACTGGGTGCTTCCAGCCACAGTCCTGTGCTTAGCTCTGGGCTCACCTTCTCTCTTGGAGCTGCCAGCCCTGACTGATTTCTCGCAGCCTAATGTGATGTTTTCTCTCAAGCATTCAAGAGAGAATGCAAATGTGATTTATTAATGGTCTAATTACAACTGAAATAACTCTAAGCTAGCTTGAGAAAATAAAGCCAAGAGGAAGTATTGAATAACACATTTTTAGGTCAACGTGACCTTTGGTGAGGGCAAAGAATTTGCTATGAAAATCAGACTTCATGGTTGCACGAAATCAAAACGAACCTGGAAAAGAAGCAGTCATCATTGACATGATTGCTGGCTTTCCTAGGAAAATTCCTGATGCGTCTATAACATAATATAACTCCCTGGAAATACATCTATATGGACAAACTTTTAATTTAATTCTGATGGAACAAGAGAACAAACCAAAACAGTAAAGCATACAGGGAATAGGTTCATTATTACAGGTGGAAATAATGTGTATACACTTCTGCATGGAGATTAAAAATTCAAGGATAAGTATTAGACTAATCTGGGCATCTTTTCAGGGAAATTGAAGATGTGCTTCTTTGTTACTTCTATGGGTAAACTTCTATTGTCCAAACTTACTCAACTCACAGAGCTTTCTGTAGTTATTCCATCTAAAGATAGGCCTGCAGTCACCACTTCAATTATCTTGTTTAAACCCTTTAGAATGGTCCCACTTAAGTCACTGCCACATGCAGTTCCAGCAGCTAAAAATGAGAAATTAAGTTTCTGATATTGCAGTGCACAGAATATCTGTTCCACCACCAAATTAATTCCAATATTCTGCATTTCTTAACTGTTTTGGTTTTTTTCGTCAGTTATAATCACTTCTTACACATTTCTCCAGGACTACATTATCATCTTTTCCACCGTTATAAGTTTCTTATGCTTGAATGAGTTAACTTTTTAAAGTACTAATTAAATAATAAAGGAAAATAGACAAAAAAAACCTTAGTACTTATTCTGATACAAGCTTTCCAAAAACAGCAATTCTTGGAATCAGAAAGTAATAACGAAACTCTCATTTACAATATTAAAGAATTTAACCTTCTAATGCCATTCCATGCTTATCTCTCCCCTGACAAAGGTCTATTGTTTCTTCACAGAAGAAATTACACATATCTATATAGTCAGAACTATTTGATGGATCTAAGAATTATCAAATAACTGAAGACCAGGGACTAGAAAGAATTGCTGTAAAATACAAGTATTGAGCTAGCTTTCAGAAAAAAACACGTTTCTGGGAAACTACACAGGAAGCTAACAGAGCTACACCAGGCTTCATATACCAGCAGGAATCATTAAAAAAACAATGCCACTAGAGCCACAGCTGCAACTTCTTCCATCAGAATAAATTAGAACTCAAGAATTGCAATCCTGAGCTTTTGCAACACAGGTGAACATGATCACATTAGCAGCTTTCTGAAGTAGATAATTACCCACAAAAAACTACAACAGAAGAAATCAGAGCTTAAGTAAAAAGACAATAAAAAAATACAACTACTCTGGCGTTGTTCTGTTCTATTGTATAAATACAAGGAAAGGAAAAAAGTGTGGAAATACTGAAATGATCAGAGAACAGAATACAACATGAGAAAAAAAAAGATGTAAATGGAAAACAGAGAAAACAAGTTTCTGGAGCAAACAAATTGAAAGAGCTTCAATTCTAGCCTTCTCTTAGCAGTAACAACACCCACTGATTCAATTCTATATATTAAAAAGAGCTCATCTCACACACACAGACAAAACAAATTCCTGCAGTGTCACTGAACTGGGATGAGGTTATGAATAAACTGGTGAACAGTTTCAGCCCTCAAAACTTTCACTGCTAAATGCTTAAATGCGTATCCTATAACATAGGGATGATCTGCGATCAACTTAGATTAATTCATTCAAAAAATCATTTTTTTAATTTCAATTGACTATCACAAGCAGAAATTAAAATACCTGCAGCTCTAGAAGTAACTGTTTTACATAACACTTATGTGATTCATGGAATATATGTTCTTGTTGCCAATAAAGTATACTTTCCAGGTACATTCAGTACCTGCAAGCTTTTGAACTACAGTACAACACATTTAAAACGACACACACAGGAGAACATCAGCTCAACAGGCATAGTTGTGGGTTTTTTTAACACACAAAAGACAGTAGATTTCATTTGTGCAACAGCAAAGGGAATTTAACTTTGATTCAGCAAGAAAAAAAACAACAAGCAAAACCCTTTACTAAAGCTGAGTTGGAAAGAACAATTTCAAAGACAAAAAATAATATAACAAATACTTACCCTTCACCTAGTGCCTTCAGCAGCAGAAAAGGAATGATTGCAGATGAGGACCAGGTTCACAACTTCTAATTAGCATCTCCTATTTATCACTGGTGGAGAAAGAACACCAGCCTGATTAAACCCTATTCTGCCACAGGTGTATTCCCTATATTGTTGCAGCAACAGCTTGTTTTTAACACAAAGAACCTGAGACTACACAGGTGGCCAACAGCACAGCTGCTCACAATTTAATCCTCATCATGGGCCTCCACTATTGGAAATGCTGAGTAACCATAAAGTAACATAATATTAGAGCTCCGTAACTAGTGCAATAGTGTGTTTATACGACCTTTTTTAAGATATGCAATGTGCAAAAGGCCCACTAAACCATACCATACATATTCCCATGCAAACAAAGAAGAAATAGGGCTAGTAAAGTACTTCAAAGCCTAGCCCAATTTTTATTTGTCCAGCAATAAAAAAAACACTGTGTCAACTCTAAAAGAAAGGTTTGCATGTTGGTTTCTCCAAACAAAACAGAGGCTGAGGAATAGTAAATTTTTACCACATTTCTCAGGGTTTGCATGTATTCACACAAAAACTATGTGAATGTGTCAGCTGAATACTCAAAAGTTTGCCTTCCTAAAAAGCAAGATCAGTGTACAGTTTCTGAGCTCTTTCTCATCTCTTCACTGCTACGCAGCTACACTCATCGTGGTTGTATCTTCAAGAATTCTGTGAGAAATACTGGATGTAATAGTGCTCGTCTCATCATGGCCATGTACTTATAAACAGAAAAGCAAAGATGAGTGCACCTTTATCTTGAAAGTTCAGAGCTGAACTTTAAGTAACAATCTCAGAAATGCTTTTGACATTTCTTTCTTAAGAAGGAAAATTTTCCTTTTAACAGAAAGTAGACAAAATCACATGCTTTGAGCTTTCCCAAAGGTTAATTTTGCTCATTTTTACTTCTGCAAAATTTGACAGGCTAGGGGAAATAATTTGTCAGGTTGTCATAATGTAAGCTGAATTGGCTGAAAACACCCAATAAGTAAAACTTTTACGCCAACGTCAAATCATGCTATTTTAGATTATATCACATGCATAGAACTCTAGTTAGTGGAAAAAAGCTTATTTTGTTTTTGAGATAGGCATGCTTGAACAAAAGCTCTCCCATCCCTCATCAAGCAATTAGCTCCTTTTATTTTTACCTTTTTTATAGGAAATAGTGATATCAGTTCACAGATATAGGTACTTTTCTTCCTAGCTCACTCATTGTCCTCCTCCTCTGGAAGCATTTAGTGCTCATAAGGTTATTTACACTGAGGGGCATTTTCTAGTTATATGGAAGGCACGTGACTTGGAAGGGCACTTCTAAGGTAGATGGAATTATAGAAGCTCTTATATTGCTCAGCTGTTAGGTTCAGATAACATTCAGAAGGGTTCAGAAGCACGCCACATTACCATGGAAAACTGTAAACTTGTTATCCAACACAGGGCTTAGTGTGTCATGGTACTTCCTCACCTTGTTGCCAGGCAGCCTCTTCCATTTCTTGTGGCCAGCTTTTTATCTGAGAAATGCATTTCTCTTCCCCAAAAGAGGGGGAACCAGGGGAAGAACAGGGAGGGTCCTCAGCCAGAGGATACCTCTCTCCATCAAGCTTAGTCATATGTCCTTTTTCACTTTTCTCAGAACTCTATTAACCAATACATTATCTAAGTATATCTAATATATCCAAAATTGACTCAAATGCCTTCTAAATGTTCAGATGTCTATATTTTGCTTTAAAATATGAATTTAGTAATTATGAAATTATGTATATTTTTCTTACTTTTTTTTTTGTCACATCTGTACCATGCTTTGTAAATTCAAGTGATCTTGGTGGCAAGCTTTCATCAAAAATAAATGTTAATCACAAATTGTAATTGTACATCTTATTTGTTAGTACTTTGTCTTCTATATTTCTTTTCCCTAATAAGTTGCACCTAAAAATATTATTGAATTCCTCTGTTTTTAAATTATGGATTTGTAAAAATGAGACATTCAAGTAAGAGGACTTAGAGAACTATTAATAGACGAGGGCTGCTCCAAAAGTAATGCCTCCTGTTTGGTGATGTTGGCAGTATGGCAGTGGAGCTCAAACCTTCCTACTATTCCTAATATTCCAGTACATTTTTTGTCATCTGACAGATTGGTGCTGACATGGAAGTACATATGAACCAAAGGTGTGACATTGAATTCTTCCATGCAGAAAAGATGGCTCCCATTGACATTCATGGACACTTGCTGAATTCTGATGGAGACCAAACAGTGGAAGCACAGTGAGGCAGTGGGTGGTGCTGTTGTAGTTCCCATGGAAATAAAATAGGAGGCTTCTTTTTTTGAGCAACCTACTTATTTTAGTTTCTTCCCTTTAGAAACTAGCATACACATGAAAAAACAGCTTACAGGGTATTTTGAAGTGGAACTGGTGGTGTTTGTAGACTTCAATAGATGGATGGATGAACATATGGATGAAAGGTTTCGTGAAGAAATATGTAATAAGTGGAAATGGCAATTTAATCTGTATATATATCCTTTGTGGGGAGAAGGGAAGAAAAGGGGGAAGAGATTCGTGAACTTCGGTTTTTCTCCATCCAAATTTGTAACAACAATATAAGTAACAGAGGAACCTTATAAAAAGCATCAACATAATGTTAATTCTCAAATATTTATAGCTCCCACTGTTTGTGTCACAGGAGAAGTACACAAGGTCTTGTACTCTGGAGAGAACAGATCATAGTGTCAGGAAATCAATAGTCATTCTGTTATAATGTAGTAGTCTCAACAAATAATAAAATATATGCCTTATTAGGGCAAAACATCCACTGTATGAAACCTTTTAAACTGTTTCAGAAGAATTATACAGCTAAGAGGCATAGATTTCAGGTTGGGATATTTTTTTTAATCTGGCTCCAGGCAGTCATAATTAGTAAGTAATTCTTAATACAAATCTACGCCAAATGATTGCTTGAAACCCTACGTAGCTTTTCACTCCAGCCCTTAGTGAGCTTATAAAATGTATCAATTGTTCTAGTAACTGTACTTGTTACTCTCTTCTTTTAACCATATGCCATAGAGAAAAAAAGAAGCTCTTCCCTGCATTTCTCCATGCCTTTTAAAGGAGATTTTATTATGTACATATTAATTAGAAACAATAATGCTAACTGACTTCCATTTGCCACAGCTGCCTTCCATCTACTTCACATGAAGACATAATTATCCTTCTTGTCTGCTTTTAGGAATTGTCCATGAACCACACCTATAGAACTAAATACTGATTGGGAAAGATACAAAATAACTGTTCTAACAGTAGTCAATGAGTCTAAAACAGTACATTGCATTTTATATTATTCATTGCATTCCATTTCTGAAATGAGTACGTGTGATTTCTGCTCTTGCTTTTGTCAGCTCCAAACATTAACAGGAATGATGTACTTGTGGGATTGCACTCAGCAACACACTGAAATGCTCGGTCTTCACAGTGGTTTGCACCCAGAAGATTAAAAAACAAATTAAGTAAATAATGAAGCGCCCCACTGTTTAAGGAAAGCAGATTGTCATGCTGATGTGTGAACTCACTAGAGTCCATAGAGCTTCAGTACAAAGTAAGATAGATTTTATTTCTTGAAATTATAAAAGCATACACCTTCCCTGTGGTACAAATGTCTGTTATAGGTGATGGAGAACAAGGCCATCTATATATGCTCCCAGTATGTGTAGGATAATGGAAATACTGTTTCAAACCAGATGCACTACATAGATCTTCAGTTGGCACAACAGTCAAATGTACAGGAGAGAAGGATATTGTAATCATTCACATCAGCCTTCATTCCTGTTCATCTAGGACCATTATCATTAGCTTTTTGTATATTAAATTGATTGCTGTTCAAAGCTGAAGTATCTTTGATGGCATACTTTTCTGATTATATAAAGAAAACTGTTAGATTTGCAATCCCTAGATACAGTCTCTAAAATGAAGTAGCACAGAGTCAAATAGGCATAAAAATAAACTCTGCTCTAATCTTCTGAATACAGTTCCCAGTTGGTCTGCAGCATATGCTTTCAGAAATTATCTGTTCTTAGCTCTTTTAGACTATTCTTACTAAATGAAACTAGGAAAATTGGAAGCGTTGGCATATTTACATGAAAATCCAAGAGTTTGAGCAGCTATAAATCACAGGTCTCCTAATGATGACCAGCTATGGGCAAAGCATTTAGATGTTTAACCTCAATTTGACTTGCTATACTTACAGCAGTGTGAAAATACATGATATATGAGTTAAAGAAAATTTAACCCATTAGACAAAAAATACTAATTCAAGCAGATCACGCTGTGAGCTAAATTACAAAAGGCTCTTTCCCACTAGATTTTCATCCCTCTCTGCATGGAGCCTTTCTCACTAGAAGCTATCTCCACCCACATATTAAACAGAATTTCTATTTCTTTATAAGTTTCTAACAGATAATCAGATGCTTTATGCTTGCTTCTGCATAAGGCTAAATTTCACCCAGAATGTAAATCAGATTTCATATGACAGTTTGTTTCAGGCTGCTACCTAATAATTTCTACTGCTGTCAGAAAGACTGTGTGGAGCAAGCAGATTTCATCAGGAGGATAACCTAAATTATTTCTTCAGGCCCTTCCAAACCTATTTTTTTACACTCCTACAAGTTTGGAAAGAATTTTCCTTCTGTAGCTGGAAACTGAACCAGTGCATTGCTTCATTACTTTAGTAGCAAAAATGGAGTCTGAACACCAGACCATGAAAGCTGACCATTAAACTCTATGACATACAACAAAGGAAATGTTCCATCCAACTCCCTTGTGTTTAAGCTGGAATTCTTGAAAATCCTGGCATTGTTTTCCTTTACAGACAAGTCAGTTAGTACTAGGAAACCACAAAAGCCCAAAGAACCACACAGTAATATGATCTGCAGTATATTTATCACACTACAGAGTGAGTAAAGAGAACAAGCAGGACACATGGATATTCTTTTGTGTAAGTCCTTAGGCACACGCAGAGAGTGGAACTGAGCTTGCAGATTGGATACCTGGGTTATTCAAGCACAGTCTAGAATACTAATTTTATTATTCTGAAGTGCTTTCGTGCTTAGTCAATATGCTTTTCTTCTGCATAATTTAAATCCATATTAATGCAAAGTTCATTCCCTCTACGACTTGATCTTTCATGGAACCACGGCTAAGAGAAGCATCACTGCTCATTCTTTCAGAACAGCACCATCCAGACATTCAAACTCCAAACACAGAGGGAGAATGCTTATCTTCATTTGAGAGACAGTGCTAATTACTCCATTACTCAATTACTAATTTCCATTACTCAAGATAGTTATTTCAAATGACTCTATTCATTTACACAAGAAAATTTAGCAGTGCTACCTGGGGATGTCAGGATGGTTCTGTACTGCATTAGATATATGGTTAATAGTCTAGTTCCTCATAAGACATGGTAATATCCACTACACTGTAAAACTGAAACCATGGAGAACATTAACTAAAATACTAGAGCACTTAGATTAAGTTATTATGAGTGAAGACAGATACCCTAGGAAGAGAAAATGGGATGGAGCCATTTAGAAAATACACTGTTGTTCTGAACATGACAATGCTAGCCATTCTGATACATTTCTACAAAATAAACTGGAACTCAGTAAATACAGAAAATCCACAGTACTACACATGATAGAGAGGTTTCCACAAAAGCATTAAAAATTCCTTCATCAACAGAAGATAAACAATCATTCATGAGAGACTGACATTCTAATATCAAAGCAAACATCACTCACCATAGCCTCCAGTTAGACAGACGGTTCCTTTGGTACCCAGTACTGTATGTTTACAGTTAGAGCTGAGCATGGCCTACCCTCCGCCTCTCTGGCTCTGAAAAACAAATAAATAAACAAACAAACGAATGAATGAATAAATAAACTGTCTTTAGGCAGAAGAAAAATTCGGAAAAAATTCTAAAGAAAATCTAGAAAATAAAACATTTTGATCTAACTAGGCTCCCTATAACTGCTACCAAAGCCATATGAATTTCAAAACTCCAAGAGCAAAGAGAGAAAATGTTAAGGAAAGAAAAAGAAAATTACGGGACTTCATAATAACCCATTTACCTCTGGCATAACATATAACATCCATTTTTGTTTTCCAAGAATTCATAATGCAATACTAAAACTATAGAGTTGTGGACGTATCGATACAGCTCTGCCAGGTTTTATTACACTGTATAGATACAGTGAAGAATATCACAACGGCCATGCACTCCATCATGCCCCTCTCTGTAATGTAGACAGCTCTAATAAGTAAACCAGCCCGTCCCAACCTGCATACTTCAAAAATTCTCAATACCAATTTTTTGCTTTTGTGTTATTGTTAAGTGTATAAAGAGTCTTTTTACAAAACTGTTGCAAGACACAAAAAGCTTCTTCCCAGAAAGGAAACTGTATAGTCAGAACATTTCATCGCTTTTACAAAGAAGATAGTGATGAATAATATGATGAGGACTTTCAGAACATACTGCATCAATCAAGTTCTGCATGAGTAATTACAACATTTTATAATATCATTAATTTTGTCTGCACAACATAACTCAATTTTCTGAAATACAACACTTCTTCCCCACAGGACAAAAAGCCTCAATATAAGTTCTTGGTAAACTACTGTAACTCTGAAAAGAACATCCAAGACGTAAATATTTGTTTTCTGGACTAGGACTTGAGGTCACAGAAGGTATTGTCTGCAAAACTGGCTGATCTCCTACTGTGGCAAAGGCAGACTTTACAAACATGTAGAAGCTGTTAGGTGTAGTGAGGGTTATGTCTGTAAGCATTAAAATCATTTTTCCTTCTGGTGGGAAGCCAGCTTACTTCTTTGTCTTTATTGCTGCTCAGATGGGAATGAATCCATTTTTTACAGCGATATCTGAAGATATCAAGTTAATTTTTCATTTGTAATGTACATATCATAATGAACTAATAATTTCCCTGTGGAAGTTAACAGACAGTGAATAGTTTAATTGTTACACAAAATAATATTAATTATAAGTAAGGCTAAACTTCAAAAGGCACAAAAGCTCACAGGTCCCACAGACCAATACTGGATTCAGAAATGATTACAGCAGTTCATATAGCAATGATCAGTCCCAAATTTCATAGCAACACTGTGAAGAAAATGATAAGCTTAAAGAAAGGTCAGAGGTTGCACAGACAAGACATATAAAATAATAGATGCAGAAAAAAAAAATTGGGAAGAGAGTTAGAAATGACATCAGGACTAGTTACTTGAAGTAATGACAAGTCAGACATGATATCAGAAACACGAGACTAATATCAGGAACAGTGTCTCCCTAAGACAGGCTGTAAGCAAGACAGTCTTACAATGAAGTCCTCAATTTTCTGAAATAAGTTTGCTTTTGCTTACTTTATGTGTGTCTGTATAACCACACAAGAAGTGTGGTCAGGTTGACTAATAGGCGTTCAAGATACTTGTGAAATTAAATTCCTTTTTAATGACAAGTCATATTATTAAGTTTTCTGTAAAACTGTAGTTAAACCAGCTCTGTTTTAATAATTCCACTGGAGTTAACAAAACACATTTTATAAAACAAGAAACTTTTTTTCTGATTTTTCTAAGGGAGCTGATACTAATTTGAATGAAATATGTAAGATGGTAAAAAGCAGACTTAGGATGGCAAGGCATTTCATTTAGATATAATATTCATACCCTTTAAAGAAAATAAAATAATATACAGGATTATTCAGGATTCCTCAAGTATTTATTATTTATTGCTATTTCATCTGATCCATTCACATGCATCCTTGCTTCTCCCCTCTTACTGCAATACAACCCAAAGATACAGCTGGACACTAAAATTACATACTAAGGAAAATGCACTTCTACACATTACTGCCTTTTCACTTTTTGTGTGTACTGTATCTGAGCATGTATAGATCTGGTATATTCAAAACACATGAATGTATTTGTATCAACTATAGTCACCAGCTTTCAGTTCAAATACTTCTTAGTATTAGTTTCCAAACACAATTTCCTAATTAAAAAGGAAATAAGACTTTAATGAGATTCATTTCTGTTCTTTATACTTGTTACTTCAATCTTGACAAAGTGCCACAGTAAACTTTAGCATGAAAATTTATAAACAGAAACATCAAACAATTGATGATCTAAACTTCACTTTGTAAGCATCTTTTGCATTACTTTGATTGCAGTTGCCTATTAAGCACCTTCCAAGTGAAATATATTTGCCCATGTTCTACAACTATTACTAGAATAATCATTCTAGTTGTTCTATTTGGACTGAGACAACCACTGAACTTCCTCTCTGCACCAATTAACAGCTGGTTTCCAGCAGGAAGGACTGCCAGGCAGACATTCTAGGCAAACAGGCATGTGTTCATTCAAGGTATCCTCCCCACACGGTGACACAGTATTCAAATCTAATGATACTAAGCCTCACTTCTGCATTCTATCTAAAATAATAGAAAGGAAAAGATGAATCAAATTGTAAAAAATGGGAAAATAAAGGCCAGCAATTTAGCTTACCATGATATTCACTCTTTCCTAGGTTACTTGAATAACAGTTTGACAGTTAAAATTGCATATAATTGTGTTTATATGTTTAAAATTGCCAGAAAAAAAATACCTTGACTTTCCCAGTTTGCCTTATTTCTTACTTAGTTTATGGAATGATCTTCTATTTTTTGTCTCCATGGCAATTCATTTTGCTTTTAACTATAATGTGATTACATAATTTCCAGCCTTAAGTGCGCAAGAAAAGAGAGTTTTGAAAGTAGAAAATCCTTGTGCTGAGAAAATTAAACAAATCACATTTTATTTACAAAAACTAATGTTTTTTTCTGTCCCTCTTTATAGTTTCTCTGGCTCTACTGGCAAGTTGCTCCATATGAATTATAACTCTCAGTTTTGCAGGTAATCTACAAAGAAAGATTACACCAATAAATCCATTCACTGTATACTGAAAAAAGTACCTGGGGTTTGAATAAAATGTATCCATAATGCCAAAGGAATGACTTTCATCTTTTCTGAACTACCTGGCTTTTAATCACTTAAAACAAGTAACAAAGTGGTGCTACTTCCAACTTTGCAGGAGTGGGCCACAATGTCTTATCTCCAAACAAGTATTAATGCTACCTTAGTAGTTTTAATTCACTGTCCTTCACACAACAATAGTTCATTATTAGCTCATTTCATACACCAGATTAGTTAGTGATGGAATAATAGCAGCAGAGAGTCTAAGAGATTGAGTAGAATTCAGTACAGGACGATTGCACCTAAATCAGAAAGTAATCACAAGCAGAACTGCTAGTAATTTCTTAGACTAGTAGATTTATAGAAATCTCTGCCTAGTAACATAGAGAAAAGAAGCCGCTTCAAGCAGCACAGTTAAATGTACAATGTTATCCTTCGAACCTGTAATCCTTTCAATTTCAGTTCATCCTGAAGCAGATGGAAGGTCTCCTGATGAGATTTTTCCTTCCAGTAGAAGTCCCTCACATCAAAATAAAGTTGCTTCTTTCCCGTCACTCATTCCATTCCTGCAGGGTTAGGAAATTTTACATTCCAGGGCATAGCTTTAATTAATAATATCCTTTTAGAACAGAGCTCGGCAGCATCTTCACAAAACTAAGTGGGGTTTGATGAGATATGATTAATTTTAAAGAATTTTTTCCCTTTCAGAAGGGAAGAATATAAAAACCATTCTCAAACAATTGCAAATTATGTGGATGTGTGATTATTAAAATTATAAAATGTCTTATTAAAGTGAAAGTTTTGGTTTTTTGACATTCATACAAACCTTTAGTCACATGTTAGACAGAAGGAACCAAAGGCTGGCACTTCAGTATTTCAACTTAAATAAAAATATGATCTAGAACCATACATCTGATTTAAAAAACACAGATAATAGAGATGTCTTTTTAAGTATCTGTTCTATCTTTTGACTTCAATGTTTCTGCCTAAACCTGCATTCCATGTGTTCATAGCTATGTCTTTCCTGTATAAATAATTAACAGATCTCTTTTTAAATTATTTAATGTTAAATGGAAGGAAATTCTCTCTCTTCTCTGGTTTACATTTTTCTCAGTTTCAATTGTTTGTTAAAGCAGTCACTACCTCAGTTGCAGGAAGAGGTCAAGCCAAACATTACTGAACACCTACTGCAACAGACTGATTTTTGATTACTTCATTCTCTGGATAGTTGGTCAAACTAATATCACAAACCTCTTCCTTTATTTAATTTTTTTTTTCCCCCCTGGAGTTAGATGCAGAATCCTAATTTATTCATAGCTTACTCAAAAGATCTCTCACATTACAAGGTATTTGCTTTTGAATTTTGTATGTATAAAAATTGCAAACCAAGCAAAAGTAAGGCAAGTTCGCTTGTGGTTGCAAATGTGAAGTTGCATTATTTAGTTAGGAAATTGAACCAGAAAGAGACTGTGTGACTTGATATCTTGTGCAATAAGTGGTACAAACTGTGGGTTTTTTTCTTTTTTGCATGTAAAGATTCACCTTGGCTGTGTTAAGCTTCAACATAAAAGTAGTTTGAAAATGCTGAAGTTACAGTGAACAGCATATGCTAGGTCTATATCATTAGTCCTGGGGCTAAAATCTGCTTTGGAAAGAAAAAAAACACTATAACAGAAATGACAGACATTATCAAGACAAAATGGTTCTTTAAAAGAAAATTAATAAATATCTGATTCTATTAACTGCTATAATCTTCAGTGCAGTTCAAAAAAAAAAAAAAGCCGGAGGAAAATTACTCATATAAGAATAAGAAGATGGCTGCTATTTTATGCCAAAGATAATTTTTCATTAACTGGCTTTTACAAGGAATATAAATCTATAAAGCTAAATAACACCGCAGAGTTCAGTTGAAATGCCATTTAAAGTTGGCTGTTTTGATTTAAATATATCACAGAAACACAGAACGGCTTCAGTTGGCAGGGATCTTAAAGATCATACAATTCCAATCTCCAGACTTGGGCATGATTGCTATCTTTTCTTTGTTGGGAGCCCTAGGCCTAAATGAAGTACTTCAAGTACTCATGAGGACAGAGCAAATGGGAGCGCTTATTTTCCTCTCCCTGCTGGCCACCCCTCTTTTGTTGCAGCCCAGGATTCTGTTGGCCTTAAACGTCACGAGCACAATTCTGGCTCACCTTCAAGATTTTCATCCCCAAGGAACCACAAGTCCTTCTGTGCAGGGCTGCTCTCAAGGAGTTTTTCTTCCAGTCTGTACATATAGCTTGGATTGCCCTGACGCAAGCGCAGCATCTTGCATTTGGCCTTGTTGAATCTCATTAGGTTCATGTGGGCCCACTACTCAAGCCTGTTCAGGGCCCTTTGATTGGCATGCTTTCCTTCTGTTCTAACAGCTGCATCAGTCAGATTGACATCATCTCCAAACTTGGTAGGGGTGCACTCCATTCCAATATCACTGATTAAGATGCTAAAAAGCACATATGATCCTGGTATCCTTAGTGATCATATTTAATTTTTATTTTAGCACACAAATTTTCCTCATAAAAGGCCAGGGAGAACGTGGGAAAACTATGGAACTCCAGTGGTTCCAGAACAAATCATTTCAATAACCAGCACAAATGCACAGAAATAATTTTGGCCACAGAACAAGCAGAGAGCGGTACCTGAGGAAGATCATAAGCTCTACTATCTGCAATTGCTTCAGATACAGCTGCAGGTACTTTCTTCAGGTCAGCTGAGAGCCAGTTCTCAGCATACTCCTATCTCTGCCTCTAAGTCCCATCAGGAGTGCTCCTACTGTTGTTTTTTTCTCTCAGCAGAGTGCAAAGAAAAGGCCTATGTTCTTCTCTCACTACTGTAAATCAGCTACTTGTCAGCACTCATGAAGGTCTTATTGAAAATTTTAAAAAGTGGCTGATCTGCACAGTAATGAGAACATAGAACCAATGTTCTCAAAGAAACAGATCACGAGTGGTGTATGGAGAAAACACATGAAAAATCCCATTCTGAAGCTGTCAGCCAGAACCAAATTCTTGAAATCAAGAAGCATGATATGCACCCAGACTCTGCTACCATAGGAGACTCAAGCACTTCAAAGAATGGCATTTTGAGCATGCAGAACTGCACTCCAAATGCACTAGCTCCAAATTCTCAGTAAAACTGAACACGAAAAACACTTTTTGTACTTCTAACATGCTTAAAATTGCATTTTACTGAACAACAGAACATGGAGAATCAACTGCATTGTTTTCAATCTCTAATTAAGAAAATAAGTGTATCTCAAGGAAACAGAATCCAAAGGTAAGCATGATGATCCACAATAATGATTTTTCTGTTATTGTTCATTTGGTACAAATATTTCAAGGTTCTTAATAAATGCAGTCCAAAGCCACCGCAAAGATTTCCAGCACTAACTTTAGACAAGATCTCTTGACTTCAGCACTTAGAAGTTGTTTTTGTTTAAGACACTCCAGATGTGCATTTGTCTGCAGGGAAGAAAAGAGGGGCAAATGCAATCTATGCCTGTTTTGGATCCTGGAAATTTGCAATACAAAAGAATATGAAGAAAACAGAGTATGTGTGTGGATTGTTTCAAAATGTGATTAACCAATCTTGAATCTCATGTGTATTTTCAAGTTCCTTTGAAAAATTAACCAGTTTTAGCAGATAATGTTAAAACAACTGATAATGAAAACGACATTTTTGTTCTGTTCATCAATCTCATAAATTAGAACAGGGAAATAAATTATTCTCTATGTATTATCTTAGAACAACTATAGTTTATAGCTACTGTAAACTTTGTATGATAAGCATTATTTTAATATAAATTGTTATTAGTTTGCTGGAAAAGCCACAGAGTTTATATTTGCTCCCTAGCTTAAGAGAAGACAGTAAAGACAGCAATTTTACATTGGCATATAATTAATTGGTACACTGGTATTACATTGGTGATAAATTAGCTATTGCAGTTATGTAGTTATCACTCACAGCAGACAGAATCATTTATAGACCTGGTTAAGCAATTTGAAATATATATATATATATATACACCACCAAGAAGAAAAATAATCCACCAAAAGCAATATCTTACAAATACAGGTCATGTTGAGCTACATTAACCAAAATTTTTAACAAGAAGTTTCTAAACAACAGTGATTGGATGGCTGCATTATCTGCTTTTTAAATTCCTACTATTACTTGATAATGGTGCATTCTTATGAAAACAACATTCTCTTTCTGTTGGTTAGGAAGCTAATGAAATATCATTAGAATAAGGAGCTCCTGGTAATCTGCTTATTACAGATTTCTGTATCCAGTACTACGATTCAAACAGAATATTGAGAAGAATAAGCGTAATGAAAACTGTGAAATGAAAACTCAAAGTTTAGTATTTGCAGTTGTGTTCAAAAACTCATTTGAAAAAAAAAATTGCACATGAAGAAATAATGAAAATTGGCAGTTTAGAAATTACTTTCTGTCATGTGTTGGCAATGAATAGCTTGTTCTTAAAAACTGCTTGAACTTCTTATGAAGTATAATGTAATAACTTTAAGTGAAAGACACCCAAAATCATGCAGTCCAGCTGGCTTCCTTCCATATTTCTGACTTTACCCCAGGGACTATAAGGAACAGCTGCTTGAGCAATGAAAGCTCTGCCAACGGCCAAAAGCTTCCAACAGTAAAAAGCCTCCTCATCTCTATTCTGTCCTGACACAAACAGTTGTTGGCAGCTGTATTTGATAGGGGGAGAAGAAAGAAGCAAGAAAGTCACTGAAAGGAAGCAGGTGCTGATGTAACAGTGTAATGCTGATTCCTGCTTCAGAAGAATGTGTAGAGGAAACAAAATGTGTCCCTGTGCCAGTGAGATGGAAGCAATATCTAGGGTAACCACTGACTGTGTGAGATTCAATCATCTTCATGTCAATGGCTTCAGAGCTTAATCATATTCATGTTTAGCCTGAAAAGAACTCTTTGAAGTGTCTCTCGTGGCTATAATCCAGATTCCATTTTTGTGCCATGCACTGTGTCAGGCATCACAGCCTTGAGCACCAACCTTAGAAAATTATTCCATAATACTCCTTATTCCATATTTGCAGGACTAAAACTAATCTGAATGTAATAAAAGAATATTCATATGGCTCTCATCTGCTATATAAATTCATCAGAAATTTACAGTACACTTTCTCTTTTCAGAGGTGTTATCAATCTGCTTAAATTTCCACTGTATGTGAAATAGAGTGCCTATAGTGAATAGAGCTCTAAAATCCAAAAAGCATAACTGTACTAATCAAGATGCAATTAATATTCACTTGCCTTGCATCCAAATATCAGTATACTAAAACAGTCTAAGTAACAGCAGTACATAATCATTTTTCAATACTGTTGATGGCATAACTGTACACAATGTACAGATATTTTATAGAATCACAGAATTGCACGTGTTGGAAGGGACCTCTGGAGAACATCTAGCACAACGCCTCTGCTAAAACAGGTTCCCTGGAGTAGGTTGGAATTATATAGCTTTGATATCAATATGAGTGTTGTGACAGAAAAGGCAAAAAAAAGGTCAATCTGGGTACACGTAAGGGGCATTCAACTAATTGATGCTGTCAGACAAGATAAGAACGAGAGACTATAAATAGACAGAATAACCACTCTGCTACAAAAGAAGAGGGAGCAGTAAAGCCAAAATGAAGATAAAAAGCATAGAGGTAACCTTTTCGAGAGGGAGAGAACAATAGCATAATAACATCAAATGTAGTCAAGGAAAATCAGAGAAGATAAAAGTCAAGCCCACCTTGGTTCTAACTTTTGTCAGAGAGATCTCAAAAGCGATCACCCTTATCTCAGAGACCAAGAACCATCAAGGATTTCACCAGCAGTCCAAAATCTATGGCATTATCACCATCAGGCCAAAATGTAGCATTGTGTCCTTAGTGCTGATATGTGTTATAAAGTAACCGTTTTGTTTTAAATGTTTTGTTTAAGAATATGGACTTAAAACTTTCAAGAAGTTTGTCATTAACGAGTGAAGTAGCTAAGGTCAATCTTCTGAACAGTCATATTGCAGCAATCTCTAATTCCATATATGCATGCAGCTACAGCAGCACTATAATAGAGATACATTAAGAGAAACTATAGAACATACAGACCAGTCCTCAGTAAGCCACTTAAGAGAATAGCAAAATGCAAATAGCCTGACTATTCCCCCTAAATGTTAACATCTCTCATTTGTAAGTTCCACGATCACTAGGGAAATTGAACATAGGCACTTAATCACAAAACAAAACAAAAATTGGAAGAAGGGCTGAACTCAGTCTCTAACTATGGTCTGAAATGCTTTTCAATCCGCAGTAGCTGCAAACTACCAAAATGACAACAGTATGTTTTTGTGAGAAAGTTGAATGGGAAGATTTGTTGTAAGAATTTAGGGCAGAGACATTAAAGATCTTATTTTGATTTCCATTTCTTGCTTCTTTGCTTTTTTTGGAAATTCTCCCAGGACATTTCGGGTTGGTCTCTCTACACTTCCTCAATTGGTCTGTGGGGATTTCTAAAATCCGGGCTACAAATGAAGACATGTATTTTTATGAGCACATCTAACACTGGGCAGTAGGAATTTGAAGGAAAAATTGATGTGCTTGTATTAGTCAGAATCACACAATTTACAGAGGCAGGCATAGCAGTTTTGGTGGGCTGAAAAACAATGAAACCTCTGCAGAAACTACATAGACACTTCTCGCCACTTTTCATGTCTTGATGCAGAGGTCTGACTTTGTAATTTGAAGACTAAGCAGTGAACCTACTAACTTCGCTCATTCATTCTTATTTCCCAAAGCTGCATTTAAACAGGATGCTAAACTGGTAAGAAACCAAACAGAGTCACTTAGCTTATCTATGGCTGGCGATGAGAAAATCTGTACAAGGCTAGATTTAAAAGTAGAAATTAGTTTCAAGAACATGCAAAAGCTTAAAAATCTTCTGCATTCTGTTCCAGAAACAAATGGGCTAACTGGCAATCTAGGGCTCAATAAGTCTCCTTCTCTGTACTTCTACAGCATTCTTTAATTTGCTATCTTGGCCACTTAATTCATTCCTTATCTGTTCAGATGCCAGTTATCCTTTCTCTTACACATAGATTACAAAGTCTTCACAGAATATGTGCTGCATGTGGCACGAGAATAGAGACCCTAGATGCTCCTTTAATACTATGAAATGCCACTGGCAGCAGTTAAGCTGTGTCTCATTAACAAACCCAATATATATATCAGTTTGACTTATATTGAATGCAGAATATAAACTGAAGATTATGGCCCATTTTCACTTTATTACTTTAGGCATTGATATAAAAGTTGTGATGAGTTCCTTGTTTTAATGTAGAAAAACAACTACATACAAGTCTACATCAGCTTTACTTTTTCTGAAAATCCATTTACAGCATTAGTAGCTGTATTGTATTTTGTGGTTCACAAACACCTCTTTCAGTTGCATCATTAAGCCAGATTCACAGAGTAGCATGAAGTATCCTACAAATGGAGCGTTAGACAGGAAGAAAAGCTCCTTCCTTTCTCTGTGTGGTAATTAAATCTTTGTCTCCAAAGCCAGCCCAGTTTTTTTCAACTTGTTTTGAACTGTGCTTAGCATAACGAGCCCCACAGTCCTCAGTTAAAGTGCCTATGCTTCAGCACAAAAGGAACTAGTACGTATAAAATACATTTAATAGATATTAATTTGTCAAATAGCTTAGGATAACATTTCTGTTCCCATAAGAAGGAGGCTCGAAAGGAAGTCATTCTGGCTGCAAACAGAAGTTTATCATATCCCACTTCCTTCTGAATTGTGTAGTGATTTTTCTTTGTATGGCTACTTGATTTATGACAAAGTTCAGCAGCTAACAAAAGTGAATCTTGGGAGCATCAGAGGCTCCTCTCCGAAATTTTAACTCCATTTTCACTTTGGCTAACAGCATCCATGTAGCAAATATTTGCAAAGAAAATAAATCAAACTGTTCTACAGATAAAATTAAGGTAATCACATCACTCAAGCCTGCTTTCATGAGGAAGACATTCACTTCCCACATTATGAGGGTGTGCCTTTGCAGTGAACGGGAACAAAGTACAAAAGCAGCACGTCTAGTCCTTTTCTTACTCAATTTCTATGGAAGAAAGGAAGATAAGGCTTATGCCAGTGTATCTAACATCTGAACTTTAAACTCACACCAACATTAAGACACCTCTAACTGAATCATCTGTATTTTTGTCAGATAAAAAGCACAGGTGGTGATAGTTGATACAAAATATTCAGCTAACTTAGCAAAGAGTTGGATATATGTTTTGTAACAACACATCTGATGGTGCTGATCCATACAATTTCCCATGGGAACAGAGAAACTGTGGATGCTCCATCCCTGGAGATGTTCAAGGCCAGGTTGGATGGTGCTCTGGGCAACCTGATCTGGCAGGTGGCAACCCTGCTCACAGCAGGAGGGGTGGAACTTTATGGGTTTTAAGGCCCCATCCAACCCAAGTCATTCTACGACTCTGCGAAACTCCTGATTTACAATAACTATCAGTGGTTGTTAATTTTTCTAATGCTTTCTTACAAACGTCTTTTTGAAAGGGGATATAACTCTATTTTTACGAAGTATTTCAGCACACAAGAAAATTATACCTTCATACTTGAAGAAGGTTCAAAACAGTAGACCTTCAGCTCAGACATATCCTCAGCGCGTTCTGAACCCAGCTTATTCATTTATGCAGCAGCTACTATTAATGTTCCCTAGGAAAGAATTTAAAGCACTGTGCATTCACTGGCATGTTGAACTGTACTTCACTGGATGCTATCGCTTCCAAAAATCTGTGCACCATGCCAGATTTGGTCGGTAACAAAACGTTCATCAAATAAATCACATCAGCGAGTACCTTTGTTTCTAAGTACCTGTCATCATCTGGCAAAGTTGAATCATGTCTGCACTAAGATAGGCAGGATCTTAATGATTTTTTATAACATATTTTGAAGATATTTTGGAACTAAATGTTTGCTCAAGCTGAGGGGAAATCCTCAAGACAAAAACACATAGGAAGAAATAAAGAATACAAAAATAATTAAAAAGTTATCAAAGATCTTCTGAAGACTTAACAGAAAGATTAACTGAGAGACCAGAAAGCTTTTGAAGAAAAAACAAGCGGGCATGTTTCAGTAGCAAGGAGTACAAAGTCAAGGTATTTTATTATACACACACCAAGCCAGAGCTGGGAATGACCTGCTAGAATGAACTGATGACACAGTAAAACAATTTGTACCCTTCAGCATCTGCCCTAAGGAATGCAGGTGAAGAATGGTTCTGAAATGTATTATCTGGGAGGCTAAAACCAAAACAAGTCTTAAGTACAAGCGTAGATTCTCTTGGGCCTTTTGTGGCAAAGACAACCAATAGAAATCTTTTACTTCCCATTTGCTTGCTTTGTCTTTCAAGCTGAAGCCACAAATATATTCAGAAAGTGTTTACAAATATAAAATGATTTCTGTAGAATAAGGCTACAACTAAAAAAACGTGTGCTATTGGTCACAGGATATTTAATTGTGACACTGTCAGGCTATTTTGTTCATTGGTCAACTTGTATCACAATCAAACCTCACCTGAAATTAACAAGACTCCATGATGCAAGAGAAGCTCTGCCTTTAGACAAACCACCAAAAGACAACTCAAAACCAATAACTACGAAAGAAAAGCAACAGCTGATGGCCCCCATCTGGTCTCTTACCAGACCTACCTATCTAGAATAAACAAACTACTCACATCACAGGATAACAGTCTCCAACAGAGATCAACTAAGTCATTCTTAGAGACTTTCAGATGTCGTTTAGGCCAACTTCCGGCTCAAATATACATTTACCTTAAAGGATATACAAAGTGAATTCTTAGCTAACTTTCACACTTGTTCATTTCTTAGTAGTTGATATCTATAAGACTGTAAGTAAAACTAGCAGAAAGAAGATGTTCCAAAGAAAATTCTTTTCTTCTCAGGCTACCTGGTGTAGTATGACACCTGATCCTTTGAGCTTATGAACTAAATTTGTCAGCGGGAAAAGGTATGCCGTTCAAACTGCTGAAGAACTGTGCAAAGAGTTTACAACGATGGTGAGCTGCAAGAAGTTTTTTTTATTAGCAGCTGTTTTTAAAATCTGTATAAATCTGCAAGACAATTTTAAGCTCACACATGTAAAAAGAATGAACTAGGAATTCCCTACTTGGTAAAGTGAAAGATGGAAAATCTCATGTTTGATGCTGCAAACAGAAGCTTAAAACCAGAAATGTTTCCTTTTGTCTATGTCCTGTTTGTAATCCCTGTCAAAATAAGGTTTTGTTGTTGTTCTTCACATCTTTCAGCTAGGGACCAAGATCAGAGCAAAACAGCTAAGGAGGTAAATGAGGTTGTAGTTTACAGTTCACAGGGGAAAGGCTGTGCCTGCTCTCATATTTTGAGTCTTGGTCACCAGAAAGATGTTCTGAAGGAACTGTATGTTCAGGCGGCTTTCTTAAGAAAAACCACTGTTGGGAAAAGAAAAAAGACTGAGACATTTCTCAGTAGTGAATCAATTACAAATGTAAAGAAAAGCATTTCCAAACAAGAGGAGGAAAAAGAGAATAACCCTCAGTTCACTGAGAGAAATGGGACCTAATTAACAACAATATCTCATAGAACCCCAGTTATGAGTCTGCCTGATATTCAGGTTCAAAAACATACCATATCATAAATGGTATGTATAAATATAAATATGATGGTCATAAGCAAGTACTAGATTGATTCGTACAAGTGTGGGAAAAAGAAAAGTGTGGGAAAACCCAAATGGGAGGCATAATGAAGCTTGTGCTGACCTTTGTTCAAAGTTCCCAGGAGTAAATACAAAGTAAATCATAACTTGCTTTGTGTCAAATTTTTGATGCTTGACATTTGATGTGTGAACTCCGCTGTACTCAATAACAACAGTTAAAAAAAAAGTGAGGGTACAATCTCTGTTTAAATATGCAGTAACTATAAAACAAAATCTACTGAAGTGTAAATTATTTTTTCAGCATTGCAGTGCCCAAGAGGCTTTTCTTTTACTGATTTTCTCTCCTTCTGTCTCTTTTTTTTTTTCCCCTTTCTTTTGGTCAGGATTTTCAACAGAATATTGAAGTAAACTGAACAAAACCAAGAGAGCAAAAGGGAGAAACTGGGCTGCCATACTATACTGTTCTTCATAAGCACTGCATATAGTCTTCTGATATTTTTACACACATCAGCAATGTCTTATTTTTTTTTCCTGTGGTTGCATTAATTAAAGCCTTATTTCCTAAAGTACACATACTGCTGCCTTGAAAAACACTTATTTCCAAAAAATACTGCATTTTAAAGTATTCTGTTATTTTAGCTCTAAGAAGGTTAATGTAAAACTGTTCTTAGAAGACTGAAAACACAAAGGCACAAAACAGAAAAGCCACGGCCACAGCACTGCAAAGCCACTCAGCTGTGTGTTGAAGTTCTAAAAATCTTGAATTGCTGCCACATGTACAAGATTTGAAATCCATTAATTATACATCAAAGAGAAGATCCAAGTCTCATGGATGCCTACAGACAGATAATGTAGACAATATAACACAATAAAAATACAGAACGTTAATGTCAACATGCATGAAAGGGTGTTTTTTAAGAATGAATGGTTTCCAAACAAATAATTTAAAGAGAAATAACTAGAGTTCTTCCAGAATAAGAAGGATCAAGGAGGTTGGTTTCCCCACAAGATGGAAAGCAGACATTTCTATTATCTTTCTTGCATCATAACAACTGACCACTAATTGAAACCAAGTCTGTGCAAGCAGCTAACATTTGAGACCTCCTCTAAATCTAGAAAAGCCTTTCCAAATATATTTTATCACCAAACATGAAAGACATCATCTTATCAGTCACATCATCATCTGCCATAAGAAGTATAGACTTAGTCATTTCAGTAACGCTGTCTATGGCTTTTTTCACAAGCATTGCTGAAAATGCACCCCTCATCCTGGATCTATGTGCTCAGAAGTTAATAAATGAGCCAAGAATGTACAGAATCCCCTAACTTGTCATGTTCTTTAGAGATTATCCAGAAAAAAATGCCCCTATTTTTGTACTATTACCATTTCCCAGGCTTTTTCCTAATGAGTATTCCGAAAAAGGGCAATGACATTTGTCTCTTTACCACAAACTTAGAGGACAACATTTCTACAGGACGCTGACAACCTAAAAACACTGGCATAAGTAGGGTTAATGCCTCAGCTTTAAAAAGTATTGTTTCATGTACTTTAGCCTGGTTAGCTGATGCTATTAGATTCACTTTTAGTTGGTTCTCTGGAGATACAAAATGTCTCACACGGAAACCTGTCTCATGTTCTGTGAATTTCACTGCTTAATACTTGACCACATCCAAGAATCTACCTACCTATACAAAGTTTTACATCATGATTTTTATAATTACATATCTGCCAGCAAAGCACAAAACAAGAAACAATATGAAAATTGTTATCTTAGTAACTGCCCAGAGTTTTGATCTTATTTCAACAGTTCTGAAGACCAATATTAAAAAAACAATAAAATCTTTATTTAGAAACATTATATATTATTATCATTTTATAATTATTTAAAAACAATCAAATAAAAATCCCCATAATAAGGACACCTTTTGTCACCTCACACACGTATACAAAATCACTCTCCTCACTGGAGTGGGATATCAGCATTTAAAAACTGAAAAGAACTTGTGCCCCCTCTTGTGACAAACGGTCAGAATACAGTTTCACAATGGAAGTTGTTCCAAATTGTGCAGTGCCACAATCCAAAAAGAATTCTTTAATCGCAAAATAACAGAATGGCCAGGGTTGGAAGGGACCTCAAAGATCATGAATCTCCAAGCCCCTGCCACACTCAGGGCCACCAACCTCCCCATTTAATGCTCAACCAGGCTGCCAAGGGCCCCATGCAACCTGGCCTTGAACACTTCCAGGGATGGGGCACCCACAACCTCTCTGGGCAGACTGTTCCAGCACCTCACCACTCTCACAGTAAAGAACTTCCCCCTGACACCCAACCTAAATCTTCCCTCCTTCAACTTAAAACCATTTCCCCTTGTCCTGCAGTTATCTACCCTTTCAAAGAGTTAATTCTCCTCCTGTTTGCAGGCTCCTTTTAGGTACTGTAAGGCTGCAATGAGGTCACCCCGCAGCCGCCTTTTCTCCAGGCTGAACAAGCCCAGCTCCCTCAGCCTGTCTTCCAGGGGAAGTGTTCCAGCCCCCTGATCATCTTCATGGCCCTCCTCTGGACCCTCTCCAACAGCTCCCTGCCTTTAGAAAAGTTATAACTTGGAATGAAATTCCTTAGGTTGAATTATTACTTGATGCTATTCTACATTAAACATATTGATAAATTTAAAATATATATCTATATATCGATAAATCTTCAGTTCTGCAGAATATTAAAAGGCATCTAATAGGAAGGATTTGTTACTTTTGATCTGTTAGAAAGGATTCCACATTTTTGTAGTGGGTGCTACCATTTACAAAATCATGCATTTTTTCTGGAAAATGCTCTCACCAGTACACAATCTATTGTACAATACAAACAGCCAAGCCACCTGAAAAAGTTTTTACTGTGACTAGAAGTCCTTCTCCCTATCACAATATCCTTCAATACATGTAGGAAGTGACATCATCTGACTAGTAGTTTCTTTAATTTGCAACGTTGGAGCTGCTAAATTATCCCTATATCAACATTCTACATCAAGGCAAAGTGGACATAATGACACTGCAGTCTCAAGTTTAGGTTCTAGCAAAAGCAGCATATTTGATGTGTGAGGTTTTTTTTATTATTATTGTTTTTAGGATATTCTAGTACCAATAATAGAAAAAGAAACACACTGCCCTGTGATGAGAATGTTCCTATAGCATAATAAATAGGAATGGAATTATGAGTCAGGGAAGAATGTCTTCAGATCACCAGGTCCTTGTGAAGCGTCATTTTCTGAAACAGAGTGGATTGTCCTGTTCCTGTAATTAAATCAATACAGTACATTTGATTAACCACTTGAATTTCCAGACAAGTTACTACCATGCTGACAGCCTCAGAAGTGACAGAAGATAGTTTCACAGCAGATGTGTGAATTACTGTACTGGTTCTTCTCAACACTCACCTGCCTGTGTAATGCACAGAAATAATTTAATCATGGTAACAAACACATAGAAATTAAGCAGAGCAGAGATTTGCTGCTTTGTGGCTTCAGCACCATTTATCAAATGAAAGAACTGAGACTCCTGAGAACTGTTTACAAGTAAACTATGAAAATCCTCATGGTGACTAGCAGGATGAAATGTACCCTTTGGAAGTCATCTACCTTCAAACTCGCTGATGCATTTGTATAATGCCAAAGAAACTCAGCGTAAGTTAATAGTTTTCATTAAATATTATTTCCATGTAAGAATTTTAATCACTTTGGTTGAATTACGGATTCAAATTTGGATCCCTCCAAGATGTAAAGAGCTCACGTACAAGCACAACAGATCATCAACTATTTGAAATTAAAGTCATAAAAAATGAAAGTTTCAATCTAAGGATGCCAAGAGCACAGAATAGAAATAATGATCTCAAATTTCGAAATATTACAGTTCACATCATAAACTAAACAACAGAAATCTACTAGTAGAAAATAAGACCAGAAGAAAATATTCCAAACACCACACCTAATTCATCAAACTATTGCTGAAAAGCCCAGGGCCTGAGATTGATTAAGGTCATCATTAATAACCCAAGAGGCAGAACAAAAACACAACCTCAGCAAAATTACACATGATACAAATCCAGAAGGGGTGGTTGATGGATCAGGTGGTTGTAATGCTGCTGGCTGGAGAAAGGCAGACAGGAATATCAAGTTCAATAAAGGGAAATGCAGACTCCTACAGCTGAGGAAGAATAATCCCATGAACCACCAGCAGATGTGAGAAAGACTCTGAGCATCCTGGTGAGGACAGCCAGGACATGGGAAAAAAGGGCATTGCAGCAAAGGTGATCAATGGTGTCCTGTGCTGCATTAGGAGGAGAACAAAATTATAAACAGATATAGGAAAGCAAACTCCGAGTCACTATCAGAACATAATGACAGAACTGAACAAATATGTCTCTGCCAATATTTAGTGAGAGAATTTAATATACAGTGATATAACTGAAGTCCCCCTCCTTAGGGACAGAGTCAGTCTAAATAGATGAGGCAGGGAAGAGGAGAAAGGAAATACAATCATTAGAAAACTGAGGTACTGAGCAATAGTGCTCAGGAAGTTTTTAGAAGAGCCATGATAATTAGAATCTCTAGAAGTCTATCACTGAGCCACAAGGTCACCCCTTGCTTTTTAAGCCTTAAAATAGATTTTTTTTTTTTAACCTCCAATTCACTATCTTTGACAGAAAACATCTTCTGTTTTCAGGATTTGCAGGAGATTTTCCCAGATCCAATAATTCTTGTTGATTCCCAAAATCTTTGATCCTATTTCTCAGTCAAGTTTTCTTCTTTTTTCTTTTTTTAAAGAGCTTCCTTGGAATAAAATTTCATGCTGCTCACAGTATTTAAAGGCTCCTGGGATAAAGCAATTGTAAAACACACCTTGGAAATAGATATAATTCATTCTCAAGCAAGGCAGGGCGCATCTGTCAGATTGAATTCTAGAGAAGATCTAGAGTAAAAGATCTATTTACCTTGTGAATTACATGGGCTTAAGTGCAATGTAGGTATGTATCTGTAAAGCACGATGAAGTTAAACATGTAGATCACCCCAAAAGTAATTCCTCCTACTTATTTCCGTGGAAACTACAACTGATACAAAGAGCACAATAACTAGCTGATAAAGCAAACGCTCGGATACAAAATTCTATTTTTCGACAACGTCACCATCACTAACTTTGCATTTTTGCCCACAATAAACAATCTTTATCAGCAGAGGTGATCCACTGTTTCACAGCTGCTGTGGCAGGAAAAGGCTGCCATGCATCCATTTTTCCTTCGCCTGAACAGGTAAAAGTCAGAAGGCACCAAATCCAGTCTATACACTGGGTATGGGTGTGCCCAGCCAAGACTGGCATTGTGCTCCATGGTCTTCATGCTGATACGGGGCCTGGTGTTACCATGTTACAAGAGAAAGGTTGTGCTATGGTTTTATGATCTTTGTTATCGGTATTCCACATCATAACATCACATAGTGCACACTGGGAGTTAAAATAGTTAAAGTTCCAGTTCCACAGATTGTCAATATTTCCAGGCACATCCCAGAAAACTTTTACTGTTGTGTTCCCATTTTCCGTTTAGAGGGAAAGATAAAACTGCTCACAAGTCACAAAACAGATTAGCTGATGGAGACACTCTTCATTTCGTGGTGTAACAGCTTGTGTAGACATCTAGAACATGGCCAGTCTTTCATATCACTGCTGAAATGCATCACTCACCTCCTTATTAGGCTCACATCCACTGTCTGGTCTCCGTAAACACTCAGCAAGCATCTTTGAATGTCAGTTTTTTCCACATGGAGGGATTCAATGAGACACCCTTGTTTCATGTGCACTTCCATTTCAGCCCGCCCCTCTGCTGCCATCAGTCACACAGCACCCACCAACATGTAACAGAATACTGAGGGGAAGGTTCAAACTCTACTGCCATACCAACATCCACCTCTAATATTGTGGACCAACAGAATGAAATAGGAGACATAACTTTTGGATCAGCTCTCATTAAGGAATACCTAACCCCAGGATAGGCATAGAAGCCCTGGCTTCTCCAGAAATTAGAAGGGCAGCATTTCACAGTAACTTCAAGTCGAATGGAAGGGGAATGGTGGAGGCATTCTCCAACCCTAGTGCCCAAATGCTGCCAGCACATGGGAAAAATGACAAAAATCTCCCTGAAGAAGAAAAAGAATCAATCATGGAATTTGTAATGAGGATACTCACCTGAAAAAATAAATGTGTGAGATTAAACACCCTCCACTTACTTGCAGTCTGCACAGTGACAGCGTTCAGTCTGAACAGAAGGTTTATAGAAAACGACAACAACAAACAGAAAAAAACCCTATGAGCTGGAAGTTGCACAGTTACAAACAAGCGGAATAAAAAGTCACCTTCTTACAGTCTGGCCCACAGAAATCTTGACTTGAAACAGGGTTTCAGAAAGAGAGTCTCAGAGTACCCTTTCCTGTGTGACTTCATGTCGTTGTAACTCTGAAAATGAGGTGCTTCCTACACAAGTTAGAAATGCAGATTTGACCTTCTTAAGAGGTGAGGGCTGGAACTGTGTTTTCCTCTTGCAAACTGAAGTCAGCATGGAGCTCTAGCAGCGTTCAAAACCGCTTCACGTTAAGGGGGAAATGATCCACTGCTGCCTGGACTCTTCAGAGAAACAGCTCAGATGAAGATGGATCACGCCACATATATTCTCTCAAAATCCACTAAACTGCCAGAAGCTTTGATGTACTGACAGAAAAGCAGCAGCTCTCTCTGTTATAAATGCAATATATGTGTGCAATAAATGTGCAATACATGAGGCCGTTCACCACACGCCCACCGCCCGCCTGCTGCCTAACGGCCGCTGCGCGGCCGAAGCGGTGCCGGCAGGTGGCGCTGCAGCCCTCAGCAGCCGCCCGCTTTCGCGGGGGAAAGCGGTCTCTGGAAATCAGTATCGAATCAAGCCAAGTATCATCTGAACACTAATCAGAAAGTTCTCCAAGCAGCTTCACAAACAATTTATAACAGAAGCGTGCCGGTATCCGAAAAGGATTTAATTTTAAGCAGTTGTATTGACCGCCATCCAAGAGGCGATTCTGATCGTAATAGCAGAACTCTGAGTGGGCATTCGAAGTGAGATGAGGATAATCCTCTAAGCTCTTCTGAGGCAGCATTTCCTGGGAAGTCCAATACCATTAGAAAGGATGACATAAACGAAGCTTTGAGAAGCCCACGGCAGTACAAAGACATCCCAGAGTGCTGAATTTTCACATCTCTCTGTGTAGCAAGCCATTCTTCATAAAAAGACAGTAAACAAGTGGGAAACACCAGCCACCAACAGAAGCTCCTAAGACAGGGACTCCCTCACCATCTCAGTTTTGAACCTACAAGAATAGATTTATTCCTGGAAGGATCTCCTCTGCATACCAGCTCATCATGTTCTTGTTTTAAGTAACACGGCTGTATATTTGATTTTATATTCCATGCGCAGGATTTCTGGGAGATCAGGTAACAAATTAATAAATGAGTAATCAAATGTCATTAACCGCATATGCCACAAAAATTAATTCACTGCTGCTAGAAGTGTTTACATTAGATTATCTTAAATAAACACAGGAACGGACCTGGCTGGTGCAGATGCCTCAGAAAATAGCTGTATATTTGTGAAATTTTTGCTGTTTAAGTTTTTAGCCTTCAGTCAAGTAAACTGCTCCAAGAAATGTAAAATCAGTACAGTTTTGATATTCTTGAAAGAACAATTACGCCAAGTTCTTATTCAGAGCTGTAATAAATAAAGCCAGACTGATTTTAACACTACTGCTGAAAAAAGTCATGTCAACTGCTATTTTCAATGTACAATAATAAAAAGGAGATGTACAAGAACCTGTTTATAGTCTCAGGTACTTTCTCTAAGATCTGCTATAGTTCACTGATAATTTATACTCTAACTAAATCTTGACATAGTATACAGTATACATCTTTATAGCTTTAATAGAAACCAAAATTTGTTGCAATTTCTTTAGAACAAACTTACCACTGTCACCTACTCACAGACTTCAATTGAGGTTTAATGAGTAATCCATAGAGCTTGAGTTTTGTAGGAGTTTTTTTTATGGCAATACAGATCAATTTAAACTTGAGTTCATTTTTCATACAATTATTTGCATTTACAGATCTGATGACCTAGATAGTTAATCTTTACATTAAAATGAAATATGACTGACACAGAGTTTTCTTCTATTGAACTAGAAACGAAATTCATGAGAGTGCTTTGCTTTCCTGTAGAGACAAAGGAAACTCTGCCCATTTCAAAGCAACCAGCAGATTCACAATTGGTTTAAATAAAGTGAAACAGCTTGTCAGAAAGTTTGAAAATATTATTTTCTGTGAGAGTAAGAGGAAAACCAGTAATTTCCTGGAAGACTGTAGCTTCTCAGAGCACTAGGCTGCAGAGCACATGCAAATGCCTGCTATGGTAGGAGAACCTTCGCCGCATGCTTGCCTGTAGTCTTGCAGTGTTTCTGAACAAACATGAAGTAATTGATAAATGGCTTTTGTAAAGCTGAAAAAAAGGCTTGCACTATATGCAATTAAAATCATTACTTGAAACCCTGAAATTTGGTTAAAGCTCCACTATATCATGTAGTAATTCTGTTCTTCTACCTGGATATTTTGAGATTATCCGTATGTAGAACTGATGCTTCTGCATGTCTGCACATTCAGACACGCAGAAATCTTATTTGTTCTTGGAGTCACAGAAAGTATCTCTATGAAATGAAAGAGGAGCATGAACAAAACCTGGAATAGTATTCTTGTTCTCTGGTTACTCCCTTCCAATTCAACACAGGTAATAGTTCTAGCTGCACCAGCAAACAAAGAGGAATCAGATGCAATGTGGAGATCAAAGACTTCCTTCACTAGAAATGGAACAGAATATGACTGAATTAGAATTGGCAAACTTTTACGGTGAATAACATTGGTTGAACACTGGAATTATGGCCATGCAAGAAATACAGAATATTTTTTTTAGCATTATTTAGCAAAGAAAAAAGTGAGACCAGTGTGTCCCTGGACAACACGTGATTTCAAAGCCCATAAAAATTTTAGTTTTCGCACTGATAACGTTTAACTATTTTATTATATTGCATAAGCTCTAACATTTTACAAGTCTTAGTTACATTTTCAGCAACATATTCATTGATACTGTAATAGACAGAGATTAGAAGACACCTCTGATAAAATATAGAACGGTAAAAATACTTAAAACCTGTATGTTGAACATCAGGAATGTTGTAAATGAAGATCTCATCTGTTCTTGAACGTTTCTGAAAACAACTGCCAAGGTTATGATGTGCCTGCTGAGTGTAAAGCTCCAACACACAAGGTGATGACCACAACCGTCAGCTCACCTACATTTTGTTACCTCAACAAAGGTCTATGGCCTCCGCGCACAAACTATGCACTAAATAGTGTCTTCACACACAGTAGCAAGATGTAAAAATAGTAGTCTTCTAACATGGACTGAAGTGCAGCAAGTGCTTCAAAGGAACCGAAAAATTAAAAATTGAGGAAAAATGTACCAGTACACTTTTTGGATAGATACAAACATAGAAATATTCAATAATTGTAAATTGACTGAAAACAAGTTTCATTCTCTAAGATAATTTTCAGGCTGAATGTTAATAGTAAAGACTTAAAACACAGATTTCTTCTGCTAGTCTTGAAAACAATCTGAAGCAATTTTTATCTTTTAATAAGCAGAACACACTGAATACTGCTGTTAAAAGAAAATGAGTTCAGATTAAAATCTTTTAACCTGCTTTTAGTGTGAGTTCTTTAAGAGAAACGTACCTGTCCTCTGTTAGAACTGTGGCACAAGTTAGTAAGAGTTCTATAAAAACAAATCAATGAAAAAGCTTGGGTTACATAAACAATACAGGTTAGGTCTCAAAATGAGATTGGTTTTAAAACACAAATAAAACTGAGTACACCTTACTCAATATACCTCCTACCGCCAATGAGGGTTAGCAACTGACAATGGCTTTTTCTCATCACCATAGTTTCTACATTAAAAACATAATAATTTCTTTCCTGAAGTTAAAAAACCCAGATTCAGACCCATAAGCCCAGTGACTTCCAAGATGTTTCATTCTGACTTAATAATTTGAATTGGATTCCGTATGTGGTTTTTAAAAGATACTACTGTTCAGATTGCTAAAGATATACTTCTTTAATTTCTTTTCAAACATAAAATACAAAAAAGACAGGGTGTACAACAGTCATCATCATCAACATGCAGAAGTCAGTATTCCAACATAAAAACACTAGATCTGCCTTTGAAAACATTATAAAAGCTACACAACTGAAAGTTTGAATTGGGGTTTTTGGCTAACAGAAAAAAAAAGCACATACCTATGCTTCTCAGATAGTCACATGTCCCACTGATAAAATAAGTCTGATGAAAGAGAAAGGCACTTCAGCAGGCTAATTTAGCTCTTCAGATATTCCTAGTATGCCACGTTTCATATGCAGTAGTGGACAATGGTTGTAGTGTACAGCATTTTCTTTTGCACAGCACAATAACAATAATACTGTTAATCTGCTTCATATTTTAACTAACAAGAAGAATTTGAAGTGCTGTCCAATCATCTCACCCTCTTTGGTAGAAATTACTGCACAGAAACAGAGCAGACAACTGAAAATGTGCAGTCCTACATACTGGATTATCTCTCGTGCATCATCCCTAGCTCTGCATTAGTAAATAATGTCCCTAATTATCAAATCAGTTGTGCTTTCAGATTTATAAGATAGCAGACTTCTCCTTATTCTCACAGTATGAAAAAGGCTTTTCTTGCTAATCTAATGTAACTGTTAAGCATTTCTCCTTTTTTAAATTCCTGTAGTACCTGACATTTTATAACCACCAGAAAATTACGGTTTATTAGTTCATTCGTATTCTGGTTAACATACACATATTAATGTGCATACAGTTATGTATTATTTAATCTGATCATTTACATTATCATAAAATAACGGTATTTGAGCTGGAAGAGACCCCTAAAGGTCATCTGGCCCAACTCTCCTGCAATGAACAGGAGGATCTACAGCTCCATCATGGTACTCAGAGCCCCATCCAACCCGACCTCGAGTTTCTCCAACAGGGCATCCACTGCATCTATGGACAACCTCCAGCACCTCACCACTCCTAGTGTAAAATACTTCTTTCTTATGTCCAGTCTTCCCTCTTTTGAAATAACCTCCCCTTGTCCTGTCACAACAGACCCTGCTAAAGAATCCATCCCTTTCTTATAGTCCCCCTTTAGAAAATGATTATAGTGTATCAAATTACTGATCTGAGCCACACAGATTCATCTGCAGAAGCAAGGCCTCAACTAACTCCACCAACACCCTCATCAAAACCTGCTAACACATGGAAAAACACATGGAAAAGAGATACCCAGCTGCAAGAAACTCAACATCATGGTAACATTTTGTCTTCTCCATCTACGCATAGCATACAGTATCTGCAATTAAAAATATTAGAACTCAATGTAGTAAAACTCCTTTTCTTGAAAGGGTGAGTAAAATAAAGAATTCCAGTCACTAAGAGATAATACAGGTTTCTAGTGCACCAAGTTCCAACACGTGAATGGAAAATGATGACTATATTTACAGAATATAACCTGTAAATACTGCATATGGATATCAAGCGTGTATAGTATTTTAGAGTTGCATGCAGATTTCAAAATCCAAACTTAATGCTCAAGTGCGGGCCAGGGAAGAATTCCCTTTCACTGTGCACTTAGGGGCATCATCTGTTTTCATACATCTATCTTCCCACATACAGCTAAAGAAAAGTCTTCTGAAGTGTTACCAGCAGCATATGACAACATGTGATGAATGCTAGCAAGTCACATACAGTAAACTTGGCATATGGAACCTACAAAGCAAGCAAAGCATGGACAGAAGCAACAGTTAAAGACAGTCTTGGAAATTGCATTACCTTTATTGCTGCTTGTGCACTCTAAGAAAGAACTTAAATGCTCCACACAAACAAACGCTCATGTCCTCATTAAGCAAGAGAGAACCAAGACCCGTCATTCACAAAGAAGATGTTGACAGGAGATGTCCTACCACAACTACAGCTATTGGAAGACTACTAAGGACACGTACTTTACACACAGATAGGTCATCCCTATCAATTATGAGAACATAAAGAATGTTTTCAGAAATAAATTCATTTTGCTTCCTACTACTGAGAAGCTCAACAGCAAGAAATTCTTAATAATAATATTCCCCTCCAACTTGCTTGGCTGCCTAGGAGCTGATTCATTTATGCACGGTCTTTCAAGAGGCCATTTTAAACAACCAGGGCAAAATTGTAGCTTAATCCAGACAGCCAAAAGCCCATTTAGAATGAAGGTTCAGAAAATAACTCTCCTCGCCTGTGATCCAGCAACATAGCAGACAAGAATCAGCACAAACTCAGTGCATCTTTGGAAACTGCTCTTTTGAAATCCTAAACTGATCTTTTCAAGATTTCTAATCCTTTTTCTTTGGTGACCAGATACCTACTCTGATGCAGAACAGGAACACTGGAGCGCAAAATTTCATTCACTTGAGCTCCCATGAATAAAGCCATTTGCTACAGTCTTTGCCTTTCCATGATAAAAGTGAGTTTAAGGAATTAGGTGGTCTTGGTACCAACCTACAATTTAAAATATGCTTTAAACAAGATGAAGAATCTGCTGTATATTTAAATTACTGTAGGAAAACCATACTAAATTTAGACAACACAAATCCACTATCAGGGATTTACTGTTATTTTCAATAGAATATATCCAAGTCTCTTTTCGAAAAGATACTCATCACAACTGATGCAATTCTAAGCAGGGTAATACTGAACCTCTAAAGTAAAAGTATCTTTCATTAAATTGTGTGTTCATATGAAAATGCACTTCAAAATATATAATGGATAAGTAATAAAGCAAACAAAGGAAAAGATGAAAATATCATCACTTTGGGCTAGAAAGTTAGTCATATACATAATCCAGTGGATTGAACACAGGAAAATAGGTACTGTATTTCATATAGAGAAGTTAAATTAGTTACCAAGAAAAAGTAACAAAGGGATACTAATACGGCAAGCCATCTTAACCTCTAAAATACATGAACTGCATAATTAAATCAGAGTCTTTTGGCCAAAGAGAATTAGAGACGTCAGAAAAACTTGGACTAATGGACTGTAGTATCATCCCAATTATCCTACATATTCTTCTAGAAACAGCCACCAGACAACTGACAATCCCAAAAGAACAGACATAGTTCACAGAACAATTTCCTGAGTGGATGCTCCCAGAAGCCCAGCCACGTAGGTCATTTCCCAACTCTGAGTGCACTTGTGGGATGGATGTTAATAAACACCACCACCATACTTTACTCCCCCTACCCCTGATTTCTCAGAAGAAAGATTTCCTGAAGCACTGGCACGGAAGAAAATCAAGGTGTGCTTCAACAACAGTAGCAAAAAGGCAGGGGGATGGTAGTATCAGGCAGACAGCTAAGTGCACCCCTACAGTTTACCTGCATGCATTTCATGCTCGTGCTCCACTGTTGAACTTAAACTACTACAAACTAGAGGAAATATTTATAAGAGATTTTTAGGATGATGTGTAATCAAACTGCCAAGGCCAAGATGCAGGAACTTATTTAATCAGGGAAGCATCTTAAAAGCCACAGAAAGACATTCTATATGCAGTACAAAGCACGTTCAAAGGGTATGCATATTTTTCTGTTAGCCAAAGTTAAAACTATCACTTTGACAAGATGAACATTAAAAATAAAGAACATTTCGATGGCCTTTCCCTTCCTCTATACATATCTTAGTTACATTTCATGCATCCATGACTTTTGGTAAGTTTAACTCAACGTTGAGTCATAAGTAGTATTTATATTGCATTACAGATCAAATTTCGCAATCTGCTCTCATGCTCATAAAAACCCCCAATTTTTAAAGCCTGCTTAACTCCACTCTGATGCACAATCTAGGATAAAAGTAGCTTGGGTTATTAAAATGTAGGCACATACATCTCAAAACCATAAAATAAAAAGCAACAGCTTTCCCATCAAAGGGCACTACATACTACATCAATGCCCATCAAAGGGCATTACATACTACAACATAACTTGTCTAAACTTGCACACTTTCTCATCGCAGTCCAAGGTCTAACTTATAAATCTGAAGGAATCCAAGACGATGTTTGGGAGCACAACTGTTTCAAAAATATGCAAAAGAGAAGATTTCAACTAGTAACAAAGCCTAAAGAAGCCACTGAGATTAGTAGTAACAGCAGCTCTAAATGTGACCAGAACCAGTCCTTTTCTGCAGGAGGTGGATGCTTCCCAGCTGATGCCAGTTGTCAACACCCTCAGTTCAGAATAAAGCGGACTAAAAAAGATAGGCAACATCTTATGACAGCAGATCATGAACTCCAGTAACCACACAGCATGTACAGATCCCCCTGCTGCCACTGCTATAGAAAACAGTTGCTTCTTGCACATCAATGGACACAGAGAGGACATTAATGCTTTAGAACTCTTCTGATAAATCCAATAGAGCTCTTCTTCTGGTGCCATGGAACTGAACGATGAAGCATTATACAAAGTGGTAGTGACAAATCCCAGAAAAATTCATATATAAAATACTGTACAGATAATCACATTTATTAGGAACAAGACTGAGAAATGGCTTGAGACACTACTGTAACGCTTTAGCAAAAATTAAAAGAAAACAACAAATGAAAGATGTGCCTACATTTCTCACTGTGCATTCCAAGAGTCGTGTCAAAAAAAAAAGACAGGCTAATTAAAATGTGGACCCTCTCTACACTGCCAGCAAAATTAGGAATTGGAAATTTTTCATGTGTTTCCCTGTTATCAATTCACATTGAATATCAATTGCCCAGTTGAAGTTATAGTAACTCAATCTGTACATTAAAAAACGTTAATTTTTCTTGATACTAGAAAACAATATTTCCCTTGTAAACCCTACACCGCAGAATTACACAAGCAGCCAAGAGGTCAACAACCAGCAGGGAGAGCAACAACACAAAGCACATTGTGTTTTAATTTATAGGAATAAGTGGTCTCTCCTCTCTTTTCTTCCAGATATTAGTCTTGCTATCTCTTTTAGTGAGAGATGGCCTATCCCTTTTTTTAGGGGAAGGGATACCAGATTCCTGACTTCCTGACAGAGTTTTTCTTCTTAGACCCTCTTCGTCATGCTGTTCTATGGCTGGTCCATTCCCTCCATCCAGAATGTGCCTCACAGCCTGATCCTCTGGAGTACACACAGTGGTCCCACTTTCACTGCTACTCAGATCCAGATCTTCCAAGTAAAGGATCTTCGAATGCGGCATATTTTTAATGAAGGTTTTCTCTCGCTCCAGTTTCCTACCAGGATGATGCTCATTCATGTCCACACCAGAGTCCAGACTGGTATCGTTACTCTCTGTTTTTCTGCCCTTTTTCAGATCTATAAAAGAATGCCTCACTTGAGCTATCGGCTTTCCGTCCAGGGACACAAACCATGCTCGAGGATGTGGAGATGGCTTTCCCTTAGAGAGTTCCAGTAATGTTTGTTCTGAAATGCCTTGAAGCTCAGATGAAAACGGAGTCATTACAACTGCTTCATTCAGCGTTCCAGGGACGGAGACAGATTCCAGTAAGCTGTTAGTGTACCGACCCCAGTTTGATGTTTGAGAAGGCAAGCCTTGTTCACCATCCAAGGTGCTTTTCTCATCTCTGCAGACAGAAGGCTGTGGATGAGAGTGCACTGGCATTTTAGGTAGTGTTTGTATGTAACCGTCTCGATTCACAGGCTCCATCATGGGGCTATACACTAACTGTCCTTTCCTTGGCAGAGTTGCTGATTTAGCGGCGTGCAATTGTTCTGGGGAATGGAAAAGATCAGAGGTTTGAAGAATAGCAATAGGTTGGTTGTAAATATGCATTAGATGTTCTGGGATATGGGAAAGCCCGTATATTTCCTCCTGCAGTGCAAGGTATCTGTTTTGCTCTTGAATGTCCCTAGGAGCCTGGGAAGTAGCACTGTTAGTATGCTTTGGTGGCTGCAATTGTCTGAGTCCAGCACCAGGCTCCAAGGAATGAGGTGAATTTATTGACTGACCAGTCTGATAGGATGACTGATAAGAAGCATCTTCTGAGTAGATTTTAAAATTGTCTCGTGATTTTCCATCTTCTGTGTCTGTGGACATCCTCCTCTGAGGGCTGTATGAAGACATCTTCGGTGTATATAGCTGTGACTTATCCTCTAACTTTAACGACCCCTTGACAGCATTGATGTGATTTATGTGAGTTGTTGATGTGGTCTGGTCTTTTTTTATGACATCCAGCTTTGTTGTATTTTTTTCCTTCTTTTGTGTCTGACCACATTTGTCCCTAAGCAAAAGAAATGAAAAGTGACTGCAGAGCATGCTAGGAAATACAACAACTGTTCAATTCCATATCTGAATATCAGATGTTAAGTTACTAGTATAATATGATGTCAGAAAACTCAAAATGAAGTTCTGTAAGCACCAAAATTGAAGAAATCTTTGGCTACATATTGGAGTTGGGCATATTAAGACTTTAAAATGTTTTGTTTGCTTTATATCTTAACAGCTTTTCAATAGTGTTAAGAAACCTATGAAGTCCAAGTTTATCAATCTTAAATTACATTAATGCTCAGCTCATTACAGACCCTCTTTTTTCTTACCTGCAGTAACAAAGAAGAACAGCAAAAAATCCAATTATAATGATAACAGTACCTCCCAGTATGGCTGTAAGGAACACTGTGTGATAGGCTGTTATATCCTTGGAAACTGCACTAATGATCGATTCTAGATTTTCAAACACAAAAGCAGACAAGAATTAGATTTCATAATCAAGCAATGGTTATTGATATGCAGAGCTGTAGCAATACAGCACGCTGTACTTTTCCATAATTTTGTGTTCCTATGGCACTATACTCATCTATCCCTTCTCACCTTGCTATTTCAGCAGTCTAGAAAATGTGCAGTATAACAGATTTCTAAAGGTTCATCTTTACATCTTAGGTACTAAAGCAATACCTTGACATCTACTCAATTCCAGCCAAATTACATTTGTCTGAGGTGTCCAAATTGACTTACAAACATCATCTATATATCCTATTCTGTGTTTCTGTTAAAAAGTGCTTTTATAATATTTACAATTTGACATCACATTTCCCCTGGGAAAATCCCTCAATTTGAATATGCAAAATCCAAGTATGCAACACATGTACGCACAAAAGGATCCACTGAGACCATATACCTAAGCATAATCTCCTTGCATTTCTTCCTGTTTTATACCATCCTCAGCTGTAAGGGACACAGTATTGATAATTTTAAATCTCCACAGTTATAGTTTCCTTGCAAGGTTCTTCCAGTAGATGGCAATAATATAAACATATAGCTTTTAACACTGCTGGAGGAAAATCCAGGCTGTACTGCAAGTTCTAGGAAACAGTCACGTGCAGAAAGGCACGCATTACCAGAATTCAAGCAAGCAGAAGTTATCCATGTTGAAATTCCATGTCATTTTCCCTTTCTTTTGTTACTCAAAACAATCAAACTAACAACCTGATGACAAATTTGTGCTCGAGTTATTCACTACTTGTAGTTGTAGTACCTCTTGTTCCGGGCAGCGGAGCTGCTATCCAGTAGCCTAAGTGTTGAGCAGTGTATGTCCATACTAATTGATCATTTGCTTCCTTTACCATTCCAAGGCCACGGCTTACCCAAGCACCTGAAAAAGATAAGATATTGCAAACGTCATGCCACATTCCTCTCTATCTAAAACACTATCAATTAAACTACTATCAAAAATACAAGAAAAATTGAACTTCGGTCCTACACACTATGTATTACAGTTTTATCTAAACATGCAAGTTTTCTTTCAACAATGACAACACAAATATCCTTACGTACATTGAGATAAAATATGATCAGCAATTACTTGAATTATTTTCACATCATTCATTTCTTAATAACAAATATCTTAAATAGATATTCCCGCAAATCATTTGAGGAAAAGAAAACCACTTTATTTTATGAACTTAAACAGGTATGAAACTTAAAAAGCAAGGAGCAGGTAATTTAAGGATATGAATGGAATTTTTCCATCAGCTCACACCACTCAGCGGGAAAGCAACAATCTAATAAAGCTACAATAGGATAAACAATGCTTGTCATGAACATTTCATTCCTCCCCCGATACAGTAACAGCTGAATTGGACCTAGGAAGGTCTATTGTTAGGCCACAGACTCCTCACCATCTGGTAGGCCATGCAAAGGACAAGTTTTATGGTATGCCAACTTCTACAACTAATAAAGCATGCAGTAGAAGAGATGGAATTAAACAGTGCATTGTTTGAATACATTAACTGCATACCATCTGTGAAATCCTGAAAAACAAAAGCTGTCTCACATAAACAATCTTACATTTTCAAACTGCAAATATCAAGAAAGAAAAACGTTAACACACACACAAGAACAGAAACTAAGAACCAAATCATGTAAAAAGAGTGATTTATATAAAGCCTGTCACATAAATTGATATCCAGGACCCTTATTCCAGAAAAGCCAAGACACATTATCAGAGCGAAGGCAGAGATGAGAGCTGACCCATGCCGCACGTGTCTGCACTCCTCCTTCACCTCTCCAAACCATTTGGCACTGAAATTTGCAGTCTTTTGGTACTTATGATGGCTGGCAGAAAGGGAATAGCAACAGCCTAGAACCCTGAAGAATGTGGTTTCTCAGTTATTTCAAGAACCTCTTGTCCAGACTCAGGAATAGCACCACCTCTAAAAGTCTTCCATCTCTAATTCCTACATGGAGGCAACAACAGAACCTCGAATCCTATTTCTTGTCAGCTCTAAGGTCAGATGTCCCTGTGCTGCAAAACAACAGTTTTATAAGTACAGAGGGTTCACAGAATCACAGAATTATCAAGGTTGGAAAAGACCTAAAAGATCATCCAGTCCAACCATCACCAATAGTCCCCAGCTAAATCATATCCCTCAACACAACATCCAAACGTCTCTTGAACACATCCATGTTTGGTGACTCCACCACCTCCTTGGGCAGTGCATTCCAGTGCCTGACCATCCTGACCACCCTTTCCGGTTTGTTACTTACAGGCTTTTAAAAAATAAACTAATAACACACCATCACATTTAAAAGATTCTAAGTCTCCAGAAGTTCTACCTTGAATTAAGATATCTATAAGAAGCAGTATAATCTCTATTGACTACTCAAGTTTAATCTTACCTACAATATACTCCATAGAAAAAAGTAAACCTTAAGAAAAAAATAAAAATAATTTTTCTGAGTGCACATTCCGAGTGCAACCTGAACTAGCTGTGGTGTCCCTGTTCACTGCAAGGCTTTTGGACTAGATGGACCTCAGAGGTCCCTTCCAACTCGAAGGATTCTATGATTCTGCCGTCAGTTATAGTAAAACAAAGTGTTTAGCAAAAACGAGGCCACATTCAACATATGTGAAAAGACTGTGCATTTACAGCAGCTGGAATAACATTAACTTAACTTCATGAAATGTCAGTACCACTACACTGAGCTACCCCAGGGAGCACTTCACAAGTTGATACAAGTAAGCAGTTTCTATGTTTTTATTCCTGGTGCACGTGGACTAGTCTACGCAACAACACAGGCTTGTTCACTTACCTCTATCAGCATTGACATCGAAGTACAGATTATGTATGACAAACTACTCAAGGACTTGAGAATACTAAGGTACACGTCAACATCTTGTCGGGCCATCCTGCACATAAGACTTTTCACATCACAGCCTATTATTCGGTGTGGTGATAGCTCTCTGCTCAGCTCCTGTGGGGGCGTGCTACTACCTGTGGATGCTCTTGACTGAGCTAGAGCTGAGACGCTCAGTTGGCCTCAGTCACCAGCATTAAATACTTGGCTATTCCTCGGTTATCTTAGAAATTAGTCACAATTTGTACATGTCAGAGTAAAAGAACCATAAAGATAGTTGCAAATACTTACTCTATAGGAAAGCTAAAGAAGTAGAATAAAAAATGTAAGTTAAAGTGAATCCTGAAAGTTCTCTCTCCTTGTTCTCAATTCTCTTGATTCTTCGCTCACCAAACACCAGGCTCCACCTCAGTACTGCACTTCAATGAGTGATCATCACAAACAATTTACCTTCACAGAACCTCTAATAGTGAACAACCCCAAAGCAAAAAATCAACTACTCCTTTGTTGCTGCAGTTAAGTTAGTACATCATGTTCTTGTTCCAATCTCAAGACCAACACACCTCATCAGACACACTGAGTAGGCTCAACACCCAGATATGCTCCTTACATTGGTTTCTTTCTCATTTGCCCCATGCTGATCTGCTCTACTTCTGTCAGTTCTTTGTTTTTACAGCACCGCTGACCTAGTTTTGTTCGTTTACTAAGTCAAAACAGCTCAGCATAGGTACAGATGAGCACAGGAGATGACAAATATGGCTATGGCAACAAGAAATTAAAACCCCTTACACTATTTTGCCATCACAGATTAAGACCCTTACTCTGATGAAGAATGCTACCTTTAACCACTTTCTTTTCTGAAAGCCTCCTAGGCGTGTAGGCAGATTTATAATTAATGTCAGGAATTTTTCTATATGCCAATTTTTAATTAGCACACTCTTAGTTTAAATCAATTATGTTCTTTGGTTGTTATTAATATAATTAATTTCTCTCTCAAATGCGTAAACAATAGGTCTTTAGAGTTAGTGTCCTCTCCTCTATTTCAACTACAACAGTTACTTGCTTTAGTAAGGAGCGAAGACTCGCATCTTTGTTCATTTGCATATTTTAAGATGAGCTGTGGTGGAAGGTGTAAGGAACAAGCAAAGACAGTCAGTACACCAATGCACACACACCTAACATGGGACATCTAAATGGCTAAGTGTACATAGCTCATTACTCTTGACTAAAATTAGACGTGAAGTGATGACTGGAGGTTTAGCATGTCTTATCCCCAGCCTCTCTTGCACACTTAAAAAACTATGGTATTACCATGGATAACTCTTACTTAGCCTCCATTTCACTTTCATAATTCTTTTTATTGACTTAAGTAACATCTATTCCAGCTTTAATATCAAAGGATTTTTAGAGCTATACTTTAGAAAACAAATGAATTAAATCCTCAATTCTGATTCACTTTCCTTTAGAAAGACATTCACAGAATTGTTAGGTTTTAACATGTAACACCATATAAAACATTTTCACTGAATTATTAGCTCCCTCATGAAAATAAAAAAATTGTTATATCAAATGTGTTGAATAGGAATGCTAATCAGTATTTGCAGCACTTTTCAGACTAGCGAAAGCAAAGAAACGGCTTTGAACAATTCAGGCCAGTCAACCAAAAGCCAACACAGAATCTCTAGCCAAACTGATGACTATTTAACAACAATTTATCAGTGCTATTAATATTTTATGATGAAATGGCATACACGCAGAACTGAACGAACGTGTTAAAACGTTTAATAACAAATTAGCCTACTTACCAGTTTTCATATCAAATGTCCATGCAGGTATAGCATCTCCTGATTTTACAGTACTTATAGGAAGAGGAAGTGTAATCTGAATAGGACCATTTACTTTCAGTTCTTTCCCAGCCAAGAGAACATTTGCACATATTGCAGCAAGAGGAGTCAATTCAATGCTTTTGAAACCTGAATTAGAGAAAAACCTTGTCTGTAATTCTCCACTCATACTACACTTTTAAAAAAAGTAAAATAAAATAAAATGAACACTTCTAGACTTGTAAATCTTGTGTTCTAAGCCCAAAACTGTCATTTGTATATCAGATCTGTAAAAGAGAAACATACTTCCAACATACAGATTCATCACTGGCTGTAGAATCAATGACTACGCAAAAGATGGCTTGGAGATGGAGAAACCCTTCTTTATCATATAATTCAATTCCCAAAGAGTTAGCCAACAGATAAACTTTTTTTAATCATGCAATATACACAACTTTGAAACCAACTGAAGACACGTTACAAATATACAACTGCCAGAATCCTCCTTTTAGTCAAACCCTCTTAATAAACTTTCCTGTACCAATTAATTTGCTAATTTGGCAGTTACAATTAACTGAATAGTTTAGCTTGAAACACGTCAAAACATTCAAAGGAAACTCCATATACAAAAATTTACAGTGCAGCCTGTCATTTCGTTTCCTTTGTTTTCCTTAACACTAATTTGCAAATACTTCAGAATCCACAATGACAGGCTATTGGAAAAAAACCTGAAACGGAATTAATAAGTACTGGAATAATATTAAATCCGTGCAGGCTGTTAGAAGCTGGCTGTGACAAAACTCTTGGTGCATCAGATATCAATTAGCTTCCACCCGCCCTAAAAGGAAGCTTCTTCCTACAGGAGTATATGAATAATTTAAAACACATGCCAGACAGATTGAAAGAAAAACTGAAGGGGAGAAACGCTGCTTATTCTCTTACGCTTTAAATTTAACAAGGTGCGATATAGATGAGAACAGTTATGAAATACATCAGTCAACATATCAATTATGTGTGATATTCAATGAAAATTAAAGAACAGTTCATTGAAATAAATCAACTAGTAGCCACCACATGCGCTGTAATCAAATTAGAGCCACAAGGCTTTAAGCTCCCTGGGAATAGAAATAAAAGAACAAAAGAGATGAAACCGTATGATCTGCCAGAGATAACTGTAATTAAAAAATAAATCTGATATAATGGCAAATCCTATACTAACTATGCCAATATGCAGTTGGATCTAATGACTACTGAAATCACTTACGGCTACTCCTGTGAAGCAGAATAATAGAAAAACATTACTACAACTGTGCTCTGTATACATGCAGACTACTTGGCCTCAAACAGGCTTACACAGTGAGCCAAATTACACTTTGCACAAAACCTTTATGCTAGGTGTAAAGCTCTAACAACCAGGCGACAGAATTCTAGTGAAAATGCAGAAAAGCCATTGCTAAAATTAACTGCTGCAATCCCACTGACTGCTTTAGATTGCCATAATTCACACTGTCCAGAACTGCTTTTTAAGTCTGTAAAGCAGACTGAAGGACAAATTCACTGTTACGAGTTCTGATTCACTACTCGGAACATACATGGAACAAATCAAAGAGCAACATTACTTATCAACTGTGTTCATAGCTTTTCTCCATAGGAAGAAGAGTTCCATTGCAGTTTAATGCAATGGAAGCTGGTTCAGGCACTTTTAATTTAAACATTTTAATGAAACAGTGTGCACTCAAAAACATAACTTTTGAAAAATCTCTCTTTAAAAATGTAAATAATACATCTACTGTACCTGATTTGTTTAGAAGAATTCCTGTCGTATAGAGAAAACTGTCCACTTTCAAGAATTGCTCTGGCACTGTCAAATAAGCTGTAACATTCGTAATATGGTGATCTGTTGGAAGCTTTATTAAAGATTTTTGAAACTGAACACTTGGTTGAGATTTGGCATCTGTAAAAGAGTAATATTTTGTCTTAGGAATGGTAAAAAAAGAAAAAAAAAAAGACTTTTTTTATTATTGCTCATAAATCCACTCAGCACAACAGTCCTTTTTCAAGGCTTGTAAATTCCTAGTTTCGTGCCCGTCACAAATGGTTAAACAATCAACCAGAATTCTAGCCATAGTATAGGTAATATCTATCTCTTCTTGTGAAAAGCAGTGCTTAGGTAGCCCCTGCTTAAGTAGCTTCCATTTCCATAGAAGATCAGCAAATGTTGATAAATGAACATGTACAGAGAGCATGAACTTGATAATTCTTTTTTCAAAGTATCACAAATTGTTTAGCCTGCAGTACATACACAATTTACTTACCAGACAATTTTCCAGTGATCAGAACAGTATCTTCAAACAGCCATATATTAGCTTGACTTTGTGGAAACAATGAGAGCGTCACAGACGAGTATACTGTAGAAAGTTATAATATCTGTTATAGTAGGCAACTGAAAAAAGAACCATCTAATAAGCTCTCTGATTCCAAAAGAATAGGGCAATTGAAAAGGAGCATATGAAGACTAGATAAATAAATGACTCCTGTTGGCCAGAAGAGGAATTATGTTGGTTAGACAGAATAATATATGCCGTGTTTACTACTGTTGTATGTTTTCGATAGAATACAAGTGGCTAGAGTTCTCAGAAGCATCCTCTTATTGATTTGTTTTCTAAATAATGATTTTTTTCTTGCCCGTTTAAGAAGAGGAAAACCTGGGAGGAAATACTGCTGAAAAGAAGGTGTAACAAAAGGCTATACCTGTTACACTACACTCAAAGCACTGGCACACCATGAATCACTAGTGAAAATATGATTTTTATCGAAAATACAAAAAAAACATAAAAAGCCCTTTGCTATGTTTAAGTGAATAATTTCTCAGAGTACACTCACAGTGTTGCAGTACAACCTACTTAGAGTTAACAAGGGCTCTTCTCACTTGCACAGTAATAAGAATTTGTGACAGATCTAACAGGTCCTTCACCCTGACAGGCACCGCCTCCCTCAACTGACTGCAGTCATTTTCACTTGAGAGTAACTACACGGACTGCTGAGAAGAGGTACTTTAATTACCAATAGATACAGTTTAATAATAGGACAGTAAGAGGCTTACATACTTGGCATTCTCCCAGTCTTCCAAGGCAAAGGTGTTAACATGTAGCCATCTTTGTATGATACGATAGTTAAGCTTAATCCTAATTTGTAAGGAACTTTTATTAATACTGCTCCGTTGTTTCCAGTAAGAGTAGAATTTGTCTTGGTGTAGTTAACAAACACTTCCACTACTGCTTGTTCCAGGTACTGATGACTGATGATGTCATTTACTTGAACCTTCAGCATAAACACCGATCCTATTAAGAAGAAGAAAAAAGGAGATCATAATGTAGCTGAGGACTATAGCTTAACCACTTAACTATGTCCTATACTTCATGCCTTATGTATTTATGCAGTCCATTCCATATATGTTCCATTCCTGTCCCACCATAGCTAAATTATTGCAAAAGGGAGGAAGAGTTGTACCGCAGGGAAGCAAAAAACCTTGGGAATCGAATAGAGATGCCAGAAATAAAAGATGACGATCATTTACTAACAAAAACAACAACAGACACCTTCCCAAATTAAGAAGCAATTCTTCCTGCTCTCACGGAAGCTTGAACAGTGCACATGTGACGATGTGAGACTCAACATGCCCTGCAAGTACTCTGTGATATCACACTCAGCTTGGCTCTCACTTTTACAGATGCACCTTACTTTTTTTTTTTTTTAGAACCAGAGAAATTAAAATCTACAAATGGTGGGCCAACATTTTTTCTTATATGTTGGAAGTTCTTAAACAGTAATCAAATGCATTTAGACTTTCCAGTATCTGTCATTAGATTCTGGTCTGGTTTTCACCTTTCAGTATCACACTTTCTTAATAGCATTTGCCTATTGCTAATTACTCAGTCCAACATTCCTTTGGGATACCAGGTGTCTTGCAGAGATGGGGATCATAATGACTGAGTAATACACTGAAAACATTAAGTGCAATTGAATTACATTCAATTTAATCTGCCACCTTGACTGTAACTAAGCTACCAGGGAATCTTTCGGCAGAGAGCAAACACATGAAAGTGAACCAGAAAAAAGAAATTCTTATTACTTCCAGGATGAAATAAAGTTCTCAGCATAAAGTAGCTACGGACCACTGTTAAGACAGGTTGCGACATCAATTTCCCGATATTCTGATTACAGAATTAATAGTATTCAACACCACTGCAGTCCTACTACACAAGGGTTATTAAATACATTAGTTATAAATATACATTTATGTTCAAGTCATTTGTCAAGGTGAGCTTCCTTGAAATTTCCCAACACAAAAATAGACTCAATTTCATTATGTTATCTCCGCTATAATCAAGATTGACACCGCACCGCAAGATTACTACCCCTGACCTTGATTTAAATCAAAAGGCCTTGGGAAGCCAACTGCTACCTATCCAACAAGACAGTATGCAAGAAAAACATGTAACTGAGGTCTCTGTGAAGTAAGTATTGCATGTCTATTGCTAATGTCTATTGCATGCATGGAGCACACTATATATGCATGCACAGAAAGCTATACCTCATTACTCAGTTTATTACTACATATCACGTGTAGCAAAAAACCTCAGAGCTTTGCCAGTCTGATCCTCTAGGACATTACAGAGTAATCCAGCAAATCAGTACCTACTTAAAGGAAAGATAAAATAGTACTCAAACATGTTTATAGAATTACAAAACAATGAACTTAGAAGGTCATTTCTTATTCAGAGCTTTTCTCAATTACAATTGCTTTTAATTTGTTGTTGAGAAAGGCTTTTTAAAACCTCTAACGATTAGATATAGTCCTGTCAACTAACCAAATTATGACGACTCAGCAGATCCTTCAACATTGGTCCAGTTACACACGTCCTAGCATCATTCCAGGAGTTCCTGAAACTTGGAGACAGGCAGTTTGCCCTCAGCCCTGATGAAACAGCCACTAAATAGGGAAAACAGGCTGTGTCCAACATTCTGATTCTGTTGCCAGAAACCGTTTGTTAAATAGTATTAAAAAATAAAGTAAAATCACTAGCATAGGACTGAAGCTCATGCCAGCAGGAACGAATTTTGTTTACCTGGAACTAAATGGTATTTTAGCAGCTGGAATCAAGTCATTTGAGAAGGGATCCTTCCATTAACAGCTTGATGCAGTCAAAAAAAATTGAAACCTACCATGTTCAAACTTCTGCCATCTTCTAGTTCTATCAGTGCTTTTATTTGTGTGCTCCCATTTCCTACTAAAAAATCAAAATAAATAAAAATACAGGGAATCATTATATCCCTCCTCCAGCAATTAGTACATTCAAAGATACTAACATGCAAGAATATGAGTTCCTCTCATTTCCTTCAGTTACAGCCATGCTAAAACCTACTTCTCAAGAAGATTTTGATTGAAACAACAGACTGCAGAATCCTTCAAGAAAAACAAGAGTTTTCCTGCTCCCCCAGCCATATCTCAATGTTGCACTGATGGAGCTGGCTGTACCAGAGCATCCTGCAGCAAGGCAGAAATAACAGCCTAGTTAAAAGCAAAACAGTGCTTTGGTTCTCAGAGCTCAGACTGTGCGTGCATCGGTGATGCAGTGCCCCAGACTGATCCATTTCTTTCCAAACCTGACACCCATCCCTGGACCAACTCACTTCTCAAATCAGCTTTCAAATGCCTCACATACATTTAGCGTGCAAATTTATCAGCATATTCAACTGCACTGAGTTATTAACAACATTATTTTAACATTCATGATATCTCAGTTTTGAGAATCTTTTCCTCTATAAAAGACCTTAACGCACAAGTTCTGAATAATGCTCAAGACTCAAATAAGAAGGATTTTTTTTTAACATCACAATAATACACACTGAACAAAGTATTACGGACAACAACAAAAAGAAATGCTGGTTAATTATGTCAGAAAACCAAAGTTCATACGTTTAAGAACTTCCTGAACTTGTGCTGTTTTCTGGTCACTATCACTTGCCAAACACAAGTGGGTCAGCTCTATCTCAGCATTAAATAGATTTGACAGAACTCCCACAGTTAGAAAAAAAGAACTCAGTCTGTGCTAATTTGATTTGCGCTGCCTCTGAGGAATAGAGATTTGTCTCTTGGCAAGCCCACTGAAAATGCCAGCTTTAAGACATTTAAACATTTGCTGATAAATGTTCATACAAACGCAGGAGCTAATTAGAAAAAGGGAAACAATGCCTTCTACCGCACTTAGCATGCTTCAGAAATGCCACAGTTAATAAACGACACCTCACACTGAGCAACAGCACTCAGTGCCTGGGATTTGGCTTCACATCACTATCCTAATCCAGAAATCATATCACAGTGCTAAGCTCAAGAAATACTTCGTACCCAGCTCTCAAATTGCAAGCAAAACAGTGTAAGGAAAAATCTGCCTTCATAATATCCTGATGTAATCTGTTAATCCTTCAGCTGCCGATAAACGCGTTACCTGGTTGCTGAATTTATCTGTGGGCCTGGCTGTCCCTCCACAGCCCAAGTCCCAATGCTCAAAGCCAAGGAGTGCTGGAACTCAAACCCTCCTGCACCCTGGGACAGGGAACTGCCTGGGAAGCAGCCCTACACGTTGCAAGCCCCAGCCCAATTCCCTTTCCATACCTCTCACCAATTTCCTACGGTGAGAAAGGTTCTAAGCCTCCTGCCGGGCCGTTACCCTTCTCAAGCACACAAACAACTATCCAATTAAGCAATTGCCTTACAGAGTGGAAGGAACGGGAATTACTGCTCAATTATTTATTAGTTCCTTTCCTCATCCATGCCTAGAGAATGTTTAATCTAATGCCAGAAAAGTCCTAAAAAGACATGGACTTAAATGTGTTTTATGGAAACTGCCAGCACTCCCTGGCTCTCAGCTAACGAGAGAGATAAAACACGTGCTGTGCAATTTGCCTGACCTTAACTTACTGAACAGTTATTTTTCCTCTCTCTTATATTCGTACACCACCATATTTTTTGGCTTAAGGTAACTAAGGACATGAAAGGTGCGCTGATCTGTGAAGAAGCAATCCCATGTTCTAAGAATATCAGCCACTGCAACACTTCACGCGTAGCACCAGTGAAAAATAGTCAGTGAAATGCAACCTACACTTATCTGGCTTTAGTAAAAAGGTTATGTGGAAACCTTTTGTTCTGCATTACGGTGCGATGCACTGAAAGTGCAGATGTAACTGCCCTGCACAGCGCATTACAATGAGCTTACTGCTGGCCCCTAACCTCTGCTACTTCATGGTAATATTCTGCTGGTTAGTGCCAGACCCATTATGCTTCATGCTTCACAGGTATCAAGTAACCTGCAAGTCTGATTAATAACCCCTATATCCTAACATAGGCTTCCTCTCTATCAGTGATTTCCTGCTCCTACATAGCCTTCTATAGACTCAGTATACAGATGAGTCTGTATGTATACAGTATGTATGTATACATATGAGTCTATATGTATATATATATAAAGTCATTCCTAACTGTACAGAAGCAATTCTACATATTCCCAGTTGGTAAGAGACTATTTCAATCAGTAACTAGTTATGGGACTCTTTACAAAATACATATCATAATGACATGGTACTCCTCTGCTTTAAAGTAATAACACCAAATAAAGAAAACTGCTTTGCTTTGTTTTGGGGCGTTTTAATACTAACAACAAACAGACCTTCTATCAACCAAAAAGGACAAACAGTTGACAGCTAGCTGACAGGGTTTCATTCTTGCCCTAAAAGACAGGCTGAAGCACATCTCTGCAGGAACATGCAAGCATCACAGCCTCCAGGCAGCCAGCAGACAGGCAGGGAACAACCGGGCAGCGGGTGGGAAAAGAAGTGCATGCATAAGGACAGAGCTGGGTTACAGCCACAGATAAGAGCTGCCCATGTTTAAATTGATCTTCAAGCAAAACAGCAGCATGGTAACTCTAATTTTAAAGCAAGCGTGGACTGCTTCTTGAAACGCCATTTGGAAAAAGAACCTATTGGCATTTCAGTTTTATTTATCAGTGCTGCTGCTCAGTGGCATTCAACTATAAATAGAGACACACAGAAAACTGCTTTTAGGCAATGTAAAGGCCATATTAAAAATGAAGTGCAAAGTAAACGGGAGCCCAGAGCTAATCAACATCTGCTCCACTTGAACACAAACAGCTAATTCCACGAAGGCAGGACCATAACATCTATACAGTGCAGTTCCATACTTCAGCACTACCTTAAGAAAATATTTTAATTCAAAATGGAACATGAAGGTGCACAAAGAAAAGAGCAAAAATGTATGCAGTGGAGCAGAACACATTACTGACTTCCAAGGACAAAGCAGCAGAGCGGGGTCTGGAAAAGTAGGACACCGCAGTATTCACATTGCCCTATTTCTGGTCAACCAATTTTCACAGAAGCCATCAACAAAATCCTAATTATGAAGGAGCTAAGGCCAGATCCTGAGGGGAACAGCAGTGCCTTTCACAGAGAAAGGCATTCACGTTCATTTTTATGGCAGATGAAGTTTAACCCATTCTAGTCAAATCTAGATATCACTGACATGCGCTTCAAGAAAAACTGAGGCAGCTAAACTAGGGAAAAAAAAACTGAATTCATTATTGCTCAAGCGTGGATTCGAAAACCCTTCCGCTACTTCATGACCTATTATTAGTCTAAAAAATTTATTGTTGCTGTCGCCCAAAAGACTTTCAATCATTGAATTTTACAATGACTTCAAATGCAGCATTATTTCAGAGACATTTCCTTGCTTCTGTAACATATGCTATGCTAAGCACATACAGACCACAGTGCTCGAGTCTTTAAGCATCTGCAAATTTCTAAGAAGAAAATGGCAGTTATTTACTGCAAGTTCATTCACGTTGACACATGCATTATTTCATCACACACTGCAGTGTTTATGTGGCCCTTCTTTCTACCTTAACTGGGCAAAACAGAAACACAACTTCATAAAACGTTTTGTTCTCTTGATTTCCTGCTTCCACCTGAAGACCAGATGACACCTTTTGAAACAACTGCAGGTTTGCTTTTAAGAGTTGAGCAAAGCAGAAATGTGAGAGAGAGATGAATGTATCTACTGTTATCTCTAACAGCAGCATCTCATCTTTGCCTGCTCATTCAGTATTCTGAAAATTGGATTTATTAATTCTCCATCTGCAATGGTGCCTACTTTTCTTTGAGAACATCTGCTCAGTCTCCTTCATTCCATGCTGGGGTCATTTGTGGGATGACTCCGCATCATATTTCAGTCTGTGAGAAGGCTGAGACTATGGAAGAAGACCCCTACTTCTTTTTAGATGGCTTTCTGCAAGTTTCATCAGCTTTAAAAACAGTGACAATTACATAACGTCAGATGTACTGAGTCAAGCCTGCCAGAACGTGCACTTCAAATGGAAAGCACAAACCTAGTAGACTGAACAGCTATGTGGGGCTGCCCATGGCAAATTAACACACATTCAAAACAAGCATCAAGGTCGAGGGTCAATTGGTAGGTCAGAGAATAATTAGTCATCTGGCTCAAAAATGACCCAAAATCCAGCTTTATCTTATAATAAAACTCTAACAGCTAGGATGGAAAATCTGATTATCTACTGAAATATATATATATATATATATTTAAAGTTAGGTATTTTACAGATAAGATTAAGGTCCATTTCACTTCTAAAGGAGATTTTAGCAGTAAAGTAGTAATAAAACCATTGCACCACTCAAGGAATAGATTTGGTTCTCAATTATACATCCTAACTTTTTCCCAGCAGAGCTATTTATAGACTCAGCACCATATCTTCACCTAACAATTAACACTGAATATTTACTGATGCTTCTACAAAAAATGTTCTTCACTGAATTAATTTACCAACAACAAATTTTGTTTCACTTGAAAACAGAATAATTCTTTACTTTCCCTTAACCCCAACACCATATTTCTATGTTTTACATGTTATAGGTATGCATGTGCATACACAAGCAGAAATCTTAAGCCAAAAAGATGAAAGGAGGGTTTGCTGCAGCTTGAGGCAGGCGTTCTGTGCGTGCGTTTCTGTTTGTATCTTTTGTTTTTAAAGCAGGAGATCAAGAGGGTGACATCACTTTCTGAATGGAAATGTTGCCCTCAAAAACATTTCAAATTATGCCTCATCAGTGCTTAGATACTTGTGCAGCTCCCAAAATACTCAGCAGTCACTGGGTCAGCGTCAATCAGTGAACTCATCTCCCTCCAGGTTTTGGAATAGGTCTCCAAATTCAGAAGGAACTTAAAAAAATAAAACTTATCCAGCATTAAGTAGAGCCAACATTCTCCACTGGCATGCTTTAGCTACCGTATTTTGATAGAGGATATAGCTGCCTACCGTGGGGAAACTTCATAGAATTGAAAGATTTTAGAAATCCCAGCATTTATCAAGTAGACATGCCATATCAATCCAGCTATTTTCTTGCACAACATGCACCTATACAAATACAGACTGCAGGCTTAACTTGAAATCACATCAAAAGAAAAATCACCACATATCAAACACAGAAGCTTCTGGTGCTGGTTATCATTGCATTGGATTTTATATATAATTTGATAGCTTACATAATACTTTGTAACATATGAAACGTATCATGTTTTATGCAATATGGTATTTTATTGAATTTGTTTCAGCATCCAAGAGAATCAAGGAGTAACTCGTAAATAAAAAAGAGGGCTTACAGAACTATCACCAAAGCAGACCCATGAAAAGTTAAAAGTTTTCAAGCATCAAGAAGGGTTAACTACTTCAATACCATGATCCGGACACAAAGTGAGAAATCTGTACCACAGCATAAGTAAATTAACATGTCATCTTCTTCTGTTTTCATCTGCTGTATAAAGGAGTGGACTCAGTAATGACTTTGATATAAAATATATATATATCTCAACCCTCACAACCGATATCTGAGTAATACCACTGTAAGTGGTTATACTTCCAACCAAGATCTCAGACCAGACACAGAACTACAGTGATCAAAAGCACAATATTCATTCCATTGTTGTTGACAAGAATCAAATATTGACAAAACTAAGCCCCTGGAAAATCTATAAAATAAACCAGATCATTATAGGCTGCATCTTCCACGATTACTAATGCATAATCAATAAACACCTTCCAGGAATGATCATGGCTGTTAAAACCATGCAAGAATGTCATCAGGCTAATCCATAAAGCTGCTAACGATCCACTGATCTATCCAATGGGAGTATATCCCCAAACACTTGCAATCACAATTATTAATACACATAAAACACAAGAAAACAAATATTTCAATTCAAATATTTTTATTGGCTACCTGGGCAGGAGCTAAGAAATTCAGATATAAAAGCAACTATACAATTTGTAGATGATTGATTTATTTCTGTATGATTTTAACAGTGCTGCTATATGTGGAGCTCAGTAAAAGAACACACTGCACTCATTTGGTAAGTAGCTGAATATTCCTTCCTCCCTGCTGCCAGATGCCTTCTCCGTTCAACTTACATACTGAAATCATGATGTTTCACCACCCAAGACTTAACATGTTAGGTCACAGGATATAACAAGCCAGAGTTTTTGTATCAAATTGTATTTCATAAATTCTACTGCATTGGTATACTTGCATAACTAATAATAATTTCAGTACCATTCCAAATTAACACATACTAGTGATGCTGCAACGATGACAATTACCATAGCAACTTTGCATTTTTATTGGCTGCTATTTTGTTGCATCAGCCAGCCTGGCTGTCAGAAGGGTGGTTACTATGGAAGCTGGGAATTCACCTCCTGGAGCAAAGCAGATGGGCAGACGCGACAAATCGCCGTGGTCTGCAGAGCTTCACTTCTTTAGGATTAATTTCTTCATTTTAAGTAACTCGTTCTGTAATCTTACCTAGGGAAGACAGATGATGAATATACAACATCAAAATCTTCAAACATGCATCAAATAAAGACTGTGAGTGGAAGAGATTTAAATGAGCGAGCAAATGCTGGTAATAGCTCCCAACACCTTCAGAACAGAGCACCTCAGCACATGTAGCTCAGAAGCTACACTAAGTTTTCTGATCTCAGTTTACTCAGTTGCCGATAGTAAATCTGTGATGCTCTTCTCTCATTTCTTGAATGACTGCCTGTGCCATTTACCTCGCATCAGAACTGAGGGAATGAAAAAGACTGAATATTACAATTCACAATTCCTTTCACGGTATCGAGCAGAAATCGCGGAAGGAAACATCAAATTCTGCATAACAGCTTATTTCAACTACGATGTCTTAAATTCCCACACTACATTTTATACCCAGAAATAAAAAAATAAAAATCCATCAGCAGATGCCTACTGTGTGATAAGCAAACACCATGCATTTCCCACTCCTGAAACCGACAATCAAACCACTGTTATGTGGACATAAAAATTCACTCAGCACCATCTCTTTGGTGCTGATTGTATCATTTCCTACAGAAAATTTCCAGTGATTTGTCCATCCTGCCCCTTAATGGTCCACGTACTTGGATAGACAAAGAATATTCCAGTGGCCTTAAAGAATCAGGCACCTTACTTGAGCCTCATAGGTTAGGGGCCAGATTTATCTCAGGTATTTATTAGTGGTGGTTAGTAAGAACTAGCTGGTAAAAGATCTGTTCGAGTTCAAGCATCCCCTTAATTTGACAGAAAATGAAAAAAATGCACAGGAAAACAAAGCAATACCCTCTTCAAGCATGACATTTAATGCCCTATAGGTTTGAGCTTAAGACAGATATGCCTGTATAAACTCACAGCGGAATAGCATAACCTACAAGCCAGTAACTCAAACATCATAATTTTTCACTCAGGAATTGCAAGGGAAAATTACTGATGCTTTCAATGGCACCATTAACACACTGGTCACCTCTCTTGGCTGAAAAACACTTCTCTTCCCCAAAAGCTGCAAGGTCACATGCAGATCTTTTCCTTGGAAAAGGATACTTGCACTATTCATCTCTTCCTAAGGGAAAAAGTCCCGTAGCCCCTGAGTAAGGCCACTCTGTGGAGATGCATATGGAGAAAACACAAAGTTCCCAAGCCAGTGTTTCCTCGCTGAAGTCACGTCCATATAGGAGAGGAGTTTATGGCAGTAGATAGGAAATGCATATCACAGCAACAAAATGAGCACCCGATAACGTACTCTTGTCTTTCATACACGAGTTTTAATAAAACGGAGTTTCACGAACTGAATTATTAAATACCACATCAATAAATATAATACTTCTGGAAATACAATTGCAGATGATGCCAATGATTAAATGTTTGTGATGATCAATTTCATAAAGTGAAACTTCACATATCTCGTAAGAGATCTTGGAGTAATAGCTCCCAAATCAGATCACCTATAAAGCTGCAAGAGCCCCCACAATATAGCTATAAAGCTACAATCAAGTCCCCACAGTACCACACTGCTTCCACACACGGTGATGCCACCCAGCTAAGGGGTGATAGTGAGTGCACGAACAAAGCAGCCATCACTACTTGGAATCATTATCGCCTCACCACAGCTCAGCACGGGATAAAGCCCTCCCTCCAGGGCCCAGCTTAGGGACAGCTGTTTCAGATGGACATGCAATTATCTGCCCCCCAGCTGCGTCCCCAGCACAAACACCCGGAGACAAACAAGTTCTCCCTGCACAGCAAGCAGCCGAATTCCTGTAGGGAGTAATCGGAGAACAACTTAGCACCATGGAAACCTCTCCAAGATGATGAAAAGGGTTTTATCGACACCAGGACTAAAAATGGGACATGAAGTACTGTGTTCTCCCCAACATGCTCAGATTCACCCAGGACCTGTGACACGGGGCCAGCTTTTGCAAGGCTGACAAAGCTCCAACTTCATGAGGGGAAATGGATCCATTTAGTCCTTTCTGAGATTATTTGCCCCATGAAATTAAAATCAGTCAATCAGAGACACTACAGCACAGGGATAGGTTTCCCATGTTGAGCTCAGAAAAAGAGAGAAATAAGAGGGGAATTTGACAACTATTTAAAAAGCAAGCAGACACAACGATCTTTTGCCCAGCACCAAAACACTGTGCAATATTTTCACCAATATTTTGTTGGGTTTCTATTTCAGTCAATTTAATTATAGAATGTTCTCAGTGTTCGTGGTCTATAATCCAAATAAAATCTCTCCAGTGAGAGTATACATTTTCTCCCTTACTTTCACAAACAATGAATTAAGCTCCTGCTATATTTATTACAGAGCGTAATTTGTTATTAACAGCTTCCACTGTTCCTAACGTGCTCAAATGATGTTCTGCATTCACTCAGCATAAAAATACTGATTTCTCCTGGTCAGCCACTTCATAAAAGATGTCAGGAAAGAAAAAATATTTTCCAGAATGCCATTAAGAAGCTTTTCTTAATTCCATTAACGTCTGTAACAGCTCAAAAGGGCAAGCATCACCTCATTCATTCCAGCCTGGATCTTCCAATGCCTTGACATCACTGACGTTTTTCCCAGTTCAGCTCGCATTAGTGCAAGTAAATAATCACAAGCAAATTCTCAACCAGCTTTACAACATCATCAAAAATTACTTACAGGCGAACATTCCAATTAGCTGCATTTGGGAACACTGCCCGCGTAAGACTATAATAATAATTAATAATAAATAAATTTGGTGCCTCGCCAGATTTCACAACCCAAGAAATCCTCACCAGGAGGCAGGAAGGCCATACTGCACACTGCTATCGATTTCAACAGACTGAGCTAACTGTACACAGAGCATTTAGAAAATGGTTCCAATTCCTGCAGCGAAGGATGTAATCCCACCTTCTGATTTATACGCGCTAGAGGAAAAGAATCTACCCCAAAATGAAATACATGGAAGAACACCAAAGGCATGCTGCATTGCACCAACAGCAGCATAGCAAGCAAGTCTTTTTACTGCATCTAGAATCAGCATTTGTTACATTTGGGAGTTGCTTAAAAAAAAAAAAAAAAAGACATTAAGCAGAGGAGAAGCAAGATCAAGATGGTCAGGAGCACAGGTCAACGAGGAGAGATTATGGGAACCAGGCTTGGCTAACCTCACAAAGGAAAGGCTTGAGGGGACCTAAACAAGTCTCCCTATAGGCAAGGATTTGCCAAGATGGCAGCCATATTATGGCTGTGGTGTGTGGCAGGATTACAGACGCAACAGTCAGAGATTGAAGGAAAGGACCTGACTGGATGTGAGGAAATTCTTTTGCTCTCTGCAAATAAGACATCTTTGCAATAAATTTTCCTGAGAGGTTTCAGGATCCCTATTCTTGCAAGGCCTGACAGGAAAATGCCCCGAGCCCCGTCTCTGAACTCAGCAACAACCCTGCTTTAGGCAGGAGGTTGGACACAGAGCTCCTCACACTTCATGCTCACAGGTCCTCACAGTTAGTTACTTCAAAAATCACAGAAAACATCACAAAGGGAAACATAAACAAAGAAAAAAACTCCAGCAAATGGCAAAGGTGGGTCAGCTGCTCCTTAAACACACTTAGTGGGCCTGCCTGCTTGTTTTAGGGGAACAGAAGCACCTGGCAGTTTGCAGCTCAGAGCTTGATGCGAGTTGTGCAGATAAGGAAATGGGATGAAAAGCCAAAATACACTTTGCATGATCTTACTGTAACTCGCTGTCAGTGAAAACAGACACTGACGATAATGAAGGGAAAAGCCTTCAGTTTGACTAACGTAAGGATTGATGGACCTGCAGATAAAAAACCTGCAGCTGCATGCACGCTTCAGTGGGAAAGCTCAGTAACAGAATGTAGGTTAAAAAAAACCAAAACTGGTGACAAATAGAACTAAAAGATGGGTCGACCACGGGAAAACATTCCAGAGGAAACAGGTGAACTATTATTGACCATGTACAAACTTAAAAAGCTAGATCTAATTCTTTTGTGTAGAACAGGCTGTGTGCTAACAGGTCAGTGCACCAATTTATCTGGCTACGACTCCTCTGCTCTCAGCCAAAGCACTCAAGCGAATGCTCAGACCCACAAGCTGAAGCACACACTTATCAAACCACACCGCACAGACCTCACAGCTCTTTTGGGGTGCTCTGCTCTTGTCAATAGTGCACTTCAATGTGAGAATACTGTTGTGTCCTAATGCACATGGCTCAATATCTGCCTCACACTCACTACATTCGATACAAAAGGCACCACAGCTATCAATCCACCATTAGCAGGGAAACCTGCCACGGCAGGCAGTAGTTCAAACGAGACTCATATCAAGGCATCTAAATCTTTCAAAATGGGAAAAAATCTGAAGACAGAAGGTCTAAAATATTCTTCCTGCTCTCTAACCTAACCACAGTCACAATTAATTTCCGCGTCATTTCAGTAGAGGCCAGCTCTGGCTTCTCACATTAGTATGATTGCACCGTCTTAGCCAGCACTACCAATAGGAGATGCAGAATGCTAAAGTGAGGAGGGTCCCTTGGAAGGCCCAGCAGGGGGCCAGAGTCCTGGGTTCAATCAATGAAGTGGTGTTTAAGGCCATGGGTACTTCAGGAGAGCCTTTCACACAACAGGCTGTCTGCTGCTGGTCACAAGAGCTTGCTCATGTAAAAGTTTGAGTGTGCCCTCTCACATGGGAACAGCATCACATCTTGATCAACCTCTCTCCCAAACAGGGTGGTATCTGCCAGATCACCTCCTCTGCACAGTTGGAGTGAATGTGGTGAGGCCCATACAGGCATTGCCTTCAATTGTGCCACAGTCTCAGATACAGCTCTGACAAATAGCATTTGGCCAGAGCCAGCTCTTCTGAACATACCTGGAACGTAACCAAAATGATAAGGTATAGACCGAGTAAAGTCTTCCGTGCTAAACACCTGACTTAGGAACAGAAGGTACAGCTAAAATTAATTCATTCCCTTGAGATTTTCACCCCCAAGTTCCCTACAGAAGTCATTTCACCAAGCACTTCCCTGCTGATGATTGTACAGCTGTGCACATTCATATCCTCATTTCAAATGTGCTATCATCAAAATTTCAAGCCTCATGTTTCCTCTGAAACAAAGAGTGCAAAGCAGGAGTGCAATAGCCCCTCTGCAGCCTGTTAGACACTGTTTCCTGCAGATGTGTGGAACATGCTGTTTAGGAGCATGTATAAGGTGTGCTGAAATTCTGCAGGCTATGTCCTGTCAAACCAGATTACGTAGGACAAGCTAGAACTGGTGATGGTTTCATCCTACATAACACAGAAGGAGAATTCAAAACTGCACTGACCTCTACAGAGCAAAGGTCATTCCTAACCAATGGATCTGGGTTCTCCGATGACACACCGGATTGCTCTCAACCTCCAAATCTGGAATTAAACCAGCAGTAAGACAGAGGACTCACTTGTTCTATTGCATCACACCTCAAATCCTCATTCACTATAGCAAGTAATGATGAAAAATGTGCAGCTTTTTAGGTAAAATAGTAATTCCTTTTGTTTTTTTTTTTAATGCCAAAAATGAGGTTCATTCTGAATAAGCTTTCCTCTCTGATCTTTGCCTCTGTCTTCACAGACTTCATCCACTCAGCTAGCTCACAGATGAAACATACCACAGATCCCCCCAGTTGTATTCCAAATCCCAAAACAGCCTTTTTTTTTTTTCCAGCAGGACAGCAACTGGGTGAATGTTTTTTACACATCAATTGGTCTTTGATGGTGCCTTGCCTGCCAGGAGACTAGGAAAAGCAATGAAACTCGAACAAAACAAAGAAATGCAAAAAATACCACTTGCAATCCACAGCTTCCTGCCATCTCTGATGGCTCCCACTTCCTGCCACTTCTGTCAGAAGGAACCACGGATCCCATTTTCATGAATAGCCAATCCTGCCCTTCCTTCTCCCAGCTCTTCTTCTTTTTTTTTTTTTTTAATCAATCCAAGTTTCTTAAAAGCCAGTTTTCTGAGCTCAGAACATGATGCTGTGTAATATAGGTTTCACTAAAAATACAGGAAAGCTACCTACCTGTTCAGAACTCTCCAGTACTTTCCCATTTATACCTACAGGCTTCCCCAAAGTTAGCAAAGAAACATTTTTTTTTCTTTGTGCTGAACGACAGAAAACTGCAAACTCTTCTTTTTCTTCTATTAGGGACTGAATAGCTTAAACCGGGAACACATGGACAAACAAATGAAAGCTCCTCTTTTTTCATGACTCCATTCTGACTCAAACTGCAGATGCTTTATCACCTCTCTGTGTCCTAATGCCCTTCCTTGTGTTCTGTCCTATCACTAAGCTTTAGAGCACCACACCCTAAGTCACTTATGACCATCAGGTCTAATAAATCAGGACAAGTTTAAGTCTTGCACTCTTTCTGTGCGTTCTCACCTAATTGAGAAACCATTATTACAGATTTCAGAGGCTGAGAAAATGCAGCAGCAACTAAATAGCTCTTTTCCAAGCTCTTATCAAGGAGGTGCAGTTGGTTGGTTGAATTTTTATTGCTGTTTGCACAAAACCGTTTTGTTGTTGTGTGCACGTCATACTTTTGCAGTACTTTGCAAAATACGCAATACTTTTGCAATACTTTGATAACAAATGATTTTCCACCATATCAGTCTCTCCTAACTGTCATGGAGGCTCTCTGTATACGAAACATACCAATTCCCAACATTATTTCATCTGAAATAATTTAAACCATTAAAAATTCTCTTATGTCAAAAATCCTCAACTAGGTCCTCCATGTCTAAATAGGAAGCAGGTAGTATAACTTAACTCATTTTTTAAGATATCAAATCTTATGAGTCGTCTCCCCTGACACCAACTACATTCCAATACCAACTGGGTAAAAAAAAAACATTTTCCTGGTTGTCTGAAACAATTAACCCCAGAGCTGATCAGAGCTCTTTAATTAGAGAGCCCCGACTTTCTGAGCACAAACTGTCTTGTTTAGCTAGATGATAAAACTGCTCAATTTTCTTCTTAATAAGAACACTGCACCATTTCCTATACAGCTTTTAACTCCTCACTCATTTTCTCAGGGTCTCTGCCTGCACCAGAAGCTCTAAAGCAGCTCTGAGTTTATTCCTGCCCTGCTAATGCCCTGCCTACTGCCTACAGGGGCAAGACACCCCAGCTCTGTTCCACCAAGCAACAAACCAACCGTTAACACAGCACTGTATTATTAAAAAAAAAAAAAGTGGATGACAATTTACTATCACTAACTCAAACCAGACTGACAGAACAAGCTATCAAAACCAAACGCTGTTCTGAATTCCTAAGTACCATCTATATACACTGACGTGTCATAAGGGAAACTATTTCACTACTGAAAACAAACACCGACCAAAGATTAGAAAAGCAGCCAGTCACACAAGACAGCATCAGAAATATTTCTGTTTCAGTATCTCAGAAGAAAGAACACACAGGAAAGCTACCTCCTCCTTGAAAGATCAGAACAAGTAAGACAAAGAGTTTTAGACAAAATCTAGTGAGAAATCCCCCATCGAGATCACGGCTTCAAATTAGATAGCGACTTAGTATCAGAAGCAAATAGATAATGCTGAGAAATAGGCACAGAGTCCAATTGCACAGGCAGCACCCAGACATGGCTGACAAAAGTAGCCTCTTATTTTCTTCAGAGCTTCCCAGCATTCAAGTATTTCTCATATCAGCCTCAACCAACAGAGCTGTCGCCTGCTACTGCCTGCATTTCACCCAGCAAAAAACCAAGCTGGTCTGTTGTGTACAAGGCCACCTGCCATAAAAAAAATAATAATAAAATAAAAAACAGCAAAAGAAAAGCAAAATAAATAAATTTCTTTTCCCTGAATTCTGTAATATAATGTAGATTGGAGATGATTTATAATAAGTTGGAAGGCAAGTCTTTTCTTGTTGATGTTGAGATCTCATAGGGTATGGCAAGTACCCATAGAGCAGAACATGCAGTGATACAACATATACTTAAGGACATGATTATTATTCTTCAACACAGCTCAAATCTACCGTAATGTTGGATTTATTTATTTACTTATTTATTTTTGAGACCTTAATATGGTGCACGTCTTCCTATTTATTGACACACAATGCGGTAGCTCCTACTTACAGAAGGGCTGTTTTTCCCCCCGGCATTGCTCATTCAGTGCACATCAGATCTGCCACAGAAGGGAGGCAGTTAAGTGTCACTTATGCAATTAGGGGGTCTCTGCTCAGATTATTGCATAGAATCTACATTATAAAGAGAATCACAACGAACCACTTCCAGAATATCCATGCTTCTTTAACACTGTCAACCACAACCCCGGTATCTCCTGCAAAGAATGTGCATTGATACACACTAGCAAAGAAAATAAATAAATAAATGGCATTTGCCAGGATCAAAGCCACGACTATAATTTACAGCCTCCCAAATCCTGTGCTCAAACCCACAGACTCAATACTGAGCATTTGAAGCTCGCACTGACTTCGCTTTGATCACCGCTGCACACCAGAGCCCAGATGTCTGAACCGACACACAGAAAATGGAAAAACTCCCTATGAATAACAAGGAACTAAGACAGGCTCTCCACTTTGGCAGTCAGCACCTTCACCACAAAGGCTGGCTTTCTCTTCCTGAATACTTTCTTCTATAATTTGGAAGAATAGCTACATTCATTACATAGCATGAGTCAGAGTAACTTCTTGAACCAAGTCTCTCTTGTGCATGTTTTCATTGCCTAGCCTTTAGCACATTATTATTTCTTCTGGAAGCGGTGGGTTTGTTGTTGTTTTTAAGGAAAAAGAAAGAGGAGGAGAACAGAACAACTATTCAATCACGTGCAGCGGCCTCCTCGTCACTCCACTGCCATGTTAGCAGCACAGTGTGCACCCCAGCACCCTCACACACAGCTGTGCAGATGTGAGCATCTCCTCCCGAGCAGCGTGTTAATTACGCTGGCAGAAGTTTGTTAAGCCAGGAGGGAATTGATCTGTAAAACTGCATAATTAGCCCGGACAGAGCAGGGACATGGATACCGGAGCGTCAAAGGAGAAAAGGTTGTGAACTCCAACCTCAGCTCCGTGCCTTCTCTGTTCTAGGAGGTTATGGCTCCTTCTCCCTTTCAACACTGGAATCACAAACAACCAGCATAAATCCAAACTCAGGTTTCTCCTCTTCCGCCTGCCCGCAGATCCCCAGCGCAGGGTCTGCAGCTGCTGCAGGAGTGGCCTTTCAGAGCACTGCCCTTAGGGAACGCTCTGCTGCCAGGATCCTGCGGGCAGAGCAACAGCCATTTATCCTGCCTGCCTTTCGGCAGTAAGCCATCACAAGGAGAGCTCACTGAGAGGGGGTGGGACACGAATATCTGATAAATCCAGGTCCAGAGTCAAGCCATTGCTTTTTAAAATTTCAGATGTGTCAAGATAACAAAAGTTAACAATAGCACTTGACCGAAAGGAAACGTCACAAGAAATACAGCAGAGCTCAGCAGATTTCATTGGAGGTTCCCTGACGGTGATTAGTTTGTTGCTTTTGAAGATTAATCACTGTAGGTTTTATCAATTTGTTATGACATGAAAAAAAAAAAAAAAAAAGAAAGATGAATCAGAAAGCCAGCTAACGAGTGAAACAAAGCTGTAGCTGTGCTTATTCACGACATAAACAAATGCTAAGGGGCAGCACAAATGACTGTTTCTAACATTCGTAAGGTGGGACCAATTATGAAAGCTACATCCCGTATTAACATAACAGGACTTGCAAAACCATGAGACACAGTAAGCAAATAAAGCAAAGCAGCAGCCAGAGGCACATGGATCTGCAGTGGCCACGACTGCGAACAAATGATGCTGGGGTCAGACTGGGTACCAGAGGGATTTTGGCAGCACTGATGGCAGTAAGGTCCAAGAGCTTCTCAAAACAAAATCAATACACAAGTCCAGAGAGAAGCAGCGAATCAGAAAAAAACGGTCCTGATGGTCTTTTTTTGCTAGTTTTAACGAGCAAAACGCTGGCTGCACAAGGTAGAAATGCTGACAGTGCCTTTTCACAGCGGTGATGCACGTCACATTCCTCTGAAAACGAGAAGAGAGCCAAAACAACGCGAAAAGCATCAGTTCAGAAGGAGGACAGCCTTCCTCGCAGTCCTACGGGTAAGACCTTTTGACTTAAAGCAATTAAAAAAAAGAAAAAGGCAACAAACAAACCGCGAGAATCAAAACAACACATTTTTAAGCACGGATCAGGGACATTCAAGCACGCGCTCACATTCTACCCACTACCCACTACCCATTCTACCTACTACGGCTTCTTGCTTCCCGCGTTTAACAACTGAACCAGACCACAATTCAGGAATTGTTTGGTTGTTTTTTTTTTTCCCCCTTCCCTTGCGCTTGTTTCCCACTTAACGTACATCGGCGCACACGCACTTCAGCTCAGCAGCAATGCGAACGCATCTTATCGACGCGACGACGAACGCCTCGTGGCGGCCGCAGCTCCGCGCGCGGATACGGCGGCAGCCGGCGGTGATTCGACGGCACCCCCCTCGCCTCCCCTCACGCCGCGGGGTCAGCCGCGCTATCAAAGATGGATCCCGCTCCCGCATCCTCCGCTCAGGTACGGCACAGCCGCGCCGACGCAGCCCCGCTCCGCCCGACCCCGCTCCGTTTTAACGCCTCGCACAAACGGGGTGGCCGCTCCCCGAGGAGGGAGAGGATTGTCCTCAGGGACGGCAGGTCCGGTGCCATTACCTGAGGCCGCCGAGGCGGGGGCTCCTCCCGGCAGCGCCGCTCGCTCCGGCTGCGGGCGGGTGGCGGCGGCTGCCGTCGGCCGGCTCCTCAGCAGCAGCAGCAGCAGCAGCAACGCCAGGAGCAGGGAGGAGGGCGGCCCGCGGGTCCCCGGCATGGCGGGCAGCCCGCGGGCAGCGGAGGAGCATCGCGGGCGAACACCGCACCGGGAGCTCCGGCACCGACCGCCCCTCCGCTACGTGCCGGGGCGGGGCTGCATTAAGGGGCGGGGCTGGGGATGCGGCGTTCCGTCCGCGCACCTCTGGGGATGGGCGCCCTGCCGCGTCCCGGGGCGTCCTTACGCCTGAGCCCAGCCCGTCGTGTCGCAGTTGCCCGGGAGCAGAGCCAGCGGCAACGAGGTGAAACGGCTCCGGGCAGCAGCGCCGGGGCCTCACCGCCCTCTGACTGAGCGGTGTCAGTCATCTGCTGGGCCAGGTGTGAGGATTTCGTGCCAGCACCGGCGTGGCCGTGCCTTGATTTCAGTCAGGGGGGTGCTGAAGCTTTTCCGTGCGTTGCTTCAGTAGTAAACAAGTTTCCTCAGAAGGTACGAAGCTGCTTTGAAACCTACTTCCCTTTAATTAAATTTAGAAGTAGCCAAACAATGCTCTTTATTTCAAACACAGCGAGAAGCCAGGCCAAACCTGGTGGTGTTCAGACCTCAGATTTCTTCTATGTAGAGGAGGAGGAATGCAACAGAATTACAAGCTGTGGAAGAACATTTTTCTCCACAGGTTACAGTGCGTACTTTCTGGGGATTTTTTAACAAGCCTAACAAAAATTAGTATATTTTTCTTATAATTGCAAGTCATTCTGTACAGTACAACATATTTGTTTAATTGGCATTAACAATGACTTCATAGAGATTTGGGGCTGTCACTGAAAATGCTGTCTTGTTACAGTTGCTGAGTTTGCTGAAAAATATGATTTCAGCCATCGTGCCTTATGGACAAACTGTGCTGTGGTGGGAAACTTACAGCTGCCTCAACAGGTAAGGTCCACTACTTTTCTTTACAATAGTTTGAGTACACTGGGTCTCCCTCTTCATTAACACCAAAAAATACATCCTGTGGAAAGTATTTCTTCTGAAGGGATCTTTGTTTGAACTAAGCAAAAGGGCACAGAATGCAACCATCATTTGCAGGTTAGGAGCTCTCTAGCAGCTCACAAAGAGGAGAGATTCTTGCTTTCTCAGAGCCCCTGTGTCCAGGTAACATCCTCTTAACTAGCTTCCTATTCAACTTTTTATCTGGGCAAAGAAAAGGGGCTTGCTTCCGTGCCATTGTATGTTCAGAGAAAGCAAGGGGATCCACAGAAAACTAACTAAAGGCTGTAAGTAATTTGTTTCCTTTGTTATCATCCTTTGCATCAGATATCGATATATCTGATGAAGGGTGCGTGGTACTGGGTGAGCATGGATCAAGATGTTCATTTCTAAGTATTTGGGCTCTTAGAAAAAGAAAAGATAGACCAAGTTCAATTGGAGATGGATGGTCTAACCCATTTGCAGCTGCAACATTTTAAATGTTGATGGTGTGAATATGCATAATCTGTATTCAGTTCTGAAACAAATCCATTAAGCACATGGTAGGAGATGATATTGTTGCAAACAGTTCACAAAAGGAAGTATTCTATGGAAATTTGGTGCTGGTAGTGCATTTAGATAAACTTCTGAAAAGGCACTTGCACACCCTAGAAAGTACAAACAACCTGAAGTTCAGAAAATAAGAAAAATCACAATCAGATTTACAGTTTCTTATCCAAACTTTCTTTTTAAACAAGATTGATATCTGATAGGAATTTACTTCACCTTCCTCAGTATTTATTTGAGGTAACATGTCCTGCAGAAACTTCTGCAGTCTCCAGAAGCTGGCCTCATACTTTAAAAAATTTGAATAGGTTACAAGATATCTGCACATCATTAACCACTGAAGGGATGTAACATGGCATCTGGTAATACTTTGTCAGAGGCTGAAAAGCCTGTACAAAGGAACACAAAATGTAACTGCAGATATCTAATAGAAGTAAGGAGCAGACATGGTCTGCATGTGAAGTTGTAAAAATGAGGTATGTATTTTTAGCTTCTTACATTTATGTGTTTTTACAAACGTGTTACACATTTGGGCCCTACAAGGTTGGTCCTGGCAAGTCCTCCACACCTGTGAAAGGAGGTAATGGCTCAGCACCCAGTGTGCGGAAGGTTTATCTGAAAGATGCAATAAAAGATTGTTTCTGAAATACCTTGTGTGTGTGACTATGGCCTTCTGAGAGCACTAATCCTATCTCTGTGATAGGTTCATACAAATACTCAAAAAAACATCGCAGTTATCACCACAGTCTTGAATTACTTGAACAGGTAATTTTAAAATGCCTTTATATGTGCTTATATTTATTAATATAGCAATAACTTAGAAACCCAGAGCATGTGAAGCAGTATAGTAGAGTTGGAGATAGTAGAGTTCTGTTGATGTAAATAACCTCAAGACATGGACCATCATTTTCTTTGAGGTGATTATGGCATAAGATGGAAAAACATTGAAAAAACACTGTTCCCACATTGCTCTTGTCATTAAATTAAAGCTCTTGTCATTAATTTCTTAATCATGCATTGTTTTGGAACTGTTAGATAGATTATATATATATATATAATCTATCTATTTGTGCTGATAACTAATTGAAGCTATCCAAAACTAGGCCTGCATTGGCTGCACCTTGTACTGATAGAACACTCAGAAGCATGTTTTGATTACTGTAATATTTTGTACGTGCTTTAACTGTAGCTGTTGTAAAGGCACAGAATGCTATTAAAACATAACTACCAGTATTTCATTATTTCATTGTCTTTTGGCCAACAAGTTCTCTACTCACAATCCAGGTAACCCAGTTTTGGAGTTTTTCCTCAAGCATTCACAAATGCCAACATTTAGTTCTTAAAAAAAAAAAAAATGCAATCAGTGGAAAGTAAAAGTGTATACCTTTATCATGACACGAGGTATTTACTCAAGGATGATTGTTATTTAGACTGTAATCCTTAGATAAAGTTAGGCTAAGAACACAACAACAACAACCAAAAACAATAATTCTGAGACTTTTCCTGAACAAGGAATGAAACATTTTCTACAACGATGCAACAGCTACAAAATTTGAGTTACTTTTGGTACAGAGAAATTCCTGTAAGAAAGCTGGAGGTTTTTTTTGTGACGAGAAAATTATTTCTGACCAGATTCTCGTGTTTGCTTGTGGTTATGAATTCTTTTGGCTTGAAATTAATCTACAATGTTTTAGCAGAAAATGTAGAGGTTATGTAAATACGACCTTCTCATGGTTAGTATGTAAAGATGGTTGTAAATCTATACAATGAAATACTTGAAGGTAAATTAGATATATATTCTTTTAAATAATATAGGGAAAAAAAAAACCAAAACAAAGAAAACCACATTAGTTAAGAGGTATTTTATTCCAAAATTCTTAACATCAAAATCAATTCAAAATACTTTTTTTTTTTCAAACAGGTTACCCAGCAATATTTTGAAATTGAATACACATATAGAAAAATACAACCTAATAGAATCAATTTTCAATTAAGATGAAAAGAATGCATTGAAAAGTAAACCATCGCTTAATAGCTATTTTTGATATCAGTACAAAATTACTGTGCTATAATACCCACATTTTTTTTGCAAGGTTTATAATTTAATAAAAATAAGGTGACTTCAAATGTATATTGCTCTCTTTAAATGTACCGAAGACCTTGGAAACAAGTTCATAGTTACTGAAAACATTCCCATTCATTACAAATATTTACTACATAACTAAGAAATCCAAAACGCAGCAGTCTCATTAGTATGTTAATTTTCTGCCTGTGCAAACAATGCTATAATGATTTAATGCACGAGCAAAAAATCAATGCAAAGATTCTATTATCAAGAAATACAACCTTACATTTTCAACATATTTATATCACAGCAAATACCGTTTGCCTTCCTGGACTAGAAAGGGCCACCTAAATCTGAAAACATCTTTTGAAGATGTATTTGAAAATTTTGAAATGCTACATCAGTTCTTCATTTACTTTACAAAAGCCAAAGGTCAAGTTATTCAATCTTAATGAAGGATATCTGGAGAGGTCACTGAGTGTAATGCTAAGTTCCTTGGGTTATTATTTAAAACTTTTACACAATGGAAAAAAAAAAAGACCAAAGTTCTATGAAACAGCAGTAGCACTACAGCCTCAAATCCATTATTGTACAGGTCCTAGTCATGTTTTGAAGAGTGGACTCAAAGAATATTGTACCAATTTTCAATAATTCAACATTTAGTAATGGATGCCGTTTAGAATATAAATCTTGTTTCACCCAATGTGGGTGGATCAACATCTTTCTACACCATTCATTTCTCATGTCATGACATCACACTAGTTTTGTTCAAGTTCTTAAAAATATTGACCACCGCAAGTCAAACAACGCTACATCCCTTCCTAGATGAACAAAACCAGACATCTTGGCAGTGAACTAGTTCTGATCATGTTGTATTGCACTTGGGAATGAGAAGCGAAAGATTCTGTACCAAAGAGCTCAGATCCCACTCCCATCCATGAGAACGTAGAGCTCAGCATGGAATCATGCTCCTATGCGTGCCATCTGTTTCTAATACAAGGCCACTGCCGCTACTTATGGGTTCGTCCCATTGCTCAAGTAAGCAAACAAAAAACTCTGCCTTTACCGTAATGCTCATCTGTAGTCTGCCAACTACTTTTTATACTGGACTTCCATTTTCATTTCATAAACTCCTTTATTTTGTCTTCCTCGTTATCTGCCAACAACATTGAACGTAAAGAGTATAATTGGAAGGCAACTGCAGTGAATTTCAGGTTTTCTGTCATGTCGTTGGACTATGGAATAGGCCTTGACATAGACCAAAGGAAAAAAAAAAAAATCAACTGGATTTTCACCAGTGTAATGTTGCTCCATTGCTGACCATTTGGGATGGTATGGGATATATCAGGACCTATGGATAACCATCAGCAGAGTTCAGTGTTGCAGAAAATTCAACTGCAACATGAATCCTTTGAAGGACCAAGAGCACGCTGATTACTGCTAAAATATTTTTTAAATACTCATGAGAGTTTAGCTAAATGACTATCTAACCATGGGCACAAATTTAGAAACATAAAAACATTGAAGCCTTTGCTTGGAATAAACACATATTTGTTTTGTTTCGTTTTTTTAAGAAAATACATGTATAATAAACTTCAAGAGTTTCATAAGCATTATATGAATCTAAGATCCATATGTCAATCAAAATTTAGAACAGTGGGACAAGTAAAATGATGAACTTGGTACTAACCCTTACATCTTTCAAATATTTCAATTTATGTTAATAAATGTCTGACTTTGAAGTCATGCTTAAACAAAAGCTATCTCAATTTGGTAGTTTTTCTTGGAAGAAACAACCTTTCAGTTACATTCTCCTCTTTACATTTTCTAAATATTGTCAGGTATTATACCAGACAATATGCATTTATAAATGTAAATCACCTTTTATTATGCATCATCAGATGCTGCAATAATTGTAAACTGGAGCAGTTATAGGATTTCATATTTCATTATAAAAGATATAGCACTTGATAATGTTTCCATTGGCTAAAGAATTATTTAATTGCTGATACATAAAAATTATACTTCTGAAATGTAACTCTCTCAAAAGAAGACTGAAACAATTATCTGATACAGTATTTTTGTTGGCTTTTTTTTTTTTTTTAATGCAGTATGCATCTTATCTGCATTAGTTTTGACTCAAGGACATTCATTTCATTCCAAAATACATTTTAAAAATTTAAAAGTTTTAACGTGCTATAAGAATACATTAATGCCTGTACACCACTATAAAATTTGTAGTGACACAAGTGCGTATGTATTTTCTTTAACTTCACTACCAAATTTAAGATGCAAAAATCAAAGACTGCCTGTATGTCCCTTCAGAAAAGTGGTCTGTTCAGAAATGTCCTGAAAGAATAATGTCACTTTAAAGTGAATTTGGGATGTTATATCTATTGACATTACCTGTATGCTCCTTTTATATATGCTATTTTTCTGTCTTTAACTATATTTATCACATTGGAAATTAATGGATGTGGGAGAAGTAACTATTTGCATTTATTCTCAAATAGAACATCAGAAAATAAATCATTTAACTAAGTCTTTTATGCAACTTAAGTAAATGGAAGAAACTTTCCATAGCTACAGTACATGTACCAGCAAAATGTACCTCTTTATCTTGAAGAACAGCAAAATGATTTTCCAGTTGCCACAGTAAAATTAAGACATAGTTAGCACTGACATTAACAGGGCTACAAAAACCCTTCCACATCAGCTGAAGAGATCTTGACCACGTTTTGTTGTGTTTTGTTTTTTTTTCTCCTCATCTCCTTATAGTGCCTAGACATGCAAGTAGTCTAAATAATTTCAAGTCAACCTGATACGTACATGTAAGGAAGAAACACACAAGAATTAGAGCTATTGATCTGTCTGGCAGTCCCTTAAACCTCTTAACCTACTAAGTTTAAGACTGGGAAAAACAATCTTCTTGCACATAGATAATTAATTGACAAGGTGTGAAAAATAGAAGCTTGTGTAAGTAACTATAGTTGTATTTTATAGAAGTCACATTTTGAGGCTAGGATCAAAGCCTGACTCCCAATTCCTTACTATATTACTAGTAACATTACTAGAAGCAAATGCAAAAGAATGACCTTTGTCACAATAAAGACCTGGAAAATTCAGTGAAAACAGAATTTTGCCTTATATTCTCTCAAATAAACTAATTAGATCTGAGTAGCTTGTTCAGAATATAAACATGTACACAGATAATATGCAAGCCAAGATGTGATATACAAACTGGCCCTCACAGCCTTTTTATTGTCTCCCTTAACTCAAATGCCTTCATGGTCTAGTGAGTAAAAATGGACTTAACAATGAAAGCCATTTCTCAGAAAGGAGGCAGAAATGAGTCAAATCAAAGTGTTCATTTCAGGTAATTCTGGGTTCACTGGGCATTGCAGCATTTATGGGAGAGATGCAGATGTGAATGAAAACCACAAATTACAAAATGAGTTTTTTGTCCCTATAAGATTTTTTTTTTTTTTTTACACTGAAATCACATCAGTACGATTAGAGAAGGAATGTTTCTTTCTGTATACAGCTGAATTCTTTTTCAGAATAGAGAATAAACAAATCTCGCACAAGGCAGCTTTGTACCAGTTGAAGTATGTTCTCTCTAAGATTTGTGCAACACAGCTACGTATACGAGCCAAATGCCTGCTTGATTTGCACTTACTCAAATGCATACAGACTTTGTACGTGCTCTCGTAAGTATACGAGGCTTCACTTTACTGGACCAGTAATGAGAGAATTAAGCTAAGAATAACAAAAAAACAGTGGCTTGAACCCACTCACATTATTGTATGTATATAAACCAGTGATATGAAATAGACTCTCTTCTGGCAATGAAATGTATTGAACATAATTAAATATCTTTTCTGCAGTCGAATGTACAATGAATGAGTGAATTGGAACAAGCCAACTCAACCTTCTCTTTTAAAACACTTTCACTTTGCCTGCTATACTCTGCTTCATTTGACAATCTCGCTACTCTCTTAGGGGAGGTGAAAGCGAGGCTAATGTACTGATGTCATCTAGATATATTTGGCTGGCACATAGCATAGTTTAAATCATCCCTGTTATCACTATTATCCTACTCTTGGATGTAGTCAACTATGGAATGTGAGAATTATTAACATCTTCTCCAGGGCGCATCAGGTCAACTGTCACTCAGGTAACCAACCTCCATTGCTTTGCCAGAAACTGTAATCCAGCCCAAGTAATATACAGACTCAGACTCTAAACCCTGTGGAGGTTTCATCTTTGGAGAAAGGTTTTCTCATCAGATGTGTCTGTGGGCAGCCATGGTCCAAAATCTTGTCCCTGGTCATTCCTAAAAGGAACCATGCTGCCAAGACAGTGTGGATCTTACTGCATAGAAATACATAGCACAGTCTTTGGATCTTGCCCTGAATATTTTTTGCTAGGTCCCACATAGAAAGCACATCATCTCCAACCCCCTATCCCTTCCCATGTTGTAGACTCAACCCCTTTCGTAAGGGACCTCGAGCCTAGAGAACAGTATCTGAAGCATCTAGAGGGAAAGCTCAAGACAAATGACCAGACAGGAGAGCAGATGAGAGTGCACAATAGGCATCACATCTGGGATTCCACTGAATAATCTTTCTTGTATTGTTTGAGCAAGAGGAAAATCCCCAGCAGAGTTAATGAGTCAAGGAATATTGCTGAATTTTGTGAAACAAGCTGTGGTCATTTTTGTGCAACTAGCTTTCAAGAGTTGGGAAAGAAACTGTAGTGTACAAAAACAAGTAGCTATTGAAACAACATGTAATCTTTCAAGTATCTATAGAAGCTGTTAACTTCAGCCTAATAAAAGGAGTCTGTGTAGTAGTTCATATAAGATCAGTCTGGTAAAAACATGTCTCCTGCATCCCAATAAGCAAACTCATAGCACTATATTTTACTTAACAGTTTTCACACACAAATCAGTGCAGATGTGTTAGTCACATGTATGGACAAGATTAATACAAACAAGAGGATTTAAGTATATTGCTCTTATTATGTATGTGCTGATGTCTTCTGACACCATCATCCTTGCAGTCATGAGTGTTTTTTTCCTTAGGGGGAAAACCTGTATTTGTAACTAAGATGTAGGCATTTTAAGGTTTTAGAATGTCTTACAGATAAAACTCTGCTTAAGCTTCTGATGTTCCTTCCCCATTCTCGTGTGGTTGCAGCTGTTCTCTTTCTTGTTCTTCTTGAGGCGGTCTCACACGTTTGAAAAAGCCCATCTGTAATTCAGAAAACAATAGAGAAATTGAACCGTGTGATTTTCAAATATACACACATCCTTTTCTTTCTGCATCTTGAACAGATTTTACCTTATCAGTTATTGATTCTTTTTTCCTGCCACTCACTTTCACTTGATTTTTTTTGACCTCTAAGGCCAATGAATACCAGATACAGACATAAACCGATTATTTCAGCACAATCACAGACATTCTCTTTTTAGTATTGAACTTCTTCCTGACAAAGCAGAAAAGTTTTTATGGCTAACTATAAAGTTAACACATTCAGTTCACCAGGAAAACAAGTTATTTCTGCAAGCTGCTGCTACTATTTCAAGTAATACATCACTGGTACTGAAATCAACCCCTAAGTAAACAATACTGTACTTACTCTGTACATAACGAGCACTAGAACAGCCAAGAGCAATAATCCTGCTAGGACAGCTAAAATTATAACCCACACTGGCACAGGCATAGGCTGTGGTTGAATGCCCCATGTAATATTTGTAGTAACCTAATAGAAAAACACAATAAAAACACATTTCGCACAGCGGTTGAATAGTGAATTCATTCATGCATTTTAAGTACTGCTTATCTGGTTTCTATTGTAATTAAAATAATCTTAATCCAGCACAAATTAACTTTTCACTCCAGTGTGAGTAAGCAGCCATAGAATAGTGACAAAAAGGCTTCAGTGACCCAAATTTAATAGGATTTTCAGGAGTTGTTTGTGTTTTTTTCCCCCCTTCAGTCAGTGCTACCATGGCAACGTGTACTGAGAATCACCAAGGATTATGGAACACAACTCCAGGGTTTTGGAAATGTTTTGAAAATTAGAGAAAAATTCTTCACTGCTTTTCTTTTCTTTTCTTCCCCTAAAAAGGTAAAATTCCTTGGCAGGGGGGATTTCAACTCCAGAAGTTCCAGGAGCTAAAAAGCAGTTCATAGAAGTCATTGGGAACTATACTGCAAAATAAGCCAAGGTCCTTTTTCAGCTCCTTTACACTATAATGCCAACCAAAAACTTATTCTGGCAGCCAAATGGAGTGACCCATATCTTTCTTCCTGTTTGCACCTTGTCTCCTTTCTCTTTAGCCCTGTCTAGGGCACAGATGGTCTTCAATTTCACACATTATAATATAATCAAGACCCAATACTCACACTTTTAAGTGCTACTACAGAAAAGCACAATTTTCAAAATTAAATGTTTCTGTAGCAAAATTGCTGTTAACAAGAATGCTTAGAACTCTTCACCATCACTTTTCTCATTTTTCAGTTAATTCTTTAAAGCTACAAATAGTGTTAAGTCTAATTTTAGCACAAAATGTTCCCGTTATTCTCAACTGTACGTATGATTCAATGTATGAATCAAATATTTGATACAATTAGAATTAAACCAAGCCACAAACAGCTATTGAACAATCATTTTTTGTATCGTTCACAAAATAATTATTTTTGTTAACTCAGGACTGATGTGACTTACCACTGTAGAATTGTGAATATCTTCAAAAGAAAGGTTCTTATAAGGGAACTCTATAACATTGAACGAAGCAGATGATTTAAGGGAATAGGAGTGATTCTGATTTTCTTTCTACACAAGAAACACACAATTAGCATTGTGCATATAAAATCACTTAGTGTGTTACAGAAGCGGGGACATACTGTTACTTACATTCATGAAAGTTTGGGTCCAAAGTCGTGATTTTAGATAAAGTATTGCACTCTTCCCCCTCTCCAGGTGGCCAACTTGGCAGACTATCTTTAAACAATCAGCATTTCCACAGCCCTGTGCATGAAAGAATAGAAATGATATGAGAAAGATGAAAGCATTTGAATATTTGTTAATGACTTTATTTATATAGATACTCATTCTCTTTTCTAGGCAATGCACCATTAGTTATTTAAGTAAGCTATTAAATGAAGACCAATTTTAAATGACTACTGACAGTGTTCAATAAGTTCACATTCAGAAAAATGCTACTCAAGCCAGTTCTGCTGTTTTGGATCCCGAAGCTGAAACTTCTGTCAGTAGATTGAAGATAATTTCTTTATCTACATACGTATGAAAAAATTTCTGCAGGCTAAAGGGCATTTCTGATCAATTTACATTTACATCCTCCGCGTTTGTTTCACTGGGAAAACTCAGGCCTAAGTAACTGCAACTAGTAAAACTACACTTTGCTCTTCAGTCTTGTTTGACTCACTGACCTAAACTGTAAGCTACTCCTCATAGCAAAGACGGTGAATACAGCACTCATCTGCTTCTGTTTTACCTACGTTGCCTGTCTTCCTTCTATGATCTACTGATTATCACATTCAAGAAATAGCAGAATGCAGAATTATGGCACTGAGTGTCTGGAGTTCTGTTTTTGAAGGCATCAAAATTAGAACAGCACAAATCTGCAGCCACACACATCGTTGGATGGCTACAGTGGGAATGATGTACACACGGGGGAAAATAAGAACAAAACCCATCACACAGCTCCTGAGAATATGAATCTTTGTCTGTTATCCTTTAAAATACAGAATGAACTCCAGCTTGTTTTCTGAAACAAGGCTATGTCACACAGAGCTTTCCTCTCTCCATTATAAACCAACATACTATGGATATATCAATGTTAAAAGCTTACCAAGGTTTGCACGTCTCCTTCAATGGCAGTTAAATCCCTCCGACTGATACGATGATTGCGATTATCTTCCCTGCTAAATGTTTCATTCTTTTCATCCTCTTTAGAAGCAGAAATCTGCAGAAACCAAGGAAGCCCAAGCAATAATTCTCACCTTTAGATAATCAACAACTTGAAAGTTCAGTTAAAAGTTCAAGAAAATAATAGAACTTAACAGGTTTCCTCCTCTTTCTGTCTTAGTGAAGCTTTGCATTACTTCAGAACCTGCTTTCAGCTATAGCTGTTGTTAAAGCATTACTCATGCCATTTCTAGGCCACTGCTAAATTTCTACTAAGATTTAACAAAAAGCCTTGAATAACTTAATTTTTCAACTAAAAACATTTTCAAGTGCCCAATGAACATAAAAATACTTAGATGGCAATTAAATCTGATTTTGTGATGTTCTATAAAGTATTTTTCCTCGTCATTTCAGATTTCTTAGTTCTGAAAAAATAGCACTGGTATGGTATTGATGTACCTTATCACTGTCCATGTGTACACAGACATACAACAGAGACGTAAAAAAAACATAGAATAAGTTTATTCCAACCTGGGAAAAAGAAGTTTCTTCTCTGTTCTGTTCTTTAGAAGCTACTTGTTTCAATAGGGCTTAAGTATATGTTATTTTCTCCAGCAGAACACAAAGAGACTAAGCAACAGAAAAGCTACTAAAATTAAAAATAAAGCAATTCTGTCAAGAAACAAAGCCTAGAAAATTTACATGAGTAGCCCTGAATTACGTGGAATAATTTTCAAGCTACATTCAACATAATTCAATTGCTTTGGACTTATAAGTCAGATAATATGGCCTTCAAGAAAAAATCAAAAGGGAATCTGGCACAAATTTATCTTTAGGTTGGCAATCTGTTATCTACCTTTTATTTTTATTTCACCTGCCATGTACATTAATAAGTACCATCAAACACTGTGATCTTGCTCCTCAGCAATGGAGGAACACTCAACTCAGTGTGTTAGATATTTTGATTCAGGTCTTTTTAGCGTCTTTCCAAATAAGCAAACATATTTCATTTCACTTAAACAAAAAAGAAAGTACCATATACCTTAATTTTCAATGGATTGATCTCCATATCAGAAGTGCAGTTCATGGGACCGTCAATGTCATACTGAACAATATACAACAGTGTATAGTTTTTGTATTTGTAAGGCCACTGCAGAGTCATCATCACCTTGCTGAAAGCACTTGGGCCATTGTTTCTTAGCTGATTATGAAAATAAAACTTACATATGTAAAATAATCCATATATATATATATATAAAAATAACAGATACAGTTTATATATAATACATATAATGCATACATTATACACACACACACACACACACACAGTGGTTAGTTTATATTTCAGCCACAAATGATACTGACATGAAGGTTGCTACCCCCAGCAACTTAAAGCAATAACATCAACAACTTTACCTAAAAATGGTAACTGAACTACAAGTCCCGCAGCAGTTAAAACTTGAAATTATTTCTGTAATACGATGGGGAAAAAAACTTCCAAGGAAAGCTTTTGAGAATTAATTTTTTCTCCTTGAGGCCATATAGTTTTTGTAGTGTCATCATGAATCACAGCTTCTATACATGTCTCAGCCAAGATACTCTGAGCACAGATAACATACACCCCTAAGTTTCTTTAGATAAATGGTCTCTTATAAGTTCAAGAATTTCACTTCTCATATTCACACAGCTCTCTCATTTTTGTTTAATTAAACTATCGAGATTTAAGCTGTGATCATTCTTTTAAGGAAGTTTTAAATACTTAAAATTGTTCAAGACTTTCACAATAATGATTCAGAACAGTTGGAATACTAATGAGAATACTAAATAATTTACAGCTATGAGTTATTTTCTGAGTTCAAAGTACTTCAAATATTTTATCTAGATTTCAAAGGGCTAGAAAAATCTTACAGACAATAAAATACGTGTAATGAAGTTATTAAAAAAAAATTCTTTTGTATTTGGCCACTTCTGTTACTGTAACTGCAGGCATTCCAACCCTTCTTGCAGATACTACTTATTAGCCCAGCATAATTAAGTCTTTGAGAAAAAAAAAAAAGATAATCCAGTTAATCAGAAGGTTACACTGAAGATTATTTTATTCTCCTTTATCACAGAACTATGTAACTGAAATTAGTAGTAACTGCATACCTCATAGATATGCTGAACTAGAGGCCCTATATCATCTTCTGTTTCTGGATTCTCCTTGGGCTGCCAATTTGCAATAGGAAGGAATATGTGATCAGGAGATGACACGCTAAACAGTGGAGCAAACAATTAGTTATAATCAATTATGGAACATAAAATGCAGTTCTCCAGAACATCTCAAAAAAAAAAATCAACATGCCTAAAATACAATCTGCAGTTTTTTTCAGCCTCTATGTTCAAAAACTACATTGCACTTCTGCCAAATACTTGTAAAATAAGATCAGAAAATGAGTGTAATAGAAATCAAATAACGTGACAAGTCAGGAATATGAGTTAACTAACTAAGCAAGGAGATTTTATAGCTTTTAGCTATGGAGTATATGTTTGATAAGTAGAAGGAATGAAGGTTAAACGGAGTCATGATAATATTAATACCATGCTTAATATTGAAGATGGTGAAGCCACTGCAAGTTTATCTTTAAAAAGATTTTGAACTTTAGAAAAGGCTTATGGGGGAAGAAAGCAATCTGGAGAAGTGTGTGCCACTATGAAAATGAGCTGTGTTTCCCCTCCAGCACACCCCCTACCTCCCAGAAATAACAGAAGCATAACAATCATTTTTTTAATTCGCTTTGCAATTTGTCAGAATTATTTAAGATTGGCAAGTCCAAATTGTGGCTGGAGAATGATACGTTCTTAATGATTAAAAACTCCTTAGGATTTCGTGAAAAATAACACAGACCTGAAAGAAATATTACTGAATTATAAAGAAACAAACACATAATGCTCACTTGAGGGGAAAAAAATATATATATAAATATATATATATATATATATATAATATTAAAATAGTATCAGCTCTTACCCTCTAATTTCAACAGCTGCTGAAATGGCAAGGTCAACCTGATAGAATGCTACAGGACTGAGATTGTCAAACAGATTGGAACTGCAAAGAAAATTGAAGTGAATTTGTTAAAAGAAATGAACTAAGTATTAAAAACAAATATACAAATGAAAAAAACTTTAAAGTGATTGGATGTAACATCAGAATATGACCCCTGAACCACTGTAGAAGAGCAGATACATTGAACTAAAAGAGCAGACAACCAGATGGACCCCAAAGTAGCATGGTAGATAGCTGGCAGCAAGACTATGTCCAAGCTACTAATACTTTTCCTCTACGCAGTGTTCTTCCAAAGCCAAGACCAAGAGAAGAGAAGTATTTGTAGAATAACATTAAGACTGAAAGAGACAGTGTATTTAAAAAATAAATAAATAAAAATTAAATCACACCATTGTCAGGTAAAAATAGCGAAGTATGCCCTTGAGTCCCAGGATGCTGACTAGGGTAACCTGATGAAAAAAAATTTGGGTTTTGGAGAAAGGAGGGAGGAAACAACTTGGTGATAGCACCTGAACTCTGAAGAGCCATCTAGCCTCAAAGCACTCTGCTCTGAAGATTTGTAGCGTAACAACTGAAAACAGTAGTCTTGTGTCTTCTGACGACGGGAATTCATCCTGTCTGGTGTACTCACAGACGTGTTCCAAAAAGATAAGTTGATATTTCTCTTCTACAACATCTTATTACATGCATTGTTTTACAATTTTATGATATTAAGTTAGCCACCTTTCTCAAAAGTTCTTTAATACTTTAGAGTTGGATGTGGGAACATGTAGTGGAAATAAGTCAGATCTCATAGCTAGGTATGGAGAGATGACAATGAGTGGTAGTCAGAGGTTGTTTAAGGAAATTGCTTTCATAAAAGGTGGAAAACATGACAGGAACTTTCTCTTCCACCGGAAGAGGAGCAGGACTTGAGCAATCTCACATAGAAATTCTTTACTGACTTTTACTCTCCTAGAGAAGGATGGGTAATTACTGCTGGTCATTTAAGGGTGAAGACAGATGCCCCAAACAAAATTGCTTTAAGCAAAGAAACAGAGTCACATTTTACTGTCAGAGCTTACTATCTGCTGGAAAAGGGGGAGAAAATTGAATAAACAGCAATCAAAGAGATGTTTAATGCTGCCACAAACTTCGATCAGTATGGCAAACCACTGTATCATTAAAACAGAATTCCAGGCTTAAAGCTACTTAACTCCTGTAATTGAAAAATGAATGTCCACGAGAATTATTTATTTACAGCATGTTAAAAAATGAAACCCTTAATTGAGAGAGGGGAAAAAAAGGACCTGCTCCACTATAGGGAAAAACAAATACTACACATCTGTGTGTTTAGTTAAGCAACAGAAAACTGAGTATAAAGATTCCCATTGATCAGATCTCCAAATATTGAGTATTGTCAGTAGATATAAATTCATATTTATATACTACATATTCAAATGCTGTGCATCTCTTGTGATTAAGAAAACCACTAAATACTTCGTTCAATTTAATTTTTAGACTCTTTTACACTGGCTACTGTATAACACAAAATGTTTCACTGCATATTGCATCTGCTTAGGCCACTACGGGCATTGCCTTTTCAAAAAGACTTACATCTCTCATCCTTGAAATACATAAAATTTGAAATTCTGGTTTTAGATCAGAAGCAATCAGGCACACTCACACTAGTCTTAAAACAGGTCTGGAAACTCAGACAAAAATTATACTGTGACACTACAGTAGTGTCAGGAGATTACAGCAAGTACAAAAAATGCAGTTTGTCTTGAAACACTTCAAATTATTAAAGCAGCAATATTAAAACAGCAAATTGTGCCATGGCCTCCGTGAAAGTTGTAAGCAAAAGAAACTACATTCAACTAGAACACTCAATCTTTCCCGTATTTTAAAAACCTTAATTCATAGAACAAAGTGTAGTTTTTAAAAATATTACCAAGCAAAGACCACACAACTGTCCCAGCATGAATCCATAACTGCTCAGTTCACGGTCTGTATACTCAGCCCATTATCTACCAGGCAACATGCATATTCACAGATTTCCATACCTTCGTATTTGCAAGTCAAACTTCACAGAGGTATCCATTTCAGATTGCTGGTGCACACTGAAACGCAGGCCAGCCAATAGCTTTAGAAAAAAAACACCATGGTTCAGTGGAAGTAAAATAAAATACAAAGTAAAAGTTCCTTAGTACTGTTATACTACAGTGAAATTGCTTGAGCATGGGGTCATAAAGAGAACACAATACAGAATTGGCAAATAAAATGTGTCTGGTTCATCACAGCAGTAAACATTCTCCTCTCTCTATAGATTTCTGTCGATCCACAAATGCTGTAAAACAGAAATATGTGGTGTACATCATGCTCACCTTGCTTCAGCTATTTTTACACATAACTGAGTATCATATGTGTTACAAAAATTGCTGTGGTCTGAAGAACAGGGCACAGTTTAACAGTTCAAAATTCACAGTTCACAAGGTCAGTGCACAACAGTTGCTTTGATACTTGTGCAGTTCAGGTTGGTATACGCTGAAATACTTTGGAAATAGCATTTGGTCATCTGTACAAGATGCTTCTTGGAAGAAAACACTGTCAAAGCATTTATAATATTAACTGATTTTCACTTTATTTCCTCAGAAAAACTAGACATAATATCTTAATATCTGACAGGTACCGCTAATTGTTTTTGAATTCCTTCAGTTTTGGCTACATTTGATTGAAGTGCAGAGTTCTCAGCTAGACAAAATACTGTCTCAGACTTGACAGAAGTAGACAGAAGCAATATTCATTTTCCGTAACAAAGAGAAGGGCGTATTATGAGCTAGCTGTTTATTACATACCAAAAAATTAGTATTTGGTAAATCTAGATTCACAAGGGACCAAAATGCATTAGTTCCTCTGTTCACTGAATGACATATTTTGAGTTGCATCGAAAAAGATCAAGAACACAAACACTCCTTTCGGACTTCAATTTCCTTGAGAAATTGAAACCAATTTCCATTGAACTAACCAAACATGGGTAGCTAGATGGCAGCTCGATTTCATCTGAACCTCCTGTCAGTAAACATCCTGTTCAAACACTACTTGTGATTAAGAAAAGCACCAGCTGCCCTTCTGCCTGAACTACTAAGCACCTGTTGGACCAAACCTCACCTTAGTTCCTGCTTTCATGGGATTTCCCAGGTCACAAACCACCATGCGAGTTTGATTCTCAGTTTTAAATGCACATGACAGTCTTGCTAAAGCCTGCAGTAAAATAAAAAAGATTAAGGAACATCATTCTTTACATCTTGACATCTCTTTAACAGGCCAGAGAAGAGTGCTAGATGTGCTGCATTAATTTTAACACGATTTCTCCGTCGTAACATAATCAAGTGCTATAAATTCAATGAAATCTGAATATTCAAGTTTGCAAGGACGCAAATGTTGCTGAAGTGAGACAGATGCTCTTTCCAAGGTTATCAAAGGAGAAATTCAGTACTCATGTTGAATAGACCTGATTATTTCACTGATCTAGAGCATTTTTCCACTTAATTCTTTATAACCTATGTGAATAAACTTTGGCAATCAGGGAAGCATTAAAACTCTCTGCAGAAAATACAGATTGGAAGGCAAAATAACATGAATACTCACTAGCTTACTCAACAAGAGATGTTAAAGGAGCTATCAGATTTTGGATATATTTAAATCTGAATGGCTACCATTTATATAAAGACTGATAAGCAGATACAATCTGTGCGTCAAGACCCCATCACACAGATTTTCCTCTGCTGCTATCAGTAGACTCCAACTAGAAACATTCACTGAGGTGTCATGTAAACACAGGGCTTGGAAGAATCTTAGAGCATTACTTTGGAACATGGCTTTAACACTTTATCTTAAGCAGTATCACTGATGGAATCTCTCCTGCAGGCTTCAATAGCAACAATTACTCAAAAAAGAACAATATTCACAATTTTACCTCATTATTTCGAACAACACCAATGAAATCTGCTTGAGGTGGAACAATGACAAAGAGTTCTGCTTCGTAGGCTCCTTCCCCTTGATTCTCTGCACTGACAGTCAGCGTTAAGGGGTTGTCATCACCAATGTAGATCTTCTTCTGATCACTGAAGTAAAACGAGGGTAAAATAATAAATATATAAATAAATTACAAAGCCCAGCACTTTGTTTTTAACAGAGTAAACAATTATTAACAACTAAATCCCTGTGCACATTTGAGTTACAATGCCTACTTTACAGAAGTACAAGCACACATTTATAACAAAAGTTGATGGAAGGCAGGCTCAACTGCAGAATACAACCACATCTCTCTAATATGTCTGTTCCCAATACAAATATATTTTTTTTTAAACAAACAAGTATTTCTAGTATTTTCATGTTACCAACCAAAAGTTAAGCTAAATATAGCTGCCCTAATGTAAAAGGCTTCTGAAACATTTGTGTGAATGAACATATCCGTCAGCTGTGCTACCTACATACATGTGGAAACACTATAGATATAAGGGCATAGAGAGTTAACAGTTATGAGTAGAGGTAGTGCATTTAGAATGGCTTTCAGGCCTACCAAGTAGAAGAAGCTCAGCCTCAGAAAAGAATTGCAATTGAGAGCTTGTTCTTTTTTTCCCCTGAATATATAAAAGATACTGCCAATACTAACAAAAGGCAAAAGAAGCTTTACCCACCCATGCTGAAGAAAAACATGGCTGTTCACATTTTCATGTTCCTGTCTAGTATTATATGACAGAACATTGGTGTAACTATGACTAACACTACCATTATATCCAGGTCAGCAAACATGGAAATAAAATGCTGTGTTCAGTGGTACTGGAGAGGGTGCATTGCTCTCCTTGTGTTACATGCCAGTGACATTCAGTTACAAAGCAGGAAAAAAAAGGATTTCCCAGCAACAAACAGGTCCTACTTATTTCAAGAGATTATTTTAACAGAAGTATTACAAAACTCTTGAAGTCCAGAATTCAGGTTTCGAATTCAAATAGTGATGGTCTCTTTTCATGTGGCATTTTTGTCATATAATTACCTTCTTACTGAAACCTCCAGCTTTGGCTTGCAGATATTATCCTCACCACAATCCAGCAGAATGTGTGCCTATGCAAAAATCAAAAGCATATTGATTTAATAATTTGTGCACAACGTACATTTCCAGTTATTTTTTATCACCAGTGAATCAAAGAACCAGCCACACTTTTCAGCTCCAGGACTAATGCCTACATGACTTCACCCTCTTTCCTTATTTTGAATCTATTTATCTTGAGTTTTTGCAAACAAGTTAAAGCTTTCCTTTTTACAAACAAGCGTAGAAACTGTATGCAGAACAACAGAAACAGAAATTGTTATGAGACATGTAGAGATAAATGGATAAAATACAGAAAACAGCACAGCATGAGGAATGGAAAAAATACTCTAATCCTTTAAGGATAACATCTTCAGTTCTATTATCTTCTTTTCTCCAGAAAGAAGTTACACTGCACAGATGAACAAGAAGTCCAGTGCTAAGGATCAGAATATTTTAAAGAAAAAGCAATATGTCACAGAGAGAAGGAAAAAAAGACACATAAGAAATAAAAGCATACAAGTCCAATCTAAAGTTCCATAATTCAAAGGCTAAGGCCTATATACATGTTTTTATATTGTAACTTTCGAGAAGTGCTAAGAAGAACATAAGTTTTGAAAGCCAAAAATACATTCTTACAAAATCTGTGATGACAGAACATAGAAATATACCTGTCTGCTCATATTAGCAGGAGTGAATTGGTTGAGAATAGGATGCAACCCTGTTGCATCTGCAGCTGTTTTGTAGTCAAGACGATATTCCATAAAAATTGTAATGGGAGTTAATTTGTCTCTAAATTCAGATTCATCCTAAGGAAACAAAAAAAAAATTGAATTACAATTAGAACACATAAATAAAACAAAACCAAAGTTCTTTGGGTTAACAGCCATTCCAACAGCAACACTGAGCAGTATTTTTATTTATTAATTAACTTGTAGTAGGAACTAGGGGGCCAAAACAGCATTCCAATACCTGAGCACTTTCCAACTAAAAAAACCTCTTCTCAAAGAACCTTCATTGTAAACTTTCAATATATACAGTTTTGTTTTTAGCAAGTATGATTTACAAATGTAAAAGAAGAGCATACAGAAAGATTAAGTCATAGAACTTAAGCAGCGAGGAGTAAAAAAAAAAAAAATTCTAAGAAAAATTCTAAGAAAAATTCTACTCCTTCCTATAACAAAAAAAATAAGTGTATGTTTCTAAAATCCCTCATAGATGTTCATCTTCAGACTACCTGAAAATATTCCTTTACAATGGAGTCGTTGGTTTTCATACTATTAATTTCAAATCATTGTTGAGTTCATTACATTACCTTACTTCAGAAGCTATCTACCAGACAGAAATCTGTTAATAACTCTTTTCCTGACAGTTTTCAACTATTTTTGTGTTCTATTTGAAGTCATCTCATATAGACTGTAATTGTTAGCTTACAGATGAGATTGTTTTACCAGCCAGAGTTCCTTCTCTTGGGTCAGACAGGATATTTGTGGACACCTGAGACTGAAGCAGAAGACTGATAAAAAGCAAATGGAGCATTTGAGCTATTTGTGTCTCCTCTAACTTGCTGGTTTTCACTTTGTGGTTGAAAATTTGCATTTGTCTTTATTTCTCTTACCTCCAAAGTATAAGCACAACCTCTTCTTATCAACTTTCAAGTTTCCTGTAAATTGTAACTAATTTTATGTCTAGGTGACTTGTCCAAGAAGTGCATTAAAGAGTTTGAATTGAATTTCCAGTCCATTTAGTGACCAGGATCTTAATCAAAATACTAATCCTCTTCATCCTCTGGCAGCAACATTAACCCAAGAAAGATGGACCAGTTTAATAGTTCTAGGTTTGTCCATTAGGCACGAAGTTTCTCCAATAATGATTTCCCTAGAACATAAATAGATGCTCACCCTCAGAAAAGCATCAAGTTCTTCACAATTCATTTTGCCTCCCTTTGTAATAGTCATGTTCTTGGAGTGGCTAGGCTGTTTGCTGTGGAGAAAGAGAGCTCTCCTTATAGCTCCTTTTTGCTTCAGTTTATCCAACAGCAGCTCCACTTGGAAATCTGTCCGATACAAAGCATTTGGATTAGGGATATTTTATCCAATTAAACACAAAGCGGATTTGCATCAGAAGTCAATTTAAAAGCTGATTTCAACTTTTAAATAATATATAATGTTATAAATATGATAATTAATATTTAATACTTCGAAGTTGTAAATCTTCCATTTATTTAAATATAAAATCTGTTAGTACATCATTCTCAGTACAATAACTACAAGTGCCATGATTATCCAAAAATCAAGCTCTGCTCTGCTCATTCCTTCAGAACAGAAACCATTACTGTTTGAGCAATGATAAATTCTTAGATGCTTTGGAACTGCAAGAAAAACATTTTTTCCAGCCAGTAAATAGTAAAGCAGTTTTGCACATAATATTTATATAGTTGAACTGTGTTGCTAACTTAGCTACTTCCAATATTCAATACAGATGATGAAATATAAAATATTAACTGCAATTTTTATGAGTCCTCCAAAATCATACCTCCTTTATGCAAGTCATAAAGCAAATAAGGAAAAGCATTTATAATTGTTTGTCACAACTTGGCTATAGCATGCCATCTGCTATACTATACAGTCTCAAGGAAAACTTTAAAACTTGTTTGAAGCAGCCTTTTTCTGATTCTGATCTAAAAAATCTGATCAGAAAATCAGTGATATCGACCAGAACCTGAGGATTTCAGCAAAAATATGAGAAGTGCTTTGTGTCTTGTCTATATTCTTAAGGCCTAACTATGCGTGTGCTTGAATGTTCTTGTTTACAACTCTCCTCTAAATAGGATTTCATATCAGTTCCATAAAACACAATTTCTCAAGACTAATTCCGCAAAATGGTGACATATGCTTCAAGTCCCAATCACTCTAAAAAGCACACTGATTTCAACTGACTCAAGTTCAAAAAAAAAAAAAAAAAGAAAAGAAAGAAAAGAAAGAAGCAAAAAACAACACCACCAAACCCTACTCAAGATCCTGCAAATTTGTAGTTACTGAGCTGGCAATATTGTATTATAGATGGTTATCATTTGTTTCAGGAATGAAAAAGAATTACAGCTAGTACTTGTATCTGCCAACTGGTTAAAAAAAAAAAAGACAGTACAAAAAAATGTAATAACACTTACTGAGTGAATTAGGGAGCTTTCCTTTGCCATCTGCTTTCAAGCAGAATTTTACTTTGAAGCTGTTTTGGAAGAAAAGGAAGGATTAATTTCACACATTTTCCCCATCTCATTTCCTTCTAAAACTCCTTACTGATTTTCTCAGTTCAAAGGTCTTCTGTTGTGAGTCTCTAACTCAATCCCAAGCCCTGATTTCTACTAGTGGGGGGGAAAAAAAAAAAGCAACCTATTATAAAACAGACAGCAAAGAAAGTAATGCAAAGCTTCGGGGTGCATCAAGAGGAGCATGGCCAGCAAGTCGAAAGAGGTGATCCTCCCCCTTTATTTTGCCCTGGCGTGGCCACATCTAGAGTATTGTGTCCAGCTCTGTACTCGCTGGTTTGAGAAAGATGGGGATCTTCTAGAGTCCAGCAGAGGGCCACAAAGGTGTTTAAGGGCCTGGAGCATCTCCTTTACAAGGAAAAGCTGAGAGACCTGGGGCTTTTTAGGCTGGAGAAGGGTGAGGCAGATCTCAATGCTTACAAATGTCTGCAGGGTGAGTGTAAATGAATGGGTCCAGGCTCTTTTTGGTGTTGCTCAGCAATAGGACAAGTGGCAATGGGCACTAGCTAACACACAAGTAGTTCCATATGAACATGAGGAAGAACTTCTTTATTTTGGGGCTGATGGTAGTACTGGATCGGGCTGACCAGTGAGGCTGCAGAGCCTCCCTTCTCTGAAGATACTCAGAACCTACCTGGATGCTTTCTTGTGCTACCTACTCTAGGGAACCTGCTTTAGCAGAGGGGTTGGATGTGATGATCTCCAGGGGTTCCTACCAACCCCTACAATTCTGTGAGTTTTGCTTTATGTAGGAATAGTTACCTGTGAAGCATAGCATTTATTCCTGAAAAACAAGGTGGTTTCTTTATCCTGAAATCTTAAAGGAACTGATGTTCTGAATTTAAAAGGAAGTTAGCACTAGAAAGAAAAAGTTGGTTTGGATAATATAGGAACAAGATACTGCAGCTGAACCAAAACGAGTCTACACAGCAGACCATTTCCTAAATCATCCATAAGCCCTGTAATCCATAACCATGTTGCAAAGATCTTACTCTACTCAACCCATGCAATTCACAATCTCTGCAGAAAGGATTTATATTAGCAGCCAGTGTAGAATCTACTGAATGCAGTCTCTCTCACTCCACTGTTGTCAGAGTTCTTATTTTGTATTGCCCGTTCTTTAAGAAAAATGTGATTCTTTCTTTTTTTTTTTTTTAACTGCCTGTTTATGAATCCTTCCCTATGCCTTCATAAATCCTTTCAAAACTTGAGGTTTATGAAAATAAGAAGTTGAAAAGTTTCTTCTTTTCCAAGGAAAATAGGGATATCCTACTTACCATGAAACTTTTACATCTGACAGTGAACAGGCTTTGTTTTCTGGGTTTAGAATGGTTGGATTAACTTCCAGGGCAGCATTCACTCTTATAACAGGTCTTGCCCTATAAAGAAGACATCCTTTTGAACAGCATTCAGCACCATGGTGGACAATGCCCTTCCCACTAAACTGCAAAATACACACTTAGAAAATAATTAGCGGAACTACAAGAATAATAAGTAATCTTGGAGTTGACTAAGGAAAATGAGAAAGCTTTTCTGTACTCTTTTACTGTCATCAGAACTGTGACATGGACAACTGTGTTAAGAAAAAGACCTTCCTATTTTCAACACAGACAAATATGGTATTTTCCCCAGATGAGCAAGTCTTGATGAGAATATTGGGACTGCACACCATAATAGCTAGCAGCAACCTCTGTATTGGAATCCAGAAAACGGTCAGTCAGAAAGCATTAAAGACAATTTTGAACTGTCTCATAACAACAGATACATTGAGAAGGATAAATAATAAACAGCAGATTGCTTATTTCTCCAGTAAAACAGCATTATAACCTTTTCTTCCCTTCTTATTTCCAGAAGTCTAGAAGACAGAGTGGCAGAATTTCAGACTTCCCTAATCTTGCTTTGTTTCATAACTAACAAACACCAGTGAGCTTTCCTTCTTATTTACTTTTGTAAAAGCATAGATTAATACATACCTATACAAAACAGCTGTGTCAACACCAAAGGCTCCAACAATCAAGTCTAAGAAAAAAGGAGAGAAAAGGGAAAGAATACACATTATATATATATATATATTTTTTTTTAAAATAGGCTGCTAGTTAGAGGTAGGGCTGCTATTAATCTAAAGTGACATGTAGAGCCAAGGACCTGGATATCCATTTTTGTCCACATCTGTGGCTCCTTTCAGCGAGTACCCAAAGCTGGGTGGCATAGTACGAGCAGCCCATTGCCCTTCAAGAATTTGAGATGGGACTGCATTCAAACCAGTTGCTCTTCCATTGTAGATATAGACAAGTCCTCTCTTGTCCTCTCCACCATATGGTGCAGCTACCGCAATATCTGTAAACCAAAAGAACAATCTTTAACGTCTTCAATATTTGTGCTGATGTTGATCTATAATTTCTGATCTTGTAAATTTGATCTATGTCAATAGGAACAAAATGTAGTAAGTTAAAAAAAAATAATCCTTCTTTTTGTAATTGTATGCTAGGATATCCTAGAAACTTTGCAAGAGCGTGTCATAAACTTTTATTTGGGTGTGGAGAGTAAAAGGAACAGTTCTGTAAATTCTTAAGCACTTCACTAACTCACAGATGGATCGTATGGATTTGGGATAGTTTTGAGTTTAACACCCAAAATTAGTCACTGCTGGAGACACATCAAAAAAGTGGAACTATTTGTCTATTTCATTAACATGCTCATGTTCCTCCAAAGGGTGTGGTATTTTAATAGTTGTGGAAGACTGAAATCAGCCTAAACAAATGTTAAATATTGAATTCCAATCTACTGTGATCAGGGCTTGGCCATTTATTTTATGGAGAATATTCAGTTACACCAATTACATTCTCTCTTTAGTTTAATACGTTTGTGGGCACTTAACAGTTAACAATAAACAGTAATAAATAAAATCCTAATCAGACTCCATAGGAAATAATACTTCTAAAAGCAGCTTTTAGAAGTATACTGGTGATCTAAAGCAAATGTTTCCCCAGTAGGTTCAAAGTCTTGCTTAACATGCAAGTGTTTAAATACTTAACAAGATACAGAGAGTAATTAAATTAGTCCCTGTTCTCTAAATTTTGAAAATGTTTCATAAGAGAACAAATACTTCACATTTTGTATTTTAAAATTCATCTTTACAAAATTTACACAATAGAAATCTCAATCTTGAACCATACTGTGGTGAAAAGCATTTTAATTAGCATTCCCAAAATGGAGTATAAATAAATAAAACAGATCTAATAATGACATAATTACATATACAACAAGGAAGATTTTTGCTACAATTTTTTCACCTATATGTATTTCAGACTGAAATATGATGGAATGAAAGCACTGTCTGGATCATCTAATCAAGTGAACAGGTCTTTTGGCTCAGCTGTAACCTTTCCAATGTCTTCCATGAATAGGTGCAGTGATGTTGCATCCTTGCACTAATTCTATATACAACCAGCAACTAAAAAAATTTAAGTATTAACTTTATTATATTAAATGGCATAAAGTATTTTGAGCTACCATACCTGTGGTACCAAACTGGCACATTGCAAAACGTTTCTGAAGTTAGCTCATAGTTGGCCTACAATCAGATTTTTATCCAATAATGGCTAAGTTAATTATGTAAAGTATGTAAGTATATGAAATTGCTAAGTAAAATGCTAAAACATATTTATTTATGAAACATGTTTTCCTAGGATTCTGAAAGCCTCTGACCCAAAATTATATAACTATTGGCTGTTTGTTTGTTGTCCATTCCCAAGTGAAAGTTACAAGAAGCACTGGCCAAAGGCTTGGGATTCCACACTTTTGGTCACCTTGGAGTTTCCATCCAAATACTTGCTCAGGAAACCCAACTGTTGGTATAGTTGGCTGTAGTTGTCACAAAACATTTTCAGAAGACTGTTCTATTTATTTATTTATTTATTATATATATATATATATATATATATATATATATTTTAAATCTAGACCTTTCTCAGAAAATATTTAAAATATTTTTAATCAACTCTCGGGAACAAATTCTCCAGTCATCTCTTTGTGTTTCTGGAGAGAAAGATTGGCTTTAAGCAATGGAAACAGGTAAACTGTATTGAGGATGTCCATACAAATTACAGTGGAGACTAAGATATTTAACCAAAATATCTACTGTACTTATCACCTAGAAAGAAATACACTAGCAGCATAACAACTAAAATAATCCATGCTGTAGTTTAAATGGTATAGTCTCTGCTCGATGCATACATGTAACTCCTGTTAGCATTCTTGGGAGTAGCATACAAGCATCGAAAGGAGTCTAGACCTCAGTGTCCAACATTCACTCATGGTTAGAATACTTAATGTTTGCTCGCAGAATCCAAACTTCATGTCGTCTAGATTTAATCTATAAACTTAAAATTCTGGTGGAAAAAAAAATTATGTCCTACCATTAAAGCCATCCTGGTCTAGATCACCCAGAGGTGCAATAGCACTGCCAAATCTTGCAAATATCTCAAAACCATTCAGCTTTGTGATCTGAAACCCTCCAGAGGCTCTTTGAAGACAAATGGAAACTTGGCCGACTTCTTGAAGTTTCCCATCAGAACCTCGATCCATAAAAAGTGGGGCTCCAATAAACAAATCTGTGTAACTGTACCAAAGAGGGATAAGGTTCTTTTAATAACAGCATGAAAATCCAGTTTCATTCTCTCTCATATCCATTAGCAGGAATAATTCAGTACTCAAGACAATGTTAACATGAAAGTTTCCTACCTTTGAATTGCAACAGAAGGCAAATATTTATGACAAAGAAAGCCATATAACAAATAAACAGTTTAATGCATTTAAAGCATGTGAATGCATACGCACTTTTGTAAGAATATAAAAAACAAATCTCCACTTGTTAAAATATTGAAGTCTAGTGAAAAGGTCTACTGTATAGATACAGTTAAACAAGTTAAACAAGACAAAAATGCATATTATAGATGCTTTTCTTTTTTCAATAAATGTTTTTTTTTTTTTTTTGTCTTCCCAGAAACAAATTGGGTGGAAGGGGGGAAAAGGAGTCCACTTACTCATCCCCATTGATATCTGTAGCAGCCACTGAATAGCCAAAATAGGCAGCCATCTGGAAAACAAAATTCAAAACAAATTTGAGTTGTAATGGCATAAACTCACAAGAAATTTTGTGCAAAGCTTTTTAGAAGTGATAATAGGGAGATGATATATACTGTAAAAAACAATTCTCATTTTTAATTTGCCTTCAGTACTCTGTTAGGAGGTAAACTTATCAGTTACTTTACCCATTCTGCCTTTCATGATCCAGTACTCTTTCTCAATTATCAAAGTAGGCAGCATTTGCTCAATCCAAATAAGATTGTTTTTCTAAGTAGCATTAAGTGTCTAAGAATCATAGAACCTTTAAGGTTGGAAAAGACTAAGATCATCTAATCCAACCATCAGCCCATAACCACCATGGCTACTAAACCACATCCCTAAGTGCCAATTCTACCATTTTCTTGAAAAACTCCAGAGACTGTGACTCCACCACTCCTCTGGAGAGCCTGTTCCATAAAACAAGAATAGTACCATAAGACAGGAACAGGCAGAACTTAGAATTCCTACACACATTACAGTTTTCTGGCACTGAATCTAATAACATAGGAAATTTTACATAATCTAGAACCCAAAATAGTTTCTTAAGGTATCATTTCTCATTAAAAACAGCCTCCTTGTCATCTGCCACACTGAAGGAACATACCTGCTCTCCAGTGAAGTTGTACATGGAAGACATGTTTTTCCCATTGTAGATGGACACCTGCACATGAAAAAAAAAACAAAAAAACACATTATGGCAAAGCAACAATTTTCATCTTTTCATTTATTATGAAATTAACTGCTTCAACTTTCCTACCATGCCTAGAGTTCTTGCTGCTCTTGGGACTCCTGATACAAAGTCTGAAATACAAAACAAGACACCCATATAACATTCAGTTTCCAAAGCAGAATGCCTTCTTTTGAACAGGGTAGCTCATTCCTACAGCTTTATACGTCTTCCCTTGCACTTCATCAATTGTTCTACACCACTTATTTGAAAGTCCTGCACACTGAATTTTCATTTTTTACTGAAACAAGAATCTTACCTTCTATGCCATCACCACTGAAGTCTCCAACAGCCACAGAATATCCTGATGAAGAGAAAAATTAGTAAATGACTTGAGGAACCTTTTTAAGCTTTTCACCTCTTTAAAGTTTTCACAAGTCTTGATGCACAACCCCCTTGCTTCGCACTGAAATATGATGAAACAATTTTTTGCCTCAGAGCAGATTAGATGATGAACAGCTACACGAGCAGATTGTAACTCATCAGCTTCCACCTAAGTGAAAAGACATTCACTGGGTGGATTAAACAGACTTTGTGTACTAAGTCTTTTATGAGGAGAAGTGTTCCTGGCAGACTCAAAGAATAAAAATATTTCAGTTTGATTTTTCAGTAACTAAAAACAAACAAAAACCCAGCAACTTGGTTTCCATCATAATCATTATTTTCAAATTGAGATCCTGAGGGAATTTACAAAAATACTACTTTATGTCTGTGAAGCTCAGCAAATATTTGCTAGTAACCTTGTCAAAATTTGTTTGTAAAGCAGTGCCAATGATGGACTCTGCAAATAAAAGTTTACTTTGTGTAGAAAATAATAAAAGCTGAGACCATAGTTTAGAATAGTACCAGTATAAAGACAGAACTTTGAGCAAGGGTCTTTTGACCCTTCAGCCAGACTTGAGACAAATTACTACATTGTTTTACTTCAAATGCAAAAAACCTTGAGAGACTTTGAGTATCACTGATTACCACGAAGCTTCAGTTTGAATTATTTCCTTATTCTCCACCCACCACACTAACGAGTTGCTAGCACAGTTCACATTCAAAGAAAGTGTACTAGCGATATTGCTAACAGGAAAACAACGTATTACCAAATACTGATCACCTCTGCAGCTAAGAGCTTTAGTAACAGGTTATCTAGAGATTATACGAACAACTTGCCATTTGCAACTGGAAATTGTGAGATGACACACCAGTCTACATACATTCATGCAGATTTTGATTAGAAGCATAATGAAGTTTCCTACATTTAGATATCCTACCTACTTTCTATCTGGAATGTAAATGTGTACTGACTTCTGCATGCAAAAACAAGAATGTAAATTTTACTTTCTTTCTCTCTCCAAATGTAGTAGGAATATAAACATATTTGAAGTCTATCTTGTTTAATATCTTTATTGATGACCTAGAAGAGGGGATTGAGCATACCCTCAGTAAGTTTGCAGATGACACCAAGTTGGGAGGTGGTGTCCATCTGCCTGAGAGTAGGGAGGCCCTACAGAGGGATTTATATAAGCTGGATCACTGGGCTGGGGTGAATGGGATGAGGTTCAACAAGGCCAAGTGCCGGGTCCTGCACTTTGGCCACAACAACCCCATGAAGTGTTATAGGCTTGGGGAAGAGTGGCTGGATGACTGTGAAGAGGAAAGGGACCTGGGTGTGTTGGTTGATACTCAGCTGAGCATGACGAGACAGTATGCCCAGGTGGCCAAGAGGGCCAATGACATCTTGGTATGCATTAGAAATAGTGTGGCCATCAGGAGCAGGGAGGTGATCATCCCCCTGTACTCAGCACTGGTGAGGCTGCACCTCGAGTACTGTGTTCAGTTTTGGGCCCCTCACTACAGAAAAGACAATGAGGGCCTGGAGCGCGTCCAGAGAAGGGCAACAAAACTGGTGAGGGGTCTGGAGCACAAGTCCTATGAGGAATGGCTGAGGGAGCGGGGATTGTTTAGTCTGGACACGAGGAGGCTCAGGGGAATCATCGCACTCTACAACTTCCTGAAGGGAGGTTGTGGTGAGGAGGGGTTTGGTCTCTTCTCCCAGGCAACAAACAGGACCCGGGGAAATGGCTGCAAGTTGTAGCAGAGGAGGTTTAGGTTAGACTTAAGGAAGAACTTTTTCTCTCAGAGAGTGGTCAGGCACTGGAATGGCTGCCCAGGGAGATGGTGGAGTCGCCATCCCTGGCAGTGTTCAAGAGGCGCCTGGATGAGGAGCTGCAAGATCTGGTTTAGTGCTTGTGGTAGCAGTGGTAATGTGAAGACGGTTGGACTAGATGTCTTATGGGTCGTTTCCAACCTTGTGATTCTATGATCCTATGATTTATAGAGATTTTTTTTTGAAGGAATGAGAAAAGATGGGCACTTGCTCATTGCTAAACCCATACCGACTGCAGTCACAAGCAATAATTAGTTGAAAGCTCAAACAAGCTTAAAAATTAATGCGCATGTGGTTTTCCATATGGTTAGTCCTATTCTTGAGTATCTTAATCTACATACCTGAAATTGCTATCAAAAGAAATTACATTCAAGGAAGATGAGCATTTTAAAATTATCAGGGGATTTTAGAATAAATTCCTGGGAAATGTCCACATCCACCTTTACTATCTTTCTGAACCTGGTTAGATATAGGTAAAGCTAAACAATAACTTCTTACTTGTCAAAGGCAATCTTCTCATTAGCTTTCTTTCCAAACATGATTCTGTCCCATTTTTCCTTCATTTTGATGTTATTTAGAAACAACTGCTTTTTTAAAATAAATATCTATGTGAGTAACTAGTCAGGTAAATACTGTACCCGATAAGTTGTATTAGGCCTGAATTACAGAGCACCAAAATGAATGGAAGTAGTCCCGTTTATTTTGTGATCAGCTGGTTTTTGAGACAAGATTATCAAGGCAAGGTAACTAAGCTTCTTTCATACATGAATGAGAGCATTTGCGGCTGTCTTTTTACCTGCCAAATTTTAAATTAATAGTGCGGTCTACATTTAATAGGAAGAATATGAATAGCACAAGAGCTTTAGTGATTGTTTTGTTTGTTTTTTAAGTACAACAAGGTTTACTTCCCTTTCTAACTACATACCCAAGTAGCTGTCATCAAAAGCAGCACTAGCAGGTCTGGTTGCTAACTGGTCATCATATTTTGTACTGTAGACTTTGGAGTCATATTTAGCCACAATCTCTGTCACTCGATCAGAAATGAGCTGGCCTAGAGATAAAGAAAACAGCTTAAAACACATGTGCACACATTCAGTAAACAAGACAGATTTATGAGATACTTGCTTATAAAGCAACAGCCCTTACACAATACTAATCACAAAAACAGCCAACAGCAGCAGCACTAGAAAGGATTAAAATGGAAATCTGGATCCTACTTCAGCAAAGATTTATGCACATATTTAACCAAAAGCTCATGACGTGTTTTCACTGAAAATAGAAGCCACTCCTATATGTAAGGGAGGACTTGAATGAGATTGCTCAGTTAGGTAAAACACGCATATGCTTGTGCTATTTCAGAACTGAGTCATCCCGTTCTTGTCGAAATTCCATAAAATGAGAGCTTAGTATGGCAGTAAACAAGATACAAACAAGCTAGTGCATTACTGCCTTCTTCCTGTTCTCATTTCACTAGCCACTAGATGGTGACTTCATCACATTCCTTTCTTTGAGTTTAAAATTAGATTGTATTGCAAGACATATTTTTTTTCCAGGAAAGCACTGACTTCTCATTCCCAGGTGCGTATGCAGCACAGGGACAACTGCTCTTCCTGCATCTCAGAATGTGGGGTAAAAACATAGTTTTTAGAAGTATGCTATTGCTATCTTCTATTCAGAGCTGAGAATTTTCTTTGGTAGTAACAGAAGAGAATAGATAATTTTAACAGATGAAATCAAAGCTTTGCCAGAGAGCAGTAAGATGAATATAGGTACATAATGTATATTGTATTCTGTCTGAAGCTGAATTTCAATCATTTCATTTCATTTGGAGTTTTGAACGTAGAAATAGAAGTCTCTTGTGATGCCAAGCCTACATGTTGCCTGGCATTATACAGAAAATCTTTCAAATATTTTGGTATTTACATTAAAATGAAGGCAACAGATGTTGGCAATTCTGTCCTGGTTGTAACAATCATCTTCCAAACTGAGGGCCGGAGGCAAACACTGCATGATCCTGCAAGCAAGTACTCACTGAAGCCCACATTTACAAATGTGAATGAAAAGATGTAAAGAAAATTAAAGAGGTCATCCTATTCTGTAACTTAAACATGTATCTTACCTTGCCAGTAAAAACTGCCAGGTCCTCCAAGCAGGACTCTGTCTCCCTTGGGGGAAAAAATAAAAAGGGGGAAGGGAAGGGAGGGGAGATAATCTTCAAATTAATTATTTCTAAAGACCAAGAGAACACGTCCTGTATTCATGGGAATCAAATAACCACATGCAAATAAACTGCATGTAAATAAACCACATGTAAATAAATTGTAGCTTCACTGACACGTCCTCCCCCCCCACCCTTTACATTTTTTGAAGGAATGATTGATTAATCCTAATTAAAAGTGTATACATTGTAGAAGAGTAAGATAAACCACAATATCACTTCAGTGACTTGCTTCTCTGTATCATCCATCTAAAATTATCGGCATAATTTTGCTTTTTGTTTTAGTGGTACTTTTTATTCAGGTAAGGCAACAGAAATAAATTTAGGAGAGAATATAAAGATTGCTACAAACCAATAATATGGTTTTAGCCAGTACACAAAACCACACTCATCTTCTGCCCCTCTTCTTTCTTTCATGGTTGGACTAGATGATCTTGCAGGTCGTTTCCAACCTTACTATTCTGTGATTCTACACAACTTCTTGTTAGAAAAGTTTAATTCAGAAAAGCTGAGATGTAATTCCCCTACTCCATATTCCATGGTAGAAGTGCAATCCATAAACCATTTTAAGCAACATGAACCACATTAGCTATCCCAGCACTGGGAATTTGCTCCATAAGTACTTTACTCAATCAGGCCATTGGCTTTGCTGCATAACTAAGCCATTTATCCTCATTTTAATCTAAAAGCTCCCACATCAACCTCTCAGAACAAAATAGGTCAGAGATTTGGAGATACCAGTCTTGCCAACTCAGCTAGGGAGGTGGACTGGAGCCCAGCATTTGTTTTAACAGGGGCTAGAGTCTGCACAGTAGTCCTGAAGGGTACAGACAGAATAACTGAAACACTTCTGGCCAATATTTACACAATCTGTGGAGCAGAAACAGGGGTATCTTCAGGCAAAGAACGAAGGGGTATTATGCAATATAAGGTCTGAAAAACCCAAAAGATTGCCACATCACAAATGGATCTTATCATGCCCAGATAATGCTAAACAATTTAACTGATAAAAAAAATGATGATAAAAGAACTATAGTTAGTTCTGAGATTCAGGCACAGTTTTATTGTGAGCAGACTTAAAAAGTTATTGTGAATTAAAAATATAGGTATATTAAAGGGAAGGAGAATATATCATAGAAAAAAATATAATAAAGAGGGCAAAAAAGAAAGTCTATTTCTCCTAGTCACTGAGAAAAACAAAGCCCCATTCACAAGAATGCTGTCTACCAGTTCGCTTCAGCAGTAAGTTACTTTTCCTCACCAAGTAACATCAGCCATGCACTAGTCCTTCCAGAAGAAAGTGTCTGAAGACATTTTACCTGAGTACTGGCTGCAGCAGGGCATTATAGCACGAGGCTGGAAAACTGGATTATTTATTTTTGACACGACTCCTCGAAGTGATAAGTGTGCTGTTACGAAGGTGTAGGGAGAAACATGTTTACACTACTGGAATGGTTTGAAGGGATTGTTCTTAGGCTACAAGGAGTTTATTGTTTGCTTTCTTTCCCCCGCCCAACCAGGAATGGTGGTTTACATGTCGTTTCATAATGTCTCTGCTTGTATGTGGTCTGTATCAGAGTGGTTGTTAAATTGGAACCATCTGCTGAGTAACAGGAACTACGTAACAATCACATACCTTTGTAAAGTCAATACTAAATCCACCTTGACAAAATCCTTGCCCATCTGCATCAATGGTGGCTAAAAATATATATGAAAGAAAAAAAAAAGAAATCAAATAAATATAAACAGTAGTAAATCAGGTTCTTTTGTGGATTCTTTCCACCGCATTTTTCTAGGTAACTTGGCATTCCTGACCTTGAAATTTGTAAATTTAGTTATCTTGTATTAGCATTTTCTCTTTACAAACAACTCACAATCAAATGCTGTAATACCTTCAGGGCTGACCTAACACGTATTCTAACCTTAGCATACTTTCCAGCCTATTTCAGTCAAAGTAAACAGCAACTCCATATTCCTTCTGGATTTCATCTTAAATTATCAGGAAAAACTGTTCCTAGCTTTCTTCAAGAAACCATGCAAAATATGGAATAAGGTTTGCTTTTCTTATGGAAAAAAAAAAAAAAAAGAAATGTAAATAAGTATTGCCTTAAAAAAAAAAAAAAGCATAACTGGCTGAAAAAATCCCCACATACTGAGACTCATCTATAGGTGGCTTAATCTTGTGACTATATAGCTCCAGAACAAAAATGCAGAGAAGCTCATCTAGAAGTGTGACTAACTCAAGTTAATACATTCTTATTTGACCTCTTTTTCTGTTGGACCACAATGGGTTTCAATCCTGCTGTTCACCAATGACTTACAAAAAAATTTAACAACAAATCTTTAATGGAAGTGCTTAACCTTTTTTTTCCTACTATGCAAGTATAAAAGAAAAATAGGGTTATAAGTTTTGGACTGTATACCAACTCAACTACACAGTAAGGATGCAAAGCATTTGGAGAGTAAGACTCAGCACTGAACAATGAATGAAATTAAAACTGTCATCACGTATATACACATTCAAGGAAATCAGAAGCTTCCTCTGAACGATCTCATGCAAATGAGCTTTTTCTTTAAGCTACACGAATAATTAAGCTTCAGAAATGTCTAGAGTTGGTCTTCAAGTGCCAGATGTGTTATGCCACTCAGACAGCTGTGAAGAGCATAAAGTAAAATATTATTACAATTACTGCACTGGCTACAGAGCAACATCCACATCTCGAGAGGAAAAAAAAAAAGGGCTTAGTTTCAATGAGAGAACCATTGCTAGTGAAGTGGTCAGTAAGAAGTTTGGCATCTTCTGGTTGCAATTATAATTGGATCAAAGATTTTCCTCTGACCTACAGTAGAGAAAAATAAGGTCTGGACCCTGACCATCAGTTGGAGGAGAATCCAGATGTCTGGATCTCACTTAGTTTATTTCAAATTGCTATAAGGAGGAAATACCTGTATAACATCTTGCTTCAGATATACACAGAATGTAACAAGAAAAATTCCTAGTGCAAGCACAACAAATCACTTACTTGACCTGCAGGGTGCATATTCCACAGATTTAGATCCAGCAAGCAGGTAACAAGTTCCCACAGGCTCTCGCTCTTGTTTTGTTTCAGTTCTCCAGTGATACAATGGGGCACAAGCCTAAGGAAGAAGACAGTAGTGAGAAAAACTCCTTTCCAAAATACTGGGAAGTGCGGACTAGAAGGACTAATACCATGGAATTGCAATTCTATTGTACTTATTTTTACAGACTAGAAACCAAAGACATTTTGACAGATATACCATGGGTTATTGGAGATTTATATTTTTAGAAATATCTGACTTACAGCAAAAAATTCAGAAATAATATTTTCTTCAAGCAGCATTTATAAATAGTTCTTTAAGAATTTAAAACACATTTTAACTTCAGAAAATGAATTCTACTACTTTTCTCAAAGCCAGAGAAAATCGCTACAACCTTTGTTTATGAACACTTTAAAACTCTGAAAAAGCTAATTCAGAAAAAGACAAATCAAGCTGATTAGTTAAGTTTTATTTAAATTCTGAGTCATTCAGATCTTTTCACATAGTTTCTACTACAATACAGCAGAACTGAAGCATCTGAAAAGCAATAAAAACTTACCAGAATTTTATCATTTTTGGATCTCACAGATGCTCCAAACCACTGATGAGACTTAAATTCCAGTGGATCATCAGGAGCAAAATCTCTGTTGCCTACAAAGAAAATGAGAAAGAAGCGTAACTTCTTGGTGAACTGCTACAGTAAAAATTTGAAATGTTAAGTCACTGGTTTTGCCACACCCAGAGAAAAGCAGACAACAGTAACACTGGAGCACGTCATCCTTTTAGCAAAATAAGCTTTAAAAGTGATTTATTGGTATTTATTTTTACGTTCCAGGCAAAATGCAGCTATTTTTAGTGTTGTAAGCACACAACAGTTACAGCATCTTTGACAGGAACACAGTCAATATCTCATACTTCAGATATTTGATTTTCAAGTCAGATTACAGCACTGGTCAAGAATCAGTGCCAAAGCTAAGTTAAAAACATGCTTCTAGAAGAAACACGATCCTGATAAAGTTATGTCAGTCTTGCCTTTGGCTGGAGTAAGGACAGAAATTCACCTACTATTCTATTGAGTGTTAACATTTCTATTCTGAACGTGACTGCAGAATGCAGACTGCAGAATGCGATACAAAGCCAGCAATCAGCATTCTTAGAAGTTATGAGGGCAGACAGTAATAAAAATGGTAATGAATTTGCTCATACAGAGGAATAATTTCAGTTTGCAGTGCTCAGTGATGAAGTTTGGTAGATGCAACTTAATAAGTGGTATTTTGTACTGTTACAAATATTAAAAGTCTTTAAAATGTTTCATATTTCTTATGTGCTTTCAATGGCAAAGTAGAAACTTTGCCAGCCTCTTGAAAAAGTGAATGTAACACTCTGCACTATTATCATTATTTTTGAAAACGTTGCCTAAATTGCTGGTTTGCAGTGCCTAAAGCCAGAGAGTCCAAGAGTTCACCAGCCCTACATCACTTCCACAGACTGGAGGGGAACCCCAAACCCAGCCTTGTTGTGAATCAGCAGTTCTAGTGCTCGAGACCTGTGACCACTTGAATCACAACTTCCTTGCAAGTCAGACACCTCAGAAGGCATGCTTTGTCTCGAGAGACTGTGTCACTTCCATTAGGAAAATCCCACAAGAAGTACAGTAAAAGCAGTTCTTATCTTCAGTCAGCCAAAACAAGCACAGACCTGGACTACTCTCCTTTTGCTCTAATATCAGAACTATGCAGAAGTCAAGGCCAAGCACATAACATCACAGATAACTATTGTGTTGTATTTGCTTTTTCTCCTAATTTCAAAGGTAATGAGAAAAGAAAGAGAAAAGGAGAAAGGACTTCCTTCTATCCTCCCCTCATTCACTTTCTTACTGAAAAGGTTCTCTAGACAGGGAGGGCCTGATGATTAAGCATATCTGCACAGATTTATGTACACTGCATACTGTCACACAATGCTCAGACAGAAACGTAGTTTGAAGGTCTGCACATCCCCACCTCACAAAAAAAACCCTAAAGACAGCACAAATTATTTTCAAATATGACATGTCTAGAACACACATAGAAAGTCCCTGTTTTGCTGTATCTTACCCTTTCCTTGCCTCATGAAAATATTTTTTCCTCATGAAAAAATATGGACAGTCTTGCTAAAGGATGCAGCTGCCCCCAGAAGGAGTAGAAGTTCCCATGCGATGCTATCCATACGTTCCTGCTGCCAAACTTTGTCACAGCCCTACTCCCTACTGGTAACATATACAAAAGGAACCCTATAGAAAAAAAAAACAACAGGTAGATCAGGGCCCAACCCTGCTAACTGCAAGGGGAGGGAGAAGACAGGGATACAGGGCCAGGACTGGGATCTAAATCCTTTCTGGCAGCATTATGGGTTTAAACTCGGTTTATTCTCATTCTAACACCACACCCAAGGTTATACAGCCTACAGACAGATTTGGCTCCTATCCTCTGTTTGTCTAGCTACTCTCAAATACAAAGCCACCTCTCAGTTTTACTTGCCAAACAAAGCAGTATGCTTTAAAGAATATAAATCTTGTTGGGAACAGTTACTGTGTGGAGTTTTATGTCTTTGTCTACTCTTGGATATTTATGCAGCAATACCTATTTATGACTACAATGGAAAGTAGTATAACAGTTTTGTACTGTAATGCAGAATCTTATCCTAAATCTCATAAAAATGTGGAGGATATAGAGACTTCCAATGTAAGCTTCAAGCACTAAACAATAAGGAGAAGTAATGATCTTGTCAGAATAGCAGGTAAGCAGCCATAGAGCATTATCAGCAACCTGATTTTATTGTAGACATAAAGGAAATAATTTCCCTCAAGTTTCAGTTGAATGCATCAGCTGAGACAGAATGAGGTGATAAAAAAGACAGATTATTGCTTAGTGGTGCCATCCATCCATAGACTATGGTGATTGCACTGGAAGGAAGAGAAGCAATTGTTCATCCCGCACACACTGCCAGAACAACAGCTCTCTGCCTTTTCCCACCATATTCCTGAGCTGCAGAAGCTCCAGTGCTGCCCACACCCAGGAAGAGGCAACATCCAGGATGATAGCAATAAGCAATTCTTCCTCTACAGGCTTTCAGGGAGGACATTTTTTTCTACAGTATTGAAAAGGCAGTAATTCTGCTTTACATTAAGGATTATATTAGGAAACTGTCATCAAAATAAAACTGAAAGGTAAGCAACAAGGCTTTGAGATACAGTCAGAAGCTGGCACAGCCCCAAGTTAATTATGTTTTAAGTGTCATGATTATGTTTTAAGTGTCATGACATCAGAAGCCAGCATCATGATCTCTGAAAGCTTAAAGAAAAAAACTGGAAGCTCATATACTTTAAAAAAAAATCCACAGCACATACAGTAAAAACCTCTCCATTAGACACCTTAGCTACTGTCAGTACCCACGTGCATAATATAAAATATCTGCTTCAAGGATAAAATGCCTCAGAGTGACTTTATTCAGTGCTTCACTAGGTGAAAGCATTCTTTCCAAAGGGGGGCTGCTGTTTGACTGGGTCAAAGTTTGTTAGAACACAAAAATCTAGATCAAGTGAAAAATATTTTGGAGGCATAGACTTCTCACATAAATTGTAAGTTAAAATAAATTAAAGTAAATTAAAATACATGCCTTACTCTCAACTCTCCTTAAAGAGGAAAAGTTGCTTTTATTTGTCCACCCATCTCCCTTCAAAATTCCCCATGGGAAAAGAAGCCACAGAGAAGTAGGTTATAATCCTTTCTCCCAGCTTTAGTTTTCCCAAAGAAATATTAATTTTATGAGGAAATCCGGAAAACACCTTGCCATCAAAAATCCCCTTGCTTTGAATAAGAAGCCATTTGGGTTTCTGTTCTTGACTGGGGAAAACAAACATGAAGAACACGTGAGCCTTCACTGGAGCAAATCAAAGTTAAATAAGGTATATTAGCTTTACTGTGAAGCTAATTGACATTGAGACCGACTTCAATGTTTGTGTTTTAGTAGAAATCGAGGGCCTGGTTTTGTTATTGTTTTGTCATTGCAGAAGTTTTCAGTGGGGAGGAGAAAAGGGAGGGGGAAGGGAGGAGAGAAGAAACCTCCCCCTCGGTTAAAAACAGGAGCTGCTTTAAACAAAGCAAACTAATACAGATAGGATTTAGACATACAGGGATTTATAAACCCAAGCCAGTGTTTTGACGTAACATAGTTGCCTTTACTGCTGTGACAGTTGTCATAGCCACTGATGTTTTGCTTCTATTTCTCATTTCCTCTGGAGTGTCTGAAGAATGTCTTCTAAGTGCCTTTGCACCAGTGCTGTACACTATAAACAGGCATTCAAGCAAATATGCCAACTAATACAAATTTGACTTCCTTTTTTATTTATTTTTTTAAACTTCAGAGTTGTTCTACAAATGCTATTTTTCAGATTAAAATGCAGCCATTCCAGGGACTCCCGCATGATGGATCATTAATTCCAAGATTGTGTCATTTGACTGCAGGATTGTATCTGAGAAGACAACTTATGCTGTGGTTTTTCCCTTTGCTCCTTCCCATTGTAGTAGACATCATATGATGATTTCACATGTCTTTTTCATTATGAAAAAAAAAAAAGGCTGATATGGCAAACCAGCAGTGCTTTGTCTCATAAAATTCCCTTCTTCCAGGCAGGGGGGGGGGGGGGGGATAGCAGTGATGGGGTGGTCAAGGTCAGGAAAATTCCACACATTGGTGCTCCTGGACCAGAGGAGCATCATCACTTTACTAGATTACATAAGATTCAAAATCGTAAACTTCAATACATGGAATTAAAATTTGTGAAAACCAATGTGAAGGGATGCTAACAAGAAATAACAGTCTAAGTCATCTTCCACATAAAAATAAAAAGATCAAAAGCTTTTCCAATGGTGATTAGCTTTTGACTATCAGCTTTGGGTAGCTGCTGCCTATTTCCCAATGCAAAAGTTATCAGTTATAAAAAATAAAGGTATTACTATAAAAAGACAGGAGCTGTCTCTAACTTGTAGCCTGTCTGGTTTTCGTATGGTAATGATGGAACTGCACTCATCCATTTACACTTGCACTGAAGTGCCAGACTGAACTGAGACAACCATGAGACAAGAGGCAGTGAACTGAAGAAGCCTGGCTCAGTATCAGCATGCTATAAACACTTACAAAGTTGTAAATCTTTAATAGCCACCCAATTCACCATATTTCTGTCAAAATAAACTTCTTTGTAACAAAGCCAAAGAAAATGATGCTGCCAGTTCTAGGTAAAAGGAAATACAATACAGCTAGCCAGAAGAAGAAACAACCTTATAAAATATACCAGGGTACTATCATTATAAGCCAGAATTTGACACAGCAGAAAGCTAGCTATCTGACATCAAAAACCTCAGAGATTTCAACCTTAGTTACAAGGCAAGAAGGAACAAGTCCAAGTTTACCTTCACCTGAAAGTCCCAGTGCCGTGAGGCAGCTGATGACTCACCAGGATTTAGCAACAGTGCTTTGATACTGGCTCAGGATACAGAGGAACACAGAGATTCCCACTACTCCCCTTCCCTCTCCTGAGCTATGAATCCTGTTTCTCCCTCTGGGCAGAGCTGGAACAACTGGATCTTTTCCTTTGCCTACTGTAACTAAGAACCTTTTTTTTCCAGCTTGTCATACAGTTGGGATCCAGCTACCCAAACACAGAGCCAACAGCATTCATTCAGGAGCCTACCTAATCATGAAGGCATGAGCTTTTTTCCACCCTCAGCTGTAATAACAAGTGGAGGTTTTATACATTCTACCTCCTTCTTTTGTATTCACAGAGGTACCCAAGGCCCAAGGCTGACTTTAGTCATCCCAGCATATGATAAGGATAACAACTGAACTTCAATGAGACTGATGTAATCATAGATTCGGCAAGATAAAGTCAGTCCATTCTACTACAAATGAATGAATAGTCTTCACAAGATTTATTGGTTTGCTCTTGACTAAATCAATAGTGAAATCCCTGCACAAAGTGCACCTTAATCCCAATAAACCAATCTCCTACAAATGAAAAGTATTTGCAAAGGCATGCTATTTCCACAGAATACTTACCTATCCCCTAGTTCTTTATTCTTTCCCACTCATTCCACAGGTGGAAAATACGTTATGAAGAACTGACTCATTTGTGAAGATCATCAAAACCTCAAAATACAAGCTCATGACACCCACGCAAGTCATAACTTCCCTACATCAGCAGATCTTACACTGTGCAATGCTACAAAATAAAGCTGCACAAGGCAGTTAAAATATCCACTCCAAACTAAATAGGTCACAGATAGATACAGCTATGCCAAACTGGTGGTTTAAGCTTCCGCACAAAGACTCCTATTGTCTACAATCACCCACTTGGGAATGGAAAGAAACAGAATGAAGAAAAAAACAAACCCCACAAGTTAGGAACATAAGGAAGAATCGAGAGAGTTTTTATTAGTATTTTCCTTTTGAAAAGCTTCCCCATTCCCCCCCCCACACACACCTTTTGGTATTGATCAAAATAGCCAGTCTTCAGAGAATTTCATCCAAAAATAATTAGGACTAAGTCATCCATTCGGAACAACTGTGGTGTGTCAAAAACATGGAAAGGTGTGAAGAGGAGGAACAAAACAACTGTCAAAGTGGCAAAACTGTATGCGGACAGAGGCTTCTTTAAGTTACTTCTCCAAAGCACTGAGAGCACGGCACACAGAGCTGAACAGGGCTTCAACACTGGAAGTGCTCTTCGTTTTAAGCATTCAACCATTTCTGTAAGACTCCCTAATCTTGCATTTTGAGATTTAACACAACAATAGGAAAAGCTTTCCACCAAAAAGAAGGAATGAAAATTCAGCGTTGCATCAATCTGTTATGCCAAGCATATCAGAAGAGCACGACAATGCATTATCTGAGCAGCCAGTTCTGTCTGTGCTAAAAACAAAATCTGTTCAAGAAATCTGCAACTCATTAGCATAGAGGTTCAAAGTTGTTTGATGAGCATATTTTCCTTTGTAGCAGTTTGTAGAACTGTCTGCATTCTACATTTCATCATATTATGCTGAAGCTCTTGAAACAGTCTGAGCACTGGACTTTTTCTTTACACTGCCATAACGAGATGCACTTTCAAACATCCTATTCTGGAGTCGGTACATCTCCCAGTTAATAGCTCTGATTAAAAACTTAACATCATCACAAAACTATTTTGTTAGTATTTCATTAAAAGACATGGGGGTATGAAGAAGTGCTACTTGTACCAAATCAGTTCCCAATATTCTCAACTGATACAGAGCTAGGGCTCAAAGATGGAAAGTAAAATAAAGTTGTGAAGAACACTGTTTCCTTTTGCATAACAAGTACATAGGAAACTCATTTGGTTTACATTAATTTGCTACATATTGCTCACACGTGTACAGTTTCATTCGTTCCAGCTGGTTACATGGGTCTCTGAAGAATTTTTTTGTCAGAACAAACATTCAGAATGCACCCACACTCTAAAATCCTTTGACAAATAATCACAGAATGGTGTGAGTAGAAGGGGACCCTAAAGACCCCAGTTCCAACCTCCTACCATGAGCATGGACACCTCCCACCAGACCAGCTTGGCCAAAGCCCCAACCAAGACTGTGGGAAAGCAGAGAGGTGCATCTCTAAAATAAGTGGTTTTGGACTTCTCAGAATTGGTCAGTAATAGAAAAAAGGACTGCTATATTGAGTGCATTCCTCTTACAGTGGACCCACCAGGAACATGCATTTTCTTGGGAAGAGCTGCTAAGTAAAAAGACAAACAAAGCCAAATTTCAAAGAGAGGAATCACCTCTCCAGTCAGTTCTGGAGAGAACAAGCACTAGGGCTCACAGATCCTGCAAAATTAAACTAATCATACTAAAAGTGCCTCAGCTAGATAAGAATAAAATAAAAATTAAAAGAAATATTTTAAAAAAACCTCACCAACCAAACAACAAATGTGAAATGTGAGCGTGAAATATATAATGCCTAGCAAAGAAAATGACTGGATAATATCATTTGTTAGACAAAAGTGTGGCAACTTTGAGCACTCTCCTACATATGGAAACTCTGAAAGTTAACAGAGACAGAAGGAAAAAAAAATCCCAATTATTTTACATAACAGTTCAATTGAATTTGTGGTGAAGCTGTGGTAAGAAGTCAATATACAGAAGGACACAATGACAAGGAACTTGAGTTTTGTGACAGTGGCATGTTTAGCTACTGAATCAGCAAGAAAAACTGGAACAAGGCAAGAAAGTTCAGTTCTTATTCAACACTTTTTAGCAAGGTCTATTTCTAGCAGCAGGGTAACCTGTTAGAGACAGTGGCACTGATTCATATTTCAGTTTTGCATCAGATGAACAAAATTGTGCATGTGGGGAAGCTTGCCAGAGTGGTTGGTTTCTTTTTAATTTTACCTCTAAGTGTAAAAAACCTGCCTGAAATGCTTGTCCAATAATATTTTAAAGCCCTTCTAAAGAAGAAAAAGTATTCTAACATTCTGGCTATATACACAAAAACACATGAAGCACAGCCATATGTACCTCAAATCTGAGGGCATGTTCTACCACACATTTGTTATGCAATTTTCACATAGTCATAATGACGTTAAATCAAAGCCAACTGATGTCAGTGCTAAAACTCTCAGAAGCCCCACAGAGAAGCATCTTTACATGTGGGAAGTGTTAATGTGCGATATAAACATTTTGCCTTCCAAAGCCACCATGTATACCAGAATGTCAAAAGCAATTAGTGTAATGTGTACACAGAAACACACGCACACAGGAACACGTGTAGAACATTCTCCCACCATGCAGGGAGTCCTAGGACACCTGGGCAAAGGGAGATCCTCCTTCCCCTTCACAAATCTATCTCTGCTTTAAGTGAGGAAACATCCTATATAGAACAGCAAAAGAACTTCCTCTGGCCAGCAGCTTAAAAAGCGTAATATATATTTTAACAAGGAATTTTATGTTACCTATTCAGGTGAAAACATACATATATGTTTCAATGATGTATGTATGAATTTATGTATAATCACTCATTTTCAGCATGAGGGATAGAAGAGTTCCATGAATGGACTTGTGAGGCACCCAGCTATCTCCCCTAAAAGGGGTTACGAACTGGAAGGAGGAAAACGAGCAAGACTGCAGGAGTAGGGACTTAGCTGAGTAAGCATCAGCTCAGTTACCTACTGCACTTCTCCAGAGCAGCTGAGGGTGAGTGACCAGCGTGGTTAGCAGAAAGTAAGCACTTGAAGAACTCCTTCAGAGATCAATATCAAAGAGGCAGTAACTTTTTGCTACAGCTACATACCATAGGACAAATGCAACAGCTGTAAGTGACCAAACTGCTGTGCTAATAACCGTATTTAAGCCAAAAGCAAGCGACAGAAAATAAACCCCATTTCTATTCAGGCACTGATATGCAGCAGAGCTCAGCGTGGCCTTTGTACAGATGCAGAAGGAAAAATGAATCAGCTTGAGGTAAGCATTAATAAAGTACAAATAAAAATAAGGTACAGATTTACAAGGAAAAGAAAACAAGGGGAGGAAAAAAAACAAGAAGTGTCTCCCTTGCTTTACCTCTATCATAACCTACTTGTGATACAACCAGAAGGTCAGTAGGCATGGAAAACCTCATTCAGAATATGACTTGCTCATTGCTGTGCTGCACTCCTAGCACAGGGACGCGGCCTCTCCTCTCGTGCTGTGCGTGCGATGCAGTGACTCGGCCTGGCCCAGGCCTGCTGGCTGCGCCATCTGGCACAGGGGCCAGGAGGCACGAGCAGGGCCATGCCTTACAGCATGATCATGCCAGTCCTTGTGCAGACCTTGGCAGCCACAGACAGGAGGACAGAGATGCAGAGAAAGCCATGTATACGAATGCCCGCATTATTTTCAAAGGGTACATTTCTCGCTAGCTGTAAGCGATTAGAGAACTCTGAAGAAACCCAGCTAATGAATTATACAGAAGGTGTGCTACTTTCCCTGTTAACAAAACAGCTAAATAATCTAAAATAGATCTGCTTTGTGCTTCCAGAGCTAAGCAATTCCTCTGCAATTACAAACCACAACACGCAAATATTGAAGGAGTGATGGATGAGCTTGAATTCTTGCAGAGACTGCATTTAGCTATCTATAAAAAAACCTTTCCCATTAGCACTGCACGTTAATGGTCACATCATCAGCTGCTTCTTTCCTGTGAGGAGCATCCTTAGCTTTCCCTGACTCCCAGTGCTACACTGTGAGTTTGGGGCAAGCAGGAGTGAAGGACTGCACTGTGCTGGCAGAAGATTTGGTCATTCTAATGTAGGGAATCAACCATTGTGTTACAGACAAAGAAAAAAACAATTTATTTTCTTTCGGAGCATTGATTATTTTATTACACTGAAATACAATCGCCCTTTTCACCCAGAGAATAATCGACAAATGCATTATTTCCCACTTCACTGCCACAAAGCTGGAATGAGTTAAAACATGCCTGACATAAATCCTCCTAAGCCACTATGACCTGCTAGTTCTACTGCTAAAACTCAAACGATTAACTTGTCCATTACTGAAATGGCAGATTATAACCAAAATGCTGCTTGTTTGCTCAGTAGCATATATCTTAAGCACGGACACCAAGCAAAGCAGCGAGGCTTTCTATTTATTGTGCCTGGCATGTGGATGAGTCCACAGCAGCTCTCATTTAAAGATGCATCTGGAACCTAACCAAGAGAGTCACCTTTCCCTATGAGATGCACTTCAGCTATTATATTACTGGAGAATATTACCTAGAGATGTCAGAAACAAATTATTCTTCAAAAAAAAAACCAAAACAAAAAAATAGAAAAGTATTCTTAAGCCATCTGAAAGAAAGGTTTCTCCAGACTGCTGCAGACAGATAGCAACTTGGGTTTTGCATGCATCTTTGTGTGCATCATTATTTGCATCACTTCTGTATGTGTGCTTTACGTGCAAGAAGCTGGTAACATGCCAGTTTTCAAAAAAATGTATAAACATTTCTGAGAACTCTCAACACCAGCAGCATTCTGTGCTATGCCTTGACAGTGGGGCTGAGTGAAAAGTCTCCTCAGTGCATTTGTACCTGATTTACAAAAGCTGAATAAACTTTACAGCCTTTGGACTGACAAGTCGCAGCAGCAAAGGCTGAAATGAATTATACCCTTCCAGACTTAAAGCACAGGTGTTTCCTCCCTCCATACCACGCAGGTCTTGCTAATGCACTCCCAGGACACACACGTTTTTCCACTGGCCTGAAACAGGCTGTGGAAAACAGGATTCAGCACTGAATGGCACAAACAGAAAAGCACTCATGGTGCATTCTCACATGACCTGCCACAGCTTGTGGAAATCACTGTGTGTACTAGAGCATGAGGGCTGAGTGAGATGTTTTATGTCAGCATTGCTGCTGCTCAGCTCTGATACACTTCAGAGATGGGTAAGCAATGCCTCTGACCTGAGGCATCCTGAGAACTCCTACCAAGAATGCCACACACTACAAAGCTACAGCCAAGAAGTAAGAAAAGGTGTTGTTTTCCCCCACAGTCTAAAGTTTATATTCCCAGTTTCAGATTAAGCTTCTGAGTATTTCCTCATACAGCACCTACCCTGCCATGAAATAAGGATAATAGCAATCCCTATATGCTGTGTTCTTAATAGGCATCTACTGTCCCTCAATGTTTGTCAGGAATTGGATTGTTCAATGCTTTAAGGGTGCTAGAAAGTACAAACAAAAAACATAATAAATCATCAAGTTAAAATAAAAGCAGCAGCAAGTATGCTTGATTTAGATTTACGTTAAATACCAAATATAACAACATTCTCCAAGAAAGGAAAAACAACAGCAATGACATAGAGAGGCCAAGCCTTGACTTCTTGTCAGTCCAAAAACTGCCGCATCCAAATCAACCATCAGGAATCACCATGTGAGCGTGAACCACTCCTGCAGTGCCCCAGGATCATGGCAGAGCCCCTTCCCTGCACCAAACTGCACATTACCTGTGGAGTCAAAGATGATGGGCTGGCAGTTCCTGTTGGAATTCCAGTTACATCGCAGCACCTGGCCCCCTTCTACCACATTTTGCTGGGAGGTGTTTGCTTTGGGAGCTCCCACCAGAAGAAATATCCTGCAGTAAAAAGAAGAAATAAGAGTTTCAAAACTTCAGGCACAGAGGCTGCTATTTCATGACATTCTAACAGTTCATAGATTTGAATGGATAAAGCCTTTGCATGAAGTTTAAAGCCAAAACTACTTCAGGTGTCAGAGGAATTGATACTGGCCTTGTCTCCCTCCTTTCTGCAAGCAAAAGCAGGCAAACCAATTTTGACTTAAGAGACAAAAGAAGATAAAGAACGACATATTCTGACTTGCTTGAGATGACATTTAAATGAGATAAACACCTCTTATACTCTTTTCCTCCCCTTTCAGAAAAATCTGCATTTACACCACAGAAGCAGTCGTGTATTTCTGTAATTTAACAAAGAAATTGTCTGGCATCATTTCTACTTAATGTTGTACGTAAGAGTAATTCATGGAAGTTGGTCAGCATTCAGTGATGTATACACAGAACAGCAGCGCTCAGGAGGCACTGAGCAGTGAGTCAGCCCAGCATCAGCCAACCCTCTGCTAAAAGCAATCACCAAGCACCCGAGTCACTGACAGCCACAGACCGGCGCGTTCATGAATCCCCACTGAAATTCACTGCACAGTAATCACTTCCTTGTTAAGATGGGTCACTGTACAAATGCCTGCTTATGTGAGGTCCACTCTGAGCAGGAGCTGCTATGGTACTGGGCTCGTGCAAGTGGTAAAATGCCGAAGCTGCAGAGTAAGAAACAGATGGAGTGCAAAGCCAGACCAAACAAGGCTATTAACTTCTTTCAGGAACTCCCACATCTCTCAGACACACGACTCATCAGCACTTTTCTTAGGAAGTCCATTTGAAGCAGAGGCAATGACATCCAGAAGAAGCAAAGATGTAGAACTAAATGCTTCCTTTTATCAGAATCTGCTCTGGTGCACTGCTTTCATTTAGGCTGTTTAAGAGAGAAGTCTTCCACTCACAGGCAGTGCTACCCCCTATCAGATAGAGAAGCTGGTTTTGAAGTAGGCATAGCCAAATAAGCTGGTTGGAGAGTAAGTCTCCTAGTAGTTAGATCCAAACTTGGCAGACTTGTTCTGGTTGTGATGGTTATCCTCCAGACTTCATTTTAGCTCTGAGCTATGTTTATTCTTCTTAATACATGAATTCCAGGTATAAACAAATAGAACCTTACCAAAGCTCAACTCATATGAGTACCAACAAACAAAGTTATTTTTCAACTCCATTTAATTTGCAGAACCTGGAGAGGACTTGGTAGAAAAGACAGACTTCCCACAAACCATTGATTCCCCTAATAGCATTCACAGACTAGTTTTCAAGAGCAAGTATTTGAGATGCTTTAATGGGCTTAAATGTTCTGTCTGGGCATAACAGCAAGGTCTAAAAATAAGCATTCATAATGCCAAGTGAAGAAATACATTAATTATTATAAAGACAATCTATTAAACAAGTGCTAACTTGCCTCCCTCTTCACTCTTACTTCACTACTTTTGAGAAACCCTCCAAACTAAATATTTGCTTTAAAAAAAAATATTTAAGTCATACTCATTTTAACCTTTCTTTCATAACACAATCTCCACAATGAGGTATATTAACAGTCACCAATTAAAGACTTGCTGTGGAACACCACAAAGGTTCAGCCACCTCTTTTCCCAAGGCAAAAAAAAACAAAAAACAAAAACAAAAAACATTTCCATAATCAGAAACCAAACTAGTAGACTTGAGTGATTTGTAACATTACTGGCAATTATAAGACCAGTGACAATCTACAAAGAAGCCTGCACTCAGCATGCTTTGGGAAAGAGAGCAACTGAAGGAGATTTCTATTTCCACAAGCATCCATCAGCTGTGCTCTGGCACTGCCTATTCCCTACATAGTGCACCAACCACCCCAACATAATGCTGCACACAACACCACGAATGTGTCCCCAGCCTCTGCAGTCAGGCTTCCATAGGTGTGCTTAGAGGAATCATCTTTTTCCAGTGCTTTGCCACGTGCTGACAATCGGGTTTTGAAATGCCCTCATACATGGGAACGACAGGCTATCCAAATTGGTGCTTCTGTGTATGTGCAAGGCCTCTTTTACTTTGTATGTTACACCTTCAGCCACTTGAAACTGCAGTTACATCCTGAGCCAAACAGCACCCAGATAAAAGACTTGGCACCGACTCACGGAGTAGGTTTTTCGTACAGGACTCCTCAACGTGCTTTACACTGGTGTCCAGCAGCTGAACAACAGCAGCTTGAGCTTCTGAGAGCTATTAACTGCCGTACCACTAGTCGACCCAAGCAGCTTAGTTGGACTTGAACTACTTGAACTCAGCTGCTTTTTACCTCCGTCCTGGAACGAAGAGCTGCTAAGCACAAGTTCAGAACAGCACGTAACTGGACTCGCTCCTGCCAGCCGTGCGGGACTCAGCTCCCACCCAAAACCCACCACGGCCCGAGCATCCCCTCCCGGGGCTCAGAGACCCGCGGCACCGCTGCCTGCGGCCGGGGGCATCGCGGACCCCGCGCACGGAGCGGTCCGGCCTGCTTCCCACGGCACCGGTCCGACCGCGCCGGGGCCGGCTGCTGTAAAAGCCGCGGAGCGACTTTGTTTCGCTGGAGCTTTGATCTGAGGGGCGGCAGGGGAAGCCGAGCAGATACAAACTAACTTCTACCCGCAGCTGAAGTCACGGGGAGAGGTTTCTCTTAAAGATACGGAGGGAGCCTCTCACGCTGTCTAAGAACCGTTCGCGTTTCAAGTTGCGAACAAACAAAGCCCCAAACTGCGCTCACCCACCCGGGGCTCGGCAGTTACCACCAAAGAAACGCGAAAAAGGCGATTCCAATGGGAGGAGGAAGGAGCGAGCCGCGGATGCCGCCTTAAAATAAAGAGAGGAACGCAAATAGAACATATTTGCTTTTAATAACGCGCTCCGCGGGATTAAGACAGCGGAGATGTCGCGACACAAGCGAGCGCAGACAGGACGGCTGCCGGGCAGCGGAGCCGCGCAGAGACGCGCTCCAGACCCGCTCCGAGACCGCGGGGCGTTGGGACGGCGGGGCCGCGCACTTACGAGGAGGGGTCGGGAGCGAAGAAGTCCACGGCGAAGCCGAAGTAGCTGCCCTCGGCGCCCGAGTACACGGCCGGCCGCTCGGCGTCCAGGTTGAAGGCGAGGGCGGCTCTCAGCGCGCAGCCCAGCAGCAGCAGCGCCCGCAGCCCGGCCATGGCCCGCGGCGCTCCCGGCCCGGCCCCGCGCGGAGGGAAGGGGCGGAGGGCGGCGCCGGTGTGGGAGCGGGAGCGAGCGGGCCGCTTCCTCTGCCCCGCGCCCAGTTCCCTTTTCTCGGCGGGACGGCAGGAAGGAGGAGCGGCATCATGTGGTGCCGGGGGCGGGCCCCGCTCCGGCCGCCGTGCCGCGGGAGGGCGGCTCCGCACGGGGCTGGGCTCCTCCTTGCGCTGGCCGGGGCGAGGGACCGCCGGAGGAGGAAGCGCCGAAAGCCGCGCGCGCAGCAGCCCGACGGCGGCGGTGCGTGGCGGAGCCGCGCTGCGGGAGGGCGGACCGCGGGGCTGCCGCTGCCTGCCCCGCTCCGGGAGGGACCGCTCGCCTACGGCTCGGGAACCGCCGATGAGATGTTTGAGTCGGTGCGACCGGGGAGCGTTCTGCTTTGCTTTGTAGTTCCGCGTACGGGGCCGGCCGTTCGGAGCGAGCCCGGCTGGCAGCGATCCTCACCGAAAGACGGGGAAAATAACGAAGCGGTCAGAACAGCTGTAGGCAGCCTCATACGGCCGGAAGCCGTGCAACGGAGCTGCCCGTTAACCCGCTGGGCAAAAGAAAGACCGTTTCGTAGCCAGCGAGCATTCCTGAGTTTTGATGTAATCGGCTTCATTCGGTGCAGTCGAAGCATGATATTAAAACGTTGACTCAAGACCACTTAGCGTGTTATTTTTTGCTTATCTTTCAATGACTTATTGCTCTCTAAGGACCCAAGGACCTTCCCCTCTTCCCTCCCCCACCAAAAAAAAAAAAAAAAAGAAAAGAAAAGAAAAGGAAGTGTGCTTTGTCACCAACTACACAATGAATCACATTTCAGAATTAGCATCAGCTTCCTGTTTATCTTGGAGGGCAAATTTACAGCGCTGCGCTGTTCTTGGTGATGCCTACCTCGTCTGCGTTCACTGACAGCCCATTGTTGTGGCACACACGTGAAAGGAAAAGCATGTGAACGATTTCAGGGAGAAGAACTGAACATCGGGGTAATCATTTCAATTTGTCACCTAATCGAGAAAGTTGCTTTGAGTAAAAAAAACTTCAATTCCATTCTATATTGTAATGGTCAGATTTTATGAAGATATGCAAGCTAAATTAAGTAATCAGTTATTGAGTCTCACAGTCTGCCTGTCTGCAGTCTGACACACTGCAGCACAAGGACAGTATGGGCTCTGTGCAGGTAAACCCTCGGCACTGCCAGAAAGAAGGACCTGGCCATTCTGTCTTGCTGCCAGTTGTTCTTACTGCTAAGTGATAATAATAATTACTTAAGGAAGCCAATTGAAAAAGTATAATTCTGCCAAAAACAAGAGAGTTCCTATGCCCAGGCTCCACACTTGTTGCTGATTTTCCTTATCTTCTCACCTCTCCATAGGTAAAATCATGAACGAGAATAACTTTTATGATGTAGTGACTTGTCTCTCACGGCTGTTACACTGTCGGCCTGATCAAAGCAAAACTTCAGGTGGGTTAACAAGTTTCCAAATCCTAGCAAATACTACAAGCATAAAGTAACAAAATACTCGATGTGTCTGTAGATTTGGCAAAAAGGGGATTTATTTTCTCTGCTTGATCGTATACCTTTACATTACACAAACAGCAAGGGGCAGCTCATTTTTAAGATGTGAGGGTTGCTTACTGAAAGGTGAATTTTGGCTTCCTAAGAAGTGGCTGTCAGTGGATGGGTAAGTGATAAGCCAGGGGAGTAATGTAGCCGTGACATACATCAGAGGTTGCTCATCCCCAAGGCTATCTTCATCAGTTTCCTCTCCTCAGGAGGACAATCTCTTCACAAGCCTCTCTGCCCTCTATCACTGGGGCTGGGGTAGGGAACGCCGCCTGCTCTTCCCCTGACTCAGCTCCCACCACACTGAGTCACAGACTGGTACAGGGGCACTGCCTGGGCTGCTGCATTGTGCAGAACCCATCGATTGCTCCGGGCAGCCCACAGCTCTCCTACCGCCACCTCGGCATGGGAAGCAGAAACGTGGGCCTGGGGTGCAGTCAAAGCATATCTCACTAGAAATTCAAGGAAGCATTTTCTATTGCCAAAAATACAGTGATTGAGGCTACAGCTGGCACTGAGTTATTACGTCTGACAAAGGAACGATGGCCTCAGCTAGACTTTGCTATCAATCTAAAGCAGGAAACATCCTTCTAGTACACGTGCAATTTTTCCTCGCTAACTTGTTTAGCTCTCAGTATGATTAACAAGTAGATTAACAGCTAGTAGAACTGTGTTACGCAACGTAAACGAATAAATTATGCGCTTCTATATTTGCTCTCATGATTACTTTTCAATTTGCAGTCTGCTAATGCATACAGCAGTGGAAAGTAGCCACTAGGAATTGGGTAGAACAGTGACAGCAAGCTGTGACCTTGCCAGCTTTTCCTTATACAGCTGATCATTAACACAGTTGAATACGGTTTTGCAGGATGCCAGGCATATTTGGAGAACGTGCACGCATTGCTTTTTCTTTATAGCTGTTCCTTAGTCTTCAGCCTGTAGAATGAACAGAGTATTTCAGAATATGTATTTTTTTTTTATTGCAATCCTGTGTTTCTCTCTCATAACATTACAGTCACGAAAGAAACAGCTGAAGTCCCACAGTTCAGGAGAAGTTAAAAAAAATATGCATTCCACAGTGGTTCTACTTAAAAGACCTGGTCTTATACTAAGAGAGAAGCTTCAGCTTCTTAGCAGACCCAGCGTTTTACAGCAGCACTACTAACATCTGGAGCACAGAATGGATTGCCACTGACTTGTTTGTTGATACTGTAGTTGGCTGGCAGAAGCTTCCTTCAACCACAGGAAAGCTTCAGTACACGCTCTTCTCTTCTGCCATCCAGGCACTCAGATTCACAGAGCAGTTTAACCGCTCTGAGCAGACCTTTAAGAAGTAACTCAGTCTCTAATACAGCAGTAGAAGAAGCAGAAGAAGCTTGACTAAAAATGGTCTTATCTTATTACTTCATTTAGAAGTATTACACACAGATTTTTGTCTAACATTCATCAATTAGTGTTTATTTTCTTGAAATTCCATGAACACTGCAAACCACAAAAGCACCACTGGGTGAGGGGTGAGCCAAAACCACCGCAGCTGTGTTGTAAGCTCAGGTTGTTGTGGTTCCACCAGAGCTCACCAGTCCAGAAAAACCCCACTCACTGGTTACCAGAACCTCTCAGACAAAGTTTCCTTTAGGAAGATGAGAGTATCTATAAAAGCGGTTTCTAACCAGTGAACCACTCTCAGGGCAAAGTTTGAGATCTTCAAGTTGGAAAGGAAATGAGTCGCATGCAGGCTGTTTTCTGGTTCGCTCGGTTGCGATAGCTGCATTACCTCAGCGTTAGTCAGCGTCTCCTCCATCCCCTCTGAGTGTTGCAGAATGCTGGTTACTCAACAGGAGTTTTTGTATGTTGGGGTTTCAGATCACCCAATTCAGAGGCAGCTCCACACAATCTACAAAGGGATTCCATATCTCTTCTGTCTGACAAAACCAGCGTTACAAATCCCATCTTTCTCAGCTTTTAATTTACAGATCCGTAGATCCAACAAACCAACTGAACTTGATGTTGCTCACTAAAAACCCCCAAAGACTTGAATATCATTTTAAACAGCATTTATACTCTGGAGATCAAAAGGAAGAAATACAATAACATATGCAAATATGACCCCATTCCTTTTGGAGATAGGGAAAGCCTGGGAAGCCACCACAGCAATCTCCAGCCAACAGGGCAGGGCTACAAAGCTGGGAAAGCTTGTATTGAAAATGGGTTGCGATGTGTACAGAGAAGGCTTCAACCCACACTCAGCTGTTACTGGAAAGCAACTCTACCTGGCAGAAACACATTTGAAATAGAGCTCTGCCTGGAGCAAGGCGAAATGGAGTGCTTCCTACAGTCCTGATCTACAGGCACAAAGGATGGGGGTCACATCCCTGGAACTGCCATTTACAGATAACATCCAGAAGCGTTTTGACTTCAGGAAGCATTTAAACAACTTCCAGAAGGTCCCAGAGTTCAACTTCCTGCTTCCCTACCCACAGAAAAGCACAAAACCAAACTCCCCCTTTGCTCAAAACAAAGAACCCAAACTCACCTCTTTTTCAAAGGCACTGTATTTTGTTCCCCTACACCAAAGGAATACAGTCCTATCTTAAACAAAGGATGTCAGTGTCTACAGAATTTTGTACCCTGCAACTCTGATTAATTGGACATAAATATGTATTTAAGCAGATGAATAAAACTAAGGAATATCGATTAATCTTTAAATAACTGATTCTATATTGTAACTGTAGCTGCTTGTTTCAGTTTTCTTTCTTTCCTTCTTTCTTTTTTTGCCCCTCTTTTGTATTTTTATGGTTATCTTTTAAGACAATTTTGGCTTTTGCCTAGCCTGCAATGGCCAGGCATTGGTTCCAGTAGGCTCTGAGTTGGGTGCTACTGGCTGAAGAATTCCTAGAATGTAACTTCTGTTCCCCATTTCTACAAAAAGATATTTGCTAGTTAATGTCAACAAGTTACTAGTGATAGAATATGCAGACAATTCTTTGCCTTAATAAAGAGCATACTTAAAAACTTCTCCCTTTTTTTCCATCTATGGGTTCTTGTTCTACTTCCTCCTGCCTCCCATACATACCAAGAATGCGCACCCATCTATTTATAGCACATATTCTGTCAAACCATAGCTTTATGCTTCCTGTGTGGAAGACACTCTGTGGGTCACATAGCACAGAATCTCTCTTCACAGAACACAGACTTTCTGTAATGACAGGAAAAAAACTGGAGACTGATGTAGGGCTGATATAACAAAAGAACATATAGTTCTGACACCCACTAGCTCTATTCAAGGAAAAAGTTCACAAAGGTGAGGTGTCTGCAGTTAAATAAACCCCTCTTCACCCCTTATAGCTCATTTACACCTCAATTTCAATTCATCTGACATACGGTTGAAGAGATAATGCCTTTGTTATGTCCTTCCTAACCAACTTAATTCTTCTCTTGATTCCATAAATAAAATTCCAGCACTCCACCACGAGAGCATGCTACTGGGCAGCACAGAGCTCCTCAGCACACCCACTGCAGCCAGAGGCAGAAGGCAGCCAGCTGGAACACACGGCAGCCACTCAGCCCATCAGCACAGAGCAGAGGTCAGGCAGAAGACCCTCTGCAACAGCACGTTTATACTTGGAAGGGAGAGAAGACAACAGAAGGAAGGGGTGAAGAGAGAAGATCAAAGGTTTCTTGCAGAGAAATCTGACTATAACCCGATTCATGTCTGAGATTTTAAGGAGGCATTCAGCTGCAGCTGTGAAATGATTAAGAAGAGGTCAGTTCACCTTGTTTTTTCTTTTTTAATTAACTAATTAATTTAAAATTTTAAGTCTATTCTTCCCTACCCAGCTAAACTACTTCAAATGTTAAATGTTTCCAAAGTTAGAAGTCTTTGTTTAAAAGCTTACAGGGAATTGGGATTATTGTGTAGATACACTATAGTATTTTACATTCAATCTTGTGTGCAGTGTTCAGAGTACAGAAGTGACAGCCTCAGTGTTGGGATGTAAAGCAAGGAATCAAGCGGGAACAGAAGTGAAGCACAAACAGGACCAAACACTCCGGAACAGCAAAGTTCAGGTCAGAGAACTGTAAGGTTTTCAGTAACTTTCTACAACTACAAAACATGCTCTACAAGCATATCATACACTGAAAATACAGTTTCATTTTAACACAAGTCCAAGGATGTAGGATTGGTAGAATATATTTCCCCAATGCCTTATTTTACGGAGAGTACTATTGTGTGCTGTCAACTTTTTACAGTAGTTTGCCCTTTTTGTGGCTTTCCACATGTTCTACATAGAAATCTAGGAATGTTTTAGAAGTTGTATGCTTGATCTTCCATTATATCTTGCTTTATTTTAGGAGTTCACCTTAACACTATTCAAGTCCAATTTGTTTCAATTTGGAAATGTTTCTTTTGTTTCATGCCAGCCTTTCTCAAACTTATGTCCAAATATATTGCACTGCTTGAATATTCTCAGCCTCGGATGTCTGAAGTCTCTTTAACACACATGAAACGCTGGTACATACGCTCAAAAGAACTGATTATTTTTGCCATTCATTTCAATAACGTGTTATGAAGGAGCCCGTTGTGTTCACATATTAGGGCTATAACATCATAAATGAATAAAACATCTTAGCCTTGTTGCTAGCACCAGCAACAGCCACTCTCTGTGAAAAGACAGAACTTCTATTGAAAGGCAGAAACTGGAAGTGACAGAAAATAAGCCGAGGTCACTTTTAAGCCTCTAATACTACCAGGGGTGGGGGGGGGGAAGAGAAAGGAGATTTGCAGATATCACTGTAAAAAGCACTTAATGGGATCACAACTACATAAAGCTCATCCGGCACATTACCACAAACAAGAACCATTTGCTCCACTGAAGATTCTGCTGATTAAGGCCCATTCATAGCCAAGGCTCATGCACCACTGGGGAGGTGAAGTTCTGAATTTTGTACACAAGTTTTTCTAGCATGGAAATGGAGTAAGAAATGGGGTCCTTCAAACTGAAATACTTATTTGTTTTCAGTATCACTTCCTCTTCTTGGCACCAAGTCAAAGTGAAGGAAGACATAAGATATTGCTTCTGCTAAGCGTTTTCCCTGGAGATCAGATGCTACAAGTTAGGAGACATGTTCCAAACAAAATGTGACAGAGCTGCTTTCAGAGCTTTGGCTGCTTGCCAGAAGATGCTAGAAATGTAAAGGGATTCAAAGGGAAGAAAAGGAAAAAACAGGGCACATGGTTGGAAAAAAAAAAAAGCCATTCATACACAAGCACAAATGCATTTGAGAGAATGAGATGGCTCATCTTATAGCTGTAATAAAAAGTGAGGGAAAGAAAGATCTAACCTTGTAGGAATGTCTGACTAAAATGAAAAAAATCTTAAGTTCCATTAAGTTATCCCAAAGAAACACGTGAATAGTAGCATTTATGAAGCTGTCACATTATTTACTTGCAAGATAATTAAACCTGCAAAAAAATTAACACTTGCAGAACTTAAGTAATTTTTTTTTAAAGGGGCATTCGCTTGGCAAAATAAATAGCATCAGAATGTCCAAGACAAGTTTTTTTTCACACATCTGACTAAAGAATTGTGAAAGTATTCAGAAATGAGTGCATTCTGTATGCACAAGTTCTTTCTATGCTATCTATTTGTGAAATAACACAATCTGATACGAGAACACTGCATTGTCAAGGAAAACGCCACTGCTCCATCAAATGTTAATCACATCTCCGCTTGATAAGATACAGCTGAGAAATTTCATCCAGTAAGAAATGATCTACTGATTGTTTGCAGTGGAAGTGTGGTGATGTATTAGTTAAGGTCAACCTTCGCATTTAATTTTTCTCCATTTTTTCCCAGTCATTTACCAATGTGTATTCTAATTAGGAAGCTCCCTGATTAACATAGAGGAGGTAATTTATTATTATTTTTTTCAGTTACACAGCCCTCAGGAGTCCTATGAGATTTTTCAGTTAGTTTAAGGTGTAAATTTGTGACTGAAATGGATTTTTGTCTTTCAAGCTTTCAAGTCAACAAATACTCCACTTCCTTAACAGCAAACTGTTGCTTGAAACTACCATGAAAAAGTACGAGCTCTATACAGTGTGTATATATATATATATATATATATATAGGGTTTTGGCCACCTTGATGTTCCCTGCACAGAAACAAGAGCAGAATAAAGACAGAACGCTACAGCAGCATTTCCCCAGGAGATATGAAAGCCCTATAGCTACTCCACAGTTCTCACACAGGCTTTTTTCCCACTTAAGTGTGGGGGCAGAGATGAGGTAAATAGCAGAGCAGGTTGTGTGCACTGCACAGAATGAGTGAAGCTCCTCAGAAATGTTTCCTCCCTGGCCTATGACTCTGCACAGCCTGACTTGAATCCTCTGGATAGAGCCTTCCCACAATTGTAAGACAACTGTGTTTTTTTGACCCCTAAAAACACTCAAGTGAAGGCACTGCTATCTTAGGATCTCTCATTTTTCTCTAAATGGATCCATAGCATAGGCTATTCACTTTACATCGGATGAATTACAAGACAATTGCAACTGTAAGAACAGCTGGTGGGGGGGTAACATTCAGGTGGACTTCATTTTAATCATGTTCTCTTCCACAATTTACCTTAAGTAAGGCCTTTGTGCCCATTTCTAATTGAGCATTTAATGACTGAAACTCTATTAGCTGCTAATTTAGGCTTTAACTCATGAAAGAATTTTTCAACTAGTTATATTAAAGCTAATCTTCAAGCAAAAGGAACAAGCAGCAGCATATTGCTAATAATCCTCAGAAGTATGCCTGAGCACTACATTAACACTTCTTTAGAAGCAGCCATCCTGCTTTTGTGGTTAGAGACCCATACAGAGCACAGCCAAGAGGCCAAAGCAAGAGCAAGTGAAGTCTGTAGAAACGCAAAAATAAGTTAAGCCAAAAAATAGGGGCAGCAAACCATTGCTTCGTGACCACAGGGAGATATGCCAAAACTTAAAACTGTTATTTTCTTCCCTATTAAGTTATGGTTATTCAATTTACGTAAAAGCTACGCAACATGACTGTATCCTACTATTTAGTTTTAACATGCATAGCATGGGTATGCACTGCAACCTAACCCTCTATACTCAACTCAGGAAGGGCACATTCTGCTCATTGATCTTGACACTTCTTCAGCTGAAATGAGCTAACCTGTAGAGGACAAGTAATTTAAGAACGTGGTTGCAATTGTGACGATCTAACATTTTTAGATCAGTGAAACAGACAAGATTACAGAAATCACTATTACACGCTGCATATCAGCCTCCAGGACAAAATATAGCCAGTTCAAACCTTAATAATTACTTTATTCCCATTTAAAATATACAACTTTGAAAAATTATGCATCATACATTCAAATTTGAATTGCATTCTTAAGTGTCCTGATATCCAGACAGCCTATTCCTGGCCAGTATAATACAATAATCTGTCAACAATCTTCGTTTATGGCCACAAGAGAAAACTGCAGAAATAAACATTTATTATCTGATATTGCAGCTTGTCCTTAAACACTTACATTTAGGAATCCATTTCAGTAGACCTCTTTTTCCCCAAACATTGTTTTCTTGTTTCTGTAAGAGAAAAAAAAAATTCCACAAAGATCCCAAAAAGGGCAAAAGAAAAGGTTTAAGTCAGCTATTTTAGAAATAGCATTAAAGATACAAGAGTTGACTCAGCGGTGTCAAAAATAACCATTAAAGCTCGTATTACCACTCAACAGTGGTTCAAGTAAGCTCGCTAACAACGCCATGGAGCTTAACAAACTTGAAGTAGTAACTTGAAAACTTTAGAAAAACAGCCATATAAATGGTATCCCTTAGTACAGCAGTACTGTTACAGATACTTAGTAGTATGGCAATGAGGCATCACCTACAGCCCCTTGAGAAAGCACCTGTACAGACATTGTTATGGTAAGGTTCTGATAAATTCTGAAAGGGCACCTTGACTTCACTGAAACCTGACAGCTGCCCCCTGCAGGGCACACAACAGCATCCACTGCTCTGCCTTCTGCCAAATGTTATTACTGCACAACTTGGAAAGTACTCAAGATATTATAGGCATCTTTTAGACTCTGACACCCCTGCTCCACAGAGCTCAAAGTCTCAGCTAACATACAAACACAGCAGGGAAAGCGTGAGACTCAATCCAAAACCGGCACTCTATAGCTCGGATTAAATCTGTTAATGGATGGGTGGAAGATGAGAAGAAGAGGGGAAGTCAGCTGTCAAATTTTACACACTGCATGAAAAGTAGGAAAAAAAATCCAACTGCCATTATCCCTAATGTAATTTAAGCCAACATCAATCATTTCATGAGGACTGGAGAGGAAGCGTCCATCACTGTATCAGAAAATCACGTTATTATCCATTTGCTGTCATATCCTATCTTAGCAGAGAAAAATCAACACGGGGCTTTTCAAGTTGGTAGTTTTTATTTACAGTTTTGTTGGCAAAAGGCGGTGGGAAAATTTGAAACATTTTAAACAGAGGGCACCATATTGTACTGTACGATGTATCAGTTCACTGTCTGTATCCTCAGTATCCAGCTGATCAAATAAAGCTAATCAACATGTAAAGAAGCGTGATCTGCATCCGCTCCTCTAGAGTGCGCCGCCTAAAACCAAGTCAGGCAGTTTCTAAGTCAACACAATCACTATTAAAAATGCAGTTCTGGTCAAGAACGTTTACTTTTATTTCATACTGTACCTGGTACCAACTTCCCACTTACATCTGCATACTGGCAAAGCAGTTACACTTCCTACTTTTAGGTGAAATTTATAATCTCGTTCTCTGCAAATTCAGCTGTCAGGTAATTATGAACTATTCTGAGTATTTTACTGTGATCATAGCAAGACTGGAGATGAGACTGAAGTAAAATATTCCTTGTATATGACGCGCCCATCAGAATCAGCCAGGTAACCATAAACATCCTGTTTAAGAATTCTATTCAAAAAGGAGGAAAAGTGTAGTCAGTTTGCACTTTATCACATTGACTTTAATTGTCACTCGAGCTTTTTAATTCATTCTTCTAAATCAAGAGTGTTTAGTTCTTCTTCTAGTTCATCCAAGTCCTCGCCAGTAAAAAGATTTTCATCAACCGGAACCGCATCAATGACTCCATTTTCTAACTCCTCATCACCATCATGATCTTCTTCTAAATCATTTTGTTCACTGTTGTTTATCTCACCTCCAGAAGCTTCACTTAGTTTATTATCTGAAAATAGAATTGTTTTTACACATTTTAGTGTCATGGGTTTCTCAATTAGTAGTTCACAATCCTACCAGACAAGCTCTGAAGTTTTTCAACCAGTCACTAAATAGTTTCAATTTTTATATGTGAGCTTATATAGACTAAATTGCAGATGTCCGATTAATATGCAAGGTTGGATCATCAGTTATTCAAACAGGCTGAAAACAATAACTCAAGTATCTAACCCCTCAACTCCTATTTTTATAACAGGATCAGGCTTAATGTTTCACTCCTATTCAATATCTGCACTTCAGAGACTCTGGTTAACCTTAAGGACTGGGGTTTGCATTTGACAATTGCAGCAAAATGAAGTGTTAGCTTGTAGAAATTAAAAGTTAATCTACACAAGCTGGAAAAATATTAAACACTACTTTTTATTTAGTAGTGGAATTCAAGAAAAATAAGAAGTGCACACAGCATTTACAAGAAGCATTGCCTCCAGTAAGTACAGTGATCATGATACTCATTTTCATTTTGCTTCTTTCCTTTTAAAAATATAGATGTTGCTTTTTGGCAAATCAAGAACTCACTTCTGCTTGCTTTTTTCGGAAGCACTTGCCAATTAATTCCCTAATTACCACATTTTTCTATTGAATCAACTTACCATCTTTTTCTATGGAAGCGTATGTGCTGAATCGCTCAGGACTAGCCACCGTAATGCCAGTTTCATCTACAGCCTTTGGGACATACAGACTCAGGTCTACATCATTTACACACACAGGGTCTTCCACCTGAAAAGTACACCAAGATCTTCCATATGAATCACTCTTCTACACAGATTCTAATTTCTGCTGAACTTCTACAGACCTTTTCCATCTTCTTTTTGACATCAGAACTGAGAAAACATTCCGTATTGCACTGAATTAAAATCTTGAAATTTTAGTTGTATCATAAGAGCTCTCCAATTCGGAGCAAGCCTTTCAAAAAAACAATGTTTTCAATTTTCAATGTAACTTGAAATATTATTTCAGTGTTTTCTTTTTTTCTTTTCTTTTTTTTTTTTTTTTTACCTCATCATCTTCTCCTGTCCCTTGAGTATAGCGAGTGTCATCTGCTTCTTCATCATCAGCATCAACCAGCTCTGGTCGGAACTCAAATACTTCACGTCCACTGATCTGTTAGCAAAAGAACAAATTAATTCCTCATATATATTTCTAATATATAATTTCACAGAATTTATATGGCTGTTAAGAGAAGAAGAAAACAGCAACAATTCCAGATTTTTCCAAAGAAGCTGTCAGTTTATTTACTCTTTACATTAAGAAAGAAAGCATAGAACATACCACCAATGCCTTGCCAGCTTTAAAATCTGCTTTCCTCCTTTCCATATCTTGCTCTGCCTTATCAATTTTTTCTTGTCTTTTTCTTCTCTTCCATGCAATAAAACACTCTAGAGTGATTTTGGTAACGTTTGGTCCTAAGGCAGCACGCTGTCAAGTAGAAAGACTGATTAATGCTAGAAATTGTTTCCAAAGGCAAACCCTAGGGATAACAAATTAAGGATATATAATTACTCTTTTCTAGAAACTAATTTAAAACATTTCTTTCTAATTGCTTCTGCATTCTCACCACTGTTAAATATGCTTCATCAACTTAAAGCTTGACACCACACCAGTTTTCCAGTTAAGACAAATTAGCACGTAAGCGAACATGAAGAGTGGAGGAAGAAGCCTGTGGTATTAGCTTAAGTTACTTTCCATCTGGCACTGCCAGGGAATGGTGTCAGCAGGGCTGCAATGTAACGTCTTTGGGAGGGCCCCTTCTTCATGTTGATTCCTCTTAACAGAACCATACAGTAACCAATGACAGAATTATGCAAGAACTACAGCAATGGTGAATTCGAGCTGAGGAAGGAACACTTTTAAGAGTTAAAAGGACAAACAGCAGTTAGAAGCCTCCTAAAACAGGGTTATTGGTATTACCCTAACGGTAAGTATCCAGCTACACTTTTAGAAACTCGCTCAGCCAATTGAGAGGAAAGTAACCTAGCTAAACAAAACAGGAAAATCATGAATTAGTGTGCATTCCTCACTCTAGCCCATACAGATACATAGCCATTCAATACTTTCCAGTAATTCACTAAGACGTTACTCACAATGTTCCTCCTCTTTTCAGTATAATTAAAAACAAACACCACCAAGAGGTACCTAATTGAAACGTTACCTCTTTTTCTATTAGATCTTCTAAGGAAATTTCATCTTGCTTTTCTTCCTTCTTTTTGTCTTTTTTTAGTACAAAACCTGGAGGAAGAGCATGGCGATACATGCAATTGTCTCCGCCGCCTGGACAGACCCAAAACCATCCATATTTGTTGTTTTCAATAGCATCAAGAAAATATTTGCAGACCTGCATAAAACAACAGCTGTTAGTCCTGTATTCTCTTGTCATCCCCAGCAATTTACACTAGCACAGCTACTACATGCCAAAAGTACAGTAGTTCAAAGCCAGCTGTGCTCAAAAGTGAAGAAACATGCCATGAGCTCCTATTAAAAATAGTAGATAGAAGAAGAGCAACTAATCTAAAACCTCAAATACTCAAAGCTTTCACCCTTAATACAATCCCAACTTGGAAAGATAGGCTGACTTGGAAGATTGGTGACTGTATTACAGTAAACCCAGCAGCACTTGTACAAGCATACTAATGGTTTATTTTTGGTCATGAAAATCAAGTGTACTTTTAATCAAAATAAATGCAATCAATTTTGATGTTACATGTTTCAGCTCATGATCCTAGCATAAATACATCATTCTGAAACTCCTGACAAGCAATTTGTAACACTTAGTCACACCTAAGTTTAATTCTGGCAAGTATTAATAGGCTATTTGGGACTGTAAGCAAGGTACAGTAGTCCTGAAGAATCAAAAAAGAATAGCACAAAGGATTAAGATACAGCATTTAGTGTACAAACTAATTTCTTGGCAGTCAGGACGTAAAAGTGACTCAATCAGCCTCTCACTGCTGCTAAATAACAAAAACTACAGTTCAATGAAAAAAGAGAAGAGAAGACATACTATTTGAGTTTTGGGTTTTTTCTTTTCCGCCTCACCGTGCTTCTTGTTCACCACCTCTTCTAACTTCTTTTCATCCCAGTTATCCATTGTGTCTAGAAGACAATAGAAGTTTGCACAAGCATTTCAAATCCTAAACAATACTGTTTTTCCCCTAGTTAACAGCATTAATATGCAATTCTGATGTTTTAGTTAGCCTACAGAATAAAAAACAAATTCAGGCTTCTGTATTAAGTCACAGAATTGTAGGGGTTGGAAGAAACCTCTCGAGATCATCGAGCCCAATCCCTCTGCAAAGCAGTCCCGTACAGCAGGCTGCACAGACGGGTGTCCAGGCAGGTCTTAAGTATCTCCAGAGGAGATGCCACAACCTCCCTGGACAGCCTGTTCCAGTGTTCTGTCACCCTCACCATGAATAAGTTCCCTTATATATTGGTGCAAAACTTCCTACGCTTAAGTTTACAGCCATTTCCCTTTGTCCTGTCCCCACAGACCGCCGAAAAGAGGTAGGCCACATCTCTTTGACTCCCACACTTAAGAGAGTTTTTAAACTATAAAAAGATCCCCTCTTGGCCTTCTTTTCTCAAGGCTGAACAGATCCAGGTTGCTCAGCCTTCCCTCATCAGAAAGGTGTTGCAGGCCCTTTATCATCTTCATGGCCCTCCGCTGAACACTTTCCAGGAGATCCCTGCCTTTTTTCTACCAGGGAGCCCAGAACTGGATACAGTACTCCAGGTGTGGCTTGACCAGGGCAAAGTAAAGGGGGAGGATAACCAACCTTGACCTGCTGGCCACGCTCCTTTTAATGAACCCCAGGATCCCATTGGCCTTCCTGGCCAACAAGGCGTCCTGCTGGCTCATGGTCAACCTGTCATCCACCAGGACCCTCAGATCCTCCAACAGGTCATAGCCTAACCTGTACTGATACTTGCAGTTACTCCTTCACAGGTGCAAGACACTACACTTGCTTTTGGTAAACCTCAGTGTTCGTCCTTCACTATACTGCACACAAGACACCCTCCTCAAAAATTTTAGCTTTTATCTGTGCATGTGTAAAATGTATTTTCAGGTAAAAAATAACAAATGTGACTACTTATACACCATCTGGAACTCTAAAGAACAAATACTGTATGACCTGCTACTTGTATGACACAATACTTGACACATAGTAGAACTCAGAAACCCCCACCCAAGATCACTTAGTGATACTTTTTAAAAATAAGGTCTGTAGAATACTTGTGAGCCAGCTTTTAAGAGCAGCAATCAAACTTCATTTACATTTTCAACATAGCAGTATGGGCTGCTATCACTGCTGACCAGGTTCTTCGGAATTAGACAAACGCAACTTCCTTAACCTTAAAAATCTAACTGCAGAATCAGAAGATCATTTACTGTATGTTTTCTAGAAGCAGCGTACCTTTTTCAAGGTCTTCATCTCTTGCATCAATGTAGACACTTCGTTTTTCACACTTCCTTTCCAAGGACAAATCATGAGAAAACTTGCACTTGTCTCCTTTAGTGCACTGCCCTTGCTTGAAGAAAGCACAAACTACAGACTTGGGATCAGCACCTGAGTGAAGAAAATTTTTCCTATTTTAATAATATCCGAAAGCAAAATACTAGAACAGAGCAGAAGTTGCATCTTAAAAGCTTAGAGAACTTTATCTAAGATCTTACCATATTTAGGAACTGCACAGAATGAAAAGGTGTTTTTAAAAAATAAGTTATTTAATGAAAAATTAATCCCAAGTGCCCTTTCTTCACTTCTAGTAGACACATCGTGTCCTGAGAGCATCATATTTAGTTTGCATAGCAGGATATTTGTGTTGACTATCAATGATGACGTGACTACTGGATGTTTGGATAGCAGCGTGCCTGAGAAGAATGTGCTCATGTAACACAAAACAAATCACTCTAGACAAGTTCTCCCCTATATAATAAGCCATTTTTGGTTCTAATATGTGGTAAAGCATCTTTTGAATGTCAACCTTTCTTTAATATAATCAGTAGTATGCTAGAAGAAATTATATTAACCTAACCTGTAGTCATTCAATAATAAGATGGTTGTTTCTAGCCTTAAAAATAAGCCAGTGCTGTTAAAATGGGAAGTACCCAATCACTAACTATGGTTTTCAAGTAAATATCACAGCAACAAATTGTTTGATCATCGGGAAGCTCAAGAAGAAATGAAGAGGGGTTTAAATGTATCTACTGGACATAACAGATGAAGTACTACTGATTTAATTATGTTCTCAAGTATGAACATATGATCTTAAGCTTCAGTTTCTCACTTGCTCATTTAAAGCTTGGTTCAAGTCACCAGAGACTACATTATGCTCAGCAGCAACTGTTTAAGACCTTAAATAAAGAACTAGTTTATCAACAACTGAATCCCTACAAGAACATCAGGTTACATAGCTGAACTTGCTGGCAATCTCAGCAGAAAGTCAAAGTTTTAATAAGGATAATGCTGGTGTTTTGAAATACGTTTAATTCAATAGCTACCACTACAAATAAAAATAAAAAACCTAGCCTTCATTGTTGCTACATGACACAGTGATAAAACATCAAGCTCACTTCAAAAGAAAAAAAAAATACAAGCCTCCACACTTCTTTGGTAAAGAACTCTTGAGCCAAAAGCACAATACAGCACAGAGTTACTAAGAGACAGTCTATTCCTGAAATAGTGGCATTTTTTTCTTCCCTATGGCAGACAACTGTAGAGTTTTCTAGCATTATCAAGCACTTGACAATTTCTTTGCAATTTACAATCATTATAATACTAGCTTGCTACATACCTGATATCAGCTCAGACCACATTTTTGAAACCATGTCCTACTGTTAACTATGAGAAAGGACGGAAGTAACTGACAAAGTTTTACTCTTCTTATGTGCATAAAAGTTTTCTGTGAACGCAATGTTTAGCTTATTACCTGTAACATCTGCATGTTCATGCTTCCATGGGGATACAGGCCATTTTAAATAAGTACCATTATTGGGAAAAAAAAAAAAAAAAAGCATAACAGGCCACCCACCCAGAAGCACCTCACTGTAGCAAAGTATTTTTAAGTGTTTTACTTGAGACAGATGTATGAGTAGTAGAACATAACAGAAGTTGCAGGTACTCATACCTTTGCTAATCTTCTGTGCAGCAACCACAGGCTTGAAGAGTTCATTTAACTCTTGCAGTTCTTTTTTCTTATCTTCTTTTTTTAATTTCTTTTCACTTTCTGTTTGAGCGGCCTACAACGATGCCAAATTTGATATTAGTAACAGAAAAGTATAATGGCATTACTCACTTCATAAGAACCTTTTAAGAACACTATAAGAATTCTTCTTCATAAGAACCATTAAAACATCAAATCATTCTGAATCAGTAGGGGGAGAGGGGCATGAGCTGGGAGCCTATGGTTTCTAAGTTTCTCCAAATCTCTGCCTTTGCACGGATGGCAAATGCCATCTAGTGGTACTGCCATGTCAGACAGAAGAGATTTGAATTGGAATTTGTCAGAGATGTGAGATGTTGTTACTCCTGTACCACCTTTACAGGGTAGGAAATCAAGTGGAAGTTGGAGACTGAGGAAATGTTAGTTGCTCTTTTGTGGCAACTACTCAAACGAGGTACTTCAAGATCCGTGCCAAAAACTTCTGTTTAGTCACCCACACCCTGCTTCGCTTTCTTGTCAGGCAAACCAACAGCGCTCCAAAGTTATCTGTGTGCAGAAACAGGGAAATGTTTTTGGAACATTGCTTGCTTGAATTGATATCAACTCAACACAGCAATGTTCCAATGCCTACTAGCAGGTTATATAACAAGAACTTTTTTTTCTTAGTTTTTACAGGCACAGGAAGGAGGAAGGACTAAGGGACAAGCTCATCTAGGAATGGAAAAGGTGGAAAGAAATAGCATCCCTTCCTTAACCTCTTTTGGAGAAGCCAGGAAAGACCTATACCTAGTATGAAACTGGTAGAGAAGGATAAAGATAAATGAGAGAAACACAACATGCTTAGATGACTTGATTTTTATCCTAAAGAGAAGCTAGTGGGACTCCAAATATTTCAGGTACATTATTGGCAATATTCAATGGAACATTATAAAGGAGCTCAGTTCTTACGATTGGTTTGGTAACACAATGCCAAGCTGTTTTAAACTGGAATCGATAACAGAACACTCCACTTTCATTCAGAAAGTCCCAAATTCTGTTTTACAAAGTATGCAGGCCCTAACACCACAGCTACAAAAAGAAAAGTGACCTGATTTTTAACAACAGATGTAGTTTACGCATTTGTTTCAGCTAAAGATTCCAAGAACATTTAGAAAAAAGCAGCTTAGTTTGCTTTTGATTTTTTAAGTCTTGATAGCGCTTCCATTTTTCCTCAGGACACAGAAGTATTTGCTTTAAGGTATTCTTAAGTTCTCCAGGACAATCCTAAATGAAAATTGTTTTTACAAGGTAAGATAGGTGCCATCACGTCTGGAATGAGTTAAGAGTATTTGAAAAAATATATTTTTTTTAATCACATAGTAGTATTCCTGTCAATGCTTAAGATTCATGGACTTCACACAAATTTCAGAACTGCCTGAGTCACATCAATGTTTCTGAGTGACACCAAAAAGACCCCATTACTACAAGAAGTTAATAATGTCAGGACATGCACATCAACTTTACTTTTGAAGTCATACTCGACATTTACTAGCTTATCCTCCTATTACGTAAGGAATCCAACACAAGACACAACATCATGAGGTTACCTGCTGCAAACATAATTATTCTCCAGGCTTATTCATGACATTCCTGCTCTCTGAATACCTGGCTGCTAACCTCCCTAGCACTGTAGGAATAAGACCTGGCTCACTTGTATTAGAATAACATTTCTCTCAAATCCTGCTTTCTAACCAAAGAAACTTTACGTCTCAGCCACATCAAGTTCTAATTCATCTTGCAAAAGTAGATCAAAGTAGTAGTGACAGTAGCTCCAGGTTTCAGTTTGTCTGACCATTTTATGAAATAGCCACACAACTGTTAAACTTATTTGCACTTCCAATTACAATACCTACTTCCATAGGTAGAACATTAAGCATAAGAGCACTTTTTTTAAAGTTATCCTCAACTCCCAATTCAAGATTATTCATAATTTATGATTCATTATTTCTTAGACTGATGGGAATCAAAGAAAAAAAAAAACGAGAGAGAAGGAACATACAGCTGCACTTTTGGTGACAGCCAGTTTGTTACAATTTCTTTTAGGGATACTTTCAATGCAATTACAACAATGTTAGAATGTAAACAGGCGCTCTCATTAGTTATGTTTACTACTTTTCAGTAGACAAAAAACACTGTGCTATCTTTATGGAGGCACTTTCAGCTAGACAAGCTCTGCAAAAAGACTCATCAAAAAATGCTATTTTAAATACAACTAGCTAAATCTGTGCTTCTCACAATAGGCAGCTGAGTAACATTCCACTATTTTTTCTACTTCAGTATTACATGACAATCAATGCCTACAGAGAAAGAGGATTTCACTACACAGTGGAAAAATAATTTAACTGAATGCTTACCTGACGTGGATTTTGCTGACCAAATTTAACCTGGTGAGTCACAGCCTTGATAAATTTCTGTTGCTTTGCACCTTTTTTGTTCTTTAAGCCAAAAGTTTTGTCCTAAAAATTCAAAGACAAATTATTTGTAACTAACCTAAAAGAATTAGAACAAGTCACTACCAAAAAAAAAAAAAAAAAAAAAGAAAAACCAAAACCCCAGCATTCCACCTGGGCTTTCTGTCAGACTAAAACTGTTTCCTCCAGCAACACAAACAATCCAAGCAACAGAGTGGACAGTATATCCCCCTCCCATCGCTTTTAAGTGCAAAAATCCTACTAAATGCTGCTGTCACCAGCTGTTGTTTTTCCTCACAGATCTGCACGTTCAAATATTAGTGCAAGTGTATGCATGTGTGCAAACTGAATAGCCATACATACGTGAAGCTCACACGCATCCGTATCTAAGTGTTTTACCTTCATGTTAAGCAGGTTAATACTGCCATATATCTGTACTGATTTCTAAGTATTAAAGACATTTCTTTTCCAACAGTACTTCCCCTAAGCACTCTCTGTAAATCCAGACAGGCGTTCATACTTCCTAAACTGCACAGCAAGAAGTTTGTTTACATTACCTGAACCAGTTCTTCCTCTACATTTACAGCTGTATTGCTAGACACAAGCTTCTATACCAAACCTTTTCTGAAAGCTAATTAAGAAGATGGCTCCCTTTCACACATGCATCTGAAACAAGCTATCTTCCTAAGCAAAATACACAGATAATAAAACTTATCTGTGCCGGGGCTGTGATGGCAGGGTTTTTCTCCCCTCCTGTCAGAAGGAAATTCCAGCTGTTTGTCTGCAATAATACCTCAGTCCAAACAAACTTCTGGAAACCATAACAAGAAAAAAAAACCTACCCTATAAGAACTATTGAGGAAACAGCTCCGCGGTCACCCTGTTGCCATTTACCCTGTGTCACATAACAACAGAAGCGCAGGTTGGCCTCTGCCACCCAGTGTTGCCGTGTGCCTTTTGTCCACTGCTTGGGAATCCAGGTAATTCCCGCGGTTGATTCCTGCGGCAAACCTGCCACGCCATACGGACGCACTGGGTTCACCGGAATCGCTTTCACGCATTACTGTCAATCACCAACGCAAACGTTTTGCCTTCTCATCATAATTTTTGAGAAAGCAGAGTTCTCCTACCTCGCCGGATTTAACATCAGAAGCAGAAAAGCACCACCTAAGGCGGACTTCCCAAACCAAACCCCCGCACGGCGCAGCCCCGGCTTTCAGAGGCCTCCTGCGCTCCGCCCGGGCAGCCGCCGCTCCGACACGGCTCCGCACGGCCCGCCTCGGACGGGACATTGAGACCGCACGGCTGCGGCCCGGCCGCGGGCGGGGACGGCGCAGGTAACAACAGCCGGCTTTCCGCAGCGCCCTGCCCTGCTTCTTTCGGCTGTTCCGCAGGCGGCGGTCCGACTACGCTCCTCTCACGCTCCCGCAGCCCCGGGCTCCCACCCGGCAGCGGCGCTCCGCCTCGCAGCCCAGGCCCGCAGGCCCGGCCCCGAGGCCGCGGCCAGGCGCGGAGGCAGGCAGGCCGCGGCCCTCCCCCGCCCGCCTCACCTCGATGATCTTCTCCTTCTTCTTCTGGTCCGCCTTCTTGCTGCCCCCCGCCGGCTGCTGCTGCTTCTTGGGGGGCATCGCGGGGCGGCCGCCGCTCCCGCTCGGAGCCCGGCGGGGACGGACAGACGGCCGAGACGGACAGACGGCCGGGCCGGCTCCGCGCGGCCGCCGGGAGGCGCGAGGCGGCTGGCTCGCGGGGCACGCCGGGACTGCGGCGCGGGGCGCGCGGGGCCGCTCGGCTCCCGGCAGGCCGCGCGTCAACGGCCCCACCCCGAGGGAGGGCGTGGGCGGCCGTCCGCGGGCGCCGCCATGTTGGGGGCGTGGCTCGTGAGAGGGGGCGGGGCGAAGCTTAGGAGAGAAAGGAGGGGGCTGGGGAAGGGCGCGCGCGCTGCGAGCGGGGCGCGTGGCGGGTCGTGTGGCAGCGGCTGAGCGCTCAACCCGCAGCAGCGATAGCGCTGCGTGCAGGGAGCGGGTCTTTGCAGCTGAGATTTGTGCTGCTGTGCGTATCTCCCGCTCTTCACCGGGCAGGGAAAAGTAACCGAGGGAACACTGAGACGCTTTACCTCGTATTTCCACCTGCCCGAGTGCATGCAAGAGAACCTGCAGGCTAAGCAATGGAGAGAAGCGCTCCCGGGCTCCGGCAGGCACGAGGCACCGCCTGCGTGTCCCTGCATCGCCCCTCCGCGGGTCAACCTGAGGAACTCAGCATTCCCTAAAAGCTGTCCTAAGAGCACGGCTGCATTCCGCGCTCAGCAAGGCTGAAGGAAGGGATCTGCTGCTCCATAGGGCGCTCTGACACACGTGAACCTCGGCTACCAGGAGAACCGTGCTAAGCATCAGCCCTTAGGAATGAGCAGTCCGTTCCACACGCAGAAGGCACGCCGCGCCTCGTGCCGTCGACACGGGGCAGGTTTAGCGCGCTAACAGCTGTAGGCTGCCTGAGAGCAGGAAAGCGCTGCAGACGAGGCTGCCCGTCAGCTTTGCGTTCTCAGGGAGCACAGAGTCCTGCAGAGCACCTCTCTTCTTCCACTCGGACAAGTTAGCATCAGTGCACTCCTATAAAGTACATTGTCCCTCCAACAGATACTGGTGTAGAGGAAATTCCTCCTGTAAGTACCAGAACGCATAAACAGAAAGGGAGGTAGCTCTTATTTAGCCAGAAAGAACCTTACCTTCTTTGTTTTGTTGGTAAGGGAGCTTTAGTAGCTCCCTTGTAACACTACTTAGTTGTATCCTTCCTTAAATCCTAACCCATAACATTTCTTATACAACCAAAAGCAAATCTGAAGTGCTTCTTCTGGCTGTATCTTAAAAACAACAATATCTCAACTTAGATTCTTCAAATACATAGATACTTTTATCATAGAGCCATCCCATTATATCTCTCTAACTCCCACAAGACTACCAATACCTTTCCCTAGAAGAGCCTGGTCTCCCACACAGTATTTTATAAGATAAAGTGAAACGTAATTGGTTAATTAAATGACTTAATTGGTTAATAAAGGTGGTGGTGTTCTGGCTAGTAGTAAGGGCTGACTGTATGTTATGTAGTGCTTTTTTGGTTAGAGTGTGGGATCTTTATGTATACATACATTTATATAGGTTGATTAATGTGTTGTTTTTACTATGATAAGTTTTGTAGTTTATGTTGAGGTGTTACAGGACTGAGTGCTTTGCAACTTTATGGTTGTTTGTTTATTTATTTTGGTGGGGGACTGAGGGGGATGAATTCCTGAGAAGGGCTTAGGGAAGACTTCCATCAGCTCTCTATGAGGGAATATTTGTTTTGTTGGTTGGGAGTTGTGGCTTTTCATGTTGGGGACCAAAAGCTAAGAAAGGTTGTGTTGATTAATTTCAATTAAATGTGACTGCTGATTTGTGTTACTCTAGTAAGAGTAGTTCTAACTTTGTGTTTTTTAGTGGCAATAGTGATCTAGAGTTAAGTATCTTAAACTTATTGGAAGAGGATGCTTTCTTCTAGCGTTTACTCTTCTCGGTGTGTACTATTTAAAGTGTAACGTATGTGTAGATTCTTGAGGCATAAAAACTATTTTAAGGAATAAAGCTTCTAAAAGCATGTCTGAAGAAGAGGGTGATTTGTATTTAGTATGCAAAGTAATAGGTCTTAAAACTTATCCTCCTTTTTACTTCAAAAAAAGGTTGCATGAGGAAAGGCTGGATTAGGAAAGCCTAATTACATGCCTGCAAGGAGGTAATCAACAGGAGCTTTATTGCAGGCGTTGTTTTAAATTCTACTTAAGTGAAAATTAGTTGTCTTTTCCATCTTCTGCTGAACAAAATTCTTCAGAACTGGGCTCAGGACATAGAAGAACATCTTGTTTCTTCTGTTTTTCCACAGAAGTGTGGGAGTATTGCAGTGAGCTCTGCATGCTAGAGTATCCTCTTTGTCACTGGGCCAATGTTATTTTTGCTGCAGTGTCAGGTAACTGAAGAGTATATCTACCAAAATTAGTCTTACAGAAATAAATCGCTGTTATGCTATATTGTGCTGATAAGTACTTTGGTCAGTGACTTCCCTTTTTGTTGAGTGTGTTTGTATATATAATTTATTATTTCTGTTTTTAGCTTTTTTTCTGAGAGAAGCGAAGTATGCGTTCAACTGCAGTTTAATTGAGTAGAAGGATGATAATGGATACAGGCAAACTCTGGTCAGGAGTATGGTTCTGGTTAAGATGTGCTATAATTAACAGAGGTTATTTCTGCATATTTCTGAAACAAGCTGTGGACTTATTTAAACAGCCTTAAGTAACAAAGTCAGGGCACAATGATAAAGGTATAGAAATAGAGTATTGTGCTTGCTGTTGATGGCAATCATGTAGTTCTAACTTGAGATCCACACTAGAAGTTAAGAATTTGTGAATGCAGTGTCTTTAAATGGGGTTAAACAATTGTTCATTATTTTAACCAAAATATTAGGCAGGTATTCTTTCTTCATATGTTGTGAGCTCTGGTTTTCTTTGTTGAATTTCCTCATGGATAGTCTTGTGAAAACTTGAGTAAGTTTGCACCCAGGTCACCGCAGGAAGAAGTTAATTCCTGGTTCATCAGGAAGACTCATTTTAGACTGTTATCTTATGGTGTCAGTATTGACTGCGTTAAGTAAAATGCTTCTGGGAGGAGCATGAATGGAATTATTTTTGCCTACCAATAGGCATTTGCCAACCACAAAATTGCTAAAAGTATTTCAGGGAAAGGTACAGAGGAGAAGTAAATCCTCTGCTAATCACATATACTTCATCTAATTTCGCTTCATCATGAGCTCCCAGCTAGGTTTCCTCCAGCTTCTAGAATCATCTACTTCATTTGCAGGGTTTTGAAAACAGGTTTTACTCTCTAGAAATTGAATCTGTTAGTACAGGTTCTTGTAAATCCACAAGGGCTTCCCACTAAGTATTGTTTTAGTATCCCTTCCTTCCTTAAACCTGTGTGGCAGTAGCTTTCCTTCCAGTTTTGCTGGGATGTCCCCTTACTTGGCCTGTCAGCTGCTGCCTTTTGGATAATTCTGGAAGCCCAAATGACTTCAAAATAACAATGCCTTGTGACGTATGAGAAAAGAAGTATCTGGTGTTATGTTTTTTTTCCTTTCCAAGATGGAGGCTTTTTCTTGGACTATCTTGAAATACTTCAGTGGCTTTCTTCAACTGCTTAACTTAGCTACTCTGGAATAAGACAATTGCTTTTGCAGATCATTGGCTTTAAGTCTTCTGTCCCTGTAAAGTGTGAGAAGTTAGGATCATGTAGCATCTGTGAGGTTCATTTACTCACCTTTGCAGTGAGATTGAGTTATCCTCTGAATAAGGGTTATCTCTACCTTCAGTCTTTTGGTCACATGCTAGGAATTAGCTTTAGAATCAAAGAACAGTTTAGTTTGCAAGGGACCCTTAGTATCATCTAGTTCTAACCTCTGCTACAGGCAGGGACACCTCCATCTGATTGCTCAAAACCCCATCCAGAATAAAATATGCTCAATGATTATTATTCCAAACACTAGCGAGAGATTTCTTGGTTCTTGTGTAGAGATGTAGTTAGCTCTCCCATTCTGTATATGCACTTGCCATACCTGCTGGCTTGATTTGGAATGATGGTAATAAGATTGGTGCTAAGTAGTAGAAGATGCTGTATGCTTCATTGCTGCTATTGTGTTTGGGCTACTAGATGTAACAAACAAAATCAGCTGTAGAGTGAATAGAGGTCTGTGTGTGTGGGGATACAGAAGTAATATGTAATACACAGCAGCAGCCTTAAGGTGTCAGAATTGCCCTGTGTTCCAGGGCAGTTGTCTGGAAAACTCTGTAGCTGGTCTGGTCATTTACACAAATTCTAGTGACTTTTATGGAATTACTGGGGGGGGGGGGGCCCTCACAAGCTTCAGGTTGTGTTTGTGTTAAGAGTCACCATCTGTAAACAGATTAGATATATTTAAGTGATCTTTTGGGGGTTATTACATGTTTTTCTTTTAAGAAGAGTACATTTGTCTTTTTACACCAAGAATGAGGAACTGGAAAAATACTATTTGTTAGATATTACAAAATGTGGGAGTTGAACAAAATAATTTTGTTAAGCTGTAAGATTAAGAGACAGTTCAGTAGAAAATATCTGGAGGGTGACAGCCTTGCCTCTTTCTCACCTGCCATACTTTGAGAACCACTTTGGTATTGTTCCTGGAACATCAAGAGGTGGGTAGGAAGGATGGGGAGGTGTCTGGCAGGTTCTGTGCTGCTCTCTCTAAATTTGCATGAGGGTAGCATGAACTCTCTATTTGGAATAACCCTACTGTAGTGTGGATTATGTCTTAGATGGTCTGCTGAATGGTGCCACCCTTTCTATTTTGATATTCTGGGAAGCATGCTATAGCCTTTGTGTCATTTTTTTTCCTACTATTTCCTATCTAAAGCTGTGGTGTACTGTGTGTTTATGTATATTAATTTGGCTTGGGCTCTCGGAGCTTACACTGACCCAGTAGAGGAATCCTAGAAAACTGTAGTCTCTATAGAATTGTATCTGACAATTTCATTTGTTGTATGATAGCATGCACTAGAATGTGTGAGAATAAGAGATTGCTAATAGTTTGGAAAAAAAAAAAAATTTTAAAGAATGAAACAGATGCTTCTGTTTAAGTTTCATGAATTATAGATGATGTATGTCAGTGCCTGATGCCATAGCTATTTTGAGAGAGGTAATTAAAGATGTGAGAATTAAATGCTTCGAAAATTATGGGGATGCATTGTCAGTGGTATTGGGTTTATAGAATGATCCATAATAGCTAATGAATATTAAAGGTAATGATACTGTTTGACGTTACAAAGGAGGCCTTTTAATGAACACCCTTGACTTAAGGAAAGCAATCTAGATATCACTAAAGGTTAGAAAAAATCCATTTCATGTATTATCATAAGGTATGAATATTGTGTGGTTTCCTGATCTAAGGACGTGAAACAGCTCTCACCTTATTATGCATTAAATGTGTTAAGAACTGAATAAGGAGAGATCACAAAAGTGAGTGCCCATCTACCAAGATCAGGGAGGGGACTTGTGCTGAATATCTCAGTAGTTAAGCTGGAAGTAATAGTAGAATTTTGATAACTATTATGGACCATAGTGAAATAAATGGCTTGATAAATAATGGCAGTGTTGTTATATGGAGTAATAGGACCATTTACTGAGCTGTGCAATAGAAAATGAACGTTATGAGTGGAAATGAGTCTCTGCTTTGCGAACGAAGGGAAGTGGAGTTAAAATGCAATCTTTGTTAGTAAAAAAAATGATCTAACTCTTAAAGTAGAGATAAAGTAAGCTTAGTTTTTTTATTTTTGCCTTCCTAGATATCGTTTGGGAAATTGTAACTTGTTGCATGCAAGTTAGTTATTTGGATTTGGGATAAAAATCATCTGTAACAGCCTTCATTGCAAAGAAGGTCGTGCTAATTGACTCTCCTGTCAGAAGCTCAGAGAGTCTCTTGTGCATCCGTGAGGCAGACTTTGTCCTTCTGATTGCTAGGTTCCTGAAATGAGCTCCTATACAAGCAGTGCAGACAGCAGCTTTGATCCCTGACCAGGAGTTACTTGGTCTGCTTCTCACAAGAAACTGTGTTCCTGGATCACTTTTTGCAGTAGGTTCTGCTGCCATTTGTTCATTCGGTGGAAAGAATTTGATCAGTTGTACTGCTTTTATCTCTGCTGCAGTGAGCTGTCACAAATGTCCAGTGCATGGTTACAGAATGGCTCAGGTAATTGTCCTTTGTTGCTATTATTCAACTAAAAGTTTACCTTACATCTGTATATATACACATGCACACATGGTTTTAAATGCAGCATTAAGATACTCCTGTGCTGTTGACATTTGTAGTGGTGAATCCAGTTGGACACCAAACTCCCTGTAAAAGCGTCCTGGGAAAAGTATGAAATAGTTTCAAAATTCAGGAGACTAATTTCTTAATTGGAATGCATAAAATGCAACAATTACATGTGTAATTAGTGTATACACAGCTGCCAGAATAAATTAATAATCGCCCGTAGCAATTACAATTCTTGTTTCCACCCTGAGACCTGGAATAGCTCCTGTGTTACAGCTTATTGGCAGTGAGTAGAAGTGCTATAGGGCATCCTTCTACCTTGGCGTGTTTTGGCCATCTGCAGATCTCCTGAATTTCCTTTTAGAAGGGTACGACGCAACATAGAAACAGACAACACAGAAGAACATTCTCTAGATGTTTTCAAGCAAGGTGCACTGCTTGCTGTTAAGTAATTCTTCATTCTCTGCTTGACTGACTGTGCTTTCTGTGCGGCATTTTGTGGTATGAAGTGGGGAAAATGTGGATAAATGGGGTAAAAATATGGTGTTGTCTTGAAAAATGTTTTACTTACAACTTGTATATGTGGCTATTGGAAGTGCAAGGCAATGACTGGTAATGAGGGTCTTTTTTATGTCTTTGTAATGATGTCTGTCTTAATACAGCAGACGTGTTGATTACGTTAGAGTATTAGAAACTGATTTTTTGGTCTGTGGATGAAATTCCTGTAATAGGTTAGGAACCACTGGAGTCCTTGTTCCTTTATATATACAGATATATGGTGTTTTTGACATTCCTGAGTTCTGACTCTGAAAGTCACGTTGTCTGCATAATTGGCTCAGACCAAAATGAAACGGTGTTTGGAGTTCTGTGTATCTCCGATGTGATTTGAGCTCGTATTTGATATTCAAATTGCTTCACCAAGGTCTAATTATCAAGGAGCTGACTTTGTTTTTAATTGTACCTCTCTTGGAGGGCATTCGATTCTCTGCCTTAAGAACGAACGCTCTTTTCGCTATGGAAAACAACGTGTTGTAGGTGAGGACTGTCAGACACGCCGGAAGATGGCAGTGGAGGCCTTTTCTATGAGTGCAAGGAGAAGCTGGTGCAGGATGGTTGTGCAGCTGCCGTCTGTTTGTACGTGTCGGTGTAAGGATGGCAGTAACTGCTGGAAAAAGGAAAGCTGAGTTGGGCACATCACAAGTGTTTCTCCCTATTCTATCATGCCCTCTTGCTCATCTCTGTAAAAGGGATGCTTGGTACTTGCTGAGGGAAGTCTGTGTGCAGGCTTGAAAGTGAGTGTGGTTTGTTGATGTGATGTGGCTTTAACCTTTTTAGAGCAGCTCTGTGTCCGGAGCTCTGTATAACTGGGTTACTGTGCTCACTGGTTAGAGCAGCAGCGCTGTTCTGATCTAGAACTGAAATGGGAGATGACTCATTCGTGAGAATCAGTGCCACAATTGGCATCTGAAATCGATCTGATTGATCATAGTAATGAAGGTTTTGCTTTTTTGAACAAAGAAAAATATCATTAAACTGAAGGAAGCTCAAGATTAGCCTCAGTTCTTATGCGCAGGAAAATAAGGAATTGTTTGCTTGATCTTAGTGATATTTGAGTAATGCTTCAGTTTGTTTAAGGCAAATGAGCAGTGTTTCCAGTATCACAATACCGAAGTAAATTCACTTTATTTCTCTGCAGTCTCTTCAGTGTTACATGTAGAATAATTCATCTTATCTAGATATCTTTTCCAGCTGATTTAGGGAGAACAAATAAAGGAGGGCATACGAATCTATTTTACTATGATATACTTTTGAACCATGTTATCAAACACTGTTGTTGACAGTCTATTTTAATAAGTCTTCTGTGATTTAAGATCAGAGCATTACTTGTTTTTGCTTTCTGCATACATCCTGCAGATAGAAGTGATCAACAGTATTCTGTGTGCTGTAAGTTCATAGGTATGGGGACTTGCATGTATAGGTATACACACACCTATATTCTATGTTTAAAAATGAAGGGTAATATGTGCACTTGTGTTCATACTTTTTATTAGTTCCAGCAGAATTTTCTTATGATCATGCATTTTAACACTGGAATGAACCTCCAAAGTCTAATTTAAAATTGTTACACTTTAAAGCACTTGTGGGTATTCAAGAGTTTAATTTAGAGTAACAAGCAACCTGCTAAATATTTTCTAAATCAAGTTTTATCTCTTAAAATCACTTAGCATGATAAATCCAGTTTTCAAACAGTAAGCTTTAACTGAGTCTTATTTCATTTCAGTATTTAAGGAGTAAAATGAGTCAATAGATCCCAAAGTCTTCCTATTGAAGTAGCTTTTAAGTGCAAGGGACAGGTTGGTAGCTGACAGTAAGCTATCAATCCAGTAGAGACCACTTTGTTGTAGGGTTATCTCAAGTGAATAAGGAGATGTATCAGTGTTTCCCTTTTTGGCTTGGTTTGCATGAAGTTAAATAGATTATGATAAAGCACAAATTGTTATGCTTAAGTTAACTCCAAAACTCATCTCCAAGTGAATGAGAACCTTTCGCTATTCCCCCTTACAATACAGAAAAAGAAAAGGAAGTTGGTAGAGGAATATCCAAAGAGTGATAAAGAGATGCGGATTAAGTGAAGGGTGGCTTTTGGTTTTCTCTGAAGAGAGAATTTGCACCAGATATAATTCTGTGGTATTACATGCCATGTCGTTTGTGCTAAGACTTACTGTAGTCCGGCATCCTACTGCAGTCAGCCTATACAACTTGTGTGTGTTATCTAGAAAACCTGTCCTTCCTTCCTGAATGTCAGAATGCTGATTGGTATTGGTTTTGTCTTTAGGATGTTCTTACAGACACACACACACACGCAGCTCAGTTAGCTTCTTTAGGTTGTGTTTAATACCATCAGCGGGCTGCAAGTCAAAGCTAAATGCACTTGGAAAGAAAACTCAGTATTTTGCTGCAGAGTTAAGCGGGAATGCTATGAGAATTTGCAACTCATAGTGTTTATTTATTTGCCCTATGAAACAGGACTGTTATACCAGTCTATTGCTGGAAACAAAATAAAAAAACCTGTTGCATAGGATGTAAATTAGACATGTGTTCTCACTTGCCTTCTGTCAAATGTACAATTTTCTGCTGCAGTTAGCAATTTCTACTGTAATTAGGAATTTTCCATGATTAGGAATTCTTTAATAATCGCACTGGATCCAAATTGCTTATGTAGTCGCTCCACTGGAATCTTATATATGGAGCACTTTTCTGGCTGCATCTTATCAAAACACCTTGTTCTCTGACATCTCTTAATGGAAGCAGTACACAGCTGGCAGGTCATATCTCTGTGATACTGTATTCTGAATTTTGTTCCTGGTTGTCTTGCTGCAGCTGTCAGCGTGTGAGGCGAAGAACACAGTCCTGGTCGTACTGTTCAAAGAAATGTGTATTTTTTTTGTAGCCTTAGTGGAAGCCTAAGGCATCTCCTGTGGGCTTTCAGATGCTTGTGAATATTATCTGTTGTCGTGTTCTTCTCTAATATCACTGTGATGTGTGTTTTTTTATCACAGTCTGCTGTAGGGTATGCGTGGGGTTGTGGATTTGTCATCTGGATGGCAAACTTCTACCCATGTCAGTTTCAGATGGGAAGGAACTGTGTTCTTCAGATTGTCTGGTGTGATGCCATGCCATTGTTATGGTTCTGGGAGCCCAACAATATTGATAACGTGGATATTTAAAGTTGCTGCTAGGCAGTGTTGTGTGGAGCCAAGACCATTAACAAGCAAAGGGCCCAAGGAGCTGGGAGGGAATGGAATTAGGACAGATGACTTAAACTGGCCGAAGGGATATTCCATACCATATTGTGTCAAATGGAAGGCATTCTGCAGGGGCTGGGCGCTCACCTGGCTCTTTTGTTTGGGGGCTAGCTGGGCATTGACTGGGGAGTGGTAAGCAATTCCATATGCATTGCTTGCAGTACACATATATAATGTGTATTTGTCATAATTATCCTTTTCTTTATCTGAGCAAATACATTCCTAATAAAAACACTCTGAAGAAAACAATTAAAATCCAGCTGAAACTAAGATGTATCTAGGATGTGGGTTTCTTACCTCAGTAACAGTGAATTAATAAGGTATTTGAACTTCATGCAACTTACCAATCTGAAATTCGGGGTTCCCTTGACTTGCTCTCGTTGGAAGGGAAATCACACATTACCTAAATCCAGTTAAAAATACAGTGCACAAGATGCGTTGTACTGTACATTTCTATAGTGTATCATCTAAAATTTATATTGAAATAATTTTATATCTAAATTAAGTAGCAGGCATACTGGCTAATATAACTTAAAATTGATTTCATTTATCAGTCTAACAGAAAGTATGAAGACTGTCAGACTGATGTATAGCTTCTAACCAAAGGAAGATCACCCAATTTGAGAATAGTGTCTTTAACATTCCAGTGTTTCGTGTGACAATAAATCCTCAGTGCATCCTAAATTCTTTGATATTCCAGCACAACAATAATCCTCCAGTGGATTTATTATGAGAATTTTTAATGTGCTTTTCTTCTCAAAGGTTGTTTGAAAAGCAAATTATAACTATTATGAATGCTGGCATTACAATTTTAAAAAGTTCTAAGATATAACAGGATTTTGATGTTATAAATTGTTTCACATGAAGATCAAAAGGAAAGATATCTGAAGTAGAAAGAAGGGCTGGAGATGTCTTACTTTAATGAATGATTTCCAACCCCTGAGTTGTGGGTATGCTTGTTTTGTTTTTTCTTTTCCCTCTGATTTAGCATAAATAACTCTTCTGTTGTCAGATCTCTGTACTTGAAACCTTTAAGTTGATGCAAAGTATACTAACTTCTGAAGTTTCTCTCTGCTCTTAAGGACATGCTTTATCCCTGATCTTGGACGGTGTGCAGTTCTAATTGCAGCCCCAAAGCCAGAAATTTTGTGCAAGTAAGGTTACAAGGAACTCAGGTTCTGTAAAAGTAGAAGACAAAGTCAGGATAGAAGGGCCATTTCTTTCTTCTGCAAAAATGGAGGAATATCAAGAACCTTCTCTGTCAGTAGCTCTAGTCATTCTTAATATGTCCCATTTGGTCTGAAATCCTGGATGTACTACATGGGGAAAATCACTGAGAAAAGAGGTGATCTTGATATACTCTTGTCTGCTGGAGTTCAATATAGTGCTAGATTTAACTTCAGCTATTTATCACTCCTTCTATTGTTGAAAGCCTCAGTCTGTACAGCAATTGTTTTGCCAGTGAAATTACTTTGCTATAAATCTGAAGCAGAATGAATTATTACAGCTCCTGTTTTATAGCAATTCAAAATATTCATAAATCATCATATTTATTCTGTTATCTGTCATTTAGATTGCTTAGAATTCTGTCATGTAGAATGTCATGTATTTTTCTACTCCACAAAAAATATTCACCAAGAAACAAACTTCTGTGTGCAACATAGACTTAAGAGTGAAAATAAAGATAGTAATTTTCCAGATCTACCTTGACCTTAGAAATGTGCTTTTGCTTTTCTGTTATTGGTATTTTGTTTTTTAGGGTGTCTTTCAACAAAAATGCTGTATTAAAAATGGAATTTGAATTTACACAATCTGGAGTTAAAGTTGTTTGTACAAAGTGTTGTATGCTCTGAGACATTGTGCACACAACAATAATCTTCAGAATATTTTCATAGTACTTAAACGAATGTAAGTGGGAAGGCAAAAGGAAAATGGTTAATGAGTCTGCAGATTTTGAGTTGCCAGATAACAGTATCTTTGCTGAGGCAAGACCATTCTAAATTCTCTTAATTCAATCCGCCTTGATGGCTTTTCACATTTTGTTTTAGGTCAAACAAGTATTTTGTTAAAATACAGGTACTCTTTATTTACTTTACCCAACATTAATTTTAAATAGTTGAGGGGAGAAATATTAAGTTTTGGTTCCTTGTAAACTGGTATAGGATTCCTAAAGGTGTTGCAGTTCTGATGTAGTCAGCTTCTACAAATCTACAAATCCCTTGGTGCAGGGGTTACTTTTTTTTGCCCCATATATCAATGTATGGTCAAATCATGGGGAGGTATTACAGAGGGAATAAAAGAAAGCTTTTATTAGCTTAATTTTTTTTTTTCCCATTAAATATGTTGATATTCTGTATCCTACTATCATTTAAACTTCTATAAACTGCTTCTTCCATGGTCTTTTACTCCTCTAACTTAATAAACTTTACTACAGCAGATTTAAAAAGTAGCAGTAGCAGTAGTTAGATCCTTCACAGTGTCTTAATTTTCTGTACTTTTAGATACACAGATGTTGATGAAGCAGGAAGTGGTCTGTTAAGGTCACATTGAATCCTGGAACTTTGCCCCCTGCTCCCTTGGGCGCCATCTTGATTGTCAAAATCAAATTGAAGGGGCAAAACAGATTTAAACAGGAAAGTGGAAATCAGTGTGTCTTTAAAATCATTTAATGGTAAAATATGGCACTTAAATGAGAAAACCCAAAAATCTCACCAGTGAACAACAGCAAAAAAAAAGTAAAGTCACTGCATATTCTTCATTATTAAAGTCACACCTTTAAAGAGAAGGATGAAACAAAATGTGGTGATGCATTATCAAAGAATGTCATAGATGGGAAATGGGGACTCCTGTCCTTTTATTGCACCCTGTAGCCGCCTTCTCTGTTTGGCATTTTGTAGAACAGGGAGTCTTAGTGTTTGATTGCTTGGACAAATAGGTGTTGAATGAAATACTGGGTGCTGCGTTCTGTGCACTCTGTTGTGGATGTCCCAGCTCTGGAGACAGAGGCATTCAAGGCCAGGTTGGATTATGTCTCAGGGCATCCTGATGTAGTGGTTGGAGGGGAGTTGGAGCTCGGTTATCTTGAAGGTCTCCTACACCTCAGTCATTCTATGACTCTGAACTCATTCTTGGTGTCTTTGTTGTACTAAAGTAGCTGGGATAATTAAGAAATAAAATGATTTACTTAAAACCCAAGTAAAATATTGATTTCATGACTCTGTAGTAATGACAGCAGAAAGATTGTAACTTGAACTTCCAAAGCTTCTGTATTACACATCTTGATTTCATTGAGGACTCAGTGTTGGATCTGCTGTTTTCTCTTGTAGGTACTTTATTATATGGAGTAAAATACCTTGCTTGATTAATGATGGCCAGTGGTGAAGGGAGGATGTGGAGAAAGGGTAATAGTGGAATTAAAAAAAAAAAGACCAACTCAGTTCCAATGTTTTTAAAGGATATTTTGGTAAGCTTTGTTATGGGATTCTATTTGGTCAAGTTCCATCAACGCATCTATGTTTTAGATTTGAAGTAGTCACAGTTGATTCATAGTGACTGTTCTTATTATAAATTCAGCTAGTTTTCATTCATTAATAAGGTAGCAGTTATTTGTTTACTATCTTTTCTTCTAATATTGCTTTCTGGTTGCTGTTTTTTTGCTCTTCAGAATATAGCAAATAAGAATGGAAATGAGAATGGAAAATGAGAATATTACTTAGCATTTTAAAAGAGCACAGTAAAAAAGCACAAAAGTGATGGTCATTGTTTCATTTATCCATTGGGATACATGTGTTATCCGGGGGAAGGACATCTTGTGATTTGTGTATTGTAAGGTAATTTGGAAGAGAGCTAAAGAGCATTGGCCACTTCAGATAATATACATATTTTACTGAACTGTAACTGTAAATCTGTTAGATGCTGTAGAGTTTTTTTAAAACTCATTGTCACATTGATTTCAAGAGTATTATTCAATGAAGTTAATAGAATGGGAGGATTTGGCTAGCTTGAGTCTGTTGTAATAGGATTTCAGCTGATAATCATAATGAATGTTACCTTTCAGTTTGAACCTGTACTGTTGAAGCTTGATAAACAAAAGAATTAAGGTTTTTTTTTTACAGTTTCTTACATTTGACTTGAATTAAGAAGTATCATATATGCAATATGAATCATTTTGAAGACTGTTTGGAGACAATAAAAAAAATACTAGCTTTCAGAGTAAGCCTTCATATTATCTTCTGTCTCACTGCTGTTTTTCACGACTTTCTAAGTTATGGGTGACTTAAAAATTAAAGACTAATAGCACAGACATGATGGTATAGCAGTGTCTTGACTGCTAATTAGTTAACTGAGGTTCATTATTTTATAAGTTGTCTGCAGATAACCCAGTCATTCTTGAACAAAACCTTACAGTAATTAAATACTCCAATGAATTCTGTCCCTGCCATAGTTCATGTACCATGGGCCAAATATGAAAGCTCTGCACCTGGAGAATCCTCTGGAAGGCTGTAGATTAGCCAACCTGTGGTGACTGCTCATCCCACCTTGATTTTTGTCTAAAATGCTTTTGTAGCCCCATTCATGTCAAATGGGGAAGCCAGAGAGCTTTGCAACCCGTCAGCAATATTTCTTGCCTTCTGTGTTGTGACAGGAAAGAAACAGCTATGAAAAAGTTGTAATGGACTATGACTTGTGCAGGAGGTGGATTTCAGGGCACACCTGATCCTATTTTGTAATCTATTTTTTTGTTCAGCATTTCCAGTGAAGTGATGCTGGTTTTGTGACTGAGAGTATCAGTTCTCCCTTGTGTGGTCTCATTCACAGGGTCAGCGACATCATTCATGTACAATTCCATGGGAATAGAGCAAGCAGTAAAAAAGCTGATTCAGCAAAGAAACTTCCATTGTGTAGTTTTTACTTTTCATCTTTCTGTTTGGGGTACCTGATCAGACTCTCAATAAGCACTGTCTTGCACACAAATACCTGTTAGAAGTCTCACTTCTACTCAGGTGTTTTCAGCTGTTTTTTTCCATACCAAAGCTAGCATTGCCAGTGATAAACATCAGATGCACGAATAATTCAGGTCTGGTCCTGCTAGATTTAGTTATTGCTATTTGCAATATAACACTTGTATTGCTTATAAAGTAACTTCTAGGCTAGGTAGCACAGAAGTTCTCCTTGGCTGGTGATGTGTTAGCATCTTCTGCTGAATTTCTGTGCATTTCCATGCAATTTTTTTCTTGCTTATAAGGTAAAACACTCTCCAAGTACCACTACATTGTCTTTTCTCTTTTTGTTTTTTACAGAATAATTTAGAAGTTGATCATTGTTAGTTCATAAGAATAATTTAATGGCCTGAATGGAAAAATGCTTTTAAATGGTGTGAGAAGTTTTGGATTAAGTTTGGAAGAAAAAATAAAAAAACCTTAGGTTTCTTACCTGCCTTGATTGTTAGTCAAGAAGATGCTCCATATTTTCTAGTACTCTTCTATCTATAATTAAGAGATGTGAATTGTTAATGTTGGAAATGTACTTAATTGAATTTGGAATGTGGTCAGAAAGGTAGAATTGGGCATTTTCCTAACTAGATGAAAATTGATTAAAAATAGAAATACAGAAAATGCTCTGAGTTTACCAAGTTACTTTAGAATTTAAATTTTCAGGGGAAAAATTTGAGTCATTTGAGCAGGAAACTTTCTTGTTAAGCAAGGCTTTGCCTGCTGATCTTAAGGTTATAAGACAATAAGATTAATCTACTTAGCTTCTTAAGTCCTGTTTAGCACTCCTGTAGTGCTTAGTGTTTAGTAAATGTGTAGTGATAAGCTTGCTTTCACTACTCCAGGTAAAAAAGAGTTTGTTGAAAGATGGTGTTATGATTTTGAAGCAAGAAATATGGATTGAAATATATAGTTAATATTGTGGAGATGATCATAATCTTATAGAAATCATGAGTATCATAGTGTCACTTTACAGACTCAAGACTCTCAGACTTGCTGTTTATTACTTCTCCAGTTCTAGTGTGGATTGCTTTTAAGCTTAAAATGACTTCAAGGCTGTCAAAATTCTATTTAAAACATGGATTTTTTTTTAGCTTCCTGCTAGAATATGACAGAAATAAGGCATTTAAAATTTGCATTTTAATGGGCAGATGCCTTTATTTAACTTTGAAAGAGGGCACTGGAGTGATCTCGCAGCCCTATATTAACGATGCACATGTTGCAGGGGGTGAACTGAATAGTTCAGTTTCTGGTAAAAGATATGAATATGTGTGCATTAGCTTCAACATTACAGAAATCAAGATAGTGTTTTTTCCTGGGTTACTGTGATTCTCTCCAAAGAATAGCAGGAAGCATACAGTATGCTTCGGATCTGTGTATTTTTATTCCTGTGAATAGTTGAAATAAGTTTTGTGTGCCCAGGTTACCTAAGTGCAAAAGTCAGCTTTAGGGAGATTGCAGCTATGAGATGTAGGATGTAGACCCGTTTCTTGAGATTCCAAATGGATTAAAAGTAATAAGAATATTCTTGATACGTCTTGTATAGCTCAACTATCAGGTGACATTATTTGCATTTGCTGCTTAAAATAAAAAAAACTGCCTTATCATAATAAACCAAGGTCAGTCATAAACTGTGCTGGCTGGATAACAAAGTTTTCTGTAACAAACCTTTATCAGACTCTACTGAAAATTTAGAGGCACCCAAATGTCATGAATGTATCTGTATTACTTGAGCAGCCAACACACAGCTCCAGTTTATGTCCTAACTCAGGAACTGCCTTGGAAACTCGTCATTGACTTCTGTGATTATTGAATCTGTTCTGTACTGAATTGCTCAAAAATGATACAGGTATTTGCAGACTGTTCTTCAATCTTTCCCTAATAACTTAAAAGAATGATAGTAGTAATAATGTTTTGGATGACTTTTTACCTGTGCGTTACAGAAATCACTCATTTTGTGTTTGAGAATTGTTACCTGAGTGCAGTGCTTCTATTTTCTTGGAAACATCTGTAATTTTGAAGTATCTGGGGCACAGATGAAGAGTATTGAACAGGAGCTGCAAGTTTACAGTATCTTCCACAGATCAGTGATTTCTGCTTTGCTGTTTCATAGCTTAAACAATGATAACTTGGCAGAAATGCTGAGGAAAATAAGGGGTATTTTTCCATTTGTCTTCAAAGTACAGTAAGTTTTGGAAGATGTCACTTTGTTATGTAACTTTTTAGTTCAAAAAATACAAGCACATGTTTGACTTGTCTCTAGACTCAACGAGATATTATAAGAATTTACATAGATAAATTAGCAGAGTAGTTGAGACTTCAGTTCTGTAGTTTTATTGGATGTGAAATGGAATATGGTTGTCCGAGAACAGCAGGCATCATTGGTGAGCAGTAATCCTTCTAGTTGATCAAAATCCTGGAGGGGATTTCATGCATAGGAGTGAGTTATTTAACTGACACAGAGTTACTAAGCACTACAAGAGAAAAAATGCATTTACAAGAAATTGGTTGGTTAGTGCATCAAGCCAGTAGTTCATCTAAAACTGCCAATGGAACACAGAAATTACTATAGCTGTGAGGAATAAATTCACACATAGGTCCTACATTCATTCCACATTTGTGCAAATCAGAAATCTGCTCTATTTTCTTAGGGTATGTTTCAGGAGATTTTCCATATCTGTGAACAAGCCATCCAGAAATTCTATGTGTGAAGTACAGATGTTGATTACTATATTTGGGCATTTAATTAAAAGTATTTTTATATGGGGTATATCTTGACAGTTTTCTGGATGACTGTAATAAAGTGCTGCAGTGATTTCTTAACAGTAGTTTGGAGTTTCTATCACCATAAATAGTTAACTGCTGCTTGTTGTGTTTTTTTTATCCAAAGCAGAGTAAAACTTATTCAAAATTTAGATTGCGTGTATTGTAATAACTTTTAGATTTTGCAGCACAATTCTTGCAGTTTTGATGGCTTCCCAAAATAACTACGGTTTCAGACTGCTTAAAATAACAAATTCAGGTCTGCAAATTTGCTTTTGTGTGCAAAGATGAGTGAGCCCTTCAGAGTAGCATATACGTGGATATATATTCATATATAACAGAACACTCTGGCTTTTTAGATAACTTATTCTCCCTTTCTGATTCAGTTGTTGACAGCACCAAGTATTTTTCATAAAACATTCATTCTGAAGAGATGAAAGCCTTGTAGAAGTCTTACACATTCATTCGCTTTGGAACACGGATAATTCTGTGCTATAGATTTTGTATATAGACAAAAATTTGTTTGCTGTTATATTTAAAAGCTGCAGTGACATTCCTTAATATTACAAGAGAAACATTTATGTAACTTGTTACAAATTTCCAGTGTGCTGCTGCTAAAGATTAAAGAGAGTAAGAATGTAATTTGCTCTAATTCCTTGCTGATTATATGGATGTTATTTGCATTTATAGCCATCTCACAGCTTGTAAATTGACATTCAAGCTTACCTGTACTTGCATCCAAGGTTGGTAGGGGACATTCTGATTGCATGGCATTTTAGGTTAGATGTATAACTTACTCTTGGCCTTTAGCAGTCACTAAAGGTTCTAGGATGTTTTCCAAAAGGAGAGGTTAGAGATCACAGGTAAAGAGCAGGTAATGGTAATTATATCTTTCTTAGCTCAGGTGTCCCTGGAAGTTCTGAATACATTAAAATTCCTCAGTCATCTCCATGTTTGTTTTGCTGGCAGGTACAAAGAATCCGCTGCAGCTGGTGGAACAGCACCTTCAATTTGTTCCTTATGCTATGGAATTTAGGAGGCTCATGCACTTACATTAAATGAAATTGCAAAACTAAATAACAGCTTGCCATCCATCTGAAATTCTCAGATCCATTAGCGGTTGTGTGCACTGGGGAGGGGAAGATTACAGTAGGCAAAATTGATGTGCTGAAACTGCTGTCTGTATTCAGAGTAGGTGTCTGGTGCAGAGTGCCTCGTGTATGTAATATCTTCCTCTCTGTCGGTGATGTCTTCTGAATAGGAGTTACCCTGAATGAGGCACAACGCTGTATGTCCTAACCAGCTCCTTCAAGTACACTGGAAGTGCTAAAACCCCTCATGCTGAAAGTTTTTGATGCACTTTAATACATGTGGCATTTTATTTGTAATGAGGTAAATCATGAGAGACAATGATCAGAAAACTTACGGCTCAGATGCAAATTGCAGGGAAATAATTAGGTGCCTGGATTCAAATACACAATGTGGAAATCATCTGTTTCTTGGCTGTTTAAGCATGTTTATTGTCAAACTCAGTTGACAAACCACAAATCTGGAACCCACGTTAATGTTTCCCTCTTCCTGTGAAATACCTGAGTAGGCTGGCTCAAAAATTAGACTTTGGTTTGTTAAGTAACTGATTCTACACTTAGAAATGTACACAAACTGTGTTGTATCATTGTATGAAGTTGGCTTTTAATTGAATTCTCACTCTTCATCCACTAGGAATCTCTCACACCTTTTCATAGAGTACAGCGTTCAGTTCTGCTGGTCCTGCACTGAAACCCACACATAGAAACCACAGTAACTGGGGTCTTTCTGGGAGATGCCAAGGACTGCTACTCCAGCAAGGAGATGAAATCTTCGTTCCAGTGTATGATTATACAGAAATATTCACCAGTGGTTCTCTTTGCTGAGGTGACGTATTTGGACTGAGAGCTGTAGTGAGTTTGAATGAAATGAAAGCAGGAAGAATATATGGGGTTTTGTCTCTTATCTGTCATTGGCTTTATGAGAAAATGGAATGAAGATTTTCAGTGAAGGGAAAAAATATCAAAGTTGTCAAGCACCAGGCATACAAAATAACTCAAGTAATTCTTTTTTTTTTCTTTTGACAAGAACGTATGAAAGATTTTGGGCTTGATATACATTGGAAATGAGAGTGCTGGGTCTTTCCATATTTCAATTTTTCATCCTCTTACTTTACTCAATAAAGTGTGCTTTCTGAAACTCTGAAAAAGTTATTGTCATGTTTTTAGAAGCTGAGAACTTTCTACTCTCTGTTGCCAGGTGTTGCTCAGTGTACCCAAGTATGATGATAATCTTATACCTCTTCATTCCATTTCTGCGAAGACCAAACTAGACACTACTGTTCACATGAAGTAATTAAAAATGCTTCTGAAGTCAAGTGTGTGTTAAAAAAAATAATAATAATAATGCTGTGCATATATGGCATTATGAGTAACTTCTTAAACTATCAGGAAACAGGTTTTTTCCATTTTCATTTATTTTTTATCTGAGTTTTGGTGCCGAAGATGGGTTTTTCGATCTTCAAGAACATTGAACATGAATTCTGTCCTTAACTGATTGGCATTTTAAGTTAAGATGTTAAAGCAAGTGTTTGATTACATGATTAGAAAAGATTGGATAGCTTTACTAAAGTATTTCTGAACAATCAACATCCCAGGCTTCTTCAATTAGGAAAGGAAACTAACACTCAAATTAAAAAATCTGGATATTTAATTTTTAAATATTCTTGATAATTATTTTTGTTTAGTAATGCTATGCTAAGGAGTCCTCTTCTGGACAAGGGTTCCAACCAGAGCTATTTTCTCCTTATCAGAGTGATGTTTGATTCTTTCCTCACATGAAGAAGTCCCTCTGTATGACCACAGCTATGGTGGTTTGATTTTGCAGGTTCTTCCTTCTCAGGCTATTTTAGATACAAATATCCTGCTTTTACAGCTCAGTATTACTTCGGCTACTTGTTTCAGGGTGCCATATTTACACTCTGCAAGATTTCACTCAGCTTCCTGCTTCGGTGCTTCTTCCAGTGTGGACAAGTCTTTAGATTATTCTGAGATCACAGTATAGTACATATCCCACTTAATGCTTCAGACAGCATTCTATAGGTGGAATACACAAGGTGCAGGAGACAGCCCTTAGGCAAATGAGAAAATACCTTTCCTGTAGACATCTCAGCTATTCTGTGATCTGAAAATCTTCAGACTCTGATTAAACATCAGAAAACAGAAAGAGATAATAGAAACAAGAAAACTGGGATTCAAAAAATGCTCTGCATAAGTAATAGCAAACACAGCTTGTGTAAGCTCAGATTAGGGATCTTGACAGTGAGCTGATGGTAGCTTTTCTTCTAGAGAAGCAGTCTCTACCTGAGCTTCAGAGAGCTTTGTTACAGGCTTTAAAAATCTGGAATGATTCCAATACTTCGCTTACACAAGAGTAAGAGAATAGTTTTTCAGTCCATATTCTTGGATTAAGTGTGCCAGTCAATTTTGAAAACGAAAGAACTTTGTTGAAAACCCCCCGACATGAATAAAGGGGGGGGGCAAAGGAATATAGAATATAGAATTTTATTTTGAATCACTTGTAAAATGGAGGTGCTATTTAGTTGTGGAGAGAAGTCGGTGCAGTTTGAAATGTTGTTGTTGAGCCATGCTACTGTGCTAAATTCCTTTTGTAAAATACTTCAGTTGCAATTCAGAGGTAGTGCCATGTAGTAATCCATTTCTCTAATAACACATTATGTAACAGTTCTATAATGGTCGATGACCTCGTGGCATGTTAGAGGAAAAATGAAACAAGCAACGCGGTGGACGCATTTAAAGCAGGATTCAGCTTTTATGTTCTATTCATGCCCATTGGCTTTGGTTTAGCAGCCTGAGATGCAAGCTGGAGGCTGTAGTGTGGTTCCTTGTTTGTACCTTGAGGTGTACAGTGACAACGCCGTAGAAAGCCAGTAGAGCTGGGAAACACACAGCCTTCTAGGGTAGGGGCTGCTGTGTGTGTTGACCGATATATCAGGTGCTGTGAACAAACACAGCCCACTCAATTTCATAATTTGCATCTGATCATCTGATTTTTAAAATGAAATATTGCTTCCTCTGCATATAGATTTAAGGCTATAGAAGCAAACGTTGTTTTGTCTGAACAGTGTTTATACATTTTATTGTCTTTTTCATCCCTCTGACTTGGTGGAGCACAAGCAGACCTGAATATCTTAGTTATGAATTATTGCTGGGCAATTAATCAGCATCTCCAAGTTCAGACGATTGCCTTCTGGAACTTAGCATAATTCACCTCCATCAGCCAATACATACGGACTTTAATTGCCTTGTAATATTGTCTAGAATAGATCAGCTAATACCGTAAGGGTCTGATTGCATCTCTTTGAGCTAAGCAATGTATATTTGTGTTCTGCCCTTATTCTCATTGCACACATTTATCTTAGTGGTGTCACGAGCTGGATTGAGGGCGCATCATCAGAGTGCAATCAGGAGCAAGTATGTTAAATTGAGTAGTAAATTTAGGTTTGCATTGTGAAAAGAACAACCCCTACAGTGCGAGTCACATAAATTACTGTGTGCTGACAGATGGGTCACTGGAAATGCTCCTTTCAGTGGAACTTTTTTAAAACACCAAGAGGAAACTATAACTATAACACTTTGCATGCTTATAAGATGAAAATAAATAAATCTCCACATATTTTGCTCACTGAAATTCACTTACCTTCATTTTGGAGCGCTGGCTACATTTTTAAATTTCAAAGTATATTTGATTATTTATCCACTGTTTTGGGGAAATGATTCAGATCTGTTTAATGTAGATGTTGTTTCTATTTTAGACCCAAGACATTACCATATTATTTGCTCTTTTCATTTCTGTTTTGAATTTCACCGACACTAAAAAAAATATGATCCTGTTTCTTTAATTAACAAAGCCATAATAATTGCACTTTTATTACTTTTAATTTAGATGCATTCCTGTCCCTGTGGGCAACTGGTTTTGAAGATACTGTGAGGTGGAACACTTCAAATAAGAGGGCAGGCCAAATCTTTGTTGAAATGAATAGAATTCTTTCCCTAGACTTCAAAGGAGAAAAAAAAAAAGGAGCATAATTAAATACAATTGAAGGAAAGAGAAAACTAGAAGCCTTGATTTGAATGTGCTTTGGAGCAGAGCCTAAAGAGAGATAAGAATGATCTGCAGCAGGTACAAATAGGGGAGGTGGGGTAGCAATATAGCTCAGACTAGATACATAGTACTGCAGTATGAACAGATATCACCTCATTGTTGTATGATAGGAAAACACGCTAGGAAGGACCGTAATTGGAGGTTTATGTGGTTTGGTGTCTTGGAGGACCTATCGATGTCCCTATTAGGGGCTTGTGGGAGCTGTGAAGGGAAGAAGGCAGCCATAATGCAGTGAAGTTCTTCTCGTTTAATGTAAATGCACTAGAGACTCAGCCCTTTGGTTATAATGTCTGCTCTTGTAGTAAGGAGAACCCATATGGAAAGAGACTATGAAGCGTGACCCAGCTGAAAGTCTCACGTCAAAGGCACAGAAAAGCTGCGGTAGCTGGTGGCTGCCCAGCCTCCTTCCTCCTGGTGTTTAGAACCAGAGCTCCAGAAGCCATTACTCGCAGCTGAGGTGTCTGACTGATTCCTTGGGACTCCCAGATTCTTAGCAAAAGAGCAGGAGCTGTAAGTGGCAGTGATCTGCAAACCCATATTTTGCCAGGTCATCTGTTGAGGAGGAAGGGCAAATGACGTGGCAACCTGCCTTCAAGGACCGTAACATAGCGTACGCTCTGTTGATATTTATTAATTCTTTAAAGGAATAATGAGCTTCTAGAGAAAGTAGCTGTTGAACTCGTTGAACACCAATCCACAGAAATGGTTTGGTGCGTGGATAAATCAAGTGTTTGACGTGAGTTCCATAGCTCGTTTAGTATTAAATTGTTTTGCAGTGTTTGCTCCTGAGGTAGGCTGAATGTTGCTGCTGGATGTTGTAATCTTGGTATGGATGTGTGAAAATGTATTACTTTTAAAGCAGTGCTATCTAAATATTATGTATTTTTTAAAAAAACAATTTTTAACATGTAAAACTAATTTTAAGGTGGGAGAAAAGCTGAGGACTGCTGCTGGTGCTTGCAAAGGAGCTTGTTTCCCCCCAGACAACAGGAGAACAGTCCACATTTGAAAGAGAAGGTTTATCTTGCTGGACAGTTACTAGTTCTATCAAATGACAAGCCTTTAAAAAGTCATTTTTTGAGGGGGTGGTTATTCAGGCATGTATTACTTAAAATATGCCAGTTACTGTATATTCATTTTTAGTAATCTGGTCAGAACTGGAGACGAATTTTCATCCAATTTCCCAATGAGGCTGTTCAGGTGTTCCTCTAAAGTAGCAACAGCTGTCCCAAACTGCCTGCCTTGCCTCCTCTGGGTTCTGGCCTGCATAAGCAGTGGCTGCGGTGAGTGCCTCCTGCTGGTTTCAGTGATAACCCAGCCCACGTGTAGGAGGTAGCTTCCTACTTGGCTTCTTGGTGGGGTCACCAAGGTGTGCTTACCCCACACCTGTCTGTTGTAAGAGAAGTTTTCCTTTGTGTTTCAATATATGCTTGCTTTTTCTAATTGTTACTAGTTGAAATCATGAAAAAGGATGTTTTTGTTATTGCTGTTTGGTACTTAATCTGATATGGCAACTTGTCAAAATTATACAGGTATTTCATATTTCAGGATAACAGTCTGATATACATACACAGTAACATTTCTAGAAACTTTTTCTTCCAATTGTGTGATCTTTACTGTTCCAATGGAGACTCTTTTTCAGATTTCTGATAGACTGTCTTCAGGTCTTGTTCAGACTGTGTTTGCTGTACCTTTCTCCTCATTCTGTTTCACTACAGGGCTGAAATCTGAAAAAAATATGAAGTTGCTGCTTAAACAAACAAAAAAAAACCCACCAAACAACAAAACCTCAGGTTGAAGCAATCAAGGCACAGCCAATAAGGAATCGTGCTTAGCTATTATAAAGGGGAAACAGCTGCACGTGAATGAAGGCAGTTTGTTGCAGTAAGAGTTTTAGTTAGAGCTGTCTCCAAGTAACTCCTTCTTGTGCATTGCTGTAAGTAAACTCTGTTAAAAATGAATGCTAGCTATTGGTATGTTGGGAGATTTTTTGAGTCTTTGTCTGAGTGAAACTTGATAGCTTTAAAAATTATTTTTAATGTTTATTATTATTTTTGATAATAGAGTTATTTTGACTGTTGTACCATAGGCAGTTCCTTGGGAACAAGGAATTGAAAAGCATACATATGCATACATGTTTTTGAAAGGAAGAAATGGTTCATTAAAATAATAATAATAATAAAAGTGTGTGAGCTGATTTTAAAAGGCTTATAACACAGACACTGTTTTTGTGTGGTATGATCTTAGAGGTTTTAATATTGTGCTATTACATAGGCATGAAGTTTATATTGCTCTTTATTGGGTAGGTCTAGAATGTACTGCTTAGGCTACTCAACTCAGGTAAAACCTGTTAGGTTTTAATATTACTTCCCATAGTTTTCTAGTCTTTTGTTTGAGTTTAGAACTAATAGCAAATATAACATGTACTAGAGACTCGCGTGGTGTGTGTTTATCCCAAGTTTGTGCAAGTCAATGATATTACTTGTACTACTTGTACTAAAACAGACTTGAGCCAGTTGTGTATATGCATCTTGAAGAGTCCTTTTTTTCTGTTAGTACTTGATAAGTACTTGACTGAAGAATGCTTTGTGTGTTTTGTTCTAGTGGGAGACAAACAATCAGCCAGCAAAGGCAAAACTCTAGGTCTTATCGTTTACTGATAATAATGAAAATAGCTTTTTTCTTTTTTTTAACTTTAGCTTATTTACAGTTTTAGTTATTTTGTATGCTTAAGATCATTTTCTCCTTAACCTGAAATAATTTTTTTCTTTAAAATTAATTGAAAAAAAAGCTTTTTTATGCTTTTAATTTGTATAGAACAATAATCTGTATTGAACAAAAAACTTCATCTTTTATTGTTGTGTTTTGAAAAAATGTTTTTGGGGAATAAAAGGACTTTTATTAGAAGTGTCATAAGTTTTCTGAACCACAAGTCTGCCCAGCATTAACACTTTGCAGTTAGCTGTTTGAGCTATATCCATATGTAAATCTTCTGGTTTAAATTCCTATTCAAGAACTTGGCGGATGTAAAATAGAGGTAATATCTACTACTGAACACTGGTAAATAAAGTAATTATAGGGGATGTTGAATGTTTGCTGGAATGGTAAATTATGGAGGTTTCAATGTGGAAAGGTGTGTACTGGTTAAGGGAGGAGTTCAGGTGTGCTCCCTAATGAGATGCAGGTGGGAGAGTTTGGGAGCAGCTCTTAACTTTTTTGTATTGTATCTGGCTGATTCTTTACTTTTTTAATGAGTACTTCCACAAGAGAGGTGAAGAGCTGCACCTTGTTAATGCTTGGTTTAGGATGTTTGTTAATCCATCTTCAGTTTTATATAATTTTTTTTAAGTGATTGAAGTAGGTTGGCTTTTACTATGTGGTAAGCTGGAAATGGGCGTTGAATGGGAATTAAAAGTTAATGTACTCTCAAGAAGGATTGAAACTTGTTACTGAATGAAAAATACTCTAACCTGGTTTCTGTAAAATAATTATATATGCATAAGCTGAGAAAGGCATATTAGTATGATGCTAACAAGAACCAGAGCAACCTACTGGGTGAGATCCAGACTGCCAAAAACGATGTTTCTGTCTTAGGCTGAAGCTCGTCAGCCACTTAGCAAAAGGTATGAGAATGTAGGATAATGTCCTGCTGCTTCCACAAAACCCAACACACACTAGCTCAGGGACTTACTGAGGCAAAGCTTAGTAGAGCTAGTAGAGTAAATCTCCCTGGAGTTTTTTTCCTCTGTGAATCAGGCCAACCTCTCCTTGAACTTTTGTAGGCTTTTCGCATTCACGTAGCATATTCAGATAACAGAAACAAGAGCAGATCATGTATCTTTCCGAGAAGGACTGTTGATTAGAAATGACATGATAAACTGAAATTTACTGTAGGACAGTGAAATCTTATTACAGTAACCTTGATCCCCTACACTGATCAATAGCTACTCATTGAGCTACTTGTTCAAGTACCAGGCACTTGTGGCTTTTTAGAACAGAGAATGATTTGTCCCTTTGAAAAGCAGCAAACAACCACAAAGGCAGTTCAAAGTTTACACTTTTAAACTGCTTTAGTCATCTAGATTTCTATAATTAAAGTGTTGGTCTTCAATTTATAAAGAATTTTCAACAATCATGCTTGGAGTTTCTTTGTGCTGACTTCTGGGAATAGCGCTGACTGTTCTGGGTAAAAACAAGATGCAATAACTACAGACTGAGCATATTGTTTTCCTGATGTTTCTCTGCAAAGAACTGATCAAAAGTAGTCTGTTCTCACCTTTAACCTTCTTAAGGATAAGTAGTTTTCTTCTTTCTCTAACCAAGTCTGCAGTAAGATAACAGAACTTAGAAAAAAAAAAACTAAACTAAATAGGTAAATGACTGTGTAGCAATTCATCATCTGCAGTACTTCTCTATTTAATGGGACACTATCAAGGTGTCAGTCCCACATCAGAGTGTGCAATGGAAGTAATTACAGCACTTTTAACGAGAGGGAAGGCCACCCAAAATGCGGTGGAATGGAGTTTTCATTCTGCTTGATGCTGATTTTGTTTAATTTGCCTAGCCGTAAAATAAACCCTGACTTCTTTTTCAGATAACTGGCTATGTACCTTTGGTTTGCATAAGCAGAAGGGGTGGCTTTCAGTGTCTTCAGTTTTTTTTAACCTATCCTGTGCTTTGTCTCTTTCCTCATAGATTTCAAAGGGTCTTGAAAGCTACTTATTCACTCTATATTTGAAGCTAGATTGGATTCTTCGGTGGTTTTGGTTGGTTGTTTTTTTTTTTAAGCAGCTTAAAGCTTATCCCACACTTGTATAAACAGCTGAAGACCATAAAGGTTACAGCAGACCATGCTAATCATAGTTTATGGAGGCTGAGGGTGCCTTGGCTGCTACTGAAGATAGTGTGTGTTACATAAGAGCACTGAAAGCTTGTCATGTCTCAAACCTCATAGGCCTTGAGCAAGGAAATCAGAAAACGTTCCCGCTATTCCTTATTTTTGAAGACTGGATGGGTGGATTGCCTTCTACAATTCATGCTTAATGCATGGCTGTTAGAATTGTTTGTGCTTTATCACCACTGGTTTTCTTGTAGTAATGTTTCAATTCTTCTGCTAGCCATTGTGTACTTGGAGCTGGCCACCAGTATTGAGAGCATTTGTTAGATCCCTCGAGGAGCAAACGGGCTTGGTGGAAGGAGAGGAAAAGTATTCCTTGTCTGAGAAGCTTTAGAATTTCATGTACTCAGAGGGATGAGTTGATTTTTCTTTCCTCCATCTGGACTATTTGTGTTTGGTGTCTTATCAAGTACGTTTTTGTTATAAAAAATACTTACCATAATCTCACAGAATGCTAAATAAGCTGAAATAAACTATGCTACAAGAGTTGGACTCGTGCTATTTAACTGGTAACATTTAATTGATCTGTTATTGCTCTCTTTCAAGCATAGTGCTCACCAGGTTTGCTGTACCTGCTTTTTTGGTTTAGCTGGAAGAGTTTCATGTGGCAGTCTTCTAAATTAAACAATTCAAAAATGGGTTTTACTGCCAGATATATTCTTTGTTGCATGATGAGGATGAAACTTGATTACCTTTTTTTTATTGCTTGGAATTATGCCCTTCAATCTAATATAGAAATGTAATGAATTTTGAATTTATGCTGTACTATGTGTTGTAACCACTATCAGGGTGTGAAAGTAAGTTAGTTATTCTCCAAGTCTAATCTCTGTTTTATAATAGACTATAGGTATACAACGCTGACAGACAATACAAGAAGTTGCCAACTTAACAATTCCTAACTTCTGCTAACAATACTTGTTTAGCTGTGGAGATGATGCCTAGGGAAATAAAATAGCTTTGTGGCTTGAAAGTGTCTTCTCATTCAGGGTTGGCTGCCAAGGAAAGAATGTTCCAGAAAAAACTCTTGGCACAGATGTTTATATCAGAGCTCTGAAGAAATAGTAGGTATTTTATTTAGGATGGAAGGAGGGAACTGGAAACTGACCACTGCAGACTTTATGTGGGCATAAGCAAGGCATGAAGGATTATAATCTTCACTTGGTTGAAAAGGTTTCTTCCATGTAAATCCTAATTTTTATTCTGAGAACATTTCAGACTCATTTAAATGAACGATATTCTGTGTAGACCAGTGTCTCAGAGGATGGGAACAAGCTACTTCAGTTGCTGGGGTTTTTTTTGTGGTGTTTTTGGTGTGTTTTGTGTGTGTTCTATACTCTGATAAAGCCAGTGGCTTGGAGGTTTGTGTGGCTCAGCAGTTGTGCCTAATTGCCTTTATCTTTGAAGATGATATACTCGAGCTATTATCTAAAAGTGTATTCTAAACTCGGTGGTATAAGTTTGTAGGAAACCTATTGACTCACTAGCACAGAGTAATCTTTTTTTAGTTCAAAAAGCAAATTAGTACTCTGTAAGTTTTATGGGGCATAGTGGCTTGAAGTTTTCTGCTGACATGCTGAAATATGGTATTGATGTAGCAATGTGCTTCCTTGAAGGAAAAAAAGCATTACTGCACCAGCTTTTTTCCTACTTCCTTCCATATACCTCTATGAAGTCAAAGATGCGCAAGTTGTTTCACCTTCTGGTAGCTCACTGCTACTTATTTCTCTCACCTAATGGACAGATGCCTATTGACTTCTGAGTGGGGTCACTTCTTCCACTGTAGAAAAGAATCAAGAGGTATTAGGTAGTCTTAGAAGGAAGTAGCTGTGACCTGGTTTGTGGCTGTGAATATTAGGTCTCTTTAGAAGGCATGCTTATTTCATGGGCTGTAAGAAAGGGAATTCACCTTGCTACTAAATGCTTGTAGGCTGAAGTTATTTGTTCAGGCGGCCAGAAGTCAAGTCCCAGTGCCTTAGAAATAACTAAGAAATCGGGGCTATCATCTCAGAATCAGGGAGGGAAATGCAAAGAGAAGGCAAACCTGGAAATGATCTCCCCGTCTCTCAGACAAACCCTGGGGGAGGGGCAGTTTATTCATTTTTTTCTGCAACCTATTCTTAAAAACTTAGTTTGTGTTGGTTAGCACCTCTTTCTAGAAGCTAGTTTTTTAGTTTATCTTCAGTTTCCCCTGTTCATTTTATCATAGTGTCAAAGAGAACTTTGTAAGGAAAAATCAAAAATAGAAGCATCCTGAAGTATTTTTCTGTGTTTTTTTTTCAAGTGCCCAGTTCAAGGTGGGAGGGAGAGGAAAAATAAAGAAAATGATAGCTTAGCTACTAAGAAGTTGTTATAACCTCTCATGCCATTTTGATTTCTGAATTTGATCACAATCCACGTAAATGGCGGGCCCTACCTCCAAGTCATGGATGGTAAATTCAAAATTGCCTTGTGTTGCTTGTGCAGTTCCTTTCCAGGAAGCACTAATGGTGCATCAGATTCCCCTTAAGTTTTCCAGGATAATCAGAACTTTATGGCATAGAGGAAAATGGCAAGTTATTACTATGCCAACCTATTACAGCTAATACTTTAGTGAAATGAATCCATTACACTGAACAATTTTTATGCATTTCTGCTGCAAATTCTGCACCAGATGGTCAGATGCATTGATTGGCTTGAACAGAAACTTAATATAGTCACCTTCTTTTGGGACAGCAATGCCCAGGTTATGTTTCTGTGATTATTAAGTCACGGCGAAGCCCATTTCAGCTCTTCCCCAACATGTTTCAGCCCATTTATGGCATAATATTTCTGATTTTCATTTTGTCTGTCCTTAATGTTTGCCTACCCCTACTCTGCTATACAAATTCACAGAGTGCCTTTATGCTGTTCTTAAGTGCCTAATGTGCTTGTGGAAAATGAAGAAGGCATGGATGGATACCTTTTGAATTGTGTTGTGAATATTGTTCCCTGCTTCTCACCTGACTGTAACGCATGCAAGTACTTAGCAGAGCAGTTATTTACCAGTCTGCTGTACAGCATCTGAGAGATGAATCTCCTGTCTGTGTTCACCATGGTCTTATTTCATAAAATATTCATGCTGATAATCCTTGCTACTCAGGGACATGGAAAGATAAGCCAAAAAAAAGAGGGAACAGTCCTTTTGAACTCTTCTGAGGCAGTAGGGAATCATTACAATTTGTGTCTAGGGATTTCACAAGGATTTGACACTCTTGATCTTTAGCTTGTAATTAATGGTCAGAGCTGCTATCAGCTTTAGAAATCGTTTTCTACTGACTGACCAAAAATAGCAGTGTTCTTATTTGAAACCGCTGCCTTTTCTGTGTGAAATGAATTGCACCAAGAGCATTTTCTTCTCACCAGCAACAAATAGAATCATATTCTCTCATGTCATCAGATTTGTTTGAAGATGTTAGCACTTCTCTCTTCACAACACCTTCTCTGCTTGTTGAGGGTGTGCTAAATTTAGTTATGTGAAGTACTTGGTTTAAGGAAAGAAATGCGTCTGGAAATTGTACAATTACTAGGTGAATGGGATTGCTCTTAATTTTAACGCTTGGATTTCTTAAAGTTGTCTTAAGCTAGGAAGATGAAAGCTGCAGTATTTCTACTGAAATGTTATTAGAAAGATTGTCATTTCATCTCTTTTGCTGTCACTGCTTGCCCGATGTATAAATGAGAGCTTTGAGCTGGTATAGCTACATCTATTCTCCTATTTCGTACTTTGTATAAATAGAGGTTATAAAGAAGAGGTTCCAGCAGTTGAGTCTTTCCTTCCTTCCTGTTGAATAGAGACCATGCATAGAAGTTGTGCTAACAAAACAATTTGTTGCTGCTGCTGCCCGCACTGCTCTGCACTGCGGTGTGTCTGTAATGCAAGTATTTCCCACCAGTGAAGTCCTGCATTGTATGAGTGTGGTGTACGATGGTGGAAGGCTTTGCTCACAACTTCATGTTTATTTGCTTATAGAGAGCATCGGTGGCAAAAGTGTTTCAGAGCAGGGTGTGTGTCCACGTGGCTTCATTTGCAACCTGGTCCTGGTGTGAGTTGCTTGCAGGATCCTCCAGCAGGAATGCAGGAATACAGTGTGGCTGCCAGCTCCAAGTCTGAGGGACTGGGGGCAGTGAGGTGGAAGCATGTCTATGCTAGAAGATGCTTCTGGACCCAGCAAACGTGTTCTGGGCCTGTCTTTTCTATGCTGAATCTAAGATGTGAGATGGTAGTGTAATGTGGATGTGCTGAGAAGGGAATACTGATCTGACAGCTTATTTTCAGTTAGTTGTTTTTACAATAGAGGTGTTTCCATCATCTGTTTGCTGTGAATGCAACTCCTCGAGTTGAAAAATTGAGACTCTTGAGCATGTCTAGGTGTGATGCGCATGTAATGAATTTGTAATCTTAATTTGTAAGGTTTGATAGGAAGAAGATTTATTAAGGAGGAAAACCATGTCCTTCTTACAGGTATTCTTTTCATTTTTAAAAACATCATTATCAGAGGTACCAGGCTGTGCTTTTCTTCTTTAAAACCTGTCTCAAAAGAAAAAAGAAAAGAAAGATGAGAACTGTTCATTTAAGACAATTCACATTTGTGTCGTGGTTTTCAGTGGCTGGTGATGCAGATGAGTAACTCATTAAACACACACACACCCCATACACACACACCGTACAAACCAAGAAATCTTCTTTCCCCCATTTGAGGAGTTTGCTCATATGTCCCCAGGCATCTCCTACTGTGAAGGAAGCTTAGTATTTTTTCTGCATTGCAAGTTCAGGAAATGTTGGGTTGCACTGATTATGTAGAATTAAGTGACTTCTTCTTTGCAAGAAAGAAATTCATCTGACTTTCCTACTTTTACTAATTGCCTACCAGCGTACTAAAATGGGAATTACTGAATGTGAACTTTTCTTACCAAATCTGTAAGGTTTATCAATAGTGTTATTTCATGGAGCTTGTATGTGCCCAGTAATTTTTACGAGGCTCCTGCAACCATGCAAGATGAGTTCTTTGAAGTAAGAGTAATTGATGTTTATATCAGTGGACTAAAAATATAGGTATTGTTGCTTCCTATAGCAAACTGTGTGAAATGAAACAACAGTAGTACCACTTTAACATCTCTGGTAGCCATGCACAGGAATATCCTTAATACTGTTTTGTGTAACTGCAGTTGTCAGGTAATTGGGTATGACGATTGATCTGGATTACCTTTTCTTTTAAAAAGTGCATGTAAGATTTTGAGAGGAGCAAACCATACAGTGAAGAAATGATGACATCTGGGAAATTCTATCTGGCTTCTTGAAGAAAAAAGAAAGCCAACTTCTTCACAGTACATTTATTTTAAATAGCAGTAAAACCCAGAGGCCAAACATCATTTGACTCCAATAAAATACAGTGATGCACATCTGAGACAGCTGTGGGTTTCTTTTACATGTGTATAGAGATACATAGATGCGTATTTCAGTGTAAGTATCCATACACATATTTGTACTCACATATTTTCATATCTTATAAAATGTATGGCAACCAAAGGACTTTCTAGCTGATATAATAGAAAGAACACTAATAAGATTTCTGTGAAAACCTGGGGAGGTTGAAATATTTGTACTGTACTTTGTTTTTTGGGGTAGACATGTCCAATATGGACTAAATTCTTAAACAGGAATCTTTACAGTGATTAGTTGTAATGCATCACTAGAAATTACCAATAAACAGCGCCAAAACATTTTCATCTGGTTGGTGGTTGCTTAGGTCTGGTATGGCTAACTTCTGTGCAGTTCAGGAGTCTTAAAGATTTTTTACTTAAATGATTGCCCTTGTTTTTTAAAATTAGGAAAAAAATCAACCTGTGGAGCCTTTTTTCCCCCTCCCACATTCATTTATTTTCATAATTCTAAGTAATATGAATGTTAGATCTATCACAGAAAGTAAAACAAGTTTTTCAAAATTCTGCTGAATTACAGCTTCTGTTGCCTTCACTGGGACTGCATGCACAAGAGCATGAACCGATTAATTATTGTGAGCCAGAACTTCTCCAGTTACTCCCTTTCTACTCTTGATGGCCTCTAATTAACTCTCCATTTCTTCCTGCACTTGCAAAACAGAAGGGTGTGCTTTATTCTTTGCACAGTAGCTTTAAATCATCAAGCATAACAAACTCAATGAAGTATAAATTCATGCACTAGGGGATGTGTATTATTTACAGCTATCAAACCAATGGTTTCACACCTGTTAGAAATTATAGAGACAGCATAGCTACAGCCCTGAAATTCTTCTTTTGCCCCGTGTCCCTGAGTTCATAGTTCTTGAAAGTCAGAATGAGTTACTGAGCGGTTGGCATTTGATAAATATGAACCTTTATTCTTACAGGTCACTACAGGCTTTACTTGGATAAATATCTAGGAAAACATCACCATTATTCTTTCTTCAAGAAATGATACTGGGCATTGTGGCTATTATTGCCCTCCCACTCTTTTTTTTTCCTGTTGAGAGAAACCTTGGTCACTTCATTTACTATACTGCTAAATGCTTTATGAAAATGTAAACATTGTCTCAGTAGCTGTGCAACTTAATTCAGTTTAAAAATGTTCTCTGGATTAAGCGCTACTTCAGAAGAAAATTCAATTTTTGAAATATTGAATTCATTTATTTAGTGCTCAATTCTTTTTTTTTTTTTTCCTTTTTGAATAGCCTGTGTTGTCTTGAACTCTAAGAATTTTCTTCAAAGATTTCCTTTCTAGAGCTGTTTTTATATGTGTAACCAAGACAGCATGGGTTGCTGATCTGGTAGCAAAGATCAGGATTGTGGACTTCTTTCTTTTTATTACAGAGGTGAGAACTGCTGCACCTCATCCTTTTCCTGCAACTGTGTTTACCAAATCTGAGTGAAGAAATATGAATGCAAGAGAAAAGGAAATGCTGATCTCTCCTTGGAGTCTGGTTATATCTTCTGAGATAAAATGCAACTTTCAGGGGCTCAAGCTAAGTCTGTCTAATTCATAGGGATACAGAATAGTTTGAATTTAGAATTAGAACAGTGGGAATACCAAAGAGGCAAGACAGAAAAACGAGTGCTAAGCATTTAATTGTCTGTTTTCTTTAAATTTTTGAGCCTGTCCCTCCTCAAGGTGTTATCTGGCATCTCTTTTCTCTTGATGAGTGGAGCTTTAGGATTTAAAACATTCCCCTTGAATGATCCAAGCAATAGTGCTTACAGAAATATTGAAGGTGATTTGTTATTTAGCTTTTTTTGCTGGTATTTTTTCTTCATTGCAGTTGCACTGAAGTTGGAACCTCTGTTTATTTAATGCTTTTGGTGCAGTAGATGATGGCTTAAGTCTCTATGGAGTTATTAGAGGGGAAAACTAAGAAGGAAAGCAGATAATCCAAATGAGCTGTGACTGAAATTGTCACATCTTGAACAGTTAGCAACATCACAGATTATTCTCGTTTTAAATACAGAATCATGTACTATAGTGTTAGGAACATCTAACAGTGTTTAAAGGACTGAAGTGGATATGAAGCATTAGATGGTTCTTTGCAATGACACGCTCTTGCTTTTTTAGCCTCTCCTAATGCCAGTGTTGCCTCTGCACATGTTCTCAAATGAGGGATGTTATTTCAGGTCCATCAGCATGTCACCAGTAAAACACAAAATAGAAACCATTTAGTTGGGAGGAAAATTGGGTTTACCAAAAATGGTAGGTGGTAGCGGGTAGGCTTTGTGGGTGCAACTGTTATGTACTATAGGAACTTGTTGGCAGGAAGACAAGGTTTTCTGGCAGATGAAAACAAGCTCTAGTTTTCAATTCTAATTATTTAGCTAGGGGCAACTGTCATGTAACTGACCTGCAGCCTATTCTGGGGGATGTCTTCGTGGTCTTAATATGTTAGAACAGCGGGGGGAGGGCTTTTGCTATGAGGAAATGGGCAAGGTGGAAGATGCTGCAGTTCAGAGGTATTATTCCTAAGCGTGGAGAATGACATCAACTTTGTGCTGTTAGAGAGCTAATACTATGAATTAAACTTTATTTAGAGCAAAGACAATATGTGAGGGTAAGTCTCCAATCTTGCTTTTAAGAAAGCTGCTGACTTTCAACGTTGTTTGAAGAAGGTTCTGGTGGAGCAGGAATAATGTTCAAATCATGTTTTGCAAGAAGGGCCAAGATAGTACTTATAATAGAGGAAACCAGATGCATGGTGAAGTGTAGAAAAGCTAAAACTGAGATACAACAACCATTTTACAATTGAAAGCAGTTCAGAATGACATGGCTGATTGTAGATCCATCACTCTTAAATGTGTTCACAGCATAAATAAATTTCAAGTGCATTGCTTTTAAAGTTAAGTCAGAGACAAAAAATAAAGTTGGGGTAGATAGTACATGTGTCCCAAATGTGCATCACTATACTAATGTGTGCCCTAGAAAGTAACAAGAGAAGTATCATTCAAATACGTTCACCCCCAACCCCCCCCCCCCCCCCCCCCCCCCCCAAATGATGTTAAGATGATGCACCCTTTGTTCTTTTCTGACCTCTTTGTTTTCCTATGGTCTGTTTTTATATGTTCACATAAACTGCAAAGTATGTTTGTATAGGGTATATAAGCTAATATTAGGTTCTTGCCAGTTAGAGGAGTTATTGGGCATTTTGTTGGAAATAGTGCATAAAAATGTACATAATCCCACAGCTCTTACAGCAGCTTTGTTAGAGCATAGTTACCTATATCCATCTGCAAAAGAGGTCAAGTGAGCTGGAAAAGGTATAAATTATGCATGAATGTAGAAATGGACTCCGAAGAGTAAAATCTATTGCAATAAAACTGTGGAAAGCAACATGATATGTTGGAGAAGCCCCTTGGGCTGAACGATGCTTATTCACTTGCCTCCTAGCAAGGGGTTTTAACTGAGAGTTTAATTATAGTGTTTAAAGGGTTTATTTGTTGTAGCCTCCATTTTCCTTAGAACAGGAAGCACCAAATTTTTGGATCTTTTTATGCATACCTACTGGCCAATGCAATAAATACTTAAGTTTGTGTTAAGTTTGTGTTGGTACTGTACTCAGTGTCTGAGGATCTGAGCTATGATTGGCTTTGGTGCAATGCTTAGGTATGGAGGGTGTTTGAGATGGGTTTGTTATTTCACAGTTAGGGAGAATCCTAGTCCTATTCACTGGCACTGCATGTGTAAAGAAAGAAAGTTTAGAAATGTTCACTTAACAGAGATATCACAAACATGAATATTCTCCATCATGAAATAATTCTAAACACAAATGTGGAATCTGGAATTTCAGTGTTGACAGGTAGCAAAAGTAGCAAAATTGCTGCATGTAGCATTAAAAATGGAGAGTATTTGAAATGCGTGCCTTAGAATTAGGAGCAATGGCAAAATCCCCACATCTACAAGAGGCAGTGAATTGAAGGATGTTTGGGAAGGACAGAATACCATGGGTGATGGGGAAAGGGGAAATGTTGAAACTTGAGATGAAGTAGTTGAGTTGGAATATGCAGGAACTGCTATTGGACTGTAGAATTGTTCTTAGAGGTACTGTGGAGCTGATACTTTTCCTATGTTGGGCCTTAGCTGTTTTAAACAGTCAAGGGCTTGTTAATTCAGGTATTAGACTGTTACTCTTCCATTAGAAGTGAATGCTAATTCTTTACTCAAGTCTAGATCTTACTTTTGAGTATCTTTTTTTCTGATACAGATACAATACTATTGATCTGCCTTGGGGTGCAGCAACTGTATTTTCAGGAACACTTTGGGCAAACTTAATAAAGATAAAGGATATTCCTGTAACTCCTCCCATCCAAAAAAAAAAAGGTCCAATCGCTGTTTATAATGGAGTGTAAATGAGTTCTTCTTGAGGTTTAAACTTTCATCACTTGTGGCTAACAGGCACCTTGTTATAACTGAATAGTAAGAGCACTCTAGATACCAAGAGATTAAACAGGAGCAACTGTTCTCCTCCTTTTAATGGAGTTGGGCCAAATTTCAAAGGCGGTTACAGATAAAATCAAAAAGCAGACTTCATAAATAGAGTAGCTTAAGAAGTGGAGAGTTGCATCTCATCAACCTTTCAAATCAATTTAATTATATATCCCCTTAAATGGGAACACGTCAAAATTGGTATTAATTGTTGAGGAATAACGAAAACTTCCAAAAACAAGCATTGCTGTGTACTTTTAAAAAGAAATAAAAATAAAAAGAAGCTTCCTGTCAAAGGGGGAAAGTTTTAGAAGAAAGAAACTCATTTTGCCTTTGCTGAAGAGTAACAGAAGCTAATTGCTTGGAGCTCCAAATAAATAATTAGTTTGTAGATAGAGTTGAGAAATGCAGGTAATTGTGATGTGTCTTTGAAGTTGAGTAATATTTCTTCTATTCATTAGAAACAAGCATGCAAGATGCTTGCAGCTGGTTCTAATGAGTGTACCTAAACCTGCAGTGGGTTGGACTTTTTTCTTCAGTGGTGTATCCAGTTTAAGGATAAGTGGATACAGACAGTTGTCCTGAAGTCAAAATTGAAACAGCAATATTACAAGCTTTTGGATGAGGCCCAAAGGTCAGGAAAAGCTCAAGGCCTGTGTAACTAATTGCAAAAATATTTCTTCCTTGTGTATTCATTTATACCCATGAAACAAATTGATAGGCTGCATTTTATAATAACTTAAAGCTATCTTCATAGCTAGTGATTCCTTGATCTTAATAAAATTTCAGTCCAGGATCTACATACTATTTAAATGTTGGTGGATTGCGAGTTGTTAATCATGTTCTTTTGGGTCCATTTGTGGAATATATTCTGTTATAAATACAGATAGACTTGTCCCATTAGTATTAAGGGTAATTCTACTCTTAATAGATATCAACATAAATAATAATCACAGTGGACCCTTAAAGTTAGTATTTTGGTAATGTGTAAAAACAAACAAACAAAAAAACAACAAACAGTGGAGGTTTGAGATTCCCTATTAGGAGAGATAATTACAAGGGTACATCAGGTCCGAGTACATTCCATTGAGCAGATGATTCCTATTGTTTACTCGTTGAACTGGTACTTATTAGGAAGCTTTAGAACAACTTCCAGGATCTATGTTGAAATGACTATTTATTTCCATGTGAGAGAAGGCTGTTCCGCTCTGCCCCAGTCACAGCTCTCTAGCAATGTTGTAAACTGAGGAGAATAGCACTGACAAGTTTGGGAGCTAATGTTTAGCTCCCAGTGGTCTCTGCATTAATATATAAATAATCTGTTTTAACAGTAGATGCCTAGAATCATACAACTCAGGTTGTAAAAGGCCTTAAAGATCATTGAGTCTAACTGTGACCTAACCATACTACCCTAACTCTAGCAACCCTCTGCTACAGAAGTCAGCCTTAGTGCCCAAGTGGTATTCAGCTGCCTTCATAACAGCTGTATGAGTCTTTTAGCATCTTCCCTAAAATTACTTCCCATATTCTAGTCTGGATCAAAACGGGCATGGTCAGCAGGTTGAGGGAGGTGATCCTACCCCTCTCCCATGCTGAGATCTCACCTGGAATACTGTGTCCAGGTGCGGAGTGCTTGGTGCAGGAGAGGTATGGACCTGTTGGAGTATGTCCAGAGGAAGGGCACAAAAATGATCCTATAAGGACAGGCTGAGGGAGCTGGGGCAGTTTGGCCTGGAAGAGACACTGTTTTGAGGACACCTCATAGTGGGTTTTCAGTATTTAAAGGGGAGCTATAAGAAGGAAGGGGAGACTCTTCATGGGGGTCTATTCTAATAGGACACAGGGAAATAGTTCAAACAAAGAGGAGAGATTCAGAATGGGTATAACTTCTTTACAAGAAGGGTGGTGAGGCACTGGAGAGATTGTCCAGAGAGATGGTGGAAGCCCCATCCTTGAAGACATTCAAGGTCAGACTGGATAGGGCTCTGAGATGTATGTGCCTTTGTTCACTGCAGGGACATTGGACTAGATGACGTACCCATAATGGTTTCTTCCAGCGTAAACAATTCCATGATTCTGTAAGATATCCTTTCTCTGCTGATCCTCTGTTTCCATGTGTCTTGAATCAAGTCCTGTGTGTTTCCACTACATTAGCCCATAATGTTAGAATCACTGTTCTGCAGTGATGTTAAATATTCCAAGCAGTTTATGCTCTTTTAAATTATTGATTTTGTAATTATTAAGTCTTTCTACTTTAATTCACCTCCGTTCTAGATGTAGCAAGAAATTAGTATATGTGATGGGTCAGAGAACTGAAAAAATTCAAATCCTGTTGGACAGGTCTATTCTTCTGCAGCTCTGAAGTGGAAAATGATAGTGTAGTTCCTGGTTTGTTTTGAATCAGAATAAAAATGAGGTGGATGGAAAATAGTGGCCACCAGCAGCAGAGTATTGGCATTCTACTGATAACATGTTCGCTGAGGCACGTGAAGTACTGGGATTGGTCTTTGCAATTTTTTTAAAATCTCTGTTTTTCTCTAACTGAAAACAGCAGTAGTGGTGTTTGTCAAGTTATGTTCTTTCATTAATTACCCCTGGCCTCTTGAAAGAATGTGTAGAAGAGTTTTTAATAAATCATTGTATTTGTGCAGTTCAATATTGTCTTCATCTTGCTTAACAAAACCTGACAAGAGCTCATTTAAGATTTCTTTATAACCTTGGCATGTCACAAATGTGAGGCACTTCAGTCTTAGGTGGGAAAAACTCAGATGAGTCTTAAAGCTCTACTTCTGCTTGACTTTGAGAACCACTAAAGTAGCTGCCTTTGCTGCTTTTTTGTATTTGAGGATGGCTTCTATGAAGTAGTCGCTGTAAGGCAAAAAAAATACCTGTTACAGAGCCTTGCATCTAATGGCTTCAGCTAGAGCATCACATAATCCATGAACTCTTTGTTGAGTGACAATTAATTGTAAATGTCTGTGGTTTTATGAAATTGATACCTTCTTGCTAGCATCTAGAGTGAGATCATCCATTTATTGTTAGTTTTTTTAATTGTAACAGCTGGATTGAGTTTCAGTCATTAATGACGTAATGCTTTGTATCCCATTACCAATCTCTGTAACAATATTTTCCATGGAATTTGTAATTACACTTTTTGGGGGAATGCTACTATTAAGTGCTTAGACCTCCTGCATGCAAGAAGTGCAGTTGTGAAATGATGAATTTTAATTCTCTGTAGCGGGGTTCTTGTAGTCCTGGAGTCCTGAAATGAATATTTGCTCTCATATTTCTAAGTACCAGAAAGAGAGGTTGTGTCTCCTATGTGATGCTGCTGCATAAGCTTTTTGAGGGAAATTGCAAGTCTTGGCAAATAATAATACAAGAGATACTCCAAAAGTAATGCCTTCTATTTTATTGTGTTGACCCCACGATGTCAGAGGCAAATATTGGTGGTATAGCAGTAGAAGTTAAATCTCCCCATCAGTTTTCTGTTACATTTTGTTGCTGAGTTGCAGATGGCAGCAGTGGGGCAGAGTGAGAAAACGGTGGCTGACACAGAAGTGAGTATGAAGCAGAGGTGTTATTGTGCACTTTGTATTTGTAAATAAATAGCGGGCATTACTTCTGGAGCAACCTATGTAACTGCTTTAGGCTTCCTAAGTAATTCCTGTGTGTGTGTACACTCAAAAAACAATAACCCAGCCAAAATATATAGAAAAAAATCTGTAAACTGTCTCTTCTTAAAATGTTTCATTTTTCAAAGATTAATCTTCATTTATTTGCTTTGCAGCTTGATGTGTGGAAAGTGTCAACTGCTATAAGATATAATAAAAAGATGCTATATCAAATTAAAATGCAGAAGTTAAGGAAAGGAGTGGTTTAGACTGACCGTAAGGAAATATTCTTGCTGTGCTCTTGGGTTTTCTAGGATGTTCTAAGGAAACTTAAGCTCTTTCAGATAACGACAAATGTATTTTGACACTTCGATCTCTGGTAAGGTTTTGTGTAGGAATCCATTTGTTTTGTGTCTGTCTTTTTGCCTGTAAAATGGATAGTGGCTCCCAGTCCTGTTTTGCTAAACTTGCATACCCCTCATTTCAGAGGTCTTTTAAATTGATTATTAGAATGTTATGACCAGACATTCACAAAGGGATGGACTTCACCTTGTGCTACAGGTAACTGCTTTAAGTGGGTTGGTCATAGCATTCCAGCAGCTGTTGTTGGGCTGTCAGTAGACATCTATAGTAATACATGTCAGAACTGAAATCTTGAGGCACTGCTTTCTTCACATCTTCGTTGTTGTCCCAAAACTCATCAGCAACATCAAAGAACTCCAGCTGCAGCTTGCCAGAAGATGCCAGCCTTGCTTATGTAATGTCTGCAAGAAATACAACAGCAGTAACCTTCCCACAGGTGCACAGTGTCTCTCTTAATCTCACTAAATTTCTTCTGGTGCTCTGTAAAAGAAAACACTTCCATGAAGCTTTGTCTTCAGGCTGACAGGTGCTGGGAAATTACTGCAAGCAATGGCCCAGGTGTCACTCACATTGCTGCCTTTTTGTGCTCCTTCAGACAGCGAGTGCAAGGGAGCTGACAGGCTGCTGGGGTAAGTGGCCTCCTACAGTCCTAACCGAGAGCTAATAATCAGAGACAGAAATCTGTTTTATGTGTACCAATCTGTTGTCTGTCACGTCACCTTTTAATAGTGGAAATTTAAGGGAAATCAAACTTCAATTCCTCCTAAGCACCTGCAGTTACGTAATAATAGCTCATAGGGCAAAGATACAAACATGCAGCAAAGGCTTTTTACGTCCCTCCCCCCCTTCCAGGAGTGAAATTAATGTTGCCAGTGAAGTTCCTCTTTAAGGATGCTCAGTATTCTCTGAATCCTGGTCAGGCTGGTTAACAGGCAAACTGGCATTCATGTGAAAAAGATTTAAAAACCAGCAGATATTAGCCTAGTGGGGACTTTGTCACTGAAAATACATGATTTCATGATTGTATCTCTGAAAATGTTCATTTTGGGTTGTCAAATGAAGGCAGTATTGCTTAATATAAATTTTACTTACAGGATAACACAACCTCTTTGCCCTGAAAACACCTCTGCCTGTATACATTCATTTTCTCCCCTCTCACTTGATCCTGACTGTGATAGTGACTTGAAGGTCACTTTACAGCAGCATGGTTCATCTCTCTGATCTTTCCATTTCCTTGTAATGACAGATCCAGAGAGGTGGCTGTCAACTCATAGCAGACTGAACAGAATGGATATGTACCATGTGATAGAGGCTACTAAAGCATCCATTGACCTACAAGTTGAGTCAGTTCTGTATTTTATGATTTATGCAGTCATTAGCTTTAAAATGCATTATGGTTTGAAGAGACACTTGAGAATATTAACAACTGGGACGGTGTTCATTGTATGTGTCTGTAGTTCTCTGGACGTATGTGGTTCAGGAGAGTGTTAGTGGTTGCGTGGAGCCAAGTGTTGGAAAACACAACATTTTAAAAGCTTGTGTGCTTTTTGTTCATTATCTTGATTTTTTTTTTTTTTTTTAAAACCATGTAGTCACAGAAGACAGACTTGTTATTTCTACAATGACCTCTAGACTAATAAATATTTCAGTGACTTCAGATGGCTTGGAGGGAAGGGAGGAAGAGTCAAACCCTCCTGTTGCTGGTTTTTCTTTTCATTGCGTGTGTTACTGAAGGATTATTAGAGGTCTGTAAAGGTAGCTGAGGTAAATTAAAATGCAGCTTAACCTCTCTAGAGGGAAACAGTGTTTTCAGACATGTTAGTATATTCATCCAAAAGCAAAGAATTGTGATAAGAGAGTGAAGGTGGACTATGGTGACTCTGAAGTTGAAATCAGAAGCTCTTGCTTTTCATTCTGGATAGTCCAAAACTTGTAAGTATGGAGTAACATGAGCAGCAGAGCAGAGAAAAAGTCTTGTTTCGTTTTTTTTTTTTTTCCCCTTCCTTCCTCCTGTAACTATTCCCTATGGATACAAGACAGTAGAAGAGAATTTCTTTTTGGGAAACCTAGCCTGAAACTGAATTAGAAAAGTTTTTCTGTTGCACCTATGCTGTCAAAATCTTCTTGGCGCATATTTGCGATGGGGTTGGGGTAACTTCATTTGTGCTAGGCATCCTGCTGGTAAAGTTACTGGAGGAAAAATACAACCAAACAAACACAATACTGACAAAATGGATATGCCTTTCAGGCTCTCTGTGGGAATTTTCAGTGTAATTATAGCATTTTCTTGTAAAGCATGTTATTTGAGGATGACAGTCTCATCTACTGTTTTTTTTAATTTCAACTCAAGCTTTAAAACAAGAGCAAAGAAACTTTGGAGGTGTGTGGAACTCATCACCCACAATTATCATAATCATCTCTGCTTGTAACCTTTTCTTCTCAAAATAAGTATGCTCAATTTGGATTGCTCTTATTTGCTGCTTCCACATGAAAGGATTATATCTTATCTGACTTTTGCAAGTTACTGCTTTTTTTTTTTCTTTTCAATGTGTAATAATGGATACTTTTTAGCACTGGCTTCTAGTATTTCCATTCTACTTGGAGGAGCCAAGACTCAAGGCCAGTATGTTGTTGCAGTATTTCTTTTGAAGAGCGAGAGAAACAGAAGTTTAAGATCTTAATTATTATTATTATTCAGTTAAAGTATTCTGTAAAAATATAAGTTTTCTGTTAAAACTCTGCCACCGTTTGAAGCATGAAGTGATGCTGCTTCTTAATTTTACATGTCTTTTCTTTGAATGCTTCCATTTGAACTGTGTTGCTCATAAAAAGAGCCACAGGGAAGCTGCATGCCTTGCAGTTCTTATGTTGTTTACTGCTGCATGTTGTTTTCCAAAGTGTGCTGTATAACAGATGAGCTATTCTTTAATTAGAATCAATATGATACATTCTGATCCATTGTATTGGCTGCATATGCTAGGGTTTGTAGGGTTGTAAAAATGAGTACAGCTAGTCTTAGGAAGGACAGACAAACATGCTGCAGTGGATTAAATGGTTTGGAGATTTTAGGTCAGATCACATCTCCCACCACAGCCAGTATCTCAAAGTATAATGATATAAGACAAGTTCTTCAAGCTGTTTTGCAATCGAGATGCATCCTTCCTTACAATCTAAAAAGAAAATAGGGCTGTAGAAAAAGGAAAAGCCAACTTGTCAGATTTAACAATAAACAGAAAAAGGTTTTAATGAGGAATAGATGCTAGTGAGAAATCCTTGTGCCTGCGATGAATTAAAAGCTTTTTAAAAAAAAAAATAGTAACAGGGTTGTATTTGTGCAAATCTTTATTAGGGACTACAGGTACATTAAAACTGCTAGTCTGTTCTGTCAACTTTGGTTAACTTCTCAAATAGCTGAATACTTTTTGGTATTTTTTGCTGTCTATCATGTTTTTGAAACTTACTTAAACGCAAATGACTTATTGTGCATTTTATTCTGCAATTGTAAGCTCTTCCTTTTATCTCAGTTACTTTCCCTATTAAATTTATTGTTTTGGTTTTTTTGTTGTTGTTGGTGGTGGATTTCTTAATTTTTTTTTCTGCGGAGGTAGAGGATTATGGGTAGCGTAAAGAGTCGTTCAGAGTGTAAAAGCTATGGCATGTATTTGTATAGAGAATTTTCAGTACTGTGGTTTAACTCCCGTGGGCAGCTGAGCACCACGCAGCCTTCCTTCTCCCTCTAACATTGAGCGATGCGGGAGTGAATCAGAAATATAACTTTGCTGCAGGAACTCTTGGGTAGAGGTGAAGACTGTTTGCTAGATAAAGCAGAAGCTTAAAGCAAAACAGAGTTCATTCACTGCTTCCTGTCAATAGGCAGATGCTCAGATAATTCCAGGGAATCAGGGCCCATCATGTGTACCAGCTTCCCGGGAACACGAACGACACTATGCTGAGTGTCCTCCCTTCCTCCTCCTTTCACTTGGTTTTTATTCCTGAGCCACGGTATGGGCTGTTTTGGGTCATCTGTCCTGGTTCTGTCCCCTCCTACCTCACTGGAAAGGAAAAAATAAAATGTTTGGCCCTGTGCAGCACTGCTTAGCAACAACTGAAACATTGGTGTGTTATCAGCGCTGTTTTAATCAGTGCTTTGGAACACAGCACCATATGAGTCTCTGCCAAGAAATTTAACTCTGTCTCAGCCAAAACCATAATACGTTCATGCAGTTGTCAAAAATAGATCTTTATTAAAATTAGTTCATATAGAATAATCTAATAATCTGTTGAGAAGATAGGCTCTGTAATGGCCAGACTTTTTGAGAATGCGCTCTTCATTTTGGATTATGTTGATAGGAAGATAACTGTATAGAAATGTGTAACTAAATCTTAGTATAACAATTATACTTACACCCCAAACAGTGTTTTAGTTGGTACAGGAAGGAATATAGCCACCATCTTGGCTCCAAGTACCATTTTGAGTATAGAGATGTTTGAAAAATGGCGGAAGACTGTGCTGGGTTATAAATGGCTAGTGGTAATTTTGCTTCCCATTCAGATAATCTGTAGTCTTCCTCAGCAGAAATAAATTAGCTGAATAGCAAGCCGTTGCTTCAGAAATTGCACTGTGTTTTAAGCATTAGAAGATAGCATTCGAAGTAGTGCTACTTTAATGGATGGTCCAACTATCTGTGTTTCCAGCAGCTGTCCAACACACTTAACTGAAAGGACTGGAACTGGAAAGAAGCTGGTTTGCTGCCACTGAAATAAATGAAGATGCCAGTTGCCTTTTAGCCAGTAGTAGTGATCCTACTTTTGTTTCATTTCCTTTGTCCTTCACAGCTCCATGCTGTCATCAAGAATAAAAGGCTCAGGGACAAATGCTCCACAACTGTATCTGCTGTGTTTTTCCTGGAGGCTTAAATTTGACTTGCAAATGAGTTAAAGCTTGAACTTCTTAACTCATCCATAGAGTTTTTGTAGGTAATGTAGGTGGTTATTAAAAGTTGGTATACAGTAAACTTAAAAAAAAAAAAAAAAGACTACTTGAATATGAAATAATAAAACAAGAGAGACCCTTTCAGTTAGTATAGAACTATTAATAGCTTTGCTGAACTTGGAGGCAATAATCTGCCAGATGTAATCTGGGAAGCTGGCTCAAAGAATGCACAATAAATTATTTTTTTCTGTAGATGTAATTAAAAATGTGCTAAAGTTCTTTTGGATTGCATGTGATACATAAAATAGCCACTAAAACATAATGTACCTCAGTTTTCACTTCAACTTACCCAAGGGTATTCTTTTAAATATAATTAATAATAAGACAGCAAAAACCCAACTTCATTTTCTTTGTCACCTTGAAATTGTCAGAGCTTTTTGGAATAACTTAAGACCTACAGTTTATTCCGAGCAGTTGGCTGGGGCTATTCCTTATGCAGTACTCAGTGCTGTTTTGATTACAAACATCATCTGGCACAAGCATCCTTGATTATGTAACTCACCCGAAATCTGATTCTGCAAATTGCTGTCTACAGCACCAGTAGATTTCCACTAGCAGAAAGATGCTTTAATCAAACTGATGACTGTGTATCATATCAAACATGGCTTAATATGATGATAAACAAATGCAGATGTTTGAATTCTTAGCAATAGTAATATATACTGTGAACAGCTCTTCCAAGGAGCCTGGTAGGAATATTCCTATATCTCACTCTGCTCAGGAAACGCAGGTCTTCAACCAAGAAAGCGTTCTCAGCACTGTAAGTCATAAATGGTGCTGTAGTGAAATCTCAGGCAGTAGCTCCAGTAAATATTCAGTTTCTCCCCTGTAAGGGTAGCATACTTAGCTGCTCATTGCAAGGTGTTCCCCACACCCTGTACTGTAAAAGGAAAGGAATATCCCCCTTTCCACAATGTTAGAATTTGCAGTGTTGCGTTACGTTATAGAGGAGATGGATGGTAAATTACCTGATCAAAAGTTTACTGAGCTTGAGTACTTTTGTTTTTTTGAGCTGTCTGTGCTTGAACAGTTTCCTTTTCTGTTTTTAACTTACTGACACACACACGCGCACACACACACACGTAGTTTTTACTGTGAAAGCAGAGAAGACAACTCTCAAGCTGGCCAGCGAGCCTTAATCCTGTCCTGCTTTCATCTCAATCATCAGTGTTCAGTTGAACTGCTAACCGCAATCATTGCTGCTGCTTAGATTTATGAGAACATCTTTGGAGGAAAAAAAAATAAATTCTTTTGAGGTAAAACTCTTCCCGGGATGAATTATGTCACAGTTAATTGAACGGACAGCTGGGAAGTCAGTAAATCTTCAACAACATGCTCCAAATTTACAGCTCTGAAATACTCTGCAGGGTCTTAAGCCATGCAGATTTCTTTTGCAGGTGAAAGGGAGTGCTGGGGCAATTAGTCTGACAGATGGTTTTGCTGGCTTATCACTTTCTGATAGCTTTAAATCCAGAATGATGCCAAACAAAATGGGAGGGCGAAGTAATTTCTTGCAGTCAAATTAAAAGGCTGTTGCACTTAAAAATGTGTGCTATTTCTTCTGTAAGATGTTAGCTGGGTGTATTTTAGTAAGCGCTGAGCTCTGTACTAGTTCTCAACTAAGAGTACATTCAAATTTATCAGTATTTCTTTGTGTTGGAAAATAATTCGGTATAATAGTGCTGGAGAAGAGATGTCAAATTATGGTAACTGACTGCTTCTCTTTTTAATCTAATTCTTGTCCCTGCTGCGATGATCCTCAGCATTATTTCCAATAATTCTCTTCCTAACGTAATGCAAGGGCTCTCATCCTCATGCCCGCAGTTTTCAGTATCCATGTGGGTTAGGTATAGGCTTCCCATTATTTTCTATGACACCCGCTAATGCTCACAAGATGGTGCATGCTTTTTCTATGCAAATGGTGGTTAGCCAGAAAAAAACTCGAAGACCTGTGCTTTCTGGCTACTTGGTTGAAGGAAATAGTTGCAACAGGATGACTAAAGAAAATGTGTGCAAAATGTGTGTGAAAATTCTTAGGTTTGTGATGATTATGCTATTACATGAATAAAATGTGACATTTCTATTTGTCTCTAACATGCTGACAACTTGTCATTTTTTGAATACGGATCTAATGAAATCAGTAAGATATGGTAGGCTAGAGCAGTAGGTTTAATGGCCAGATCTCAAAATTAGTATGACTTGTCACTGCTTCTATCCATTTACTTTATGCAATAAATGTAAAATGAAGTGACTGCTATCACTCTGGATGATATAAAGAGAAGTGACTTGGCAGGTCAAAGAGCTTATTGTTGTAAAATAGTAAAAATGGTTTTAAATCATATTAAAGTTTTATTATCAAGGATTGGGCGTAGTGAAACTTAAAGTTGTCCAACATATTTTTTCTAACCATTCCGGGTTTTAATTTGAAGGATATCTAATCAAGGAGAAATGAGTATGCTGCTTATTTAGAATTACACAGGTGAAGAGAGATTCACTACATAATGAATTCCTGATTGTCTTTGACTTATTCTCAGTGAGAGAACTATTCTTCCATATCTTATCCAGGCTGATAGGATTTGTCAGTGCCACGCTGGGATCTTTTCCCTTGCATCATTTTTGATGTGACTAAGCCAATCCAAGAAGGTTGCAAAATTAATGTGATGAAATTATCTGTCCTTGGTTCAGGAAAATGGATTATTTTGATCCAGGTTCTAGGATTAAGCAGTGGTTTACTTCTTGGTGTGAAAACTTGGTTGAGTGTTCTGAGAAGTGATCTGTATGGTTTTTGTCACTATGAAGACTGGAATTTTTTTGTGGAAACACTTAAAGAAGGAAGTGAAGGGGGAGACACAGAACTCAAATGTCTAAGGTATTAGTTCATTCTATAAATCACCATAGATCACACCACACCGTGCACATTGTACAGGTGGCATTCATCCTATTGTGTGTGGTTTATTTTCTTTTAGTGAGCTAGATTTTCCTGTGAGTTGCTTCCATGAAAACTAGCTGAACTGTTTCTGAAACCCTTTTTGTTTCCTTCTAGCTTCAGTAGGTTGTCTCAGGCGCCCTTATGAAGGGCTGAGGTACAAAGTTATCATGCTCATGCTGGTTTTGTCTTTGGCTGCTGTAAAAAGAGATGAATGCTCCAGCAGAAATATTCTAGGCAGTGCTGCTCATATTGAAATGCAGTGTATAGCCCTTAAAGGAGATTCTTATTAAAAATCTGAAGAATGACTTTCCACATTTGTGGAGAATAATCGAAGTTAAAGTGACTTTGCAATGATTTATACATCTGGAAGAGAAAAGTTTATTTGGTAGCAGTAATATTATGTTACCTAGCAGCTAGCAGTAATGAAGTTCAAAACTAATTTGTCACGATTGTTTGATGCTCAATTTTCTTTTGGCAAATGGGCCTTCTGTAGCAGAAAAATGTTAAATCACTTCTGCTGATGTCATGAGCTTAAGGACTGTGTAGCTTTATCCTTGGTGTGCAGGGTGATAGCTTTCTCCCTGCTTCTGGCAAAGTTTGTAGTGATTATAGGGAAGCAGTTATTTCATTTGAAAACACGGGATAAGTATATGAGAAGTTAAAATTAAGAGGCGTATTCTTCACAGAATTACAGTATACAGCTTTTTACAACTCTATACCTATATACAACTTATTACAACTTGTACCTTTTTTTTGTAAGAACATCATTTCATTTAAAAAAAAAGTCTTAACATTTAAGTGCTTTTTCTAATCTCTGGGCTGTTTTTTGAGCCAGGCAGTGGATCGATACCTGCATGGCTGTTTACAAACCAGTATATTAACGATAATAAATTGTGGCCTTGTTGTCACCAATGCAATATCACCATGGAAATGCCCACAGGAAATATCTACCATTGAGCAGCAGATCTCAAGCATGATGCAGTGTTGCTGGTCAGAAGTGGGGGATGCTTGAAAATCTACCGAATGCATTGTGTCCTGTCCCCTTGCAGCTCTGTAGTTGCATTTCTTTTCCTTCATGGCTTTGCTGACTGTTTTAGGTGTCTGTGTAGTCATTGGTTTCAGGCTTCAGACAAGAGATGGGCTGAAATCCTCTGCAAACTAAAGCTAAGTGTAGCCTGACGGATAATGCAGAGAGGAAAGCCTATCTCAAATCAAGTGGAAAGTAGAGGCACATCAAATGGCTGATGTCCACCAACAGACCTAGCCAGAAACAAAACATTATTAATTTTAAATGATGATAAGCTAGTTCTTAAAGCTTAAGTGGTACAGCATTTTCATAGAAGATAAAGCAAGCTCCCCAGGGTATTTTAGTCATTAGGATGTACTGCAGGACCTGCACTTAAAAGCATTTTCTGATAGAACAGTGCCACCTGAAAGAGACACTGCTTTCTGCCCTTTCTGTATCAAACTAGAGGTACAGGTTAATTAAAAACAGAATAAAAAAATTAGAAGGTAACTGGTTTATCAAAGGCAGAATGTTTTACGTTCAGAGACAGCTGTAAGTTTACATGAAATCTGTGAGGGGCTTTGCTACTGATGCTTCTTCACTTAAGGAGGGTGCAGATATCAGTTGGTACAGACATGTAAAATACTTACTAGGTGGATCAAGTTGCGTCCCACACAAGTTACTGTGCTTTGCTTGTCCTCCGGGAAGGGTCAGTGACATCAGTACCCTTTGGTATGCTCAGAGTTCATGTGCTGTGGAGTTGCTGATGTGCAGATGTACTTGTACAGGCTTTTCTTCTGCAAACTTGGAGTAAGTTATTATTTTGACTACAATAACTTATCTCTTAATGTTGAAGCACAGCTGATTTTCAACTTTACTGGTATCCTAAATAAGACTCACTTATGAGGTAAGGATTAACAGAGTTCATCTGGGTAGACTATGTAGAACACCCAGCACCAATTGATATAAAGGTACTGAATTGTCATATGAGGTGTCATCTGTACTTAAACAGATGCTTATAAAGCAGTAGAACTGAGTGTTGTATGTTGCTTTCCTATGGTATGTCAGATGCTGCAGTTAGTGTATGTGAGACAGCACTTGGCTATAGTGAATAAGCTCCTTTGGTACCTGCTGGTAGACTGGCTAATGTACACGCATAAAATGGATGGAGTTCACTTTTGGTGAGGATAGGCTGAGAATCCCAGAACTGGAGAAGTAATTATGCTTTTTTTAATTGTAGAAGCATACACTGTGTGCTACGTTTTCCAGCTCCTCACCTACCTTCCTGCTTTGATCTTCAGGAGTCATAAATCCCCAGTTTGTGGGGAAGTTACTCTGAAGTTACTGTTTACTGTGAAGTAACATTTAAAACTCTTTAGCAAAACTCCCAGAAGGCAAAAAATGAAGTCCTTACTGCAGTTTATATCTGTCTACATGAGTAAAGGTCAGAAATGTGAGCTCAAGGATTGAGTAGTAAGTGAATGACATTTGTACTACTTTTTTTTTAATTGACTGAGCACAAGTCAGGAAGTTCTTAGTAATATGTACATTTATAAGTGTACTGTTATCTTTAGCTTTCACACAACTGCAGGACGTTAGGTATTGCTAAGAGAGGTGTAGATTTGTTTTAATATTGAGATTTTTTTTAATACTACCCAAAATAATATGCATTGTGGTTGGGAAATGTGAGTTCTTACATCTATTTCCCACAACAAATATTTCATTTATATCTGAGGGAATGTTTCTCTTAAATTCCCACAATAACTTCTGGTGATTCTTTTTCTCCCGAGTTATGTTACTTTACTAATCTTTTTAGGAAAACTGACTTTCTTACTACCTTTTTTGAGTGATCACAGGAAGGCAGAGATGTGTTTGTGCTAGAGGTGACTTGTTTAATTTGCAGAGAGAACTTGGTACAGGACATCTTGAGGGCAAAACAATTATTTAAAATGGGTTGGCAGATGAAGACTAAAGCTTAAAATTAACTTGCAGGAACGAATTTTCACTTCTGTTTAGATTTGTTGTATTCAGTTTTTTTTTCACACATGCTGGAAAATACTCCTGTGTTTGCAGAAGATAGTGACCCACCTGAGGTCTTTTCAAAACATTTAATCTGCCTCGTAGGAGTGTGAGAAGGGAAGGGATCTTCCATTAAACATGTATCCATTGTTCTTTAGTAGATCTGTTGTAGTAATATTTTTTCACACTTGGATTTATGTTGGTTTTATTGAAGATAAAAGGTGGTCTAGAGAGCTTAGGTTAAATATTGCGGAAATGCCTGCCTGAAAGAGAGCATTATGCAAGTGAAGGTTATGCGTAGATTCTGTCTGTAATGGCAACCTCTAAATACATCAGTACAAAGACGAGAAGAAGTGGAACTGCTGGAACAGCTGAAGAATGATTTTATGCCACTCTCTCCTTGTTATTTAGCTTTTGTGGGGAATGCACTTAAATTGCACTTTGAGGAATGATTCCAAAACCTCAGTGGTTGTAGAGTGGTTTTATTGGTTAATTTTGAAGCTCTGCTGAGTTCTGTGTCTTTTAAATCAGTAATGCTTACTTGGTAAGCTTTGTGTGTATTTCTAATGCAGAGCCTCCTTTATAGGAAGTAGTTCGCAAACTTTTTCTCTTTACATTGAGCATCAATTCCTAGCTATAAGCTGAGATAAACTTAAGTGAGGGGCAGTACTTGGAAGCTTAATGACATTACTTAGTTGAGATAAAAAAATCAGTTTTGCTGTGCACTCAGTTGTCCTAATAATCACTTATTGTGCAGAAACAACCAGGTGAATGTTGTACCACGTGAAGCTCTGTTCTTCTGTTGCTGATAGAAATGTTGTGTTGTAGTGAAGCGATGGACACAGCTCTCGTTTCTGTGAGCCATCCTTTTTCTGTGTTTTTGTAGTGTGTTGAAATGCAGTTGTGAAAGGGGAAAAAAAACCACCTTTTTTAAAAAGCAGAAATAAAAAACACAGCAACATAGTGAAGTGGCACTTAAAGTAAGCTGAAATGCAAATGAATTAAGTCTTACTATGTCATAACTGTTGATAAATGATAGTTTGGCTCAACTGCCCAATACCCATTAAGTGACTTTGAGTTATTTTTTTAAAAGTCATTAAGCACCAAAGAGTCCAAGTCAAAACTATTGAAAGACTAAGTTCCCTTGAAAATTACCTTCTCATATGTGGTACTGAAATCAACATTTTTATACTTAAAAATGTTCCCTTTTCAATTTATTTTCTTAGAAACTGTTTATATTCTGCCACATGGACCCTCACCAGAGAGTAATTTGTGGTTTATATGCTCCCCATTAGAGTGGAGAGATTATCAGACACTTTCATAGGTTTAGGCGTGTTGCTTATCTTAAAGAATTTGGCAGTAACTGTGTGAACAAAGTGTGTGTGTGTGTGTGTGTGTATGAAGAGTGCTTTAAATGCCTTGCTGAAATTGCGTTTGTTAATGTTTTGGGGGGCCTTCCTGTCTTTACAACTAAGTTTTCAAATTACTTTAAAAAGTGATTGAAATGTTACAGCAGTGAGTGGTTATTGTGGAGGTTAATCCAACTGATTTTCAGCTTGGCTTTCTGTGTTTTCCTTCCCTACTAATGCAGTGTTGGTATTGACACTAGAGGCAAATGGTTTGCAGATAAAATAAGAGCCTATTACATAAAGTGCTGCAGCAGGGAGATTCCAGGGCAGATCCAGTTGGGAAACAACACTTTTGCTGTTAACAAGCCCAAATTGTGTGTGACTCATGCAATATGGCTGGAGATAGGTCTCAGTAATTACACAGCTATTTTCCCTACAGTGATATCCTTGGTAGTAGGGCTGCAGCACATTTTGGTGTTGATTTCCTACTGGGGCATGTTTACGTTGGGGACTGTGCGCAGGCTGCTGTGTGGACATGAAATTATTCTATTGGTTTGAGGATTAATGATGCTAAATTAGCTCAGTCATTTACTGCGCAGTTTATTGAGGTTCAAGCTGTTCAGACTGTTGCGGTTAATATAAGCAGCCCACAGTGCTGCCAGTTAAATGCAAGTTACTCATCAGGGATCCAGAGTTCATTATTGAAAGGAATAGGACAACTTTACTTGGTGATAAAGTTGAATTTGATGGGAATACTCTGTTGCCTGTGTTACTTTAGAGGCAAAAATGGAGAAAGATTCATTGAACAACAGTGCAGCATGGAGCTTCAATAATGCATCAGTACGGATTTTGTTATACCTGTTCTGCCAATGGGGAGCACTGGTGATTGAAAGATGCCTTCAGAACTTCGATTTGTGTAAGAATTGTCTCTTAGTCATTAATGAAAGAAAAAGGTTAAGATCTAAAAGGGAATGTGAAGTGTTATGAAGACAGTTCAGTTGTCACCTGTTGTATTTCCTCAGTTTATTAGCTGTTGCACAGATCAAAAATAGAAGGGTTTTCTTTCAGCATCACCTGAGTCTGTCACTTACTTAGAGGTATTTAATGCAGGAACTACATTTGAGCTTAAGCGATTGCCAAAAGGATGCTCCCCCCACCTCTTCCTTTTAGGATACGTTGGGGAAGCATGACGGTAATTCTTGATATGGAATAGACCTGACTTCACTCTAAACTTCAAAAAAATACTGTAACTTCTAATGGCTTTTTGTAGCTTATCATAGATAGGTAAGGCTGTGAGTACTGCGGTATGTCAGGTATGCCACCAAAGTGTAGTTTGTGTCCCAGTGTCTTCTGTGGAGCTGGGCCATAGTTTCCATGACCTGAAGGTCTGGAGTCTGCTTTTCTTACCCTTTAGTTTTCACAGTGATTTCCTATTTAAAGAAATATTACACACACACACACACCAGTGGAGGAGATTAAAGAATTTTTGTATGCCAGAATCTTCTCATCACTTGTCCATAGTTGAGGCATGGCTATTGGAAGCCATGGAGAGAAAATGACATGTAAGTACAGTTAAGACACAAAGCTCGTTACTAAATAATTTGTTGAAAGCAAGCGATAGCTTTATGATCAAAAGCTTTTAAATCTTCTCAATTAAATTTTCATGTTGATTGGTGGCAATCATAAAAAAAAATTATGTAAAGTTTTGCTTGATTTATGTACAAAAAGGAAGCATTTGCTTTAAAAGCAGGGTAAAAAAAAGGCTTTTGTTATTTCTATTTTAGTTTATGTTCAGTTTGTACTGAGGGAGCTGCAGTGGAAGAGATTAGCTGATCTCATCTGCTGCAGCAAATAACACAGCTTGCCCCGATAGCGGTCCCTACCAATGCATGGAAGGCAGATAAACTGCTTCTAGATGTGTACAAGTTTGTCACTCAGTGCTTAAATGTTAGAACATATCTTGCTTGAAGAGAGATTCTTCACTGTGCCAAGAGTAAATCTATCCGTTGTGTGCCCTGAGGTCATCTGAACTTAGAACTGAAGCAGGATAGCCTCGATCTGGCTCTTGGAACAGCACGAGTTTCATCAAAAGTTAACTAGATGTGTAACTGGCAACCAGGATTCGAAGGAGGCTGACTGCATGGCCAGAAATGGTTTGACACTGAGAGCAGAGCTATTATGTCCCCAGTGTTTGAAGTTGGACAGAAATCATCTGTGCTTATTCCAAGCCAAACAGATGTCCTTTGCATGCAGTTAATTAGTGCTGTGTCAGGCCCAAGCTGAGATCTCAGCAGTGCTTTCTAGCTCTGAAGCAACATTGTGTTCTCGATGTTTGTGTGACTTCCAACTGGCTCAGACTATTAGAAAATAGTTGTTTTGCCTGCTAATATAACGCTGTCCTGCCAGTCTGACTAAAATTATTGACTTCTACAAGATTGATGTGGTAGTAGTTACTTTAGAAATCTTGGCTTTTATTAAGTAAAGGTTCAAAGGCTTATAGAACAGAGGAGAGATTCTGGGAGTAGCCTGAATTACTTCAGTGCAGCACATCCATCCAACAGTCAGCTCTCTTGGTCATCTTGTTTGCCAGTTGGTGTTAAAATTCAGCGTGCACTGGAGACTGCGCTCCCTTATTTGTGCAGTTGCCATCAGGCAATGCCTGACTGAGTGACTGAATTTATAGCCAGATGTAAGCCTTCCTGTGGACAATGGACAAGACTGAAGGAAGAGGAACGCTAATATGTTAGCAATCATTTCTATGTGCTGTGCATTCTTTCAAATCTCACTTGTTCATTTACAAACAGTGACTCTGTAGTGCAAGGGTGCCATGCCATGTTACTGAATCTTTCAGTTTGAGTTGTGGCTTATAGCAGGTAGCCAAAGCTAGTTTATCATGTTGTAGCAAGTTGCCCTGCTTTTGACTCTGAAAATAACCTGAGAGTAATCCACTTGTCCACACGTGTACTAAAATCAGGTATGTCCATAGTAACAGAATGGCTGTTTTTTTCCTCATGTCAAAATGAATTTAGAGAAGCATACAGTAAACTCAGGAAGCCAAATGACTGTATCTTGGGAGACCATGTTTGAAAGCAATGCTTGACATTTCTAGTATCAGTTATGATTTCTCTTCCTTGGAAAGATTCTGTGATGGTTTGCAAGGCAGAGCAAGCTGAGTTCTTAAGTAAAATTTGTAATGGACTTCTCTGCCATAATAGAAAGATATAATGAGATGTTATTTATTAATGTTTGTTTTAACACAAAAATAATTGATCTCTACAGCATATACTGTGTGGGAACGTTTATTCTTTACTACTGAAGAAGGCCATGTCAGAATTTCATTCAGATTTCCTTCTATTTCTACAACTGGTCAGCTGTAGGTAGCCCACATGGCAGGGTACGGAATTTTGTTTGTGTATCACAAGGCTCTCCCTGTGTGATACTGTTGGGTGCACAATGTATTTTCAGTGCTCGTCTGTGTGTTAATATAGACAGTTTCTCAGTGAAATAGTTCATTTAAATTACTTGGATTTGAATGTGGTGCGTCCTCTTTTGTTGCACTTAATTCTGAACATGGAAGGAGGTTCAGTCACTGAATACCACAGATCACAGTTTGGAGGAGGAGAAGATAGAGAAGTAATTAGTGATCCTCCATTAAATATAGTTTAAAAAGTCATAGTGCTACGCTCACTTATTCATTGACTTTTTTTGTCAGAATAAGTTAGCTACTCATCGCTTGATGGGTTTTCTGGAGGTGCTGAATTGCGGTGACAAGAAGCTTTTGAGTGACATCTTACACATAGGAAGTATTCATGCGTGCCAGAGATACTGGGGGGGGGGGGGGGGGGGAGCACCAAATAGCTTGAGCCTGATAATATGATAGCAAAAGGAGTGGATGGGTGAAGTAAAATGAACCAAATAAGAAAAGATCAGCAGTGGAGGGTGAGAAGGAGCAAATGGTGAAAGATGGACAGCAAAGTGGAACCAGAAAGTGGTAGATTTCTAGTGTGAGATGAAGAGCAGCTGAGAGCATTAGATGATGAAGCTAAAAAGGCCTCGAAGGAAAGTTTTACATGTGGAACTGAAGAGAGAGGATGTTGCTGAATGATGCTTTATTTCAAAAGGAGGTTACTGTACCAGTTTATCAACAAGTACACCCTGTTGATATTTTTAAATCTAACTGAATAGTTCTTTGCTGTCAAACACATTTCAAGGAATGCGGGTAATTACTGTCAGAAATGCAGGTGAAAAAGTTGCTGTATAGCATTAAAGTGGAATCTCTAAAAAAGAGCTTTTTGCTTTATGTGAGAGAACATGGAGAACATGAATAATCTATGGAGGCAAAATTTTTTTCTTCTCAGTGTGACTTTCTTGTCAAGAAGTTGTCTATTCTCAGAAACTTTTATTTCCCTGTGCGCTTCATTTTTCTATTAGGTGAAGATGTAAGTTGAGGAAAGGTCATTTTAGCAAAAATTGGCACTTTTTTATTGTTGTATCCTTGTTTATAGCTTAAAAAAAAGTCCCATTATATTTCTCATTGTAAATTATAAGATTCTGCAGTACTCTTTGTATTATAGCATATTTGAAAATGCACACTGCTTTCATAAAGAGAAGAGCAATGCATAGGAGAGACAGAGGTAACAAAGGTACTTTGTTACTTTCTGTTACTGCTGAGACTCTATTATTTTTACAGAACCGCTTAAGTAGAAAGGTGTGAAACTGAGTGGAAATCTGAGTGAAAGAAAACTGGAATTGGTAAGAGATGTTGGTATATGCAGTTAAGAATAAATATTAAAATAAAGATGATTCAGAAAACCAAGGAAAAAAATAGAGGAAGATTATTAGGTTGATGACTTAGTTCCCTAAAGTGGGCTTCCAGTTTGTCAAGTGGTTTAAAAGGACAACACTATCTTGTATCGGTGTTTATTTTCTAGCACAGTTGCTCTGGAAACCAATACTGAAAACCATCACCTAAGATTAAGAAAAGACAAACAGGATAAAGCATGAAATAGCAGTTAAAATCTTGAAGAATGGAAAGTAGAACAGAAGCTAAAAACGAACCTGTGTTTTTTGGCTTAATCTCAGGGTGACACTTCATAAAACTGCCCTGTAAGATGCTATGTGTAGATAGCCATTGGCTAGGCCAGAAATTGAGTAGTTGAGGTCAGAAGGGATATGGAGTAGTAGTCTTAGTTCAACCTCCTCCTGCTCAGTGCAGATCTGGTCACGTAAGGTTGTTCAGGAATTGAGTCTTGAACACCAGCGACATCTGAGCAGCATGTAGTTAGCCGTTCTCATCGTCTTTAAGCATGTGTAGTCAAAATTGTTGATGTTGTCTCTGGATTCTGCTATGACTGCGTGTACCTGGCAAGTCACGGTTAACTTGCTGTCTGGGAGATCTATTCCTGCGAAGATGCTTCCTAAATATGGGTATATAGTTACAGTTGCATATGCATGTATGTATTTATATTTATCACTAGACCATATTAACTACAGACAGTATGGCTGTATGAGCTGGGCTCAAAGAAAGCAGGTTATAAGGGCTGATGAAAAATGTACATGCAGACAGGTAGGCAAAAACTTGAATATTTGGTCAAAAATGAAGTTCCTTGTGATCTATAACATCATCAGAGGAAAGTAGAGCCACCTGAAATAAACTATGGAATTACAGACCTGAACTTCAAGTAGTGAGAAAAATATCTGCAGGTCATTTAATTCTTTATGCTGTTGTGATGCATTGTTTTGTCATCTCTTCTTTTACCTTTGTGTGCACTGACCAGAAGAGTGATTTTTCCTAATGTGTGATACCTGTCTCAAAGCTATGGGGAAAACAACCCCCAGCTACTGAGACTTGTTCTGACCTTGCGCTACAAATGGGCTTGCATGTCCTTGCTATTTAACATCAAGGCTGTATATAGCTCCGTATCGTTTCCCTTGCATCTTTGGTGCCCTCTGGTGTTGTCTGTGAAAGCAAAAAGACAGTGTGGCAATACTGGACAAATGCTGAGAAAATTAAACTGAATTAGCTTATCTCTACTGTTGATAGTAGTCTGCTTTCAGTCAGTTCACAACTCTGTTATTGACTTAGTTTATTTTCACGCTTTTGGTCAGTAGAGGTTTCTCTTAATTAAGTTGGAAATAAGTGGGAATCTGCTATCCTATTTTTTAAAAGAAATGATGAAGATGGTAGAGGCCTTCACACCTATTTGTTTTTCTTAGTTGTTTATCATACTCTTGGTCATATTTTTGAGGTCATTGTGCTGACCTGAAAACATGTTGTGTGTTAATCAAACAGATGATGGACTTTATATTCAGAGTTTTCTGCAAGCCCAATTTGTCAAATTTAGGACTTTTTTGGTGGAAGAATCTCCTGAGAGAATGTCATCTCCAGATGACTCAGAAGGTCAAGTTCATCTACAAGTATAGAATCATTCTTGGAAACTGAATCCATGTGATAGTGAACTTGTACCACTGGGGAAAAATGAGTTACCACCATTTGCAAAATGCTTGCTTCATCCCTTTCTTTCTTCCTTGAAATAGCAGTCCTTTCATTCAGGCTGCATTTCCACTTTTGTATGTTACGCACTTTCCAAGTAAGTTTTGTACATGAGTTGTTTGGAGTTGTGGATAGCTGAACCTGGGAGGAAAACAAACTAAACAAATTTGTTTAAACCCAGTGGGCATATGAAAATCTGTCCACCAGATTTCCACAGTTCCATCTGCATGAATATCTCTGCAGACTCCCATACGAATTTAAACTTGACATTATCTAATATGTCTGGGGAAAAATTCCATGCAGCTGGGCTTTTTTTTTTTACTTTCTTAAAAATAAAACAGGCACTGCATTCTATGAAGAAACAATACATTACAGTTACTTGAATTACAACAGATTAGCTCGTGATAACCAACTCATTTGGGGTCAATATTCTTAATCCTACATCTGAATTCTTATTTTAAAATAAGATGCTACAGGTTTTTTTCTCATTGCTGGTTATCATGCATTAAAAATAAATATATTTGCTGAGTGAGGCAGAAACAGGAAAAGTCCTTGATATGTACACTGCTCACAAACCCCTACCTTGCAAGTTTTTGGTAGAGGTCATTACTTTTATGGAAATTAATAGGAACAAATCTAGTTAAAAATGAGTGCATGTGACTTCTGCTTGGAAGTTAGTTTCAATCCAGTTGCTTGCCAGTTTAATTCAGCCCTCTCTCTCACTTTGTGGTATGCAATTATTTCTCATCTGAGCCCCCATGGCCAATCTAGACTTTGAAAATAATCAGGCAGAACAGTGTGCAATTTGAGGTCCTGACAACAAGTACAGAAATGTTGTTTTATGCTTGAGGGAACTGTGCACAGACCATCTGCTGCCTTTGTAATTCCCCTGATGCCTGTCAAAGCGTGTATGCATGAGAAGGCAGGGAATGGAAACAGAGGTATTACCAAGTCTCTTCGTACAAGAGCCTGAGAATCCCCAGCATCTCTGGTAGGCATCGCTTTGATAAGCAGAGCCATGCCAAGTATTGAAAGTTCACCCAGTGTACATAGTCCCTTTGGGAACAACCCCACTATGCATTTTATTATTATTATAAAGCGTTATGTCTTACATGCAGTCTGATTTAGGCAATTGTGATCGAATTATACTGAATCATGGAAGATATTGCATACTACTGAATAATATGTTAACTGAAAATTTGGTAGTGTTCTTTGCTTTTTGTGTTTTAATGTTTCAAGAAGGTCTATGCTAGGATGAGCTTCATCTGCTTATAAAGTTATGCCTTGCCCATTTTCTCTTTTGCCCCCTAAGGAAAGAAAATGACAGTGTCTAAAGAACCTAAGAACTGAACTGTATTACTGAATTGCCTCAGAGATCTCCCGTGTTTTATCTGAGAGAAACAGATACATGGTATTTAAATCAAAGTATAGAAGAATTCCATCAGGATTATATTTTACATGAAAGAAAAACAAAATGCCAAATTCCTTTCAAGTACCCACAACTTAACACACTGCATTATTACTTTGACATGAACTGTAGTTGAGCCTAAAACATACTGCTGATATCTAACTTTAAGGAATGTGCCATTATGCTCTATTAGAGTACACACACAAAAGCCCCTGCCTTAAAAGCATTATAAAGGAAAGGAATCAAAAGTTCAACGTGTTCCCTTGTGCACACATGCTGAGATAAGGACTTTAAAGCTTTTGCGTATTATTTGGTTTGGGGATTTTGTTGGTGAACAGATATGAACAGGGAATTATATAGAGAAGCTGCCATACTAAGATCTGACTTGTGGGGAAAAAAACAAGATGCGTCTTAAAGATGAAGAAAACCTTCTTTCCCATATATTTTATCACTGATCCAGGCCATATCTTTCACACCTTTTCCTCTCTGAGACTTCTAAATCATGACGTGTTAATTCATCTCTGTAGAAAGAGATAAGCAATTTCTTATCCTCTGCTTGTTATTGATGTCTCTACAGTACTCAAGGAGATTGTCCATTCATTTTGCTCTTTTTCCACATGCTCCAGGACAGAGTAACATTGCCATGTGAGACAATCTGACTTATTTTAAATGAGACATTTCTTGTGCTATTCCAGTAGCAGGCATTCCTGTGGAATGACAATCCTATGCCATTTTTAAGATTTTGCGATGTTGTCCTTTCACTTTTTATTTTCATAAATCAAAGAACAAACATGGTTTCTATGCCCTTTCCAAAACCGTCACCTTAAAATACATTCTTAGCAATTCAGTTTATAGTAATCAGTGCCAAAATGAAGGAGGAGTAAGTTCTGCTTTAAAATTGTGTTTTAAAGTAGTAAACTATGTCTGGAAGTCTGCAGAAACAAAAGCATCCTTTGTTAGATGCATGCTTCAGAACTAGTGAGTTTAAGACAAGGGATTGGTCAGTGAAATGAACGAAGGTAGGATTTCCGTTTCTCAAGTAAAGAAAGAAATAGGGAGAGAGGATCGTCAGTAGACACAGCGGGTATGCGGAAAGAAAAGATAAAACCAAATATAGTTCATTCAATTCTTTCCTCTTTATCTCTGAAAAACAGAAAGAAATCCCAGAAGTGTGAGTAAACACCTACCTTCTGAGGTCTGTACAGAACTAAAGGACTTTCTTTTTAATTTAGAAGGTAATATTCTTTGCTAAATAATTCTTTATTAGCTTGACAGGCTTCCTCAAAATGAAGAGACGCCTGTACTGTCAGAATGTTTACACTTATAAATCCTGTTAGCTTAAAATATCCTTCATTTTTATCATATAGTCAAAATCTTCATGAGCTAGACAAAAGCTTCCAGCTACAGAAGGCTTATTCCCAAACCATGGCAGACTCCATGCTGCTGCTTTGCTTTCATCCATTTCGTTGTGAACATGCTTGATTGTAAAGTTTAGGATCCAGAAGGGGAAAAAATAAATGAATAAATAAAAAATTGAAAATGCTACAGACTTTTCCTTCAACAAACAACATCAGTTCTATCCATACAGTAGTGTTGAATTTTTTTCACCCTCAGCCTTCTAGCTGCTATAAAACTTAGGTAAATAATATTCTTTAGGGAAACAAGAACACTGAGTAAAGTAAAATCTGCACAGCAAGTGTTTCACTCAAGTCCCATGTGAGCAATACAGACTGCAATGCTGTCTTTTCTCCCTCTTAGAGCTGTACGTATTTTCTTTAGCTCCAAACCTTTTTCCACAGCCTCGTAACCAAAGAAACAATAATTCTTACTAGAAAAATTCTCTTTAAAAATGTCTGTCTTAGCTTTACTGAGTTTTGTCCCATCTTGCATTCTGCACATTAAGGCCATTCCATTCATCATATACAATCATCTAGTCCTTCATGCTATCTCTGCTGTGATTTTCTATCCTAAAATTTCATTTGTGATAAAGAACAGTCTCAAGGCACATGTTCAAGTGCTGTGTTAACCAACTAATTCTTCACTTACCTGGACAGTTGCTCATTCTCCATTGTAAACACTTCACTATTCCTTAACCATTTAATCAACCTGCTTTTATCATCTTATTCATCAGTTCGCTATGCAGTTTTACTTAAAACTTTATGATCTTTTTTCTCTGGTCACCAGCTTTAGGACCCAAGGGAATAATATGGAACTGGATCAGGAAATGTTCAGGGTGAATATTAAGAAAAGGTTCTTCACCAGTAGTCAAGCGGGCATGGCCCCAAACCTGTCCTAAACCAGTTGATTGAAATGAAATGCTTATGTTTTCAGAGATTCAATGCATGTGGTTTATTAGTCCTGTGAGACTTTTTAGGCAGGTGTTTTGAATCTGATGTAATCTTCATGTGTTTCTATGAGAAATGAATCATCAGAGCTCTAACACTGCGTTCAGCAAACCTATTGACTTTGTTGCACCAGGCCTGTTTTTCCGTCAGAATTATTTCACAGGTGACATGTTAACAGAAATCTGACTCATATACGTTTTATACTAATGTTTTACTGTTTCTTCTTTTTAAATATGTCAAATAACTTTCATGACCAAGTTACTTCAGCTAGCAAAGGCATAGGTTACAAAGTAGAGCACATACTACAATTATAAACATGAAGTAAAAGAACCAGCTACTGAAAGGGGAAAAAAAAAAATTAAACACTCATTACAATGGTTAGGCAGGTGTCAGGGAAGAAAAGACTCCTACTGGTTGGCTAATTAATTTCAGTAAAAGAGGAAAACTATGGCCATGCTTGCAACTGTCTAAATACTTGTCGAATTATTTATACAATTATGGAAAAAAAGAGCTTTTAACATATTTCTTTCCCCTGGCGATACCTTCTTGAAATAAGATTCTGAAATAAAATCTCAGTTCCTATTGACAGCTCTCATTTATTCATCGTATTCATGATGAGCATCACACACGCAATGAAGGAAAGCCTGTGGAACAGTCTGGTACCTGAGCTTGAAGGTGATTCTGAATCTGTTTTAAATGTGGATAATGAATCTTTAAAAAAAAAAACAAAAACAAAATTGTTCTGTAACAAGTATCTTTTACTGATGGAATTTAAGGTATGCACGGAAACTTCATCTGATAAGTAATTCTCTTCAGGCCTTGTTCCATATCTTTAGGTTCCTGTGGACCCTCTTTTCAAACCTGTCCACATCCATCTGGATAGCATACCTTCCTTCTGCTGTATCTACTACACGTGATTTTTATAAGTTGTTCTTAATCTTGCTGTATCATTGGATTCTTCCTCTTGCTTTCAATGTGTCATACTGTAGGGTATCTGAGCAGTCAAAATGTGACTGTAGACGGTTCTGCAAATAAATGCAGAAGTGATGCATCCCTCTTGTGTTTACAACCAGTGAATAAAAACAAGCAGGAGTATTTGCAGCAATAGCAAAATGTAAGCAAATATGTAGAGAATAATTTTCATTCTAAATATGATTTAAAATTCAATGTGATGTTTATACAGCCAGGACATATGGTATGGTAATGTTTTTATTCTTCAGTGCTCGGTTAGGATCAATGACGCGACTCAGATGTGAATAGAATGTCTCTTAAGTACTGGGGATACTCCAGTATTTCATGATACCCCCCAATCGTGCTGAAGATGGAAACATTGCTTTATGCAAGGATTCTATCTTGAAGCTGATCTATGTAAGCTTTTGTTCAATACTGAAAAATCATAATCAAGTGAATGTGGTTATTCTTTGAGATCCGTTGCAGTTTTGTCAGTTTACTCAGCTGTAATGCACAGTGAGTGTGAACTCAGTTGGCTGTTCCTCTTAAAAAGTGGTATTTGAACTTATATATCAGAAGAGAACACCACAAACAGATGGCATTCATATTGCTTATTATGGAATTTTGTGTATTATTAAATGGCTGTAAACCCCACACAGTTTTAGTGCATGTGATGCAGCTATCTTGTGTGTGAATACATAAAGAAATACATAAACATGTACACATATATTATTACAGTGATACCCAATTTGTTTAGCGGGGAACTTCATTGTGTCTCCCTGTGGGTGGGCAGGCAGAGACGTCGGTTGCAACCTCTGTGGTTTCTTTGGATGGTTGACGCTCAACATGCAGTAAGATTTTTGGTGATGCGGAGGGTTTATGAAAAATGTGACCTTCAGCATCTCAGATGACCATGTGGAAATCTAAGATGAGAGAAAATTATGACAGTTTTAATCTTTGTTTGGAACTTAGGAAACCATTTGAATTGGTTGTTTGGAGTTTAGGTTTTCGTTGAAATTGTTGCACAGTGGCATCATACTTTTGGGAGAAGGCTGGCAAGTACTGTCTTGTGTTGGAATAGCTCTCCTGCTAATGTCAGGTTTATGGATCCTACAAAATCATCAGCAAAACATCTCAACTGTAAAACAAATCTGGCTGCACTTAATTTGTTTTGGTCTCACTGAAATTGCCGTTGTGCGTGGACAAGGAACAAAAAAATTGTGTTTTGTAAATTCACTTACAAAAATATTTTTAATAGTATTGGAAGTCTGCCCTTCCAAAGAACAAATTTTCAATATAAGCAAGAAATTGTAACTGGGAAAGCTGTGAGTAAGAGATGATTTTGTAAGAATTGTACAGCTAACTATGGGAGTGTTAGACACATTGAACCTGGTTTTCTTGCAACCTTTGTGTTAGAGGAATTATTAAGGTTGAATCCTGCAGAGGTTCCTGAACTAAACAGAATTTTCAGGAATTCTTCAAAGAGCAGCTATGATGGAGGCAAGTGCCAGGCTTATCCTGCTTTAGAAAAGGAACCCAAGGTGGTCTTGTGGATGGGTAGAAACATGCTGTTTAACTTTGCTAAAGCAAGTACTGAAATGTGTATATAAATTTTTTTAAACAAGTGTGTGTTTTACTGGATTTTGTGTACTAAATACTAATGCTACAGATTAAATGAGAATTTTTTCGTTTATTCAGTTGCTTTTATTCAAGTTTTAGTACAAGTTCTGCATGACTGAATTTTGTAGCGACTGGAATGAGTTTCAAAACAGCTTGCTGTAGTTGGATACTGAAAAAGCTTGAGAATGTTTTGATTAGTGGTTGATTTTGTAGGTTACGTCCTTTGGTTGGTAGTGATAAAGTCCATTCAATATTTGCAGCTGGATGTGTGCAGCTGCTTGTAGAATGAGCTGGGCTTGGGCCATGGATCATGGTATACATGTGCTGCCTGTTTTCTATTATGAACTTCTACAGGTTTAATAAGGCTGAGTTTTCAGGCCTCTCCTCATCTGCAGATGAACTTTGAATGTAAAATAATAGAAGCAGGATGTATTGTACCAATGCTAGTACACTTTCTTGCTTCTCCGCTCCATTGCAGTAAGCACAAAGCTGGTGGTTGAAAGTATTTTCATTACAAAAGATCCACTGGGCCACAAGCTGTTCACTTGTTCATATTTGTAGATGATGCTTTTATGCTAGGAAAAGAATTTGTCTTTAATCATGGATTTAAAAAAAAAACACATCTTCCATGAAGTTCACAATATTCAACTTTTTATTTGCTCCTGTGGTTGGATTATTGGTATGTTATCTGCTACCATTAGTCATATGGCAACAAAATTGGACAGAGTATTGGTGGAAAAGTTCAACGTCCACTGCCAACATCTGCATCTGATATCATGGGCCAACAGAATAAAATGGGAGACATTACTTTGGGAGCAGACTTGATATATCCGTGGTGGACTCTAGATGTATTAAACCTAAAATAGTCGCTGGCTGAGTCTGTTGAACGTGTGAACGGAAAATTAAAATTTGTTTCCTACTCTGTTGCATGGTGGAAGATATACTTCATAAAATTCTTTATCTGAAGATAAAGGGAAAAAAACCAACCACCCACGGATGAAAATTTGCTGAAATTAAGTTCAAATTCCAAGTTGTTGGCTCAAGAATTGGGGAGAAATAACCTTCATATGGTCTTTCTGAGAACTGTCTTTTTGTAGATGGCACAAATGCTTTACTTTGAGATATGACTGTTGCCATGAGCACTTTTCTACAATATTTCTTATGTGAAGCACCTTGTGACACTGGCAGTAAAATATAAATATATTTCTAATTATTTTAGCAGTTTCTCTTTCAGCAATAATTTGGAACTATTATTTAAAATAGTACTTTTTTTTCTATTTTTACCAAGCAAACTTTGTACGTTCCTGTATGTTCTCAATCATTTTACTAATGCCAAAAAGTTGAAAGCCCTCTGCATTGTTAATAACTGTTAATAATGCTCAGATGGTCATAGTCCATGTAGGAAGCCAGAAAAGAAATGGCTTACCTGTAGATAACTTGTCTAATACCTGCAATGGGTTTCTCTCACGTGGTTTATCATTAACCTATTTCCTCACTTATGTTTCTTTCATGCTGCTAATTTGGGAAGATGTTGCTGGAGATGTTGTTGCGCTGCTGTGGTCAAGCTCTTTCTTTTTCTTAAAGAAACTTGATTGCCTAGCATTGGAACTACTGTATTCTAGCATTGGTCCTTTTCTTTTTTTTTTTTTTTAGTATGTGAAATACAAAGCTGTGCATCAGGCAGCGAAGGTGAGCTGCTTTGCAGCTGGGCATTACATCACAATTGCATTCAGATGTGCACAGAATTTCTGCTCTTTCTGATCAGAAACACAGATTCTGGGGAATTTTCTGAGCAGCATTCTAACTATTTCTCATGCAATTGTTTCCCAAATGTAGGCTTAATATTAATTATATTATTTCCAAAAAAAAAAGAGCTAATGGCAAAATAGAGATAGTGAATACAATGGATGTTTGGTTTGATCAACTTGATTAGTTGGGTGTTTGTTTCCATAAAAACACATCCCTCATAAAGTAGTGAGGTAATATCTAATATTCTTTAGATGTCTGTTCTAAGCCCTGTGAGTCTACAGTTTATAAGTGACAGGAAAATCAATGCCTTTAAAGAGTACTGTACAAGAAACTTGAGACAAGAAAATGTTGTCAAGTATCTCCAACCTGTTTACAACCAATGCACAAAAATTCTTTTGCACCCCCAGACGTCTGTTCTGAGGACAGATTGTTTCTGTCTAGCTTACTTGGCTGCTGTAAAAATCCTCCATGGTCTTGAGTGCGTCTCCAGCGTACCATAAAACTAGATTTCGAACACCCTCAAACTCAGTTTTTTCTGATTAGACTTGATATTTTTGAAGTTGGTCTGTTCTTGAGATCTGCAGTAAGTCTTGCCTGTGTGTGTGTGTATTCTACCATGAAATCGACCAGCAGTGAGACAGTCGATGTTCCTTGCCATCAACTTTCTAGATGTAGTCTCTCCATTCTAATTTGTGTTCAAAAAGGCCTTTTTAAAGAGAATTTCTGCCTGGAGTTGTTCCTAATTGGACACCAAACTTTTCGTTGTTCTTCATTTCCAGGTATGTTTGGAACTGGAGCAGTTCAGTCTGGGGAAAAGAAGGTTGAGGGGTAAAGTTATTGCTCCCTTCCAGTATCTGAAAGGTGCTTATAACGAGAGAGGGGTTGGTCTCTTCTCAGGGAAATGGCCTCAAGTTGCACCAGGATAAGTTTATGTTGGATATCAAGAAACACTTCTTCACAGAAGGGGTTGTTAAGCCCTGGAATAGGCTCCCAAGGGAGGTGGTTGAGTCACCATCCCTGGATGTGTTTAAAAACCATCTGGATGCAGTGCTCAGGGACGTGATCTAGTGGAGGGTTGTTTGTTAGGGTAGTACGGTAAGTTCGTGGTTGGACTTGATGATCTTTAAGGTCTTTTCCAACTTGAGCGCTTCTATGATTCTATGATTGTACTTATTTAAGTTACATGAAACGTATGGATTAAGGTTTCCAGGTGTCATTGTTTTGTCCTTTCTTGCATGAAGATAATTGCCAGAAAATTGCTCTCTGTAGGCCACAAGATAGCAAAAGCTTTATGCTTATGAAAAGAAATAGGGACTAATTGCCAAAGATACAGCATGCAATCTATCAACTGCATTTCTCTTTGTAACGAGTTTTCGCAATGCTTTTATGACAGCGTTAAAGTTAATTACTTAATTATCTACTATCAAATAATTATGAGCATTTTAAGTGACTACAAAAGCGCTTTGTCCTAGAATTTCTTAAGTGTTGATAACAGATGAGTGTTGCTAAGTATATGTTAGCTACCATGTTACAGCTGTTGGAGAAAATGATTTTCCAATATAGAAGTTAACAGCGATGATGTAATATGGAATAGTTATCTGTGAAAAGCTCTTACAGGCAGAGCTGCTTTTCATTCTATTACAATTACCTATTTAGAATGCAACTTTCTGTTCATCCTCATCATCTCAAAAATAGGCTATATTGTAGACTGAGCATAGCATGTATTCTAAAGAAAAATGAGTAAAAAAAGAAATTGATAACGTTTATAGCCTTGCTGTTGTCTGGTCTACTCCATTTTTAATTTCTACTTGCTCAAGTACAGTTCTCTTCAGTCTCTTTAGAGGTTCTTCAAGTGGTCATTCTGCCACACCAGTGAGAAATCTACCTTAAATGTACATCTATATTTGCCCAATTTTGACTCGCCAGAAGTAAATGAGCCCAGCCTTTGCAGCCATGGCAAATGATGGAAAAGTGCAGTTATACTCAGCTTGCTGTGCAGCCCTTGTGCTTGGCTGGTTTGCTAGAATATTTTATAGTGGTAATAATATATATCATGATAGTTTTTTAACAGGCTTACATGAATCAGATCAGATGAAAGCAGATTTAAGATCTCTTAATCTAGGTTAAAACTGCTGTGATTCATTGATTCTGATTTTGTGCAACATGAAGCATGGTTGCTAGATCAGGGAGAGCTGTGGTGGGATGCTCACGTGTTGTGAAAGGGGGGTGATGTTGCAGATACTGCTACAAAACTCATGCTTTTTGGATAAGTTCCCTCCAACCTCTCACGGCCGCACACACCTGTTTTAATGTTGAAACAAATCCCCTGTTCTTTTAGGGAGCTTAATTAGATTTTATTTTGAACAAATACTTTTGATTTCATTTTAAAATATAAGAATACGCAACTTTGCTTAAAAAAGAAGTATCTCAGGTGATACAACATAAAATACGGATTGGTGATTTGTCATAACAGACAAAACTTATCACATTGACCCCATTGTTTCTTCAACTGCCAAGCTTCAATGATACTTGTATTTGAATTGGGCCATTCAGTCTCTCACACAAAGTCCTTCAGTTTATTCTTAACTTAAATAACTACACCAACAACTTGGAAGGGAGAAGTAGTTTCTAAGTCTGGAACAAATTAATCTGACCTACAATGAGATGGATCAAATTTGGTGCTTTAATCTGTTACAGGTAAATACTGATCATAGACTATTCCTCTACCATTGTGGTAAAGGTTTCTGGCTATTACATCACTTCAGAAGTGACTTACAGGACTTGGATACTAGAGAAATGGAATTCTTGTACGTTAGTGGAGTAGCTGTTCCTGTTTCTTTGTATGGTGTTCCACATGGAAAAAATTACATCAACTGAAAACGTAAGCAAGTTTGAACTATTTTAGCATACGTAAAGTTATAGCAAGTATTATGTTAAGTTGCTTTATATAAGAAGTAGTGCAGCTAACAGGAGCTAACTAATGATAGTTCCTCTGCATTCAGCACTGGAGTGGCCACATCTTGAGTACAGTGTTCATTGTTGGGTGCCTCACTACAAGTAAGCTATGGAGGCCCTGGAGCACCTTCAGAGAAGGGAAATGAAGCTGGTGAGGAGACTGAAGCACAAGCCTTATGAGGTGGGGAACTGGTGTGGTTAAGTCTGTGGAAGAGGAGGCTCAGGAGACCTTATTGATCTCAACAGCTCCCTGAAAGGAGGTTGGAGTGAGGTGGGAGCTGTCCTCTTTTCTCAGGTAGCAGCAGTAGGAAGAGGAAATGGCTTTAAGTCATGCCAGGGGAGGTTCAGGTTGGATATTAGGAAATGCTTCCTCCCAGGAATGAGAGCATTTCACTGAATTTTTCCTGTTAGACTGCAGAAGATGGCAATCCTTCTGAGAGATGCCCTCTTATGATGCTCTGGAGAACAAAGCCAAATGAAGGGCAAAAATGAAGTGTGGGTTGTCTTAATAAAATTATATGCAATATTCATAGGTGTAGTCACATAATTTGCATGAGCTGCTCTTGCTCTTAGCTTGTGTATGCAACAGTAAAATTAGATTTATTTATTTTTCTAAACTTCTCTGAGAAATCTGAAAGAAAGTCCCTTCTGCAGATTTTACAGGAAGCTGATTTCAGACATTCTTCAATTGTTTTGTAGTTCATGTTTCTGTTTTGGGATATGTATCAAATAGAATTGCTAGACAGAATTCCAACAGGTCTGAAGTTTAAACTGTGCTGCTCTATTTCTTATTGTGTAAATTTCCCCTCCCTTCTTTCTCTTTTTCTCTTTTCTATTACACTGTGTTTTCATACGTAGTCTTACAACCTGCCCAAGTGTAAATGCAATTATAAACAGATGCGATTATTGTGAGAGCACCTTTCTTAACTGAAATACTGAAAATCTCTAATTATGCCTCTAAGAGGCATAAAGACACTGTGCAGATAGACGAGACTATGACATCCCAATAGTTTTAAGGCGCTGTGTAATTGATATCTTCATCCCAGCTGAAAAGACCGTAGGAGCTTTATGTTGACTTCCTTTTCTGGATCCAAATTCTGTTGTGTTCCCGTGTTTGCTTAAGCCACTTGATGACAAGAATGTTGAAGTAGACAGACCCTGAGAGTAGATTTTTCAGTATAATAGCTGTGTTTTCTTTGAATCTGCTGATTGCAAATAATGTTAGGAATAGTTACGCAGTTTTAAGAACTTTGTCACATGTGTTCCGTGCTGTTTTCGTGTGCAGCAATGACAAAGTTTTGCCATTGTCATGTTTCATCACTTAAATGTAATAGTTTAGATTATAGAGGAGTTTATGACCCCATATTTCTACTTGACACTACTGCCTAACAAATACTACATAGGCTGGAGAGAGATCTCTAAGTAGTCATGGTCTTTAAATGGTTTGGAAAGGTTTAAGTGTTTTTATACTGCTTTTTCAGTAACTGCTATTTCTTAAAGTTATTGTTCATAATAATATAAGAATGATTTGCAGTACAGATAATTCATCCATCCTCTGCGTGATAAAGGAGAATACTATTTTACTCTGTTCAAGATGGTTTGATAGTAGATTAACAGATCTCTCACCTCTGTGGTGCTAATTTATAGTCATCATCTGTGGTGAAATAGAAAGTCATCAAGGACATTAAGTGTAGCATATGGTTCTCTATAATATAATCCATGTTGTGTGCTACCCTTTATCTTCTACCATATGGTTTTGATTTAATTTTTAGCCATTTGTTATGCTGGATAAGTTTAAAAAAAAAAAGTTATAGTGATTTACTGCTTAAAGTGAATGAAAAACATTGTGCTTCCTCCACTGCTGTTGTTGATCAACTGCTTGTTATTAAACTTGTTGATCAGTTGCATTTCACTTGGTCTATAGAACAGCTTCAATTGATTTTGGTTTTACCTAGTAGATATTAAAGGGTACAGTTGAAGGTCTTTTTGGTTCTTTTGTTCATTCCAAAGAGGTTCTCTTTTGCTCAAAAATCCCAGTGTATCCTGTTTCTTTCACAGGAAGACTTGGGTCCTGGATGTATACTTACAGAACTATCACAAAGCAATACTAGGACAAATAAGCATATAATTTAACTACTAAAAGCAAATCTCAAGTGCAACCTTTTTGAATTGCTGATTGTTTTGACAGGATGGTCATAATTTCTGATGAGATTCTTTGCTTTTCTTGCTCCAGTTGCATCAGAAATGCTGTGACAGTCAGTTTTCTTGTCGCACTGTTGCTTAACAAAATGAATGCCACAGTTAGGCTTGACTTTGAGTAAGCATGGTGTTTAGACACTTTTTTTCTTCACTGAGCTTAATAGTAAAATACTAGAGTTTAATGGAATGCTCTATTTCTTTGGCTGTTGAATAGTTAAAGAAAGGCCTTTAAAACTAATGATCTGAGGTTTATCTATAGCACGTATGTTCATATTGTGTAGCTTTATGAGTTTTGCACTCCTGCTTTGTCCAGTTGTCAGCACTGTTGAGCTATTACATGTGAGACAACTTGCTGTCATAGGATAAAAGCTCTGCAACCACCAAAATCACAGGGTCTCAGTGTGGGTTTGTACAAATATATATATTTTTCAATTTTGGAGTCAATTGTGGTGTCCTTTTGAGCTACAACTTGGAAACAAAAATATCTTGTTTTACTTGCATTGCTTGGGCATTAATGATTGAATGTGTTCACTTTATTAACACTACATATGGAAATTTTGCCCTGCACTTTGTGTATCAGTTGAACGTTGGATGTAGCTAACCACAAATGTAGGAGAACTTTTTTTCATTTTATTGTTTTTGAATAAATAAGAAACAGTGAACGTTTAAACTTTTCTAATCATTAAGAATTAAATCTATCTGAATTTAATCCCATTTGTAATTCTTGGCTCTGGTCCTTCACTCCTCAATATCTGTAGTCATTTGAAGTAAATTGTCCATTAAAGCACTCTCTACCTCTTGACAAATTGCATCAACTGATTCCTCCAGGGAAACTCAGCTTTGAGTGATTGTGTAAAGTTATTTTTTTTCCATGAGACACGTAGGTTGCCTAAATTGAGAGACCTGCGTGCTTTCTTAGTAGTAGAAAGGGAAGCTGTATTTTCCAGTCATGTCAAACTGAAGATATTACAAGCTAGTAGTTTGTGTTAAGATGGCTTTTTCTCACAAATAATTGGAAAGCACTTTACATTTTGTAAACTATTTGAGTAAATGTGATCACAGTGCATATACTCCTATATAACCATGCTGCTGAGTCTAACCTATGCAATACTTCCCTTACTTTGAGTCTGAATTGACATAGAAACATTGGAAATAGACATGAAACAACTGAGAAATATGGGCATTAGATGTAGGCAGTCAGTCCTGAGGTTGAGTAATCCAGCAGCATCTGGGTCTGATTTGAAACCCTGTGTTTTTGTAACTGACACCATAGACAAAAGGAAGTATTTTAGATTGTTAGAGCTGTTATTTCATTGCAAAATTGGTGTGGTATATAAATTTCAGTTGCAGCGTTAATCAGTGCATGGCATGTACTCAAGGTGTGCTATTATTTTGAGAACTTGATTGCCTAATCTAATTAGGCTATTAACTTTATATGCACACTTAGATTAGATATTGATTTTTTTGAAGTATGTATTTAAGGGAAGCTACACCCCAGCTCAGCCATTGCTCATCCCACAACTTCTTTTCATACATAACTACAGCATGACATCAGAGCTTTTCAAAAAGGTTAAAATGATTACAGATTGCAGAAGCCTTGGTAGGTTGTCAGCATAGAAATGATCATCTGGGATTAGTGCTACTGAATCCATTGTGAACCTGATGGCAAAATATGAGGGATAAGCTGATAGAAAAGAAAAGCTAACTTTCAAATGTGACATATAGTTTTGATGTGAATAACACGACAAACCCCAGAAGTCAGAAAGAACAAAACTCTAGGATATGAAGAAGAACAGGTTCACATCTATATCCTGGGCAGTTGTCTGTCATTGCTATTAGATGGATGTTGACAAACATTTAAAGTAATAGATGTTCTTTGAGAACAGGTACCTTTCTTGTTTTTTTTCTCATTTTTGAGATTTGAAGAAGCTTTCTCATTTTTGTGGATAGTAGCTTGCATGCTGGTGACATATTGGAACCTGAAGATCAAACTGTGTCCCCAGAAGAGACAGAGATGCAGACACAGCTTGACAGCAGAATAAACTTTAGGGTTTGTAAGCAAAAAAAAAAAAAAAACAAAAACAAACACTCTCTGATGTCCCTGGAAGCAAATCACAGAGAAAGGATGCATATCATGTTCTTGAAAAATATACTGTGCCTTGAAACAGTAGAATACTTTCTTATTTACATTCTTTACAGTGTATACAGAAGAGAAAAAGCCTTACAGGGATAAGAGGCACTTAAACAAAATGTGTTGTACTGGTTTTGTAAAGTTTAAGATCTGCTGTCAGATAATGTGACAAACATTTAGTCTGTTCCCCTTGGACTTAAATGTAAAGACATAAAAACTGTGTTGTACACGTAACCTAACGATAAAGAGAACATGTATTCTTCCCCCAGTTGTCTAAAAGCATTAAGATGATTGTTTGAGCACAGAGCGCTTGATGTTGAGTGGGACCTTTGGAGACTTCAGTGCAGCCAAACTTGGTAGAGGTTGCTGAGGACTGTTTCCAGCTGGAATTTAAGTATCTTCAAAGATAGGTATCTGAGCAACCTGCTTTGATATTTAACTGTTTTCAGTTCAAAAAACAATTTTTTTCTCCTGATTAAATGTAATTTCTATCATTTCAGTTTTCCTCTTGCCTATCACTGGGAGGGTCTGACTTGCTCTTTACCACCCTCATAAAGCCCTTAGACATGTGGAAAGATTCCGCCCGAGGCTCCTTTTCTTTGCGCTGAATAGTCCCAGCAATCTCAGACAGTTTGCGTTCCAGAAGCTCCAGTTCCTTTAACTACTTTGGTGGCTGTTCACTGAACTCATTTCACCATGTGTCTTTCTCTGTGGTGCTGGAGAACTCAGGCCTAGACACAGATGGATCTTGGTAGGACTAAGCAGAGAGGAATGGCCATCTCCCTTGACCTGCTCGTAGTTCTTTCATTAATACAGTGAGGGATACTTCGTCTTTTTCTTGCAATTGCTGACTCGGGTTATGCTTTAAGTCCACCAAGGTCTTTTATGCTAGGCACAGCAGCTGATAGCATCTGCTGGTGTTTGGAGTTGTTCTTAGGTATAAGCCTTTGCCTTTCCCTTTGTGGAACTCTTGAGTTTTTTGTGTGCCCACTTCTTCAGATTGCTGGGCAGCACAAACATCTGATCTATTAACAGTTTTTTTGAGCTGCGTATCTACAGGCTGGCTGAGGTTGCACTCTCCTGTCATTGATTTCATTAATGAAGATGATAAAAAACATTGTCCCCTCTATTGATGCCTAGACTACACTATTAATGGTCACTCTACAACTGGACTTTGTGTCACACTCACAAGCCTTTGATTGTGGCAGTTGAACTTGTTTTCAATCCAGCTTATCCGGTTTGAACTTCATTTTTAATTTGATCTTCACACTTTTTCGTCTTTGCTATTCTAAAATAGACATTATTTGTCACCTAGACTTATTGCTAGCTAACAATTGTGGAGGCTGAAATTGGTTCTCAACTTTTAGCAAGTAGAGAGATGTTCGATTGCATAAGAGTGTTTCTTCAGGCCCTCTGGAAAGGAATTTTAATTAGTGCTCTGAGCAGTGTGAACTTTGGCAACTTCTTGAATATTTTCGAGGAGTTTAAACATATCCCCACTGAATTCTTTCAAAAATCACACCTCCAGAGTAGTAAAATCAGTCTGTGCAGAAAAAGTTGTGGATCCATAGCAGTAAAATAATTTTAAGATTGAAATGTTTATGGCTGAGCAATTAAGCTAATGTATAGTGAAAAAACATTCTTATAATATAAAAACACTGAGAAGTTGACTGTCCTGAAATCTCTTTTCTATTAGTGCTTTGTTAGTTTATATAGAGGGTACTGTCATTGATCATTTGAATTCACACGCTAAGCACTGAAGTTGGAATTTCATGATAAACAAAACTGTTTTATTGCGTACTGAATGATTTCATAATGTATCTAGGAAGCGAAATGCTAGTAGAAGATTGGCATGCATTTTTGAAGTTGTTAATGTCTGTGATGTATTTAACCAAGTGAAGTGTTGATCAGAATTTGTGTCCATTCTACAGACTTAAGTGCAATGTCGTCCCATTTAAAAAATAAAAAATAAAAATTCCACTTCTGTAGCAGTAGAATTCTCCAGTGAGTGGAAATTGCTAGAGAAAGCTGAGGTTGTCTGCTTGAGAACATAGTGAGTTTGGGTAGCTGAGAGTTATCTGAGGACTGCAAATTGTATCAGAAACAAGTTGTTCATGTCGAGCAAAAAGAGTTGAGGAAGGTGTGTAGATGCAGTAACTATTTTCATGAAGAGATGAAAGTAGTAAAGACTACAAGGAAGATTTCTCGGAGAAAGGATAAACCAAGGATGTTAAATAGCTGTTTTTGTATTAGTGTTGTAGATCTCGACTGCTGAGGTAGTTTGTAGCAGAGCAGCTGTATTTTCTTGTTCAGATGCTTAGATTGTTGCAGGTCCGTTAAATTGTGGTTCTGTGATATAGTTGATCAGATTATCTGCAGTTGTCCTTGGAAGAAGTGCTACTTGCAAGTGAGTGCAGTCACCTACCTGTAGCGTTAGTCTTTTTAGTTGGGCTTTGCTACAGATACAGCAGTATTTTATCTATGGTCAATATATGGTAATTTTTTAAAACTCAGTTTTAAATCTTTTTGCTAGTAGAGAAGAGTTAAAAGAAGCAAACAAGGACTTACTGACAGGACTCGGAAATGTTCAGCCTGACATAAACTACCATTATAATATAATGTCTTTTTGCGTTGGTTCCTTGCTTCAGTCTTTGTTTCACTTCCCCTTTGATCCAGCTAAGAAATACAGACTGTTCATCTTTGCTAGTAAACACTTCTCCGTTTCTGTTAGGTTACACACCAAGTGAGTTCATGTGTATAGGGCTGTTTTTCTGTTGCATCACTTAAAAGTTAAAATAGTAGGAATATTCTATTCTTGAGTGGCTTTGGCATCAAGGGCCACTGCAGAGCTCTTATCTTCAGGAAGCATTGATAGTGATGGTGTAAAATAGACTGGATGATGTTTTCCAGTATCTTTGTAACACTTAATTGCCTCACTGGCATCAAAACTAACTTTCAGGTCTCTTCAACTCAGAAATTACACTTTTCATTTCTGTTTCTCTGCCTTCAGAGTCAGTAAATCTGGCTGTTATACCTAAATGCCAAAGGTTCTTGTCTGTCAAAGTCTATCTTAGCAAAGTTTTATTGTTAGATGGTTTGCAGTGTCTAAGAATACAAGGAAAAATTACTGCTTTCCATAACATGCTCTTTCTCATGAAACATTTCAAAACATTTTACATTTCAAAACAAATGTAAGTAAATATGAAGTGCCTGTTTTAGTAATCGCTCACATGACAGCGAGGAACCAGATAAAAGGTGCTTTTTCTCTCATTCATGAATGCATTGTTATGAACTCAAAGTACATTTCTGTTTGGGAGAAGGAAGAGATGACAGATATTAAAGAGCAGAAAGGATGTTAGAGAAAATATTAGGTGCAGTATATTCATTATTTCTGTGGTTAGAAGTGTGTTTTATTAAATCTATTCTTAAGTTTCTGTATTTTTCCCATTATAAAATATCAGTAGTGTTTATTTAGATTCAGCATCTAATGGATTTGTATGAAAACTTTGGAAATGAAGGTTCACAGGCTAGCAGAATGTTTGAGGTTGGGAGGAATGTCTGGAGTCTATCTGGCCCAACTCCAGCTGAAGGAGAAACATCCAGGGGAGGCTACCAAGGATCTTGTCCAGGAGGCTTTTGAAGATCCTGAGGGGCACTCCACAACTTTTCTGGGCAACCTGTGGCAGTGAAACATATCTCACCAAACAAATCAATTATAATTCTGCCTATAATATCATCATTTAATGATGATTTTTAACTCCCATGGATGGGATCAAAAGCCTACTTTGTTATAGCTTGTTTACTTAAACAGATATTTGTCTCCTTTTGTATATGGCATCAGGGAAACTCTCAGGATAAAGCCACCACTGAATTTAAAATGCAGCCATGAAGTTCTGCTTTTCTCAACATAATTGCTAGCTTACTATTCATGAAGTGTAAGGTCAAGGCATAAATGAATATCTCAAGTGTCTGAGTTACTTGTGCAATAATTAGAGTGGCATTTAATGAAGTGCAGCCATCAGACTTTTAAGAAATTCTGTACTACAGCAGTAAGCCATTTCTTTGAAATTCCCTTAGTACGTAAGTTAAAATCAGATTATTACATTCTATAGAAATATTAATTTGTAGTAATAAACTGGAAAATAAGCTACTATTAATATAGTAATAAAAATACTTGCGCAATGATGTCAGCAGAAAACAAATCCAATTTTAAATACTTTCAGATGTAGTTTGGTGTTAAATTCTCTTTAGTTGTATTTATGTTAGAGAGCTATTGTAGAGCCATGATGCAAAATAATATCTTTGTCCTTCAAAGCTTGGAGTAACAAAATTCACAAATCGGACTGAGAAAGTGCAGTACCTTCCACATTTCTGTAGCATAAGAATGCTAAGTTTAGGTTTACTGACGTTCTGTGACAGCACTTAAAAAAAAAACAACAACAATAAAATTACTGCCAAGTTCAAGGAAAACATTCAGAAAACTCTATGTTCAGCCTGAGAAAGAGAAGGCTCGGGGAGACCTTGTTGCAAACTTTCAGTACTTAAAGGGAGTTTATAATCAAGATGAAAATCAACTATTTATGCAGTCTGATAGTGATAGGACAAGGGGGAATATTTTTAGAGAAGAGGGGGAAATAAATTAGTTGTTAGGAGGATGTTTTTCACGGAAGAGAAGCTGTGGGTGCCCCAACCCTGGAGGTGCTCAAGATCAGCTTGGATGGGGTCCTGGGCAGCCTGAGTTGGTAGAGGCATTGATGCCATGGTGGGGTTGGAACTGGGTGGGCTTTGAAGGTCCCTTCCAACCCCAACCATTCTCTGTGTTCCTTTTTGAAGGAACCATTACCATCATGCAACACTATATTTACAAATCTGTAGTCCTTTAACATTTCAGTCCTACGCGAGCTATAAATATACAAGACCATGGAGCTGAGCTCATACAGTCGGCAATGAAAGTCTTCGATGTTTCTTTGTCTCTGAAGTCAAGGTGATGAGGCTTGAGAGCACTTGTACAATGGAAGGTAGAGTGAAAATGGGCTGCTTCTCTTCTGCAACTTTCCTTGCCTGTATATAATAATTTCATGCTCTTTCTCCCAAGAGAGGTGGAGTTCAGCTTCACCTGAGTATTCAAACATCTAATCTTATATTCACCACAAATTGTATTCATCACTCCTTGAAGTGAAATGGATTTAAGAGGCTGTGCTTCAGTGACACTCAGTTTGAATGTTATCATTGCATCCTACTGCTTTTAACATGGGTAGCTGCAGTCACAATTGGATACTTGATCTGATTAATAATGGGTAGTTCCTTGAGAAGACCTATTGAGCTTCCTTTAGCACATTTGTAGCTTACAGGGAGGCTAGCCCTTGATCTCCTAAAACAGGAAATTCATATCTATTGTTATAATCCATAGGCATCTGTAGCCTGTTATACTTATTAATGTTAGTGGATGCAGCACCGCAGTTACTCCCCAGTGCACTCCTCTGCTGAGGCTGAAGCTTAAGGAGAATATTCCAGCAGTTTGCTGGTCCCCTGCCAGCTCATTAATTTAGAAAGCATGCTTCTCAAGCTCGCTGTAAGCAAGAGGAGTTTGTCTTGTCACTACCAGCACTAACCAAATAACCATTTAGGCGTTGGTCTATTTGTATCTTTGACGGTTCAGTTTTTCAAATTTCAGGTGCTCATTCTGATTTCATTTAAGATGATCTTCAAGACAAGAAGGTAATCAAGTTTAGTTAGCTTAATCCCCTCAGCGATGGCAGAGAGAGACTTTGCAGGCCTGCTCCTCCAGTCTGAGAACCGATAAAAGCTTCTCAACAATAAATGAAAGGGAGTAATAAAAAGACTCAATATGCTGGAATGCCTCACATCAAGAGCAGCTGATAAAATATTGAACAATTTACCTCCTTTAATGTCTCTGGGGTGCGGTGTTGCAGATGTGTTGTACCGTGACTGACAACTTGGAAGGTCTCTTGGTAAACTGAACAAAGAATACGCTAGATAATGTAAGATTTTTGTCTCCTGGAACAAGCAGCTTAATAAGAATAATGATTTATTTATTTCTGTGGAAGTGACATTTCTCTGACCTTGGTGCATTTTACATTGAGCGGAATGATTTTTTGGGGGAGAGCTGGAGCTGAGTGCTTTATATGAGATGAGAAATCAGCTTCTGCTCACATCTTGTGATCATTTGTTGTAGCTACATCCATGCCTATGGAAAAGCTGGGAAAGAAGGGGTAGCAAGAAAAGCACATACATGCTGATATATGTATTTTTTTTGAGACTAACATAAAGCCTTTAGTTAATGTGTTAAAGATACTTTTGCTTAAATAATGCATGGCTTCACTGGCCTGCTGTTATTTTGGTTGCAAAATAATGTAGTCCTAAATATATAGAACAGAAAAATTACTTTTTATATGCAAGAAGCAATTAAATTATACTTAAAGTATAAATTACAATTCAAGTATAGCAATTATGCTTTGGTCATAGAGGCTAAGGCCAGTGTGTGGTAATAAGAATTACTCAAATGATTACTTAGTCTTAAACATTTCTAGTTCATGTCATTGTAGGTCCAGGACACAACAAATCTATTTCTGATATTCTGATCCAACAGAATAATGGTTTTGTACATTTTTTTTATGCCCAGCTGTCAATGTAAATGTGGCTTGATATTTATTTATCTAGTTTTTGTTTCTTTATTAAAAAAAAAGATTACTGTTTATCAATTCATTAAACTGTTTGCAAGTGCTGATGAGGATTATCTGAAGGATTAGCACATTCCTCTTGCAAACACAGCAACTTATGTTTCATTTATAGAGGTTATTTAGAAATCATGAGTTGAAGTGGAGTATAAAATGTTAAAAAAACAACAACAAAAAAAAAAAAACCCAACCCCAAAGCCCAACAAGTAAATCCCTGCTTAATCATTTGCAGTCAGTGAATACATGTTGCAGTGTCAGCTCTGTTAGTTTCTCCTGCCCCAATTCCTTGGTTGATTGTTTCAAGGTGTCATATTTCCTCGTTTTCCCCCTCAATGCAAACTGATGTGCTAAAATAATAAATAGGTTACAAGCAGATTGTGCAGAAGAAATACTCTTAGTGCAAGACATCTGTTTGCTCCAAAGACCAGTTTGCCTCTCCAAGACACCGCACACCAAGATAACTAATTCAGTTCACCTCCAGAAAAGAACGTAACAGGAAATGCCTGGAGCTTTCCTTAGTCCTGGGAGCAAAGCATGAGGAAGAGGAAGATAGGTTTCTCTGGAGTATGTGATATGATACTAAAAGAGTTCAGGCAAAAGGCCGGACAGGTGTGATCCTTCCCGAGCTATCTGTTCACTTTCAGTTGTGCTTACCACACACGTTCAGGTTTGGTTCGTTGGTGGCAGTTCATGGTATGGTCGTGGGTGTATGGATTGAAACAAAACTGCTGTCTGCCTTTCTTCCCAGCTTGCCTCTCCTGCCCCAGCTTTAGCTGGTATATATTTTATTGTAATTTCTGCCAAATCTTGTCCCTGCAATGCTGTGATTTGGTGGTGGTTTGTTGCTAATTTCTTAATTATTTGTATGATTGTGTAAGTGGCCTGGTCAAAACTGGCTTTACCAAGGACAACCTAATTTCCACGTAGATACACTGTGTTAAAATACTTGCCTTGTTGTCTACTAAATCCCCCCTTAAACATTGTTCAAAGCCTTTTAGTGGATCTTCAGGGGATGTATCAAAGTGCCCTGTGTACACGTACCTTCATGGCACATTTTTTTTTCCCAGACTTAAACGTAACTATTGTAATGCATTTATATATTTGTAAATATGCATTTCTAAAGATAAAGGGAGAGGCAGAGGAGGAGAGGGGCCTAATTCCTGGTCTTCGTCCTTGGTTTGATGAGGCAGTCAGGGAATTGTGCTTCAAAAGAGTGTGGGTACAGGAAGTTCTGAGGTTCTGCTTTTGCTATGTAGGACCTCAGGCACTGCCTGGCTTCTGAAACTTCCTTACAGCTGTTTTTATACTTGTGGTTTCCTAAACTGAAAATGATCTGCTGTCATGCCAGCAGATCAGATCGTCTGCTGCTGCTGTTCAATGTAAAGGATGCTCTGCTATGGCCCATCAGTGTACGTGGGGATAGAGAAGCACTGTGACAATTTCAGAAGGAAACTTCTCTAAAGAGTTTAAATATCAAATTTAGGAGGATTTTAATAGTCCTGTACTTGCATGTATATTTAACAAACGAAAGGCAACAACAAAATGCTTAGGAATAGGACACTGTTTTTTGTGTACTAGCAATGCGTTTTGTCATATAAGTATCTGCAATGTATGTGAAATACAAATATCTGTAGCAAAAATTGTTGCTGAAATCAAGAATGAATAAACAACTCACTACATCTCTTGGAAATCAATTGTAGCCATTCTGCGGAATTAATACATATTTGAGAGCATTATGAGAACATAATGAACCTAAGATCCCACTAGTAATAAAACAGTGGTTCTGTTTAAAGAATGGCTTTATTGTTTATAGAGAGAGCCTGTTAATTTGAAAGATTGCATTTCACCATGTTCATTTCCCTGCTGGCTGAGTACAAACTGTGAGCATTAATTAGTTACCATTGTTTTGAAAGTGGATAGTAATATTCAGTTGATTAATGAATGCCTTGGAATATAGAGTCGAAACTGGAAGCACAGTGCCAAATTTTCTACCTAATGCGAAGTTATTATTTCAAAAAACATTTATTTGCGAATAAGTCAAATTAGCTTCATTAACTGTCATTATTTTCACCTGTGTTGACTCTTTCTGGGTCAGCTTCATCACAGAACTGAGAAATGAATCTTGGACTTGATCAGTTTTCCCCCAGCTCTCCTTTGCGAAGTGTTTCTGTGAGCTGCGTCCTCTTACTGTGATGGTTGTCGAACCTGGAGAATATACAGAATATTGGGCAATACTGGAGATAAGGGAAACTAAATTTAAATAACTGCACTAAAAAGAGCCTTGTGGAGATGGCCAGGTTGAGATTGGTTTACTGGCTCTTACCGTATGGTGCTAAAACATTGTTTAATTTTTTGCTTGCAAAGAGAATATTTTTCCATCTCTGCCCTCAAGTGTACAGGCTGATACTCAATTACTGCTGCCATTAGCTGCTGCTAGAACACTCAGCGGTTTGTAGCCTGCAGAAAAAATATCAGAAGTAGGAAAACACAGAAATAACTTTAGCACTATGACTCATTGAAAAGATTAGAGCCGCTTATATCTAGAATTAGGAAGTTTTAAAATATAAATGTTTGAGGTAAAAATCTAGAATGCGAGAGGGAAAAAATCAAGACGCAAGAATTATGTGAAATTCTGAAAAGTAAGGATTTGTAACTCAGGAAATTGGAAGCAATTGAAAAATCTGTTATTTATTATATTAAGATCATAAAGTTTTATAAATTCAAAAAAAAATTCAAGTGCGATTCAATCCTGATAAGCCTTTGAAGGAAATGTGTGTAGTGTCAGGTTAGGTCTTAGTTTCCTGTGGTTCATGCTCTCGTACTTAATTTGCCATAGTTTTCAGCTGTTGTTTGAAGTGGTCCTATACCAAGTTGGGTATGTCAGAATGTGGTTTGGTATGTCACTTATAGTGGCTCCTTCCCATTTTTCCCCCACTTATGCCTGTCTGTAGTCTGATCGTACTTCTAGCTGCTGTGACCAAGTTGGCCCTGTGTACCTTTTTTTAAGCTACAATATTGTATATTAAATATCTTCCTTCTTCTAATCTTCATTTGCTCTTGAGCTCAAATGAAGAAAGGCTGTTTGAATTGAAATAAAGCACTGATATGAGAATCCTTATGCACAATGGATATATTACTTTCCTGTGCCATAAATGACATGTTAAATATGACCAAATTTGATATCTTATGTGATAACTCTAGTTGTTGCATTTAGGTGCATTTTTAAATACATGTGCAGAATACATGGAGTCAAGTCTTTCATGTGGAACCTCTAAAAATGTTTTGTTTTTCCAATGTCTGCTCAAGTCTGCTTTTTCACTACCTCAGTGTCTGACTAATTGTATGTTATTGATGCTGACAGGTAGTAAGGCTCACAAGGAGAAATGTGGAGGGGAAAATATGAAAGCTACACTTGTGAGAAGACTTTTTGCATCCAGCAGTTAGTATGATTACAGTGTTATGCCCAGACTCAGACTCCACTTGCCACATACAGCTACCTGCCTTTGAAAAGGAAACATACTGTCAGGTTTTCTTTTTATTTTGACTTAAGCTGTTCTGTGATGTTTTGTGCAAAACAATTTTCTTATGAACCTTACTGAAAAGTCCAGTGAATCAGAGACTCACCACTTGATATCTTTATTCTCTTGTTCTATTAATCCCCCCTGTGAGCCATTATAGGGCTCTGAATGCCTATGGAACAATTACTTATTTAATGGTAGCTGTCATCATCATTTAACTCGCATTGGCACCCTTTGACTTGAGCTCTCTTTGATGTTTCTGATTGTCTACACGTTTTGTTTCAACTCCACAGTGCTTGTTTTTTGCAGCCTCTTATCCTTGTAGTGGTTCAGCGTTGGCTTTCTACTGTGCTGATGGTAGTGAAAGAGAGATGCTTGCAGTCTTTCACGTGTCTCTAAAAAGAAGAGAGAATGGTTTTGGAATGGCTGAGATTTGCAACTATTAATTTCTTCTTCTATTTTCTGAGATGAAAAAATTTGGGGAGACTCAGATTGGATACAAGGAAAAAGTCTTTTAGTCTTTTACAGTATGATATGGGTGGTGAGGCACTGGAAGAGGTTGTCCAGAGAGGTGGTGGAAGACCCAATCCCTGGAGACATCCAAGGTCAGGCTCTGAGCACTCTGATGGAGCTGTAAGTGTCCCTCTTCATTGCAGGGGAGTTGGTCCAGGTAGCCTTTAAGGGTCTTTTCCAACTCCAACAACTCTGATTCTATGAAGAGACAAGTTACGTGACCATCCTGTCCTTCTAGATGACACTTGTCACAAACAATGCTAGTCTGGCAGTAGATGCAAACACAAGTGTTTTCTTGTTTTTTCTTGTTTGAATTTTTCTATATTTTCAGCCAGTATGTGCTATGAATGTGTCATCTACATGCTATAGCTCAGATAAAATGGCTAAAATGACAGTGATGGCACCTAGGCCCTGCATCTAGATCTGGTAACTGAGCAGAACTGGTGAGGAGAGATCCCTGAACGCAGTTGTGTCCCTTGCAATCGTGTCAGCATTTTTGAGAAGATTTTTTTCCTTTTTACAATAAATGTAGGAGATATCTGTGTCTAGTATCCACGACAGTCTGATTTTTAGGTAGCAAACTGGAGCTGTGGGATTTTTCTGTTGTGGATATCTACTTTGGCTTGGCTAGACACTGTATATTGGCTTCTAAATATATGCAGTCTGAGTCACGTCTAAGTTAATTAGCTAGGAAATGTGGTACAAAGGAATGTGATATCCAATAATGTTGCCAATGATTTTTATTTTTATGGAGGTATCCTGGGTGGTAGGAAAATAATGGGTAGTTGAAGTTCTAGAAGAATTGATGCGGTGAAATAAGAATAACTTCTGACTTGCCAGGGATACAGTAGTACAGGGTAGCAGTATAGTAATGTTATCGTGGTGTCATATGTGCGTGTCACTTCATAGACTGTCTTTTTGCATGCTTAGTCCAGGCCATCTGTCAGGGCAGTTCTGAATAGTCTATTCTGATATGGATAGTAAGACTTCACTAAGTAAGACTGTTGAGAAGGTTCCACATCTGCTGCTGCCTTCTTATGCCCTCACTCCTAACCACATCATTTAAATACTCTTTTTTTCCTTTTATTAATAGCCACATTTGCTTCTATATAAGGTCTTTACAACCAAGAGTACCTAAAGAACCATAGACACAGTTGCAAGAATGTATTGCCTATTGGAGAACACATCCGTCATGTGTTACTTAAGCATGCCATTTCTGAAATATGTTTTGCTATCAATAGAGGGGTTAGGGCTCTTTCTTTTGGTGATTAATATAATGGAAAGCTCTCTTCATAGCACACTGTTTGAAAGAGAAGAAATAATTTTAACAGTGCAAATGAACACAGTGCTGAAGGTACTTCTAAGCAGAAGACTTTTCTGTCGCAGGGTCTCATCCCTGTGCCGCCTCCTGAATGATAAATTGCCTGGCATGGCTTGTAACCAACAAGTAGGGGAACTTTCAGGCCAGCTGTGTAAAAACAGACTGACTTCAAAGCCTCTGCATTTTATCTTCTTGAAGGTGTTACTTTATCCGCAGCTACTGAAGAACACTAATAGGGGTGTTTGGGATCCTAGCCTCAATGTTCCTCTTGTACAAATTTGGTGTCATAACATTGCTAATATTCTTTCCTGTGAGGCTAGGTTATGACACCTCTAAGCTGTACAAGGAAAATATACCTAGCTGGCACTGTCAGCTATAGACAACAGAGGTGTGGGTTAGTTACTTGTGATGAAATCGGTTTGTTGTTGCTGTTGGAGTCAGGTGTCAGAGGCAATAGTTGTCCTGTATGCTGACTCAATGACTTGTTTAGCAGTCTGTCAAAAGATATTAACATCTATTGGTTTGAAAAGCAACACTCTGAACAGATTGTTCAAGGTAGAAATCTATTTCACATCTGGGGGAGTAAATGTGCTTTCAACCTTAGCAGTTTCATAGAAACTAAATATAAACACTTTTTCTTTTAGCCAGGAGGAATGTCACTCTCTATTTTGATGCTGTAGGAGTGCTGGAAGTTTGAGAGGACTTGTGACTTTGGTCATGTCTGCTTTGAGTGTAGCTTGCACTTACTCTAAAGACCAACATCAATGCAATGCAATATATGTACACAGATCTGATTATAGTTCTTTCCCATATATCTATATAAACATTTTTTAAAAGGGAATGCCCATGGGAGCTATATTTTCTGTCCGTCTGGATGTAAGTTTAGAAACGTGGCTCTGTAGGATTCAGCTAACAGTATGTGAACAAAGCTTGGTAAGCTTTGGTTTAGACCTTGTCTGCTATTAATCCCAGTGATGTCGGTACCTCAGGTCCTTGGCCTCTGCTTGCTGAGTGCTTGCCACAGGTCTTCATATTGATAATAACATCCATAAATTGGTTAATGTGTCATTCATTCTTCTCATTTGTGCTCCAGAACAATTCATGCTTATTAGTACAATTATTTAATTTAAAAAAATAAGAATCTTTTTTAGCTGGATTAAGTTAAGACACTGCTTAATGGTACAGTTATGTTCTTAATGAAAACTAATATCTATGATGAACATATAAGATCTTAATAGCGTTTTTTATTTTGTTGCTGTTCATGTTTTTGTTGTTTTACTTGCTGACTTGTGCTGCAGCATAATCAAGATAGAATAGTTTCTCTTCAGCTTTTCTTCCTGCATTTTTATATCTGCTCCCAATGCAGCCATTAGTAAAGCACTGAACAGCTCCCCCAAAACTGTTATTTTCTCGCTTGCAGCAACTATGCTATAAAGAAGTTCTGAACAAATCAGAAGTTTATTTTTAATTAATTTTTCCAAAATTCTGTTTTTTTGCTTTAATTCACGTAGCATTGTTTTAGTTTTTTTTCTGGTGCAGCACCTACATTTCAACAGCAGCCCCACAGAGCACTGCAAAACCAACACGAAGCTGGTTACATTGTATAGCTTCAAAAAGAAATGAAATAAATGCATTGTCCATGGCAATACTTGCTGCTTTAGTTAAATTGTTTGCTGAAGAATTTTATTAGTGTTTGTCATAGTGTTGGTATTTAAAACATTTTGTGCATTTACGAAAGCAAAAAGGAAGATGAAATAGGAGGAAATTGAGACCACTATATGCTTCTATTGCTGAAAACCGTCCTTTTAGTTCTTGTGATATTAGAGAGTGATAACCCCCATGGTGTTTTATGAATTCATAGAAAATATCAGAAAAATAACTCAATGTAATGAAAGAATCCCCAAAAGCAAATATTTCTTGTTTTCCCATATGAAGGCCTTTACATGGTGTTGCAGAAATAAATGTGAAGAATCCAAACCTCTCTCAAGTAATTCTAGTGTGTACTGAACTGCTTCCTGAGGTGAACTTCAGATGTCTTACTGGAATTTGTTCAATCAAAGAAACAAATGATATTTTTGCTTATATTCTATATTTAATGTATTTGTTAGTATTTAGTAAACTGATTATGTCAGTAAACAAAAAAGGCATGAGTAATTGATGGTCCATGTGTTACGATTTGTATCTAGCAACTTCAGTGTATTTGGGAGCAGAAAAGTTGCACCAACTAGTAGGAGGTAAACAGTAAAAACTCCAAGGTAAGGATTTTCAGTGACACCTTTCTACTGTATTTTCTGCCTGATTAAGATAGAATTCATTTAATCACTTGAACATTGCTAATTTCAACTACAGGTTACTAAGCCCTAATTCTTTCTTCTATTTTACGTTCTTAACATTTATGAAAGCATCCCTGGTTTAAAATCAGTTTGTGTTAATTTGAAGACTATATATCATCTCTCCGGTAGTTTGAAACCATTTCCCATTGTCCTGTCATCTACTTGTAGCTGATTTCCCTCCTGTTTATAACTCCTTTAAGTACTCAAAGGCTTCAATGAGGTCTCCCTGGAGCCTTCTCTTATTTAATTTTTTTGCTGTTTTTGTGGGATCTTGATCAATAAGCAGTGTTTGCTGATGTTTCTGAGTCCTATGGATCTACCTGTTGAATAATCTGCTCTGTTGAATATCACACGGGAAACAATTTTCAAACAAGACCCGTGGCTGTAAGCACTGTGTCTGTAATGACATTATTGCACTTTCTGGTTATAGTTAATTTTTGCTTATCAGAAATGTTAACAATTATCCCAGCTTTAAAGAAATATGTAACATACCTAGTTATTGTATTGAATTCATATGTCTCAGCATCACAGTTGATGATGAAAAGCTGGAGAAAAAGGACTGGTATAGAGAAAAGATTAGAGAAACTTGGAGTAAAAACAAAGAACTGAAGGTGGTAACTAATATATGAGACCTCTTTGATGTCTGAGTGCTCTGTAGCTTACTCTGATCCATTCTGTGAAGCTGTATTATTCTTTTGGTGTGTGTGTGTCCCTATATCTATCTATCTATCTATATATATGTAAAATGCATCAGAAAAATTTATGCATGTGTATACATGACAATATTTGAAAGTAAATCTGGACCCCAGAGCATAAAGAAATGGACATCTCTTATAAATTTTCAGTGAAGTAAAGCAAAAATTCCATATAGAAAACTAACCTTAGCTTTTTGAGTGTTTTTTATTAGATTTCTGAATTCTTTGAGTCAAGCTGATTTTTGATAAAGCAGCATTACTAAATAAATGGAGCTGTAATTGCCATTTGGCATCTCAGTTGGGAAGCTAAAGACTTGATGAACCCAAAACTGGATGAACTACTCATGGAAGAGCTTCTGTGGGCTGAAATTAAAAAAAAGACTTTGCTGTAGCTCAAACATCAGTGCATTAGGGGATTATGTCCACTTATAGAAGTATTCTATCCAGGTTCAGCTGATGCAAGCATGTCTGTCATTGGTGCCATTCCCTGTGTCATTTGAAAGACATCTGTAAGTAGGATATAAGCAGGTACAAATTATTTTTTCCCACTTACAGATTTCACTTGTACTACTTAATTGTTATTTTCATTTTTAGGGAGGACTTCACATAGAAGTCTAATCAAAATGGTGTAATGAGCATGCTTTTCTAAGTTGAAGCTCATTGCAATCATAGGATGCCTCACCTTTATGAAAATAGGTTATACAGTGCATACATGTGCTGCATGACTTTCCTCTTTAAATCAATCATTGAAATGGTAAGATTTCAGCTACATTGTTTGCTTTTTTAAAAATTTAAAATTAGAAAGGAGAAGCAGGGGAAGATGTAAACTCTGGACTGTCAACAGATGTGGACCTGTTGGTTTAAAACGTTTCAGCCCGCTGGTAACTTCAACACAGAAAAGACCAGTAGTCTTACAAATTATCTGCATTTGGAATAACACAAAGTACAGTGAGATGCAGAGTGCTTTATATTTACCTTTCCACGTAAAGCTGATGTTCAATAATTTTGTTAATTTCTCTTATGAAACTCGCATTCAGTTCTCCTGTTATTTGTAGTAGTTTTGCATTCATGTAAAAATACTATAGAATACAAGGTTCATATAGTATAGTAAAGTTGCATATGTGCAGACATCTTTTAAAGGATTCGTATGTTTTGCCACTTTTACTACAGGTAGTTGGATCCATTTATTAGGAAAGACTTTTTTTGTCCTACGAAAATGGCATCGGTTTGCATGTCCTAAATACTTCAGAATATTTGAAACTTTAACAAAAATGGTTTTTCTTCCAATCTTAACTTGACATGCTGTTTTTACTAAGGCTTTGAATACTACTTTATTATGACAATTTATTTTGCTGTTTGGCATACTTTGAATGCTATTTCTTTGCACATAATTTCAAAACCCTTTTTACCCCAATTTAAAATCTGTCTGACATAATTGTAATTTATTCATCTTATTACTCTATTAAATTCGAAAGATACATTTAGATTTTTAAAGAACATTCAATATAGTAATTATAAAGCCATTTCCCAAAACAACAAATAAAAATTGAGGCTGTACACATGCGAGGTTGCTTTGAATTTTATTTTCTATTGCTTTTCTGAGGAAATGGAATTGGAAAACAGGAGAAAGAGGTAATTGCTAATAAATACCATCTATCATAACAAACAACAACACCAAAAATAAAACAAGCAACCCACAACCAAAATCCCTAATATTTTTCAAGCCTTTTCTTTTAACCAAAATACTTTTCTTTAAACAGTTGCATGCTGTCTTCTGTACAGTACTGTTTTTTTAAAAAGTACTTTTTTTTTAATCTTGGAGGCAGTAAACTGATACATTACATGAAATTACTACATTCAAAGCTTAGGTTTTTTTGACTGACTTTTATTCAGTGAATTGGATGGCTGCTGTGAACTTCTGGAAGTCTCATACTTAACAAGGCTCCAGAGGCAGATACATGGATGCTAATTTTCTGTTCTTGCTGTTAGTAAGAGTTTGTTTACCTCATCTCCAGACCAGTTTTTGGCCTGGGTAATTTTGAATTTGGAAAATCCATTAGATTTGTACTGGAGAAGTTGCCTCTCACGTTGACTGCTTCCTGGAGATATTTTCCTCTTTTATTGGATGTTTTTAAAATGTTACAAATGTTTCTTCATAGTAAGCACCAAAACTAACTGCATCTTGTTTATATACAAGAACTAGTTTACAACTCTTTAAACTGAACAAGCAGTGATAATGGTTGTGGAAAACTGGATTAAAGCGTTTGTTGGATTATACATATATCCCTGTGCTGTTATTGCAATGTCATTTTGACTTCATGAACAAGAAATAAAGCCCTTTCCCACGTGTACTTTTCATGAAGAACAGTTTGCTGGGTAGATGCCTAATGGCTTTGCCTGGTGAGCGACAGAGCTGTGTGTGATCTCAGTCCCTAGCAGGAATATGCAGGACTGTACTTACAAGGAGCAGCTGAATTGACTGCTTTTTGTAGCTGCAGGTAAATCCCCAAGCAATCTGTCATTGAACAGGTTTTGAATATTGAGCAAATTTGTAAAATGATAGTAAGATGTAATAAAACAATGGGAATTCCAGTAGCGCGTAACGGTGGCAGCTTGGCAGTGGGATGGATGCATGTGATGAGATCAAACATCCCCATCAATTGAGCAATTCCTCAGCAGTCATTCAGCACAGTTACAGTGCAGTGTTCTGGCAGTTGAGCTCTGTGCTGAACTATGTGTGGAGAAAAACAGGGACTTCTCCCGTGGGTATCCTGAACAGTGGTTTGTATTTGCTCATTAACAGTCTATGCAACAGATGAGAGCTTAGCAACGTGCTTGTCTGCCACATAATTTTAGGTTTTAAGATGAGAATTTGAATTGGAGCGTTGGATCATTTTGTACTTGGGGCTACATAGATTACTGACCAGTATTTACATTCGTGATCAAATCAGTTTTATAAACTGCAATATATTTTGCTACTTTGTTTTATTTAAAGAATACCTTGCTGCAGAGATGCTTAGCACTAGGAGGGTGTGCTTCACGTAGCAGTATCTTAACTACCTTGTTGCCAAAGGTGTATGTAACAAAGAAATGGGTAGTGAATAAGGGTGGAACGATTTAAGATTTCAGTGCCACTGGCTTCCTCCAAGGCACTGGAGCTCTTATGCAATTGAGTAATGTGGCAATCAAAGCTCATGAATACTATTGTAAAAGCAGTTGGAGCTTAATGGTTCTTGGTGCTTATGGGATAGACCTCTCGTAAACAATGCTGTAATGATTTAGAAAAGTGGCATGAAATAGAGCAAGTAGCCTGCCTAGAATGTTTACTGTATGAGAAACAACATTTTCACTGCCATGGTGTCAGGAGGTCGCAGGCAGGAACGTGGGAGTTCCATACTAACACAAGGAAGAACTTTACTGTGAGGGTGACAGAGCACTGGAACAGGCAGCCTGGGGAGGTTGGGGAATCTCTTATGGAGATAATCAAAATCCTCCTAGATACTTTCCTGTGAAACCTGCTTTAGTAGAGGTCCCTTCCAAAACCCACAATTCATTGATGCTGAGGAGGTTTTGGCACTCCATTCTATGTTCACGGTCTTTACTTTGATACATAGCACGATCCGTGCTTCAAGCCCTTTTTTAAGTACCTTCAGTCTGTTTAGTAGAATACAGAGCTTTTATAAAATGGATGTTTTGCCATTTAGTGTACTATTGATGTGCTTCTTTATCACCTGCAAGGAGCTGCAATTACATAGATTATATCCGGTAGGAAACAAGTTCACTGAACCCATTTCCAGCAGTTCTCATGAGCAGATTTCTACTTGGTAGCACCACAGGCATATCTGATGCTTCCTAAAGCTCTTTCAGGCTCCAGCTGTTCTGAGAACAGGGAATTTCTGAGTTACTGTGGCTCTAGCAATCTTCAACAGATTTATTTTATATCAACTTTTCCAGGCTGTCTTTGTGCTGTCAAAAAACTCATAGATTATAAACTGTGAGTATATTTTTCTCAGCAAATGCTCAAGAAATTTGATGCTCTTCTAACCCAGTTTAGTGCTTAGAGCTTGCGGAGCCCTGCTCCTAGTTAAAATCAATAAAACTGTCGTTATATCCATGTCTGTCAGATGGTCGTCTAAGATGATAAATTTGTGCCACATTAAGTGACAGATGTTCCCACTGCAAAGTCATATGGTGCCATTGATTCTACTTCCTTTTTCCTCCTACCTGACTATAAGAGGAAAATTATTGCCTGTAGGCGGAGGGGTCTTGAGACTGTAACCCTTACACTGAAAATGCCTTCCAGCCTTTCTCTCTGTGCTGAAATGATGGCAGTATGTCTTTTTTTTTCCCACTCGTGTTTATTTCAGATTTTTGCTGTTTACAAAATTAATTTCTGTTGGAAACAGTGACTCATGATGAGGCTGGTGATTTTGACCAGGTTTTAATCGATCTCCTATACAAAACTGATTTATTTTCTATTAATTATGTACAGCTTTAGGGACCACCTGGTGTGCTTTCTTCAGAGCATTCACCATTAACATTTGTTCTTTGCTTTGTGTTGAAAAGCAGAGATGACAGTGGAGGAAGGATCTGACAGGAAGGATTCTGACCAAAGCTTCAAGTGCATCATGGCTGCTGAATGTGAGAGTTGTTATTGCGTATGATGTGTTATGTTCTACTTACATGCAGAATATTTGTCACAACCCTTCTTTAATTTTAAAACTCTGAATGCTGTAAGCAAAGGGAATTTCAACAAATAGCTTGTTAATTACAAGAAACTCAATAACACTATCACCTTCTGAATAATATAATGAGATTTGAACATTGCTTCATCAGGAGAATGACCTAATACAATAGATTATTGAACCATGAAAGATTCATTAGAACTACCTTGCAAGATTTTTTGGAAAACGTGTTCTATTCATTGTACTTCTGAGGGTTTTGTTGTTCTTAAAAGCCTGTCACAAGCAGCTATTGCATGCATTTGTTCATATTAATTTCACAGCACTAGAGGCAGTGTAATTTCTTATTTACCTATTATGTTAGGAAGATGGTTACAGAAAAATCATCACAGCTTATCTGTACTTCATACGTTGGAAGCTGAGCTCTGCAGCTAAACAACTTTGTAAAGTAAAGCAGAGCTGGGAAATCCATTGTTACACTGGGATTTTGCTCAAACATTCAAGAGCTGGTAATAATTTTCAAAATTGCCCACTGACTTAAATGAGAAGTTGTCTCTTGTCCCAGTGAGCTTTGAGGGCTTGTTTCGCTGAAAGAGATCGGGAGTGTTTGAGGATTTTGTGATTTTTGTTGTTCTTTTAAAGGATACTGAAGGGTAACCTATCAGTTCCCATTTTTAATTTAGACATCACAATGTTTCCAGGAAACAGATACGTGGGTTAATCTGAGTTTATCCATCCTCCTGTTGTATCAGAACAATAAAAGGATTCAACCACACTTTTTTTTTTTATGCATTTGCAAACCATTTTCTTTCTATTTATACTATTAGGAAATGAACTGTTCTTGAGACAGCTAGTCATGTTGTCTTGCTGGTAATATACAGCAGGGATACAAACTTCATTTAATGTAGTGCTACTACCTCAATATGTTATGTTTAAGCTTTATGTTAGTAATACAGTGCTAGACAGATGTGATGCACTGCATATTGTTATACTGAGATATTCCATGAATATTTCCTTTGGAGCGTATTTACAGCTGCCCCAGATAGCTGGATTGGTAGCAGTAATGCAAAAGCTGACTGCCTGTCTGAAGTTATAGATTTAAAGTAATTACAACGTAGTTTATCCAGCCTCATGTTTCCACTTACTGACACTGAGAAATCTCTAGTGGAGGTTGCGTAACCATATGGAAGAGAGTATGGATCAAAAAGTATTCAGCTAGAATGAAAAGGCCTTTCAACACTGGCAATATTCTAGCTTTTGTAGTTACAGCAGTGACTTTCTGCATGCGTAATGGCTGAGTCCCAAAAAAAGGACTATTAATTGGAGAAAAGTGCTGTGCTTACCTTTTTCACAATACGTATACCCATGCACGTGTTACTTGGCCTTGATTCCCTGCCTTTGTCCATTTACTCTCTTCCTTTGTATCCTTTCTAAAGGCATTAGGAAGATAATATTCTGCTTGGATAAGCATTTATTCTGTAACTACAGATGGGATGTTCTTCTGTGGTGCTTAATTTCAATAATAATTTCAGACAGTGTTGTGTTTTAAAGCTCAAAAGTCCCACTACCTGACTTGTTTGCAAACGCTCTGTCAGTAGGTTAATTTGAAAGGCATCCAGCTGTAAGTCTTGATAGAAACATACATTTTGTTACTTTCAGAGTTTGACCCCATTTTACTGTTTATATGCTAAAAATATTGGACATAGGCTTCAAAAGATAAAGAATAATTTAATTTCAAGATTAAGTGGGGCAGAATCCTGCATGTAGTCAGCAGTTTGGTGCTAAGTCTAAACTTCTTTCAAAAGAAGCTCTTAAAAAAAAAAAATCCTTCACAAAACTAAATAACAAGAGTAATGCTAACCCAACCCAATGAAAACACCTCACTTGAAAATCTGCCAAAATTCTATTTGACCTGCCTGTTTTCCTTGAGTGTTGAACACATTTCAAAATAATTGTTTTCACACTTCAAGAAATACTCTAGATAGATTTTTCTGTCTCTCTGATCCAAGCAACAGAGAAAAAGTTCTCTTAAGTTGAAGAAAGAAGTTTTAACTAGCTATTTATTTTTTCCATCTTTGATGGCATGAACTTGTGTGTTATGGTAAATTAATTACATTATTGATGTCTTTATATGCATCACATTTGGTTATTTACTTTTTCTTATAATATCACTCAAACTCTAATTCTTTATTACTTGAAATGCATGACTTAATTTAACTTTATTCTTGTGGCACACTGAATTTTGGTACATAGTGTTTTTTTAAAGTGTTCCAGGCATAAAAATGCATTTTTTTGTGGTACTCGTATTGTTCCAAACTACATAGTATTGCTTAAATGTTGTTGTTACATCTTTTGTGGAGAGGATACCTATGTTCAAAACTTTAACACCACTTCTAGAGAAACCTAACAATTGAGTTGAAATGTCCATGAGATTGTCCTAGCAATAAAACTACTTGGCCAGAATCTTCACCTTCTGCAGAAGGCATTTAATATTGCTGAGTTTTTGGATTATCACAACATTTAGAAAGGAAAGCTTTCTCGAAAGAAAATTCTATTGATTTGAAATTGAATTTTCATCGATTTTCACTGCTTTGGTGGTTATGGTACAACCGGATTTTGACTTTGTCCAAATAAAGACAAGGCTTAAGAAGAAATGTGTTTATTTTTTAAGGTAGTTCAGTGTTCTGTTGATTCTTAGAACTTATTTTTCTGAAGCTTGAGATGTCCTTGAGTTGCTAGTCTGAATAGATTTTGCAAGAGAGTTAATTTCAAATGCTAAACGAGGTTGTATTCAGCTAACAACGGCTCGAACAATGCTCTCTTTGCAAGGAAACCAAATGAAAGACGTTTTGAATAAGGAGAGTACTTGACAGGTGTGAAAAACATTGTGATTTGGGGAAGCATAAAGCTTTCAGAAATACTGAAGTAATTTTATTAGGGTTATCATGAAAAACGTCTTCATGTCTTCTGTGTTTCTCTTCACAAGAGTAGAGGCTATTGTAATGCAGCATTTAAATGAAAAGATTTGAACTTTTGTTACTCTGAGAAAAAGAGTGGCTAAGATATGAGAAGAAAGTGAGGAACTGGTCTGGACAAGCAGAGCCGTATTTGTCACAGTAAAACAGTCACAATCAGGTGTTAGCATCATCCATACCGAGAGAAAGGACTCGAATGGCCCAGTGTCAAAGGGACTGTGAACATGTAGGGCATCAGACAATTAAATTCCCTGACGGCAGCTTAGATCAGTGGTCAAATAGTTTCAGTTCAGGTAAACCATTGCGTAGTCACTACCTTCCCTTGCTTGTAAGTACATATCAACAACCTTCTCTGTGGAAAAAGCAATGATTGGATGCAATAAACTGTAGTCACACAAACACCTGAGTAGCCAGCAGGTACATAGATTAAGACCTAGAGCACTGAAGTGTCTAGATCAAAATTATCAAAACAAAGCACAGCCTAGTAGTTTGAACTCACTACAGCAATTCTTGCATGACTTCTAGATCAAGTGCTGCTTGGGGGGATCATTCTGTTGGGGAATAATGTGAACAGGATTATCTCATTTTTGCTTCGTATGTTTTCAGAGATACACTTAGTTTGTAAATATAAATAAGAAACCCTGAGATGAAAGCACTAATTTCTACCTGAAGATGCCTGATAGTTTCTGAAAAGTACTAATGAGACTTCGGAGGGAATAATGGAAGTTTTCATGCAAGGGGTAATTGCAGAAAAGTCAGGTTTAAATCTAGTCTCTAAAATTGTTCCTTAATACTGGGGCAAGTGATAAAGAAAAACCCTGACAGTTAGCTTGAAATGCTTTTCATTGATTCTGAAACAGCATAGGTGCTCCTTCTGAATTACTAAATTGCTAGCAATTTGTCTCCAACTATGTCAAAAGAAAGATCATGTCTGTGGCATTGTAGTAATAAATAAATAAATTCCATCATCTTTTGTCAATTCCTCATGAAAATAAGTGCATGCTTGTCTTAGAGTGTTTGTCAGGAACCTGCTGCACTATGGTCCAGAGTCAATATTTTTTTGTTTGCTGCCTTGGCTGGTAAATGCTAACTGTCATGATCGTGATAATCACAACTTGAAAGCTGGCAAATGTACTTCCTACAACTACCCTACTAGCCCTTGGTGGATTAAATAAATGAGAAAAATCCATCAAAAGTAAAATCTATTAGGTATCCTCGGTGTGAGCCTGGCTTAGGGAAAAACAGAGTTGTTCCTCCTGTTGAGAGTAGAAAAATGGCATTTTCTACCTATAGGTAAGGACAATTCCCAGTGTAAATGGGGTGTTTGTGGGGAAATTAAATTTAATTTGTTTGGAGTGAGAGGCTTTTTGTGCCTCTAAAAGCGATTTTTGTCATTGGGTTTGTCTGCCTTACAAAAGAATGACAATTCTTTTTCCATCCTTGGTTTTCTAGTTGAAGGAGGCCCTAAAACTAATAGTTTCTGGCACTGCTTTTCAGTCTTGAGCTTCCTGTTAGACAGACGTTCTCTTGGCCAAGTTGTTACTTTCACGTATTTAGCATTGATTGCATAAATCTATCATAAGCTTATTGCTAGTTCATGTGAAAAAAATGCAGAAAATAGGTGTTTCTTTACTCAGAATTGTGAACTTGATGTATTCTCCAGTGCCTTCTCACAGCCAGTGGATTTTTAGTGCTTACATAGTAGAGTTACGTCATTGACTAAGAAAGAGTGAAAAGCTAAATAGCTGTTAAAGAAGGGCTTTGTTTCAGTTCAGTTGAATCTAATGCCGCATTACGTAAAAACTAAATTCCTGAATTCTCCCACAGTTCCTAGAAGCATCAGAACAGCCTGATTCAAGCTGTGAAGAAGTTAGCTACTGCACTCAGTGTAGGCCTCATTGACAAGAACTTGTCTAGTGTTTCACCTTTGGGCTGTCTATAGGTCTTTCATATTCTTTCTGCGTAACATCTCTATGATACACCCTCACCTATCAATCCACATAACTGATACTGTGTCAGGACCCCATCATTTTATAAATCCATGTTTCTGCCTCTGACAAATTGATGCCTTGCTGCTCATTTCTGTCTGGATTGTTGCAGCAAGGATGACTTCTTGAGCTTGTCATTTTTGTCCACATCATCTACTATTCAAATTTCAGTTTCTCAGCTTTAATAGCTTTGCGTATAAGCTACAAGTCTGCAGTATTGCTAGAAGTCTTTGCGTACTTGGAAAGTCATAACTCTTTTCTAAACTGAGCAGTAAATTCCTTTCTCATAAGTTGGAAAAAAAGCTGCAAAGTTGTTCCTGTATGTTCTTTAGCAATTACAGGCTATGAGTTGGTAACATTTGAACTTTGACCTGGTGTACTGCCACTATCAAATTGGCCATGAGAGATTTTTGTGTATTCCTCTATCAATGTGGTTATAATGCCTCAAGTCTTCTGCATGTGGCCATGGATTATGACATGCATTCAAGGCAACAACTCCCCTTTTAGTTAGCTTTTCTGCAGTTTTCACTTAGCAAGGTCATGATCTGCTACTTGGAATTCTTCAGGGCTATTGTAAGGCAATACATTATGAACAAAAAATAAATGGCAGTGACCAAGATTTAATGCCTGTATATTTGCAGAAGTATTTTGAGATCCATATGAAAAAAAGACAATTCTGGCCCTGAAGGTTTTTTTCTGTGTGCGATTAAACCATGAAATTTTGATTGTAGAGTTGTGTGAAATGAAAACAACTTATTCCCTTCTGCACAGTTCCCCAGTAGGAGGGGGTCTTCCTTACTGTCGGATAGTACTATTAAACTATTTGGGATGGCAGCCAGTTTCTCTAGTTATGGTGGCTAGCTGGTTGCCCAGTGACCACTAACTGAGGCTTTGAAGGAGGATTTTGTAGTCAAAGTGAGTTGTTTCTTACTTTGTCTTTTACTGACTTGAACAGCGATGAATTAATTAAGAAACTGATAATTTGATAATGATAATGCAGTGAACTTTTTATTCCAGTGGAATAATCCAAGTAAATGGGCTTCACATCTTTGCAAGGTCAAACTTAGCTGGTAAATACCAGGATCATTTAATCACTTTAGATAAAGAACAGGTAAATGTAGTGTTACTTTCTGTATTTTTGCAAGTCTCTTAGCCTAAAATGCTCGTATCCTACTGGTAGAGCCACTTTGTAAGAAAACACAGCCAGGCCGTTAGCTGATACAAATCCTGAAAAAACTACTGCACTGTTGCGAAATATCAATTTGTGACAGCTAAAATATTTTAGGTTTTGATATGGAAACTGAATGGTAGTTCTCGGGGCAAAAACGACAGGAGGATGCCTTGGTTAGTCTCTAGGTGGTGCTCTTGTCGCTAGAGAGACTTTGGCCTTCGGAAGCTACGGCTGTTAGGCTGCATTTTACTTTGAATGTTTTTGAACCTATCAGTTTTGTTGGCAATATTAGATTATGTTGCTTCTCAGCTTTGCTTTTCCATATGAGGGAGAATGAAGCAATATATACTGTAGTTCTGAAACAGTTTGGCTGCAGCATGTTTTTACGATTACTTTAGCAAGTCTTATTTTGGGGCAGGAATTAGGTATTCAGAGACTTCTAGTTTGTATTACACGTAATAGATTTCTACAACAAGTATCTAAAATCTGATACTTTTATATGGTAATCATGGCAATTTTAGACAACTGGCATTCAACAAGGAGTAAAAAAAAATCTCCTCTACTATTTTCAGAGCTGGAGAAAGTATTAGGATTCCCATAAGCTCAAATAAATCCATTGCTTGTACTGCTGTTTATTTCTGCTATTTTTCAAACTCAGTACTTCATTGGGTACATAGTGTAAGGAGTGTATTTTAAAGCAATAATGGAAATGGAAATGAGTGTGCATAAAGCAAAAAAGAGAAAAAAAAAAGCATGGAAAGTATTAAAGCAGCATTAGGTGCATTATTCCTTCCACCAACTCTTATCTCAAGGCTTTTAGAGGTGATGGGATGTGCATTGGGAGGATTCAATACGTATAAATGCAGGCACTTTCATTGAGCTGTGTATTTCAATCTACTGAATAGGTGTATTTTGTACTCTTCACATGATTTGTTATTTTTTTGATGAATGTAGCAAAAATATTGGTAAAGTTGATTCTTTAAAAGTATTAGGAAAACAATTTTGTGAGTAGAAGTCATTTTACGCTAGCATTTGGTGATTCCTGCTTATTTACTAGGAAGGACTATATGCATGTCAGAAAATAGACATCTAATGACTGTCTTTAAAAGACTGAGGGTGATGCAGTCTTGTACTGGAGGTGTAGTGCTGTCAGGTATCCTGCATGTTGTGTGACGTGTATGGAGCCAAAGAACAACCATGCTGTGAAATTTGTTTGCAGCTCATTTTTGAGCAATGACTCTGTATGTCAAGAGGAACTTTTTTTTAGAGCCTCATATTCCTAAGTTTCTTTTGAATCCAGTATTTCTGCGGTAGTAAAGTCTTTGAATGATAAATAGAAACTATTTATTTATATATATTTATTTATTTATGTATAAACCACTTAAAAATTTGGGTCAGCATAGTATCAAGTTTACATGGATTCTTAGGATCACTCCTGGACTGAAGAACTCTACCTACTTTATCCTCAGGTGATATAAAAACAGCTTAACATTAAGATTATAGTGTAATTATATCTGTTGTCTACTGTTTTACCGATTAAAAGGATAACTAATATTTCTAAGCGATATCAATGTATTTCTTTTTGAAAGATCTATAACATAAAAATCAGCTTTTAGATGTGTTAATAGTTGTCATTTAGCTTCTATAAAAACATGTTTGAGAAATCGAAGCTTTCACTCAGTGCTCTTTGACTACTGAGGCTTAAGCTATATGATTGAGGACAATTCCTACTGTTGACATTTAAATGATCTTAGGTGAGGTGCTCCTTTGTTAGAATGATGGTAAAATAAATGAAGTTTACGGTGAACTGTCCCCCTTGTTTTGTAATGAAAATTCATTGGTAAAGGATCTATGACATCAAAGTCGTTTTCTCAGAAAACAATCTTTTCTCCTGCCCTGTTAAGGTCAGTACTAATCAGAAAGTCAGTGAGGTTGCAAGGCACCTTTTGTCGATAGTCTATTCCACCTTCCTGGCTCAGGCAGGTCAGCTGAAATAGGCTGCCCGCCCATCTGGTAGGGTTTTGAGCAGCTTCTCAGATGGAGACTTTACAGTCTTTCTGAACTTGTCAACTTGTTCCGGCCTTGAATACAACTCATTTTGTAGCTAATGCAAATAAATGTGTTTTAAAAATGTATAAAATTCATCTTAATATGTTCTAGAAGCCTCCTAAAATGACTTCAGAAAACATTCTCACAAGTGAGAATAACAGTAAGAATCAGAGTGGCATGTTTGGTTTTAACCTACATATGAGAATCTTTTTTGATACAGTTGCTCGTTTACATTGAAGTGCCACAGGGCTTAAATTTTGGATATTCATGGGCAGCTTTATTGAGCTGAACGTGGAACACTGATTCCTATCTTGTGTCTGGTGAAGCCAGTTTGAATACTCCATTCATGGAGCTTCAGTTGATTTTGGAGATGTGATTATCCAGACCAGACTAAATGTTTCTTCAAACTGGTCACGTCAGAGAGAATTTTTAGTAATGCATTTTTGAAACAGACATTCCTATGAAAAATGTGTTGCGTGCTATGTAAGTATTGAGAAACACGTAAATATTTAAATACATATAAGTGAGAGAGAGGACATCTGTAGGTTGCTTTGAAAGTATTACATCCTATTTATTTCTATGGAAATGACAACCTACACAAAAAGTACAATAACACTATTGGATAGAGCAAAATCTCAGTAACAAAGTGTTCTGCTTCAATGTATCCACCACCATTAGCTGTGCATTATCACCACCAGTGATGAACAAGAGCCTGCATGCTGTGCTCATAAAAATCTGCACCAGCAGAGGTGATGCAATGCTGCTGTCATCACTGCTGAAATGCACCACCCTCTGTGCTCACATCCACTCTTGTTTTCCATAAACATTCGCAAGTGTCACTGAATGTCAGTGGGTGCCATTTTTCCACATGGAGGAATTCAGTGACACACCTTTGCTTCATCTGCACTTCCATGCTAGATGCCATTCTGTCAGGTTGCCCCTTTGCTGCCATCTCTCAAATGGCACCAAAATAGAATATTGGTGGGAAGGTTCAGTCTCTGCTGCCATGCTACCAACATTCACCTCTGACACCAGGGGCTGACACCATAAAATAGGAGGCATTACTTTTGGAACAGCCCATGTATAACGAGGCTTCATAGGTTCTGGGCATAAGAGGTTGAACCCAATCAGGCTCAAGTAAAGTAGTCTTAGATATGGAGAAATAAGAAAAATAGCAGGCATCCCTGAAGGGTAACCTCTGGTTTATTTTTTGTTCTTTGGGATACAGCAGATTGATGTATGGATAACATCCATTATCTATTCAGCCCTCCCACCAGCCAGCTATGTGGGGCTCCAATTTAACAAAGTAATCCATTGTGTCCACCAGAGAACAGAAAATTGATATGAAGGCTAGTAACTTCAAGGAGTTCATCCATTGTTCTCTGTAGTTTGCTTAGCTGTTTGTATATTAAGCACAACCTATAGCAGATCAGTGTAATAGGGTAAGATGTTTAAGGAATCTTAATTTACACTATATGTTGATTAGTGAATATTAAAATACATTGATGCAAGGACTTGGCTTATTATCATACTGGCTTTTAAGCTACTATTCAATTACAATTTATCTAATGGAAATAACTGAAGGTTACTAAATAGTTGTGGATGTGATTTTAGTGTGATTTCTTTCTAAGCAAATGCAGAATAATCCAGTAAATCATTTCAGAACTAACTTATGTTTTGTGCTTTGAACAAATAAAAGGTGAATAAAATTCAAAAGAACCTTGATGAAGCCCAAAGTGAATTGTATGAAGTCCATACTGTCTCAAATTGAATGTAAGTTTCGGCTTCACTGCTCTTCACGAAAGTCTGACTTTAAAAGAAAAAGTAGTACTTTATTTTCTTTCTAATAATTATAAGGTGTGGCAGAGTCAACACATACATGCACGTACCATTTATTTTCAGACTATAAAATGACCTGATCCAGTAAATATTCAACCAGGTGTAATGTACCAAAAAATTATTCCATTTTACCAACTTAGAAATGTGTAGGAGATTTAATTCCAGGAAAATACGAAGTTACTAGGGCAGAGAAGCTATACAAACAGGAAGAAACTAAGGTGTAGAGACTGAAGGCATTAAAATGTCCACAGAAGTGAAAGATTGTACAAAAATATAAATGGTATTTTTAAGGAAGCAGAAATACTTATTGCTTCTTTTTTCTCCCTTTACCTTGTGGTGGCATTCATCACTGCTTTTCCCCCAGCGCCGGCTTATGGGCCCACTTTCCAGATCACTTCTGCAATAGGCACCAGCTCCCAGACCTTCAGAGCTTCCTATCTGTGTCCCAGTACCACGTATTGCTGTCCCTTCCCACTTTTCAGCAGTAACTGTTCTGCTAAAAGCTGTGCTGTTTTGCAGCTGCCTGAAGTAAAATAATACCAGAATATTAACTAAGGAAAAACTTATTTTCTGCAAAACCAAAATCAAGTAGTGAGAACTGAACATATTGGTACTTCACTGTATCTGTATTTTAAAAAAAAAAGTTCCCCAAGTGGAGGGATTTCTATTCATAAAAATTATATATTTTCTTTTGAAAAGAATTCGCACTTCTTATCCTGGAGATACTCGTAAATTAACCATCAGGTTGAATTTTACATGACAATTCTCTCTATAGGAGAAGGATCAGAAAAAGGAATGGGTTACTTGCTTTCTCAGTGTTACCTGATGTCTCCTCAAGGTAGGGACTTCATGATATTCTCATTGTTATTATTCAACTAAATGAGTAGTTCCGGCATATTTCCAGCAGGAATTTACAAGACTCAAGTTGAGTCTCAAGTTTTAAGCAGTATTGTATATTTGGAATGGCTGTGTGGGTAAAAGTAATTCTTAGGCAGGTGAGGTGGCTATAGTGCTAAATTTGAATATTTGCATGTAATGATACCTGCTCGTGTGAACATAAGTACTCATAAATTTAGACCATGTAACAGTAATCATGTGAAGGTCTGTTGTGAAATTGCATGAATTGTTGAGGAAAAATAAAGTTGACTTAAAAGAATGTTAATTTTTTTCTGTAAGTTAAGCTTAGGAAAACTAATATTGTGCACTGTTAGTTCATTCGCGTCTCTTTTAGCTTCTTTCAGGCTTCAATATCAGTTGTGCAAGTTTCTGCTTTTGAAAAACTGTTGTCCATTATGCCTCTGAAGGCTTTTATTAGCATTTACGTGCTGAAGGTTGGATAATACCTGGCTAAAAACTCCAGAAGATTCTTGATGGACTGTATTTGCATTTAGTAATAATTTTTGAAGGAGAAAATGATGGTACTTTACAACTGGAAGGGAGCTGGGTAATAGGGTGTTTATGTAAGCAGGATCCAGAGTCTTGTTAGGTTTAAGTAGACTCAACGAATGTTTAATGGCAGATGATGCTTTTCTGCTTTTTTATTTTGGCTCGGATCCACAATGCTGTTTTTCTCAAGATGCTGAATAGTACCCCTGTGAATTTACACACTGCGAATGGCAGTTGAGTTCTTGTCATTTGTATCAAACCCACCACTGCATAGAATGCAGAGTAATAAAGGCTGTTGTCCTCCATGTGTCTAGAACAAATATTTGTTTTAATCTCTTCCTCAGCTTCCTGAGCCGCATACATTTCTAGTAAATATTTTGTCACTACAGCGCTCCTGGAAGGTTCCTGATAGAAAATGTTAAAAAGCTAATTCGCACATCTCTTACTGAACTCTGACATACCTAATTTCCAACTCCAGCATCACAGAATTTCATTTCATTATTTTTAATTGCTCAGAATTAATGAATATTTAGCTCCTCACATGCAAGAAAGAGCATTGCTACTAATTAAGATGCAGTAAGTTATCTGATTTGATTTTGCTTCCACATATACTTGATAGCTTGCCTAAAAGTAATTGACTACTATACTTCTGTTGTATTTCCTAATTTCATTTTGAAAAGATAGGTTGTTTGGAAATGGATGACATGTAAACTGCCTCTCACGTTTGATATCAATGCGCAGGTTTTCACATTTGTATTTGTCCCTGGAGCTAACTCACGCTGCCGAACAGAAAGAGTTTTAAAAAAGGAAGAAGTAAAAATACACATACCTGGGGGGGGGAGAGGGAGGTGGAGACAAGGAACGGTTGCTATGAACTAAATGAAAATGCTTGGGGGATAAAGAAAAGTGCACAAATGATCTTAATCCACCAAGTTTATCTAAATGTAGGAACAGGGAATGTAGACCTTTGCACTCAAACAGAGCAAGGATCAAGGGGATGCCAACTTTTCCACAGGAGTGTGAAAAATAACAGGGGATTCTTAAGTTATGTTGGTCAGAAGAGACGGGCAAAGGAGAGCGTACTCCATCTGATAAATGAGGAGGGAGAATTGGCTTCAGCAGACATGCAGAAGGCTGGTACAAACTTTCATTGTTATCTGCCAAATAACAATAACTGTTTAATTCTCTGGAAAGTTCTTTCTGCTCTGCACAGAAAGATTTAGAGGATACAGTACTTTGCCAGTTTGGAGTGCACTGAATTCTGTTTGATTATGCGAGTATCTAGAAACATCTATATTAGGCATGTATACACAGTGTGTCTCACTTACTCTTCAAAGCAACAGATTAGAAATTACTGAACAGAATCAATTCAGAGTAAACAATGTGAAGATTTTTGAATTTAATGATTTCCTTAATGCTACAGTGTATTAGGACAGGCTAGAAAAAGTATAATCAAGCTTCAGAAGTTCTGCTTATTGAAGCCAAGCCTTTGTGTATTTCTAGATGAATCATTAAGTGTTTTATATAGTCATGTAGGAAAAAGAACTCAAATCTCTCACTAAAAAATATTATAAGTTATAACACACTGTACTGACTGAACTATACTTTGTAAGTAACAGTGCCCAAAGAATCACCGTTGATGTGAAAAAATAAGTTGAGAGTATGCAGAAGTAGCAGATGATAGTGTGATATGTAAACAAAATTGTATCTATCTGCTTTTGGTTCCTGTGCAGTGGTTAGCTGTATTATGTATTACTATGCATAATTAATTATACATATAATTAAACTCGTTAAACTATAGACTGCTATTTTGTCAGTAGAGGCCTGTTTTTATCACATATGCTGGCTTTTCACTATGATGAGGCAAGGATCTTACTGAAACATGTAGAGAATCTGTTTTGATGTAAATATATCCAAGATCTCTATGTTTATCTCAAAGCATTTTCTTAGGATCTACCTTTGTTCTCATGTTGTCATGAAGTAACCACCCAATTCCTAAACTGGAAAAGATTACGTGGAATGACTTGTGGTTTTTAAATGTGACTAACTGCACTCAAGCAAAATAATGAAGTTATGTGGCCAGTTATCTTGCCATTAACAACTGCATATCATAGGCCTATTGTGGGAGAAGCTACAGGTTTAGTTCATGGAGGAAAAGATCTAATATGAAAAACAATCAAACTATAATGACAAACAAAACAGTAGTAAAATATTCAACATCAAACAAAGCAAAGACAAGTAAATCTTGGTACGCTACATTTTGAAGCAGCATTATTTCCGTCCAGATAAAATTTTCTAGAGTATCTTTTCTCCTCTTTTTTCCCAGCCATGTTTAATTGTACCTTTATATAGCCCTATCAAGTATTCATTCCTTGGTTTTAGTTTTCATACTTGTCTCTTAATAGTCAGCATGTCTTCTGACTGGTGAAGTTTCTATTCCAAACTGCTCTGTGGTGTTTACCACGTTCTACCATGTGATAACTGTTGTTCTCTTGCTCTACCATTGTTTAGAGTCCCTGGAATATCTGGGCAGCAATTATCACTGATCAGAGGTGAAGATCCCATCAGATATTACCTCTAATCTTGAGAACTTGCCATTTGACAAAGAAGTTGTATGAGGAGTTGAGTGCTGTGAGAAATGTTTCTTCTTGTTTGGCCAATTCCAGCAAGTCCCTGTTAATATGCAGCAATGTATCTTGAAGGAGAGCTAGTAAAGACCTGTAAGGCCTGGCAAAGCACTTACTATTCATTTATTTAGGAAGTAAACAAGTGTTGTCTTTGAGTTATACTTTCAGCAAATACTTTTCCAGTGAAAAGAAACATACAACTCATCTTGAAGTTCCTCAGATAAATTGGCCATATTTATGTTGTTGTTGTTTTCCTGTGTGGAGGGTCATTCAATAATACGCATTGTATCTCTGTGTAAGTTATAATAATAATAATAATAATACAAGAAGCAGTCATGTTATATTGTGCTCTTATTTTGACCTTTTAAGTGCTAGACGATGGGTAATAGCAAACAGCTTTTAGGAAAGAATCCAAAGACCCCCCCAAAACTCAAGAGACTATTTCCTGGGAGTTACACTGTACCCAATCTGCTCTTTGATAGATCAGTCAAAGCTAAGTCAATGCTGATTGGTGCTCTGTGCTCAAAGGGAAGATGAGGTTTTATCTGGATCACTTTTATTCATGTTTAAAGAGGAGAGGATGGGTTGGTTAATCACAGCTATTGATATAATTTCATTTAATAATAAGTATAATAATTATATAAAATAATTATAATTTTAAATTTACTCTTGAACTGTGACTTGGCTTACAGAAGGTATGTCTGTGCCATAGATTTTACGATAATGTGGTGAAAGAAAGATGAGATGGAATGTAATGAATCGTGTATATATAATAAGCATCTGATTAACTGGAAATTCACACTTTTACTGATGCGTTATGTTTATGTGTCTATGTGTTCGTGTTCATCTGATGCACTGCTTGCTTCCTGAGTCATCCACTTGTCTTAAATGTTTTAGACTCCTTTAATGATCTGGGGACACTTGTGTTATGATGAGATTCCTTCCACATGGGAAAGCAAATTCAAGTACCCTAGAGTGATTAAGGAAAGGAATCTCTTGAACTTATTTAGACCAAACTTTTATCTGGCTGAAGGTCAGTAAGACCCAGTGTCTATATTAATCCTCTGTCAGTTTCTGAAAGCACTGTATTGATTGCTGATTGAAACCTATTGAAGCAATTTCAAAAACTCATGGAAAACATCATGGGCTTGACCATAACTTAGATTGACCATAAAATGTTATTTAGATGTAGTCTCTTGCCTGATACTGCAGTTCTCTTCAAGTTTGATTTGGTAGAAACAGTCCGTGCATTTCATGGAATGTTGAGAAAGACTTAACCTTCAAGAGGAAAAAGCAAAGGAAAAAATAATTCATAAGATTTACAATTATGTGCTTCCTATATATATATATATATATATATATATATATAGTAATTAAAATGTATTTCAGTGAGGACTTTTTTTTATACTAATCTCACCTTCCTACTTGCTACCTCATTGTTTGCTTACTTTTCTCACAGGATTCCCTTTGGTGTGTGTTTCATCCCCTTGCTTTAGTTCAAAGCTGCTTTGTGAGAGAGTCATTTGATGTACATTTTTCTAAGGGCTTGTTATAAAAAAACAATACTTGAAAAATATGAGTTTTAGGGTATGTTTTATGTAAAGAAATAGGTATGTTAGCTAGAAGACATGCAACTCGCAATTGTTTCATAACTAAACAGAAAGTTTTATATTCAGTATTAAAATTGTTCAGAGAGTCAGAGGAGTCTACGTGCTTTGGTATAACACTGGATCTTATGTGATTAAAATGACTCAATAGGTAGGTAGTAATCATGTGGAAGCTTACAAAAATCTGTGATCTGGAGGTTCAGTCAGAGTCTGAATACGTGTAGGTAGATAGCTTCCACCAAGTATTTCTCGTTTACTTAGTGTGCTTCTCTCAGGAAAAAAAAATATGATTTGCAGTGCTTTAAATTTTTTTCCGCATGTTATCCTCTGGGATTGGCTTGTTTATGTTTGTTTTTTTTCAAAAGGCTTTAGCTCTCTCAGAGTTGTGTAGCTGAACTAAGTTCAGGGATGGCTCACTGCCTTGTTTTGATTTCTTCTGGGGTTTCAATGAGTGCATCTATTGCTTTTGTTAAGGATTTTCTGTTGGACTACAAAAACTTAGAGTGAATTAGAGGAAGAAACACAAAATGTCATCACTATTGCATTTTTCCCACTGAATTCAGAAGGAAACAAATTTTCTCTTTACTAAGCTCTCTACTTGTCTGCATAGTAAATTGCATACAAATCCGGTAAACTTTGATTCCAAGTCTTTGAAGGAAACAGAAGGAACTTCACCGATTTATATAGGATTTGAATCAGGTACTTAAAGCTGGTGTTACGAGAAAAAAAAGACAATCGCTAGATGCTTTGTGAAATTGTATGAACAGTTCAAGTGAATTTATTTTCTGCTGGAGTGAATTTATTTTCTGCAGAATTTAGTTACTTGTTGCTGTGGGGCCAGGGATAAGATTTTCTCTCCTTTTGATTGTTCATCTGAATTACTGCAATGGCACTGTTACATTTCAATAAAAATAAATAGATCTTACCTGGAGAGCAATGTATATACATAGAATTTCAGAACCTTGAAGGTTGGTAGTGATGTTTTGGTTTCATCTAGTTGTACCTCATGCTTACAAAGGGGTCAGCTAAAGTATGTAGTTGAACTGTTGCACTGAGTCTGATTTTGAACATCTCCGAAGCTGGAGATTCCAAGATCTCTGTGCAACCAATTCTAGTGTTTAACTACTACTATGGTTGTTATATAAATAAGAAAAAAATATTCTCCCCTTTATTTTGGTTTAAATGCCATTTCCTGTGTTTAAGTTTGAGCATTTGCCTCTTGTCCTTTCACTGTGCGACACTGAGAAGACTCTGATTCTATCGTCTTTGCTCTTTCCTTCAGATATACACACACATTGAGAAGCTCCTCCTTAAACTTCTGGTTTAAAAGTAAACACCATTCTCATTTCTTTCTTCTTTGTGTTTTGAGCCAACTTTTTGGATTTTATTAATGTTGACCCTGTCTGATGTTGGAGTAACATTTGGCCAGGGCAGCTTTGATGGTCAAAGCCCATCGTTGCCAGAGGTGTTTGATTAAAAAATATGGAATTGATCCTGCTTTACTTTCCCAAGCTCTGTGTCTAAGCACAGAATGACTTAAGCCCAGCCATTGGTTTATTTGCATCTGTGGCTTCACGTATGTTTTCAGTTTACTGTCTTAATGTTCCAGACTCTTTCTTAGATGTTCTGGTACCCATGGTTAGTGGGTGATAAACACACAGTTCCTTTAGAAATCATTTCAATGACACTTTGCTCACATGGACAAAACTCTTTCAAAATGAATTCTCCAGTGGGAGCTGAAACTCCTATGCAAACTATGACATGTTGTTCTCCACATTGGGCTTACCAGAACATGTGTATCAAATAGAGGAAGCGTGGCATTTTGGTATTTCTTGGAGGACTGAGGAGTGTAGTAGTTGTATACGTGTAGGCATGCATTAAAGTATGTATGAAGGTAACTGCTGTAGTCACAGGAAAAAAAATATTATTCCACTGAAGGAAAAATTCTACCTTCCTTTATCCTGAAATATATAAAAAATATCTAAAAGCAAAAACAAACAACCTCACACAGTAGTTTAGAACAATCATCAGTGCACTTCTTCCCTATTGCTTGAAGAATTTTTTTTTTTAAAAAAAAGCTTTTATTTTGGAAAAATAAAAAATATACACAATGAGCAGGGAACAGTCTTTTTTTGGTCTGTGCCTCTGACCTACCATGTATGTTAATCATTGATGCACTGCAAATGAATTTTTTTAATTCTTAATCAGTATTAAGCAGTCCTTAGAAAAATTGTTGAAACCAAGTAAGAAATAAACAGCATTTAGCAATTAATGTGAAATGTATATACCGTGAGGCTGGATTTAGGCTACAGATAATTCACAATTCTACCTAGTTTGTATTTTTTTAATGATTTTTAATATTTAATAACCTACCATTTCTTTTGTTAAACTCATTCTTCTGTTAGACTTACTGATTTTTTTCAGTATGGAAATCTTGGCTTTAACATGAGTAGATGAGACTGGATCTGGTATTTGGAACAGTAATCTGGTTCAGATAGTGCTCCTGTCAGCAAGCTTGTTCTGCACCCGCTGTTTTTTTTTCCTTATGTTAGAAATTTGTATCTTGAGTGGTATCACCAGGGCCTTTGACAGCATTGCAAAATTAGATGTTGATCTTGCATGTTTCTGCTGTGGCATTAGTGAGATACGATAGTAGCAATGATGAAGCTGGCAGCTGAAAACCACCTTCTCATTGAAGATAGATTAAAATCGAGAGTCCTTCCTTCAGAAATGTTTCCATTGGAGCTATGGGAAAATTTGATCTTGAATCCAAAAATGGAAAGAAAAAAAAACTTGCTGTTTACAAGAGAGAGGTGTCTATATCTGTGCGAGGTGTTTGTACTTTATTTATCACCTAGACAGGAGGCTCTTGTTGGAAGCTTTACTCAAAGGAATACGAGTAAAACTTCTGCCCAATATTTTTTCTTTATTTACCATGCAGTCACAGTGCCAGGCCGTATTTATGTGGTGGTTATACTTACAACAGACCTGTGTTAGAAGTGGAAGAGATTTCACTTCGGTTTTTTTCAGAACTGGCAACAGCAGAAGCAATGTTATTTTCTTCTCCAATTTAACTAAAGGTTATTATTTTAACGATGGGGAGAATATTTCAAATTGTGCCTTGAGAGATGATGTGAAGTACTGGCTTTCTCTTTTTGGGATAAAGAAAGAGAGACGCTGTTCTCCTTTCCCCAGCTGGCTAGCTATGTGACAGTGACTCTTAAGCTTTGCTCACCTTCGGCAAGGTCATGTCAATTCCAGAAAAGTAGCTGTTGTGGTTGTTTGTGATTCTGAGCACAGCAGAAGGATTGCTACAATTTGCAGAATGCCTCTCCACTGAAAGAGACTGTGATGAGCTCAGGGACTACACTGGAATAAGGTGAACATGCACTGCAGTTCATGGAGTCTTACTACAGAGCAGTATTACAGGTCTTTGTTTATTTTTGCCTTTGTTAGGTACCTATGTGTGTTTGAGTGAGTTGCATGATACAGCATCTCTTTTAGATGGGATTTGCAGGGAAGGAATTTGTGTAGGAGCAGAATGCTGAAGAGGAAATTCCTCTAATGGTGAATTTTATATTAAATTCAGTGGCTCAACAGCAATGAAACAAACAAACATGCACATCAGAATTCATCTGATAAATGTGTTAGAATTCATTAATAAGCACTGAAGTTTTTGGATGAAGAAATTTCAGTGGAAAAGATTGATTTGTGTGGAACATGCTTTGTTTTTTTTTCCTCCTTGAATGACACGCTACTTGCAGATAGGGGTCTGGGCTTAAGGTTTTCAAAATTCAAGTGTTAGTTTTAAAAACAAAAATACATATTCAATTCACAGCAAAAATAATCTTGTTCTGGAGTAGGATATGTTTTTGGTATGGGTTTTTTGTTGTTTTGTTTTGGAATAAAATATGTATGGGAAAGCTGTAGAACAGAGGAGAAAGGCCATGTGTGTGTGTATGTAAAATCTATATGTGTAAGGAAGATATAATAAGGAGACTGTTCGTAATGCAGTAATGGTTTGCTGGGAGGCTGAAAAATAAAGCAAGGCAAGAATTAAAAGAAATAAGCTCCAAATGTTTTGAAGCCCCATTCTTTGAACTGGGTTTCCTATTTTCTGTATTCAGTCCAGACAACATTCAAAAAGAAAATCTCCCTGGGGAATCTGTGCAGCTAAAATAACATGAGTTTCTGTGAGTTTGGCTCTGCCTACTATTTTTCAACTGTATTTGTAGACACTGGTAGGGTAGCTGAAGAAATAGCTCTGCCTCTCTGACTTGGTTCACGTTGAAGCTATCAATAAACATGGTGCTTTTTATTAGATGTTCAAATGTCCTACGCAATTTACTGCTCATGGCTGTGAAGAGTTCTTCAGTTTCAGAAGTAGCTATAAACAAATATTTCTGAATAATGATTTTTGAAATATTTTTTAAGTGCCTGAAGAGTGATTTTTGTTCAGCCTACTTAGAGCACTGTCTGAGCATGTACAGGCAGAATGGCCATACTTATTCATTCCTGCAACTTATGTCATACATTCTATTATTCTGAATTTTCCTCCACTTCAAAAGAATTGTTGCTTGAGTTTCAGTATTGGACAAATTGTGATTTAATTGTATAGTGTGTTAGCATGATATACATGATAACTTGTATATGACATGGTGTAGATTCTTATTGTTAGAACAATTTTTTTGAGGCACTTTGTCACCCAACAATGAAGGAATCTCAGTCATGTAAGCCATGCTGTCTTCTCAGATTCATGTTTTTATTGCAAATTTATAGAATTAAGATATATATCTACTCAATTTACACATGTACTTTTCTATTTTATTTTTCTCAATTTTGGTGGTAGCCAAATCTGTGCCCATACTGAGTCGTACTAATAGTTAAATTAATTAGCCCATCTCCACTGTCCAAGTGAAGAGGATTTGTTTCTTGTCTACCCTCCTGAGTTTCAACAGTTTGTAGCATCAGTTGTCATCACTTCTGTAACATTTGACCATATTTTCCCCCTGTTGAACAGTTAAACTGTTCAGCAGATGGACTCTAAGCTTTATGTGGCCCTAAGTCCAATTGTAACAAGGAATTTTGTTGTGAACAAAGCTATCTTGTTTTCTCCAAAATTTGTCTGTGTGTTTTTTTTCAGCTGACTGGGTCTGAGTTGTTCAAAAGCTTTAGGTATAAATAATTTTCTATCCTTTTTTTAATGTTAGAGAAGTTGTGCATATCTGCAGAGGTTAATGAGAGAACTAGAGTACACAGAAGGTGGAGCACATAGAGAATGGCCTTTGAATTCAGGGTGTCTCTCTTCATCTATGCAAAGATGAAAATCCTTTGTCTTTATATAAGAAGTAATTAAAAACTTGTTAGTTGCGTCAAAATATATTTAGTGATGTAGCAAAGAATAATTGTGTGACTGTAACGTGTACAGCTTGAACATGTTAATTTTAACTACTTTCCCTCTCTGGTAATGGAAGCTGTTTGCTCAAGAACAAAACATATTATTTTGGTGTTAGTTTGACTTGATTGCGAGAAGTCAGATCGTGGCTGGATACAGTGTTGTATACTACCAAAAAAATGCCTTAGTTGGTTGCTATTTCAATTAATACCTTTGTTTTTGCTCTTTTACAATAGATACATATTCTTCTCATCAAAACTTGTATGGTGAAAGTATGTCCTTATGGGCTCATGTATAATCCCCCCCCAAAGTTAAGAAATAAGCCAAAAAAGTAATGCAGTCAGACTCACTGTCGCGTTTGTTTCTAACCCTCAGGTAAAACTTCTTTCAGTCTGAAGCACAGGATGAGCAGTGTGCTGCTGAGCTCCTCCTTTCAGAACTTTCTGGTAAGCAGCTTACATGTGTGCAAGGAATAGATTTGATATGGACTATTTACATCTGCTTGCAAGAGGTCAATGTAGAGAGATTAAATTGCAGTACAAAGAGTTGTTGAGATAGAGTTCATGATCACCAAAATGAGGAAAAACATGGCCTTAAGGTTTTGAATGTTACAACCATATTTTGTGCTTATTCTAATCAGTATAAAAGTCTGTTTGAACCAGGGTGATTCACTCAGTGCATTCTTCCTGTTTGAGATTCTCTTGATACTTGAACACTCCTTTTGATAACAGAAATTAAAAATAATTTTCAAGATGTACTTCAGAAGACTTTACAGATTAGGATTGTGATGTTTCATAATGTTATGTTTAAAATGTTCAGTAGACTAGATAAGGATCAGTATTCTGTATCAGCAGCTACAGAAATGGAACATTTCTAGATAACATTGCTTTAAATTAGGATGGGTACTGTGTATGCCATTTCCAAAATGTAACATTTCTCTACGCAGGGTAAACTCTTTCCAAAAAATGACTTTGTTTCTTTGACTTTTTGTATGCGGAACTTTGTGTCCAGAACAACTGACATTTCATTTCTCTGTTGGCTGGATTAATTACTTTCAAAATGGACCGTGCTTCTGATTTCCACAACATCAGTCAGTTCTTGCCAAATTAATTTTCTGTTTGTCGATGGTCCATTAACTACAATATAAAGCTGCTGTCCCCCAGGCAAAAATGCAAGCAGCATATATCCTCCTGGTTTTTTGTACTGGAACAAGCAAATAGACAATAAATGCATCTACCATCAGGTTGAATCCAGGCGGTTATCCAGTTTCTCTAAATAATCAACAGACGGAAAGTGCTTAACTTGCTTCAGCTGGCATTCTTAGTGCTCACATTTAAAACCAACAGCAACAAGCACGTCCTATATTGCGCTGAACAAAGTGTCATTGCTGTCATATTGCAGGCCCCTTGCCTGCAATGAAAGTCTTAATTCCTAAAATCCAAGTAAGCTCAGGTGAAACAATCTACTAACTTGTTAAGGCACCTCTTGCAGAATAACTGAAACTCCTTGGAGCTTACGTCTCGTCGTTGAGATATTGGCGTTATAAATCATTTAACATGTTTTTTTTGAAATTCTAAATTTTCACTTTCAGTGACAGTGTCCTCCTCAGCTTTTGCCTGCTCAATGGCCAGCACACAGCATGGGCTGCATTGATCTATACAGCTATTGGAGTAAACTTTTCTGACTGGGGCAAGTGAAATGACCTCTTTGTATTTCCAAACCTGTTTTAATTCATGCAGTTTATTTTACTAACGTTTGCATCTGCTATGATAAGGCATGACCATGCCTAGCACTGGAGTGCTAAGCTCAACAGCAGCAGGAATTTTGAAGATATGCAATGTATCTTTCTTAAGAGAGGCCAATGCTGCTTTGCTCTATGCTTCAGTGCCATTTATTTTATTTGATGCTGTGAATAAAACTGATTGAAACAGCATGGAACTGCGCTCTTCTAGCCCAAGCAAAGGTAGTAGTTTCCTGGAAATATTTCTGCTTCATAAGCTGACCCTGCCTGGTGAGAGGAAAGCACAGGAAATGTGTGGCAGGCAATGTCAGTGCAGTGAAAACGTGGGTTATAATTTATTTTTTCCCCAAGACTAAAAACATGATCATTTCTTTGAGGAAAGATATTATAATATTTTAGAACACCATCGTAGCAATATTGTAGTTCCAAGCAGTGGAGGAGAAGACACAGCAGCTTGCACTGTTTAACAGGATTGTCAGAAATTTGCACCACAGCTTAGAAGCGAAAGCTTGATTGGGTTTGATTTTTGGACCAAACACACCTGGAATTCTAGGGGAGACACAACAGAATGTAATTTTTTTATTGGTCACACGTGCAGAATGTGAAAGCAATGAAGTTCAAATCCAAATTCCCTGGCATTTTCATAGAAATGTGATGTCCTTCAGGGGTGTTAGGTGGTAAAATCAGCTCGTGGATCATACAACCAGCTGATGTCACAAGCATGGGCAATGTCAACAGGCACTCTGTGTTGGCCTGTCCAGATCATAAAACAAAATGTTCATTTGCCTCAGAGGATATGTCACACTTAGTTTTTCTGTTGGCTTCTCAGTCTCCTGTTCCGGACTACATCCCATTTCATGGCCATCAGTATGGCCCATTTCTCCCATTACATCACTGAAGAGAAGAGCACTTGATAGTCATGTGGCTTTTACTCAGTAAATTTCTGCAACCTTACTGTTGTATTTAAATGGCTAGAGGTTTCACACTCCTTTAGAGCACTGCTCTGATGTAGAAAAGGATAAGGTAGGGCATGGCTATTTTGGTATCATTTTCTCCTGTTCACAGTATAGATTTTGGACGATTGTAAAGTTAGTGGAAAGCATTTCCACTGTCCTGATCTTTTTCCTGTGATGGTGTGATATGCGGGCTTTCTTAATGTTGCTGGTATTAAAAGCACCATCCAAGAAGACTTGACAGCACCTACCAGAACTGAGTGTGCCTCACGAGTTTAATACAAACAGCACTCTTTTAATAGAAAGAATTTTAAGACAGAGTTTGTGAGTGGAACTAGATAATGATTTGCTATTTTGCATCTTTAAAATCTTAGGCTAACGGCGCTGAAAAAAAAAAAGGAGGCTTAGCAATACAGTTTGGCCATGATATTCCAAGTTATTAGTTCTCTGTTAATAAAGCTGTGATTAGTCTAACTGAATTTGTATTTTGTTGTCCCATGAGGAAATAGGTCATGATTATGTTTGTGTAATACAAAGGTTTAAGACAGTGAAATCCCTTAAAGGTACACATTCACATCAAGATTTGGAAATATTTATAATTATTGGTCTAAAAATCCCACTTTTGTCAGTGTCTGCATGTTGGCATGCATTTTATACATATGTAAAAATGTATTTTTACTATTCCTCTTGTGATTTTTTTATCTATAGTAAACATACAAATTGCCAAAGGTTAAAGGCCTAAATATTCTTCTACCTTCCAAAGGCATTAATCTTTATTTTTAATTGTTAATTTAGAACTCTTGCTTTGGAGTCAGGAGTTTTAACTCACCCAGGTTCCTAGGAGAGGATTTCTAACCTTAGAAGCAGTTTTCCTTTCAGCTTCAATTCATTAATTCTGCTTCACTTCTCTCCCCTACAAAGCACCCAAGCACAATTCTGTGATACCTGTTACTTGGTATTTTGTTACTGCTTGAAGAGTTCGTAGCTTGAGAATGCATGAATGTTAACCCACTTCATAAACATTAATGTTGTGGAAATTGGATAGAGCTATTTTAGAATACTGGAGGAGATAATGTCTGTAATCACTTGCTAAGGAATAAGTTGTTTTAATATTTTTAGTCTGATTGTGTATTCTGATGAGTAGAGGAAATATGTTCACAGTTTGTAATTAAAGCTAAATTGTCCAGGCAAGACAGACCTTTCGGTCAAGAGAGAAAAAATGTATACAAGATGATAAAGGCATAAATGTGGGGAAGTTCAGCATCGATAGAAATTAGAGAGATGACGCAAAAATAATCTGGTTTAGTGGAGCACAGCTTTTTTCTCTCGAGCTGTCTGTACGTTTCCTTCACAGAGGATGTGGTGTGAGTGGATGGGGCTGTCTGAAGCAGTGGTAGGGATGTGCCAGGCTGAGGCTGTATGTTTCACTGTGGCTTGGCCTGTGTCCTGCTCTGGCAGTTCCCAGCTGATCTTGCAGAGCAATTTGTTCAGCACCTGATGGTTGCCAAGTCTGAGCAGTTAACTGAAGCAATCTTCTGGGGTTTGCTGAGCAGCTGCAGGCTTGGAAGGTCTTTTTTCCTCTATCCCAAAGGCTATATTTAAATGTTTCTAATAGGTGATATCCCCACAGTTTTTATTAGCATATTTAGTTAAAATTTAAGTATAAAAGAAAAAACTGTGGTTTTGTTTTGATTCAACATAGATCTTGAAAACACTGACCAATTTCCATTTGAATGGAAACTCAGGTTGGCTGCCGGTGTTTTCAGGAGAACAGCCACTGCCCCCAGAGGCAGAGTTAAAGTAGTGCAGAAGACTTGTGTAGTAAAGGATACCAAAGAGATGAAGAAAACACTGGAGTCCTGAAATTGTGCAAAAATGGAACCTAGGAGACCCAAAGAATATTAATACTGAATAACATCTGTGACCTGTTTTAGAGCTAGTCCCGACTTATTTTCATTACTGACCTTAGACCATAAAACTATAATATGCTAATCAACATGTCCTGTTAAAGTTAGGAGGGAAAAATCAGTATAGAAGAACATTATTAAATTGTGTAGGAAAAAACTGAATCACCTTAGGGAATGGAGCAATGAAGAAAGGGAGAAATTCCATACTAAGAAATGCAAGGTGATAATCCCAGTTATGAATATAGAAGAGTGGATATCAGTGAGTCAATAGCTGGAGATGGCTGAAGAGGATGGTGTGAGGACAACGTGTTTAGGAGTTGGGGTGAGCAAAGAAGTTGTAGATGGAATGTGATGTGCAAGTTCAGATCTGTTTCCCAAGAAGGGGAATATGAACTGGAATGAGTACAAGGAAAACCAAAAAGTGCACAGTTATAGTTGCCTTGTGATTGCAGTGGTAATTATTAATACCTTTTCAAACCTCAGGGGATATTCTGCATCCCTGTGTCTTCATCAGTAAGCAGTAAAGTTTATGTAGCCGATACATTTATGTAGTACTTAAATTGGTTGCTTTCAATGTTTATTAAAACACTTCAGATTTTCTGTATATATTTTTCCTGCAGGTGTAACATAACTATAATAAATTACAATTTGAATATTTATAATACAATAATGCCTTGAGTGCTGCAACACATAATGTTAGTCATGCTAGTAGTTACAGCTTCTATGTGTAGTTTACTGATGTGCAATGTTGTTATGCTTTGACTTACATAAAATAATTTAAGATAAATGGAACTGTTTATTCTTTTATAGCAATTCGTCCCTTTTATAATTCTAGAAAGCATTTTTACAAGTTTCTGTGCCAGGATCCATGATTCAGTAAATTACATCGTTCATACTGGGTCACCCCTGTCTGTCCTCCGGCCTGTTGCTTATATTTCAAATCTCCTTGTAGAAGATTTGATTCTGCTGTCTGTAGTCTCAAGGACTTAATTGTACAGGGCACTCAGACACGCAGCTTTTGCATATGGCACAGCTAATGTATGTGCTTTTAGTTTATCCATAGTGGTGCTTTTCCATAGCCGATAGCAGAGTGCGGAAGATGTGAACTATGTGAACAAGTTAGTTGTTAGTTTCTACAATCCCGTTATTGCACTGTATCTTTCATGTTTTATTTCTGTTATAATGTTTGATACCCATATCTAAGACTAAGCTGTGCAGTTCCAGGAGGGCTGACATTCTGAATTCTCTGCAGGGCTGTGCATCTCTGATGCTCTGAAATGATTAAGTTTCTTGCGGAGTTGGGAAGGAAAAATAAGTAATGCAAACAAAGAATAGTACCAATATCAAATGATTAAAACCCCAAAACCTGTTGGCTTAACTGTCATCTGCAGTAAGGCTCAATCTATCTGGGACAATTGTGTTTATCACCTTAGGTGAATCACATGTGAACTATTTTGGATGTTAGAGGGATAATTTCCCAGTTGCCACGCTGCTTGCAAATGAGGAGTGACTGTTTTGCTATACGGAGTAGGCAGAGTGATGCTTGTTGAAATGAAAGCCCTGTGCTCAGAATGTTAAGCTATAAGTGATTAGAAAAATATTCCCAGGCTTGCTCTAATGCCTTATATTTTCATGCAATTCATCTTCATGCTGAAACTATAAATGTGTAAATCCTCAAAAATAAATGTGGCAATATGTAACATTCAAGGCTTTTCTTTGAAGTTTGAAGTTAAAGGTAATACCAAAATAAATATACTTCAATACTTGTCTCTGTACCCAGTCAGATGTAAATTATTAGAAAAGAAAAGAAAAAAAAAGCAACAGCTGAATTTAATAACAGTGTAGGATTTATGGCTAGGAAGCAAATGCTCATCACAAGTCAAGAAAGACAATATTTTGCCATGTTTAGAAGGCCATCAAAATATTTGGCTTCACAGCATTAAGGGTGACATTTGCATCAGAAACATGCAAATCAGTAGCAAGTCTGGAATATTTTTTTCTGTTCTGTCTTCATAAGGTAGTGTGCGGATGAGAAATGAGAACACTTGAATCAGTGTGGGAGCCCAGTTGCCTGTCCACATGTTACCTCATTACTCTATGACCCCTTGTAGCCACAATGAATGATGACTCTAAATGCCCACAAGTAATATCACAGGTGGAAGCAAATTTGCCATCAATATAATCTCCTTACAATAGCAGAGATGATAGTTTTCCTCTCTATAAACATAACTGTCCCCATTTGGTACGTGCTGTGATGAAAAGGAGTGGGTAATGGGCATTTACCACCTCAGATATTCACTCCCAGCCTCAGAGTACAGTGAGAATGACTGATTACTTCAGATGCCATTAGCTCTGCATGAAGTAGCAAGCTAATGCAAGGTAAATTGGAGAATAGAGTTTGATCCAGAAATGGACCGTGAGACATAAGGCAGTACTTAAGAATGCCTTCCACTGGATCTGCAGAAGGTGGTGTGCAACTGAATTTGGACATGGAACACCAGATCCCCGAATATACCTTCCTGATGTTCAGTTTAGTTTTCCTAATAACCCAGAAAAATTCTTGTGTAAACAACAAAACATTTAAATGGAGGTGCAATTTCCCAGAGAAGTCAAATATTTCTTCTTGCGCTCATGGTCATTTTCCAGTGTTCCTGACATTTCAGAGTTCTCGTAGTCAGTTATCACGTATTATTTCTAAACGTCATCTTTAAGATAGGTGTTGAGAAAAGCTCCCTGCTCCTTACTTTATGTATTATTTTAGCAAGGATTTCTCTTCTGCAGTTTACTGTGGAAGTTAATAGAGAAGGGAAGATAATTTCAGAATGAATTAATTGCAAGCGTTCATCAGAAGCAGAATAATGAGGACTAAATCTGCAGGTGTAGTGCCAGCTATTTTCTGCTATGCTGTTATTTAACAGCTATTACGTGCTGTTTGTTTCTGAAATCTTCAAAGTAACAGAATAAATTAAAAAAAAAAATCCATGTCTGTTATGATGATCTTAGTGGCTAGCCTATACTTGTTGTTGGAAGCCCTGTGCCCATCAGTGTGTTCTGGGCATCTCCAATTTTATGAAAACGTAACTTGACAAAAAGGAGAGAAATCTGGCTTTCTATCTGGTTTGCATTTTCTTACTATGGTGCAGTAGTTCAAATGATTGATTCATGCATAACACCACTTAGAAGCTCCAGCCTATTCACTTGCTGTTGCCTCCTTTATTTGATTGGTGAAGTAGATAAGTGATGGCTGCCTTGGGGTTAATAGTTGCAGCTTCAGAGGAGGATAATAAAACCTTGTTCTCGTGTTGTGTATGCAGATGAACAAAATCATGTGTCTTTTCCCACATTGTTACATTTCCTTTTACTCTCCCAGTTTTTGGAGTTTATCAAGCTATTCCACTCTGCACAAAATAAATAAATCCTACTTCACTGTGTAGCAGTGTACAAAATAAAGCTGAGAACGTGAAAAAGTACTAGGTTTCTATGAGCGTGAGAGAGATTCATGGACATTTCCTTCAGTAATGTCTTTAAAAAGCTACACATGCCTCAGGTGGTATTTATCTTATCTGCCACCTGTTCACTGGCAGAGCTGCAGGGCCATTCATACCACAAGGCTTTTTATTGTGGTGGTGTAATTGATATTACACCATAGCATTCAAGCTGGTGCAGAATTACTATTTAATTATTGCATAGTGGTTAATTTAACCATATTAAGGAAAATATGACCTGTTATGAATAAGCCAGCGTTTAATAAAACAAATATTCCCCTCTGTAGCATCCAGGAGCAAGTAAGCACTAAAACTCAAGTTAGAACCCTGAGGAAATGAACAACTTTGCACATACGGGGGTGATGTGCTCCATGTCTGGTTTTGCAGTACTTGTTCATGTAACATTCTTAAGGAGAAAATAAATTCATCTCAGCAGGGAAGATTAGGCAGGTCATGGGATATTCAGGGGTTTTCCACATTCTTCATCTGCGAAGATACATTTTGGAGTCAGTCTTTCTGTACATACGTGCATGAGTGTTTTGGAATATTATTTTGTGACTGGCTTTGGCTTTCAGAATTACATATTATTTGCTTGTCTGGATCTTGTTTGACAAGAGTTTGGGGATGATAAAACCTTGGGAAGTTTAGAGAGGGAAAGGGCTGCCAGAGACTAAATGCCAACAAATTCATGCTGGAAATAGAGGGTAGATTTATAATAATGAAAGTCAGGAATAGCTAGAATTAGTATTAAAGTTATTGCTTTTATTTCAAACTTCAAAAAATAGTCATGTAGCAAACAATTTACTTGCATTTTGTAACTAAGTAATGCTGACTCTGATAAAACCTTTTAATACTAATAAATCTCTCCTTAGACTTCGCAGGCTGAACTGAACACCACTAGAAATTCCCAATTAAAAGCAATTTAAAAATATATATATATATGTATATATATTTTTTTTTTCTGAAAGGGGGAAAAAAGAAAAAAGAGGAAGCTTTTCAGCACACCATGTTTGAAGATCCGTGCAAAAGCATTGTGAAATGTAGTAGATGCCTGCCGTTTCTTGTACTTAGAATTTGAGAATTATACAGCTACAGATGTAGAAGTCATTTTTTTCATCAAACAGAGTTGGTGGCAGTTGGGAAGAAAAATGTAACAATAATAGTCAGACTCCATGCATGTAGGTTAAGAGACTCCTTTTAAATTATTCAGGTTAGCAAGATGATTCGCATAATAACTAAAAGACGTTCTAAAGGTATATGAAGGAGAAGATGTTCTCTGAAGATGTGAGTTAATGTACATAAGTCTGATAAATAGGAAGGTGGAACACGGTCTCTGTACAACTTTGAAGCTTACTGTATAACTTGTTTGTGATAAAAATATATTAAACTAATTATTGTTTTTGTTTTTAGATGGTCCTCTTTAGCTATTAAAAAGAATAGCTTTCAGGTACTGCCAGCAGAGAGAGACCTAGTAAGAAACCACCAAATAGGTAGGTTTCTCCTAAAGTGACATTGGCTATTTAATTCCATAGAAACTGCTACAGATAGGAAGAACACAATAACACTGCTTGATAGAGCAAATTCTCAATTACAAAACAGTCTTTTCCAACAGTCACCACAATTTGCTGTGTTTTTTTTGCTAGCCTCAGTGCCATGCTTGTAAAAATCTGCATGGCTGTCCAGAACATGGCTTGTCTTTCTGTGTTGCTGCTGCTGAAAGGCATCCTCTCACTGTGCTCACACCCAGTGTTTGATCTACATAAACATCCAGCAAACCGTCCACGAATGTCACTGGGTGCCATTTTTTCCAACTGGAGGAATTAAATGACATGCCTTTTCTTCATATGCACTTCAATTTCAGGTGCCATTCAGTCAGACTGCCTCTCTGCTGCTGTCTGTTGCATGGGAACAAAATGTAGCAGAATGTAGGTGGGAGGGTTTGACCACAACGTCCATACAGCCATACATCAGCATCTGATGTCGTGAGCCATCAGAACAAAACAGGAGATCTTACTTTTGGAGCAGCCCTCATAAATTTATATGCATTCTATCTAAGGTTATGTATATACATATTTATATAAAAGTGATTATCACCTGCAATTCTATAGTAGAAACTGAAATGACTGGGGCATCAGCAATAGTTGTGTTGGAGGACATATACTAGAATGCATAAAATCTTGTATTTATTATGAAATCTAATGAGCTGGCAGTCTGTTATTATCTATTGCAACTGAATGGCATTTAAGTCAGTATATTCATATACTTTCTGGAAAACTGTTGAAAGAAAAATCACCAAAGTTTAATACTGTATTATTCTTTTTCTAGGCGTCACAATTAACTTCAATTAATTTGATTTCCCTAGCATTTACAGTGTAGTTTTGTGGATAATTTTTGTGAATTTCACATTTTCAGTAACTTTTACTACTCCCTTTTTCAAAGAAAATCTTCCCAGGTTTGGTTTTGGTGCTTTTGGGAAATTCTGTGCTATCTCTAATTAAATTATATTGTCTTTCTGCATGGAAAGACTCTGGGAGCTCATTTATATTTCATTATTTAATTATGCAGTGTTGCCATAAGTCCTATGGTAAAATGAAGTGTAACTACATAGGGCTGAAATCATGAAGCGGGAATATATCTGTTAAGATGGGCTTAACTGTATGGTAACTTTCTTAAACCTGACACTGTTATTGAGAAACAATGCACGGTAGTCCAAAAAGAAAAGAAAGCCCGAAGAAAAAGTATGTTTTTCAAGGGATGGTTTCCTGCCTAAATTTGCTGAAGTCTAATACCCTAAGGAATATATACAAGGGAATCTGGGGAGTTAGGAAAAAAATGTTTCTTCTGCAACAAGAAAAAAAGGGGGAAAGCATATCTTAAAAAAGAAAGGAAGATATTCAAATGTACCATTTCATGTTGGTTACGGCTCCTTGAAAGAGTTTAGAAATTTTGAGACACAAAATGGACTAAAAGAGGAACAGTGACTGGGCACCAGCCTGATGTAATCAATGATCAGTCAGCAGGGGGGCTCTGCAGGGCTCCGATTCAGAACAAGTTCTCTTTAATGCTTTTGTAAATGACTGGAATGCAGGATTCAAAGGCATACTAAAAAGTTTGCAAGTGACAAAAAGTTGACAAAAGTCACTGGCTTTTTCAAAGTTATAGTGGCCTTGCGGAGAGAGCTTGATAAATTAAAGGGTTACAGACACTGGAATTGTACGCATACATACTCTACTTTTTATCTAACCTGTTAAGACATAATCCTGACTCCTCCTTATGCCTTCTTTTTATAATTCATGCTGCTGACTTGGGTGATGAAAAAGGTTAATTGACAGACCAGTTAATGAGAAACTGGCCTTCATTTGAGCACACGTTTGTGTAATTTTGGTTTGGCAAGAATCATAGTGAATAGCACATGAAAGATGTCAAGGAACGTGAAGCCTTTGGAAAGGTCAGTGATCATGGTGTTATTAAGTCAGAAGGCTTGGGAGGCTTGGGCCTCTGCTGTGTTTGTGTCTGAAGGTGTTCGTTGTTCTTTTCTGTAGAGGTGTAAGGGGGTATGTGATGCTCTTCATCATTTGGCATCCGCCAGTTGTTCCTGGCTGTGCAGAGAGAACTTATGCTGCAGGAAACCCAGGATTGTTTTCTTTAAATTTGCTGTGAGAGGTGAAATCATTGGGAAAGAGCAAGAAGAAAGGCTTTAGGAGCTGTGTGTGAAAATGCCTTTTTTTGGTGCACCCCATGCTGCTGTCATGCAAACATGGTCTGGAGCCAGTGTAGCAGTGCTGGGCACAGAGGTGCCAGGCACCGCCTGTCCCGGGGCAGACAGGGCTGGCGGCTGCAGTGGCAGCATTGGGTGCAGGCCTGGGCTGGGCATCAGCCCGTGGGGCAAAGCCGTTCCCACTGGGGAGGGTAGTCGCAGGGCAGACCCTGAAGTACCAAAGATAGAGAGGCACTTACTGGCTTTACTTCTTTATTGTTATCATCATGGTCCCTTTGAACCGTATTGTCCTTTTCAACTGTTTATTGTCCTGACTTGAAAAAGACTCCCAATGGAGCAACTGGCATGGACCTTCATGTTGAAGTTCAGCCCTTCTTCCTGACCAGAGCCAAGTCTTCTGATTCTCCAATGGCGCAGCTTGCCTCTGTAGCTTCTCTTGACACTGCCAAGGCCTCAGGGAGCTCTGGGCTGTCCAAACAGCAGTTCAGTGGACACCAGTCCAAGTCCTTCCCTCTTCCTCAGGGCTCACCTGCAGGTGGCACAGAGCTCAGGGTTATCCACTGGACTCCTGTTGTCCCAGCACAGCTGCTAAATGGACACCAGTCCCAGTCCCGCCCTCTTAGGGCTCACCTGGAGGCTGCAGGGATCTTGAGGCTTTCTGCTGGACTCCTGCTGTCCCAGCACAGCTCAGTGGACACCAGTCCAAGTCCTTCCTTTTCCTCAGAGCTTGGGAAGGAAGAGGGGAGAGGTCTTGGGGGTGGGGAGCAGCAGCCGTCGCAGGGGCTCTCTGGCGGATGGTGACATTTCAACGCCGAGATGGAAATCGAGAGCCCCTGGTGCGCCGCCAACGGATGAGACGACGTCTCCGGGCAAGCATGGTGTTATAGCATTTGCCCGGGCCCGATGGAGGTGGATCCACCTCCATGGGCTCTTCCTCCAGAGGTGGATCCACCTCCATGGGCTCGACGTCGTCTTTAGGTGGATCGACTTCCATTTCTTCAGGCTCGCTGCTGCTCCCCTGAAGCTTAAGCTTCTTTGGTGGAGGAGGATCCATCCTCCTCCAGAAAGGTGGGAGGGAGGGAAAGAAAAACAACTCTTGATAAATTGCTTCTTGGGTCAGTGGCCACAAGTCGCAAGTCAGTAACTGACACCGGACCGTACACACAGCGGTTGGCAGGGAGATGCCTGGTGACATCATCAGGGCGTGGCACTGCAAGCCTAGCAGTGTGCCACCATGACCAAAACACGGCTGTGCTGGGCAAGGGGAGGCTGAGGCCTGAGAGTTGCCCTAGTTGCCACTCAGTGGGATTTTGCAGGGCTCTGTTTTCAAGCCAGTTGTCTTTAATGTTTTCATCGATGACTCCAATAAAGATCTGGAAGTTATGTTAAGTAGCTGTGTGGATGGTGCTGAACTGGGAGTAGTGTTGGCTGCCTGAGGGTAGAGAGGCCTTGTGTCTGGATCTTGACAAACTCGAGGGTGGTCTCTATATGCATGAAGAAAAGCAAGTGCTGGTTCTGCACCTGGGATGGGGCAGCCCTGGCTCTGTGTACAGACTGGGGGACGAGAAGCTGGAGCACAGCCCCAGGAAAGGGATCTGGGGTTTCTGGCTGCCTGCTGGTTGAATCTGAGCCAGCACCGTGCCCTGGAGCCCAAAGGGCCAACCGTACCCTGGGGTGCGCCAGGCCCAGCGCTGCCGGCTGAGGGAGGGTTGTCCCACTGCTCTGCCTGCTGCGGCCCCACCTCCAGCACCGGGTGCTGGTTGGGGGCCACAGTGTGGGACATAAAACTGTCAGAGGGCATTCAGTGGAGCCTTCAAAGATGGGGGAGGGTCTGGAGGGCAGGAGGTGCGGGGAGCAGCTGAGGTCCCTTGGTTTGTTCAGCCCGGGGCAGAGGAGGCTGAGGGGATGCTTCACGGCAGCCTGTAGCTCCTCACAGGAGAGGGCAGCGCTGGTTTCTGCTCTCTGGTGATGGTGACAGGACCTGAGGGAATGGCATGGAGCTGCGTCAGGGGAGCGTTAGGTGGGAAAAGGATCTGCACCAGAGGGTGGCGGGCATGGAACAGAGCTGCTGGAGCTCAGTGTCTTTTGGGTCAGTGCTCTCAGACATGTGGTCCGATTTTCGTTTGGTCCTGTGTGAAAATAGAAGTTGGACTTGGTGGTCTTTGTGGGTTCCTTTCAACTCGGGATATTCTGTCATTGAATATTCTTACTCTTATAGTCTAGTGAGGCACAATTTTACTTCAGGTAGGAGAATGGCTTTAGTTTGAGGAAATCTGTGTGTGCTTGATTATCTGATTAAAAAAAACTGTAACCAAGTGAGGCATTGGCCAGACTGAGAAACTGGAATACATCTCAATGTGACTGAGAAGAGGTAGCTGTTTAATAGATCTTGTTTTCTCTTTGCTGGAAACTAAAAGAAAATGACGTTTTTGTTGGTGAGACTTCAAGACTCCAACAGAAATGACTCCATAAATTTGCATCCAGTCTTATCAGATGTGTTACTGAAGTGCAGAATTCTTACCACAAAAGAGAAATCATGTTATTCACAGGACCTGTGGGATGTTACTGAGTTGTTTTACTAACACAAAGACTGCTGATGACTGAAATACAGAAAACCTAAGTCAGGTCTGATGGAATGGACATAAGGCTTCTCCCTCAAAATAGCCTACTGCTCTATCCACAGATATTTCAGAATCTGCGCTGGTGGCAGCTGAGTATCAGAGATGAGAAGGGATTGTTAAATATTCTACAGTTCCTGTCAGAAAAAGCATACTTTCCTGTATCCAAACAAGGAGAAGGAATGCTTGGTGAAGTCTCTTAAAGAACTACCTTGTACCTGTGGGAAGCCTTTTACTGAAGATATGCATCTGAAATGATAAAATGCTGTGAAGAATGAGAATTCAAAAGACATTAATTTTTTTTCTTGCAAACATATGGCATGCAAATAGAAACACTGACAGGCCAAGGTATCAATGCTGCTGACTGTTCAGGAGCATCCCCATAGGGGCAAACATTGCAATGCCACATCATGAAAGAATTATCCTCAGTTTTCTGTTGGAGTGATGCGTATGACAGATGGTAGAAATGGACAATGTGTTTATTTTTCAGCCTGGTATGTGCTACATTAAAAGCTACGGCCTAGAAAGAGAGCTAAGAAGACTGCTTGGCTACCATGTTCTAGCTGAGGTACTTGTGGGCTCAGTAGGCAGGGAGAGGGACATGATGATGACTGGAGAGAGCTGGTACTCTATGGGAAGAAAGTCCAAGCAGTAGAGTAGGAGAGTCCTGAGAGGGTCAGTGGATGTTACTTGCAGTGATAGCAGCCAAACCTCAGAACTGAAGAATTGTCGTCTTTCCTGTAGATCCATAGATGTGACTTTTTGGTCTTTGCTAAGTTCAGGCAGTCTAAGAGTTGCTGAACTAAAAAGACCTTACCCTCACAGAGAGTACAAGGACCTTTTTTTCCATTCTATGTTTTTCACTGAGGAAAAATGATTTTTTTCTGCTTGAAGTTAGACTGTGCTTGCTGGATAATTTTATGCTATATAAAAACCTTGCTGTAGCTGCTGAAAGCAAGGCTTGCTTCAGAGAAGCAGCTGGGCAGGGGAGAAGCCTTCCTACATGAAATGTGTGACTGTCTAAGGGTCAGCTTTGAGCTTTGCTTGTAGTTTTAATAGCTTTGAAATCAACAGGTCTTATTTTTCTTATTGTTGCAGAGCTATTCTAGTTTCACTTAACATTCTTAACTTTCTTAGAAAGTAGAAACTATGGAATTGAGGCTACAGGTCTATGTGCATATATTTAGAGTAAACTTAATATTTCAATATAGATGCTTTTTTCAGTTAATATCTGAGCAAAGATTCATAGTTTGACAGAAGAAATGAAGACCTTGGAGTCTACATTATTTTGTAGGTGAACTACGATCATCAAATTCCTCAAAAGTGTCCAAGATTAATTTCTCCCCAAGTATGTTCAGATAAATTATTCTGTTGCTGCTAATCATTAGCAGGCAGATGGTAGGTGATCAAAATTTAATTATCAAACACCACTTCTTTTTGGAGGTGAAAAGATAACCATCTGTTTCTGACACTGTACCTAAGGGAGCCTGGAATTGGGGTTTAGTTGATTACCAAATATATTTAAGAGTTTTCCCTTAATTCACTTACATATTTCTTTTAATACATACTACTTGATTTCTGCTGGTCCTTACTGTAAGGGTGGCTATTTGGTAATATTTTTGTTTGAGTTTTTCCACATTAAACTGAATTGATTATGTTTTCAACATATGTGTGTAGGTTTAGGGCTTCATATTAAATAATAGCTGAATGATTGTCTTGGAGATTAAACCAGTGTGCTGTTTTTTTTTAAATACCAAAACTCAGTAGTGGTATGATATTTAGAATACTTAAGAGCATTAAAAAGGGCTCTGATGCTTCCTGTAGAATACCTGAAATCTACTTTATCTTATTCTAAAAAGAATTGCCAATCTGTGGATCAAATAAAAGTTTGTGGCAAAATCTCCAAGTTCTTTTTTATTTTGATCAATGTTCCTTTGATATGAATTGTAACCCTTGGGCCTGAGCAGAATGAGCAGGTGACGTAAGTAAAGTTTGTTCAGCCAGTCTGTCTGAAGTTGAGAGAGTGGCTGTGACTATTAATATTTGCATTTGTGGCTTTCCTCGTTCTGATGTTCACACTCGGCTTTGCTGCTGATTGTTGCCTCAGGCAGTGCCCGGAGAGATGGTACTGCAATGAGATGCAGGAAACATCTGCCAGACTGGTTACTCCTTTCTTCTTCGTGCTGTGATTATCTTGGCATGTGACACGTGTAAAACAACAAAATAAATTTAATCTTATGTGCAACAATTAAAATCTAAACACAATGTATTTTCATTAAGGAAAACATAAAGTTTATTAATCTCTACACTATAGTTAGATGTAGCTTGCAGTCCTTCATTATTGTATCAGCTCAGGAAGACAAAAATTGTCCCAAGCTGTCACCCCTCTAATGTTAAAACCAGGTGTCTTCAAAAGACAAGTCCTCAAAGTCAATCCTTAAACAAGGTTACTGATACCGTTTAAAATATTTTTTGTTAAGATACTATTTGCAACCATCCATAATGTTAATGTATGCTACATCCATAGTCTTTGAATGTACTCCTGCTTTTCATCCTAAGAGAATTGTTATTGCACTGTTTTTTGCATTACCATTCAAAAATAAAAACAGGACACACAGAAAAAAATTCCAGTTATTTTATTCTGAACTTCACACATTTTCTTATCTAAATTAACTAATAGTCCAGCTAATTTTTAGAGGAAAACTTCAAGTGAATTATTACGATGAAAAGCTTTACAGTGCTTTGAGGCTTTAACATGCACTAAGATGCAGTAGAAAGTTTGGGCAGTACTCAAATTCTGGAACATCAAAAATTCACTGATGTATCAGTGTTTGCAAAGAGTACAAAATGCATGGTATATTAAGAATGTTGTTCTGCCTGAGTAGTACAAATGTGGGCCACTTCTGCTTAGGTTTCACAGAATGAAAAATTGGATTATATTTGAATATGTCGTACATAATCATTTTTTGTGGACAATGCTAATTGACCAATTAATCTAGGTTAGATCCAAACACTTCTCTCATCAGTTCTAGCCAAGTTTTGATAAAGTTCAAGCATCTTATTTATGTCTTTTTGAATTACTTTTTTTTTTTTTTTTAAAGCATTCTGAAATATTGGTGAATGAAGTAAGTACTTGAAAAAAAAATACCAAATACTGTTTATAAATATAGGTATCACTAGGTGTCACTCTGGGAAGTTGTTACAAACTATTGTGACAAGAGGTGTTTGTTTTTTTTTCTTAAAAGACAATTTTACGTTTACTGGAATAGTAGTTAAATGAACTGGAAATCTCATAGGGAAGAACTTTTTTTAAAAAGGAGAAAGGGTGGGGGGTGATAACTGTTGCCTATTTGCTGAGATTACATCTTTCTAATAGTAGAAATGAGTGCTGAAATACATTTGTGAGGCAAAAACTTGCTACTGCTAGTGTAAATCATTCTTCATTTCAAAACCTAAAAGTGAATTTCAGGCAGAATTCTGCTTTTTTTCCAATAAAAATACTCAGTTCTTTTGAATCTACCATTACCGATAACCACTGATAGCATTTACACATTTTCCCAGCTCCTAGAGTCTAACAGATTGTATGGGGCCTTCAAATGAGTATTTATTCTTTATTCTTACATTTCACGTATCGATATGAGAAGTAATATCTTAGATTGCACAGCACAGATGGTATTGAGTTGTCTTTCACATTCTGTGCCTTAGGGACACTTTTAAATTTGGCTTTCTAAATGAGGAATGAATTCAAGCTAGGCTGAAGCTACCTATGAAGCGTCTAAGAGCGTGAATATTATATACTGGAATCATTTACAACCTTACTTAATAAACTACCCTTCATGACTGCGTAGGCTAGATCTAAGAGATAATGCTACCTACAGGAATTACTCAAATGAGAGACTTGACACAATTAGAATTATCCTAGAACTAAAGCACTCTGGGACTAATACCCCAGACACAGTTAATGCGATCATAAATTCGAATAGACTATCTCTTCAGATGTAACAAGCCAGGCAACAGTTAGTGTTAGTGGAAATGTATGTTCAAGAGATGAAAATAACTCTTATCCTTGTTTATAGTTAGAATTTATCATGATTGAAAGAAATGAATGGATGTCACTTCTAAAACTTACTTGTGATAATTACAAAGGGAAGAGGGGTCCAAGAAGAAAAAGTAAACAACGAGTTTTTCTTTTATTGCTGTTGTCTACTTGCATCTAAAAAAATAAAACACGATGGATTTTGCAACAGAATGCAATCAATAGAGAAAATAAAACCCATTAAAATGTTTACTATCTCGTTTTTAAAAAGTACCGATGAGCCTTCTAGTTCATGTAATGCAGTTTGCCCAGTGTAATCATAAACTGAAATCTGCTTCCTTGGGCCACTCTAGCTGATAACTGTCTTTTTTTTTTCTTTTTTCCAAACACGAACACTGGTCTGGTATCCAAACAATTAAGTCTGTGAGAAGTTATACAATGTAAGACTGCGTTATAAAAATATTTTGTTGTCACGCTCCTTGTGCACCGCTTAATTTATGTCTGCTTAGCACGCATTATCAGGCCAGGCTTGGCTGCACCAGGCACTGGTACATGAACAGCAATTGCTGCTGTAAAATTCAAACATCTGTTCCTGGTCCTGCTAGGGGTGATGTACCCCAAGTGTTTACTGCTCTACCTTATTTTCTTTCTTTCTTTTTTTTTTTTTTATCCTTCTGGGGTACAGTTCTATTTTCTCTTATGGTTCCAATGCCTGCTAATTTTTCAAACATTATCTAGAGCTGATTTGATCTACTTGCAAAAACCTTTTTTTTTTTTTTTAATTCCGTAAGCATTTCTGATGTATAGGTTGGTACATTTGTTACACAATCCACTGGGTGATTGGGTTGATGTGCACTTTTACAGGCCAAGGGAACTGTAGCACAATCAGTGCTACAGTGAGATCTCTCTTATACTGGTAGCATTTTGATGAAATGGCATACCAGGTGTAATCAGTAGTTCCTTCTTATGGGAAACAGTCCAGGGTTGAGTCCCAAAGTCAAATGTGAGATTTCACTGTGTGTATACAATTCCGGCTGCTGGTAGTGCTGTGGCAGAAATCCTGTTTGATACATCGAGAGTGCTTTCTTTGAAATCTCACATCAAAATTGTGTTAACTGGAATGTTGTTTTTAACTGATCCTTTGTCATATTTCATTTCTCTAAGTATAGCCTTAAACCCAAGTTGATTACATCAGAAAAATATGTAGCAGAGAAAGATTATTTTCATATATATATATATCCATCCAAATTGGTCAAGTTACCTAAGTGTAGAATTTGCTCTTCAACAGTTTGAGCATGGGCGAGTATTTCCCGTGGTGTTGTTCAGTGCTGTAATATTTCTGCAGATCACAGCTGTGGTAAGAGCAGCAGACAACAGCATCTGTGTTGAGCTTCAAAAGACTGACTTTATGCAGTGACTTTCCCATTGCTATGAACCCCTGTTTCAGGGCAATCCAACTGGGAATGTGGCTACTCCAGCACACTATTTCTAATTCTAATTTCCTGACTTTTGAGTCTTTTTCTGTTTTCTTCAAGAACTTCTGAGAGTTAAGCTCTCCCTGCCTGCCTGTGTGATCTTTCAGGGCAACTCCACTGTTCTTATGTGAAGAAAAGTAGAATAAATTTGACCTTTCAGGCCTTGTACTTTGTTAACCAAATGGGTAAAATTAACCTTTATACTTAGAAGTTCTGTTTCTATGCCTTTCTTACAGGTACGTAAGATCCATACTTCTGTCTTGGTTCTGAAAGGTGTCCCTCACTTCAGTTCTCATTCAAAACACTGAAGGTAAGAAGGCTCATTCTGTGAGTACAATGAAAAGCCAGATATCCACGTAAAGAATTTCATCTCCATAACTTTTTCATTAGTTCTTAAAAATCAACTTCTAGAAAAAAAGTCTTTCAAACAGGTTTTTTTGAAAGGTGTTTTAAAAATGCTATTCACAATAAATAAAATATTAACAATCTTCTTTTATTATCTTTGTTAAAATATTTATAGCTGATCTTACTTTTAGTGAACTGCAATGAAAATTTAATCATCTTTGTGCAACTGAGGCAACCTTATTGATTAATACAGCAAGTTGGAAAGTTAGCATTTTACTGTAATATAATCAGCATCTTTAGAGTGATGCACTTAGCATCCTATGTATTTTATTAAATATTAAAATGTGAATACAAATCTTGCTTAAATGACTGCAGATGAGTTAGAAGAAAACAGCAAGATAACAGTAACCCTGTTCCTTTCCAATTGCTAACTAAGCAGATGTGAAACAATTTAGTTTTAATTCTCTGAATGCTGCTGTTCGGGTTTTGTTTTTGTTTTCCTGTGTTATATCTGTAGATTAAAGAGTATTTGATAGTAAAATAAATATGATGATTGCTAAAACTAAGTCTAAATTGGATCTAAGAGAAAAGAAGCCTGCTTTGTGCAGTGCTTGCTCAGGTGTTGGATCTGTTAGTAACTGCAGGTCTTTGGGCTCTGTAAAACTCTATAGTCTGAGGATTCAATTAATTGAGATGGATCTTTGAATGCTGGGTTGGCATTTGTAAGAGACTGGTATTCTGCAGCCAAGACTGGGATCAGCCACACAGTGCAATCTGGAGATCCTCCTGCTGAGCACACCTAACGTGCTGCTCACTTCGACCTGCATTTGTCTCTCATTCCATATGGAAAAAAAAAAAGAGTAGTGAAAATACAGGAAAGAGAAATAAAGAACATGCAGTGCAAGCATTATGCTAGGAAAGCAGGCAGCACGCTGGGTGTGAGGACCTCAGTCTGGAGACTGTTTATGAAGGGCTGGAGGAAGACAGGAGTTCAGAGAAGTCAGCCTTGCTGCTTTGGTGACACTGGAGCATGCTAAACTTGTATAATGAATGAAAATGAATGGCTGTGTAGCTGTGTTTTGTGCAGAAAAGGCTTAATTTATTCACTGCATTTATTAGCTAAAATATATGTCCCTTTAGGAGTACAATTATGCTTAGTATTTTCTACAAATTATAAGTTCTCTGCGGATACTCTCTGAAATTGTATCATTTTGACTGAGCAGTTAAAAACATGCCTACCTAACTACAGGATTTAACCCGTTAACATCTGCAGCTCTGCTAATAAAAATGAACTTTGACAAGTAATTATTTAACTCTCAGAGCTGATTCCTGACTTTATGATGTTGTGCAGTAAATGTCTTACAAGTCCTCTATACTGTAGGAGATAATGTGCTGGAAGACTTACAGTAGATAGCACAGTTGCAAATGGTATTGGCAACAGTACTGTTTTACTATAGCATTTTCACTGTTTCATGCCTGCAGAAGATTATTTCTCTGTTGTAAAAGGAGAATTGTCCCTGCTATGTGACTGTCTGCACGCACACAAATGTTTCTAATTCTAGTTGGTAAAATGGCTGTTAGTTGGTACTTTAAAGAAATCAAAGATAATCAATTTAAATTTGAAAGTCTTACTGGCATGCTAATTTAGCATTTACTGCACCTGAAAAAATAATAGCTTCTCATCTTATGAAAATTTTATGAGAAAATACTGTTTCGAACATGAGGAGAAAAATGTCTTAAGTCTCACTGAAGTGAAAGTCCTAATACATTTGCAATCTCAATAGAGTATGATTTACTGGGATAGACAATGCGTGTTCTCTGCTATTTGTGATGAGCTTCAGACATGCATGAGAGCACTGGATATACATATAAAACTGTGAGAATGAAAGATGTTTTTAATACAGGCCAAATAAATAACATTTTCCTTTACTGTTGCTGGAAAATGTGGAGCTAAAATACTTCCAATTGCATGAAAATTATTAAACTGTACCGAACAAGAATTCCTTTCCAACTGCCTTCACAACAACAAAGAAGAAAGCCTCTAACAACTGTTATTTTGCGCAGAACTTAAAATATTTGAAAATATATATATATCTGAAGAAATATCATATGATGTATTTTTAACAGTTGTGTAGAAACAAACAGGCTATTTCAGCGTTTAAATAACATGATGCCCTGTATAATTGCATGAAAGCACTTGAGAGCACAAAGTCATTGATGGATGTTGCTGCACCCAGCTCATCTAAAAGCTTGTTGTAGGAAAAAAAAAAAAAGGTAGAATTATCTTGTATTAATTACAGACCAATTAGAGCAATGTTGAAAACTTCAGCATTTTCTAGTAGTATAGCTGGGATCATTACGGAGAGCTTTTGGAGCAGGAAAACAAAAGCTAGAAATAAAACCTCACCAAAATATTGATGTTTGTCAGATTTACAGTGCCTTGTATGCAGCATAATGAGGCACAGGATTCTCCAGAGTAAATAAAAAATAATCTAGTGACATACGGTACTGTTAAGAGAGATTAAGGTCACAGTCAGTAAATTTGCATGTATTTCTTGAACTTGTCTTCCTTGCTGTTTTATTCATACCTCAGAAATAATCTCAGTGAAAACATTAATTCACATAAAATATCAGCATGACTTGAAGTCGAGAGCCTGCCTGTGCAGGACAATAGTCATTGTAAAGATCTCCAGGACAGCTGTTCAAAAGCTGCTTTTCTCAGCAGGGGTGATTTTAAAGTTGTCAGATGTGCTTTGGAGAAGTGTCATCTCTTATATTAAGAGATCACCATTAATAATTCTTGAGTTCTTGCAGAAATGAGCGAAGGCAAGGGAAGAGGAGGTCTGGTGTGTATCCCTCATTAGACTAGAGGCAGATTTGGGTGCAGATATGGAATGACGGTAGCCCTTGGGATCAGCGGCCTGTGTTGTGCTCTTCCAGCCATCATCTTAGAGCATTATTTTTATTTTTAAGAGGCAGTTTAGTTTATAAACTCATTGTTTATACTTGGGTTTGAAAAATGTATGAGCTATCTAGTATGCAATCAAAGAAGAGTTTTGTAACTGCAACGCGCTGTGCTTAGTAAGACCACTCGTAGGAGGTAACTAACCAAATAACCAACTTACTCCAAATATCTTTAATGTAACTGATTATTATATTGACGAAGAAGCTTCTGTGGAAGAAAAAAACTAAAGGAGCTTTTCTGTGACAGTAATGGAAAGTCTCTGTATCTGCTACAACTTCAGTTTGCCAGCAGAGAATTTCAAAGTCAGAGCGGTTGACATTATTCTCAGAAACGCAGAATCTGTTCTACCTGCCTTTGGTGAAAGGCTTGGACTTTGTGGCAGCTGCAGCTTTTGTAGGAGCGAATTATGACTGCAGGATTATCTCTTCACTGTGAATAACAATTTAGCTCGCATTTTAATTACATGTTTATGTCCTCATTTGGAATGTATTGTGCTTAAAAATTGGAAAAAAAGAGGAAATATTCTGAATCTCTAGGTTGGGCCTAGAGGATGAGTTCAAAAATCCTTTGCAGCAGGAACATTTCATTTTGCATTACCATGGATGTCAGGTTTGTACAGAGTTGGATGAAGAGGGCAGTGATTTCTGAAAGCACTCCGAACTCATTGCAATTACCTGACCGTTAATCACATACTGTGGTTGCTGTAGTACAAAGAGCAAGAAAAAGGAAAAACACAAAATAAATACTAAACATATTTTTTAAAATACATACTGAGTTAGTATTTGTTAATTGAGCGCTTTCTTAATGAGATCTATAGTGATAAGGTGGTTGTAAATAAATACAAGCCCTGTGCTGAAACTCTAATCGGGCTTAAGATGTCAGTGGTCAGCAACAAGTGAATGTGTATTTAAAACAAACAAACGTATTTAGAAGGTACTCTTTCTTGTTCCCCTCCTTCCTTTATAAGACAGTTGCTGTAGTACAGTGCATGCAGTGATGTGGCCATGTTATCAGCATGATTGCTCAGAGCTTTCTTTTATCTCAAACTACGGGAGCACATTTCCTTCTCCGCTAATTTTCTACCTAGAACAATTACAAAATGAAAATTCCAGTACTTACAATAACTTAGCAAAATCTTTTCTTTAGTGATTTTGACATAACGTGGATTGAATATAGAAGTAAAAAGATAATATGCAGTTATGTTGGCATATTAGTGGTGGCCTGATCTACTCAAGTGGGAATTTCCTGCAACCTCATTACGAAGTCACTGGAACCTCACTGAACTCTGAGAGGCCACATGAGAAGCTTTCAGTGGGTTGCTGATGAATCTTAGATTCAAAAAATGTGTTTTTTTTAATCTAAATATTTCTTCCACTTTCCATATAAAAAGTCACTATTACTTTCAACTGAAGAAGCAAGATGGTACCTGTACAAGAATTGAGACTGTCATAAGCTTTATTTCTTTATATGAATCTCAAATTTCACCTCTGAAAATTTAACGTCTATACTTGTAAAGCTGAGCTATTAACTCTACTTATTATTAAGGTTAATCATTACTGCATTATTCTTTTTGTAAATTCTTTCTTCCCACAGAATATTTCTTAGTATCTGTCTTTCCCTATAACTTAGGAAATCACATTTTGAAATCATATCAAGTTCATTAAGACTAGTAGACACTCTTGTTTATGTGAGTGAAGTTTGGATCAGGGTTAAAAGGTTAAGTACGCATTCTTTCTTCTCCCTAGTTTTATTTCTCTTTACTGTTGCTTGGAACCCTTTCAAATTTAGTATATAGTTTGATTTCCACTGAATTCCTTTGTGCTCTCTAAAATTACATGATTGGAGCAGCACTAAATAGCAATTTTCATGGATGCTTATAGTTTCAGAGTAAATTATTCTGATAGCACTTCTTTTTTTTAAGTCTTTAGAAGTTTCTTGACTATAGCACAATGAATATGTTTTCCATTTTATTCATTTTTTGTAATTCTTTTGAAAAGTGAAATGTTCTCAGAAGAGTTTGTGGTAGAAATATTAAGAAGTTAGCGTGTCCCTTTTTGTGTCTCTTTAGATGCTTGGTTCTCTAATTATTTTGCTACTTTTTGTGGAAGGTCAAATAAGATTCAGAGAACGATGAAATCATCACTTGCTGCTTTTTTATGTGTATCACCAATGTTATTCTTTACTCTTGTAAGCCTCAAAACTTTTCTTAGCTTTTGTTTTGTACAGAATAGTAGGTGGAATCGTTACTTCAATTTCATTTCTTTCTTACATGCCACTTAGATCCTGTGTGTTCAACCTTTCCAAATATTCCCTCAGCAAGAGCTACAACAAATACATGCAGTCAGTATTTGTAGTTCTGCTGTTGTTACTGCTGTTTTAGATAACAACTTCTTCACTGCCTAACACATTACATCATTTTTCTGTCTACTTAAATCGAAAAACTGATTTCATGAAACAGAGTAAGTTGTCTGATCTTTGACTTCTCAATTTTGCATTTTATTTACTTTTTCTGAGGGCGATAGTCTGTGATTGCCTCTTCTGATCTACATGCAGTGCCTCTATAATCAGTGATTCTTAGCCTTTGCAGAATTCTTCTTAATTTCCTTTTTCTGCTCTTAACTCTCAAAAACACACACACACACACACACAAAAACCCAAAAACAACAACCAACTTGTGTTTCCACAGTTCTCCTGTGATACATTATGTGATGTGTTATGTATTATTGTGAATGTGAATTCACAATCTTGTGTTTATCTACATCCATCCATTCATTCATTCATTGTTTATTCTGTGCTCCAGTCCTAGGGTAGTTATGGATATCATTCCAGTTTCAAGACTCTCTTGTTCAATTTACAGTTGAGGACACCACTGGTAACGAGCAATTAAGTTTTTTCATTTTTTCCTTTTTACTTCAAATGTTCTCTCTGGAGTAGGCTTCTTTGAGGTTTCAAATATATTTGTGTTTTCTCCCACATATTAAGTAGTTTTTTTTTAATCACGCAGTTTCAAATCTATTCTGATCATCTTATCAAAATAGTTATTAAAAGACCTGTGGTATCATGTACTGTTCCTTTTTCTCTTTTTATGGTGCTGATTATGTGGCTCTTTTCCTACTTGATCATTTATACACATATTTCCAATTCGAACATGTAATAGAAAAATAAGTATGAAATAACTCCTTCATCCACCAAAATTCACTACTGCTCATTATTCCTCTGAGTACTTTTAAATTGCTTTGTTCAATTTCCTTTGAAAATGAAATCTCCTTAATAAAATTACTGTGTATAAAAAAAGCAATGAAAGTGCACATTGCTTTCAGGCAAACGGAATGTTTAAGCTTTGCAAAGAGCATAAAGGTGATTTTGGTTTTCAAATGATGAGAGTTTAAGAAAACTGCTGTGATTTATTTTCTATGTGGACTATTGCAGGAGGGAATTTGTAGTTTGCAGTATAAAGAAATGCTCGATGGACTCCTCTTTAGAACAAATGGCAAAGAGAAGGTTTTTCAACCTGAGCCCCCCTCATTAAAATAGATCATTTTAACGTTTATTCTGGGACTAATTTTATATCAAGACAGCCACTTTGCTTCGGTGATGCAAACTTGTGTAGTGTTAAGGAAGATGTAAATGATTGGAATCAGTAAGGAACGCAAGCACACATGCTCAAACCATTGGGATTCTATCATCTGTACAGTTTCCCAACTGTCCACGTCCCTTAGAATCACATTTCCGTTAGATTTGTGTGTGCTGTTTTGTTTTGCCTCCTGCCTCCAGCTTCTAAGGAGAAAATTCAACATGGGTGCAGCCAAACAAAAAAAGGTTACAGCAGATCAATTTGTATCTGCAAATGCTGGCATGTAGCTCAAGGCTGGGAATAGTGGAATGGATGTTGTGGAGGTGGCAGAGCAGGAAGAAAGAAATGAGGCTATCTATGATGTGCAGAAAGTACTTCAGGGGACCGTGAAGATTTTCATGGAGAAGTCATCTAATTTTTCATGACATAAAATACTACAGTATGTAACTCCGTGTTGCCCATCTTGGTCCAGTTTTCTTATAAGCAGAAATAAAATCCGTTATTCCACAACTGCAAACCTAGACTAAACTCACCTTTCTCCTGCTATTGGTAGGAAAAAGTGGGAAGGAATACCACCAGTCTTAGCTTACACTCTGTTGTGGAAACAGTCACAAGACTTATTTTAAGGTATGTAGAAGGATAATGTAATTTTTTTCTCTGAATCTAATGATGGGTGAATGAGCAGTGGCACAAAGGGCAGCTCCAGGTGTGTTTGTGATGTCCTGGACTCCAACAGGACTGCTGTTAGCAGCCCTGGGGCTCTCATAATAAGAGACTTCTGTGCTGTCAGTATGGGCCATGTTACAGTACTTATGTGTCATCTCACAGAAAAACTGTCACCATTAATTCTAGCTGTAAAGATTTCTCTAGCTATCTCCTCTTCAAGGGGTTGAAAAAAACTTCTGAATAGACAGCATGAAATTGGTTTCTTTTAACTTGATGTGTAAGAATACTATTCCAAGGAGATGTGGAGATGTTGCTTACAATCTCAACTTCTAGATTTTAAGTAATTGTGAGTACTGGTCTAGAGGTTGAAGATAAGATTGCTCTATAATATGAAAAATAGAGAATTGGCCCTGAAATGGTGCACTGAGTCGAAAAGAAGAAAGAAGCTTTAAAGAAAAGCCGCAAAAAAAACCTAGAGCTATCTGAGACTTGGAACTGATAGCTTTGGATAGTCATAGAAAACATAGACTGTGAGAGAAGCCATGATGTACAATGAAAAGTTATGGTTTTTAAAACTTCAACTTTACAAGGTGAATTAAAGGGAAGTATGACTAGCAGCTTTGCCGAAGCCATGGAGGGGTTCTACCCAATTGCTTTTATTTAAATAAATTCTTTCTAGGAAGACATTGCGATTGAAATGATTTAATAGCTGATTACCAAAATAGAAGTGAAAAGAAGCTATAACAACTTGTAAAAGATCTACTTGGAACAGAAATCTCTTATTTTTAAGGCAAACTTCTAGATTGTACCACTAAAGTACATAAATAATAATAAACAATAAGTACACAATAATAAAGTACACAACTTTGCTTTAAACCTGAAACTATCAAGAAATAAACTAAGTGAGGACAAAAGGAAATAGCTTGAATCCTGAAGGAGCTACCTGAGTTTTTCATCTGAATTTTAATATATTTAGTATTTGAGTATATCTAATTAGAAAAGCACAGTAGTCATTCCTTTTATTTAATTGAATCAACTATTTTGCTCTAAAATGAGTGAGATTATTCATGAAATTGATTGAAAATCTGAAAAGTATCTTTACTTGTCTGAATATTTACTGAAAATTTATATTCACATGCGTTCTTGTTTGCCACATTAAATTTGACACTATGTGGGATCAAATATTTGAAATTTATAATGAAAAATAATGCTCATTAGCTTATATTGAGTTGAAAACTAGGCTATTGCTTATTCATTTGTTTTTATTCTAAGAGTTCTGCAGCCTATTTTGATCATGTCTCTCTGAACATCTTGCATTTTGACTTGTCTTCAGGAATGCAGTTCATGCTTCGTTATTTAGATATTAAGTAACTTTTTTTTTTTTTTTTTTAGTTTCCCAGTACTTCTGGGTGAAAAATAGAAAACAAAACTTCAGGGAAATATCTGTAAGGGAACTGGAGCTAAGAAGACAGCAGGTAGAAATGGAAGCATTCAAGGCCAGGCTCAATGGGACTGTAAGCAGCCTGGTCTAGAGGGAGGTGTCCCTACCTAAAGCAGGGGGTTAGAATTGGATGATCTTAAAGGTCCCTTCCAACCCAAACCATTCTATCATTCTATGAAATTAACTAAGACCACATTTAAGTAGAAATATGGGCAAGAAAACAAGTTTATTGGGAGAAAGTAAATTCTTTAAGCTGTATTTTAGTTTTAGAAATCCTCACTGGCTTTAGCCATTCGCTGCTGTTCCTTTTTATAAATAGTTTTCCCTGACTGTCTTTTATCTGATATGACTCATAGTCCAGTTTCCAAGGTACTGAGTAAGCAAGCAAATCCAAATAGATCTAAAGGAGTCAAGGCCATAAGCTGTAAGCTTACTTTGGAAGTGTTGGTACAATTTCCCTTGTAATCCTCCACTGAACACCAGATAAAACTGGTCTGTATTTGTCCAAACCCGTCTGATTCTGCTGACCTGTCAGAAAGCTGAAAAGGATGTACCCTGCATCTTTTAACTTGTGAGGACATTCAATCACTTCAACAGGTATCTAATCAGTATTTTGCACGTCTCTTCTACATATGCATTCATGTTAACTCGTGTTGGTTAGGCACATTTGAAGTTAACCTGGGAACTATGGGATATTTCAGTGACATCTAAAGAAACTGAGTTAGGGCAAGTCACTTGCCCTAAGAGAAAAAAAAAAATAATTGTAGTATCTGTGTGCATTGAAGCAAAATCTCTGCAGTGTTTAGAAACTACCAGCCCAAAGGAATATTAAACCTATCAGGTAGTGTGTTTTCTGTTTGGGGAGACAGTTGGAGGAACTTCTTCCCTTGTCTTGTCTTAAAAAATAAAACTCTGTATCATTAATAAATGAGATTGTATTCCATATTTAAGAAGTCAATACAAGGGCCTGAGAAGAAATAGGTAAGCTTCTTTCCTAGTATCACATGCAAAGATCTTCAGTTTCCCAGTTTTCCTTTCTCTATGTATGTAGTATGTGTATCGATATATTTTTAGTATATCTGTGGGAGATGGCTTTCTATCCAGTAAAAGTAGCTTTATTGCCTTGAACTACTTCACTGCCATTGACATTTTTACACAATTTCATGTCAAGTCATCCATCTTCAATATGTAATTAGATGACAAGTGTAACATTTTGTTTTGCATTTGTTCTTCTTTGTTCTATCGGATACCAGAAATAAAATGGGCAAAGATCAATATGCCATTTAATGTTTAGAACACTGCAACATCAAACAGTCTAAGAAAAAATTCTTCCATTTAAATACATGATATAAAAGTAGTAAATGCTTGGGACGGTAATGTTTAAACCTGAACTGAGCTGCTTCTGTACAACTAATGAAAAAAGATCAATAATTTGTGAAATATAGCTATGTCTAATATACTCTTTGAAAGGTAAATCTGCAAATGTGTGGATTGTGTACAGAAAATATATTGTATTATTTTGGTAGATACTGGTCTAGATAATTCAGTTCTCAAAAAGAGAGTTAAGAAATAAGAAAATGTGGTAGTCCACCTGGTTGTAGCAATGGCTTGTAGTTCTATTGCCGAATTTTTAACGCCACAAAGCATGTTCCACATGGTTGACAGTGGGTTATTTACACAAGCATGTCAAAATCGTAAATGTTAGAGCAAAACTTTATAAAATTGTAAGATTCCTAAGTGGATAATATATTGCATGTAATGGTTTTGGAGGATCTCTGTGTCTGTCCAGCTGTCACTCAGTCATTTCAGCTGGTTGCTGACACACACTTAAATATATGCAGCTCCAGGCATTATCTTTTCCTAAAAGAAGTTAACAGTTAACTACTGGTATTTATGAGCAACATCTTGTACAATGCTTAAAAGCAGCCTTCTACCTAAAACGATGAGCAGTGCTCACAGAGTCACACAAAGGTGCTGAGAATCACCAGAATATTCGGTGAACATTTAATTTTAGACTTGCAATGACTCTAATGAGTTTGTTCTTAAATCTGTTATTCATGCTCCTGTGGCACATCTTCGCCAGCAGTGGTTTCGAGATGCTGTTTCAGATGTGTTAAGAACATATTAGCTAGATAACAAAGCAGTTATGGACCCTTTATGGAATGCTAGGGATAGATGTGTTGATGATGACCAGCTAAAAATAGTTCTGTGCTGCAGAGCAGCAAAATTCAATTTTAAAAAGAAGTTAAATCTGCACCTTCTGATTTGATCCAGTTCTGAGGTGGTTGGTGATGGTTTAAAAGTTCACATAGAGGGAATGCTAATGAAAATATTTTGCTGCTTCTCTTTTTCATTCTCTCTTAATATCACAAATTTGTCCTGTTTTAGAAATCTCCAGTGAGGTTATAGAAGATCAGAAAGAAATACGAAAGGATTTTCCATCACTGCTTGATCAAGCTTCTACTGATATTGAAAATGGTATTTCAGTATGTTTACCTCTGCTTGGTTAGTTTCCTGCATATTACAAGAAATAGTGAGTTGAATGTTCTGGCTCATCATTGTAATGGGATGCACCTGGCATGATATGTTTCAGTAAAGCGTCCTAGAAGCATTTTATGAGTGCTGTGCTGAAAGTAATGCCACCTATTTTCTTCTTTTGGCCCACAATGTCAGAGGTGGATGTTGGTGGTATGGCAGCAGAGGTTGAACCTTCCCTTTAATATCCCGTTACATCGTGTTGCCGTGTGACAGATGGCAGCAGGGGGACAGGTTGACACAATGGCATCTCTGCACAGAATTCCTCCACATGGAAAAAAAGGACCCACTGACATTAATTGATACTTGCTGACTGTTTATGGAGACCAAGCATGGTGAGGAGGTGGGTGGTACGTTTCAGCAGTGACAACAGTGGCAGTCAGTCACCTCTGCTGGAGCAGATTTTTACGAGCACAGCACAGAGGCTCTTGTTCATTGCTGGTGAGAATGCATAGCTGATGGTGGTGACTATGTTAAAAAATAGTATTTTATACCAGAGAATTTGCTCTATCAAATTGTGCTCTTTGTATCTGTTTTAGTTTCTATGGAAATAAATAGGTGACATTACTTTTTGAGCTACCTATGTAAACAGTTTCCTATGAAATGGAAGCAGATAAAAGAACAGAAAGCCTGGCCTTTTTGGTTTTAGCTAGGAAATGAAGTGGTGCATTCCATTTTTATGGATCTATTGGACACATGTAAACCTTTGAAGTGAAAGTGGACAAGTGATAGTGTGAGAAATTGCAGGTGCTGCTATCAAGCCAATATTTGCGAGGATGCTTTCTGCTTAATTTTATGTCTGCTATCTTTATCTCTAAGGTTTAAAAATATTGTTTTCAGTTCAGGATGAAGAATGGCTTTAAAGTATGGAGCTCAGTCCTGAATAGTGTAATCATGCATAATTATAATGATCAGGATTGAACGAGGGAAGAATCTCCAGGTGTGGTCAGACATGCACAGGTTTTGTGTATCTTGTTTGCATTTTTAATGCAATCTTGTGCATAAAAAGCTAGCGAGAACTATGTATTTTATTTATTTATTTTAGTTTCATATAGCAATCTTTAAAAATAAGTGCAAATTTGAAAATAAATAAATAAATTGCAGTGAATATAATCACTAAGCATCATAATCCATTTCAGGCTTACAGATCTTCATGCTCCATTGTCTCTTCCATCTGGCTTACTGGGAGACGTATGTGCCATGGCTGAGTACCAGCACAATGAATGCCTCTCGCACTTGCTAGCAGCTCTAATGATGAACTGCAGATAATGCTCATCTAACTTTGAAGTGATTGATCCAGTCTTCCTTGTTGATACTTTGCAGAGTGTTTGTTTCCAGGAAATTTTGTGCATAAGTGCGCTAATCTTAGTCCCTCAAATTCTGTTTTTGTCGCTTGCTGTAAGCCAAAGATGCATTAGCTCTATCAGGCACGTTGGGCTGGGAATTGGACTTCTGTGCAAATTTTAAGATTCAAGTTCCCCTTTGCAACAGTACTTGGAAGGTCCCTGTTTTAGTTGCTTTGGCTTCAGTGGCAGTTTTGAGGCAAAGATGATTTCAATGACCTAGGTGAAGGGCTACAAGTGCATACTGCAGACAGCTGTATTACAGCTCATTTCTGCTGAGTTAGCTTTGCTTCAGCTCTTCGAGGAGCTGCTTGTTTCAAATTTATGAATTCTATTGACTCATAAAGAGCAATGTGAAATGTAATGGTTCATTGTTTGGCCTTGCAGGAGGATGATATGTCATGAGAGACCATAGGAACAGTGTATAACCTGAGCCATGTTCATGCAAGCTAGGCAATCTATCATGTCTCAAGTCCTGGCTCCAGATGGAAAAAGAAATCTCGACAAGGAGATGAAGGGGAAAATAAATAGGAACAGTGGATAGTTCTGGCATTATTTATTCTTGCCTAAACTCAGGCTATCATGCTTCTCTTCAACCAAGTTCTTGTATAAGCTCAGGATATCGTGTTCCTCCTCATCAACATTCCAAAGTGAATGCAGATATATTGATTATTTGTCGTATTTAAGCAAAGCTGGGGTTTAGTATTTGTTGCTGTAATTTCCTTTAATCACTAAAGGCAGCATGCAGCTTGTGTTCTTGGGAACAAGCAGGACAGTATCAATGGCTGCGACGATGCTGAGATAAAAGAAATTTAGCAGCGGCTCCCTATTAAACTGTAATCGATTATTTTTGCATAGAATTATGTATTTTCTTTCTAGTATCTTTACATTTTTTTAATGAGTGCATTTTATGTATTGAAATGTACTCAAGCTGTTAAAATCATAGTAGCTTGCACAGTACATTATCTACAACTTAGAATACTGTCTCACTCATTACACTCACTGTACAGCGCTGTGCGTACCTCATATACACAGATTTTTTGATGGGCTGCCATTCCAAGCTACTTGTTATTAACCGTGGAAAATGCATCAACAGGAGGATTAAAAATTGTTTTTGGAGAGGTTGGATATTTCTTTGTCTAAAGACACTGAAGTTGCATATCTATTGTATATGAAGCAGTCTTTCAGTGAGAAATGGTACTTTCAATGAATACTTAATTGACTTTGTGTTTGTTTGCCCTCTATCTGAGCTTTAAACTCAGAGAGTAGTATAAGGGAAGAGGAGCTCAGAACATCTAGTGGCGTGCGTGTTGTCTCTGCCTTGGTAAAAATCCTCTTTTTTGGCTGAGATTTTAGGAACAAGTGTGATACTACATAAATTGAGCTATTTTTCCAACACACGTGTCTTCAGAAAAGATGCTACATTTGTTTGCTTTAGGTTTGTATTTCTTAATCAGGCTGTTGTAAGTATAAGTGTGTGTGGGCAACTGCAAATATTTGATCTGTTATCCCGCAATTCCGTATGCATATGCATACAAGTTTGAGGGTATATGATTATTCATATTGACTTTATACTACTTGAAGATTAAAAAAAGAATTAGGACTTAGTCCATCAGCTGAGCAGTACTCATAAATTGTTGCTGATAGGAAATCCGTGGAAAACAGCAAATGCTTTACAATTCAGTAAAAAATACGGTATGTTTTACTATTTCCTAGACCTAATGTGAGCTTACTCCCCTCGTTCTAAATACACTTGTGAGTCAGATGAACTCTGTAATTTATGGAGTAACTGAAATATTTCAATAATTCTCTGGTTTTCTGGTCCAGTAACTCAATATCTTTCTATAATATATTGCTTAATATTTTCCTGGGTGCTTCAGGTGGAATATAAGGCTGCCCTGCATAATACTGATACATTAAACTATAATTGATTTTTGTTCTTCCCATTTTCTACTCTGAACTCATTCCTTGTTTGCTTTCTGTTATTGTTGCTCTGCACTAAACTAATAATTTCAATATTTTCACATACATCCCCAAATCAATTTGAAATGACTACCGTATGCTTGCTTCTTTTTAGAGGTCGGTATTTTCCCTCCCCTTTTAGTTTTTACTCCATCTTAAAAGCTCTATTTATCCAATCTCTGCTGTGATTTAACCAGGCAATTTAAAAGCATTTGCATTAATGCAAATGGGACTTATAAAATGTTTCACATTATTAATTTCAAATAGCAGTGATATGGGATGGCAGGAATTAATAGAGCAGGTGAGCAGTAGTGGTGCAAGGGTGGAGGTTTGGCAGAATGGATACAGTAAGGTCAGAAACACAAGGAAATTAGGAAAGAGGAGCTGATTGGGAATGCAGAGCATACTGTTGATTTAGAAGGCAGGCAGAAGTTCTGGAAAAAGGAGGTCTGGAAGAGATGGGAGCCTCCATTAGATAGATAAAAATTGGCATCAGATGAAAAATACGCGAAGAATGGGTGCTTGTTATGCATAAGCAGAGGAGGGCAAGTGACACAAAGTGTGCTCTGATGAGGAATTCAGCTTGCTGCCAGTTTTAACTCCTGACACCAAGCACTTACAGCTCAGCCTTACCAAATGACTGCCAAACTCTGACCACACCAATGTCAATTTGGACTGCATCGGGGTCACATAAAGCACAGATTTCATATTTCAATCTTATTTTCTTCTCTCTCCCTCCCCAGTTTTTTAATCTAGCTTCTCCTGCTTTCTTTAAGGAAAAAGTATTCATGTTTTGCTGACAGAGGACAGGAGAGTTTTTTTGTTAGGATAAACATTTTTCTTCAAATTGTTGAGAAAGAGTTATTTCTTGACAAGTCAAACTGAAATTTCTTTGCAACAGCTTAAATCAAAGGAGGTAGTCTTTAAAGAAAATGATAATAACTTTAAAGGCATCTGAAAATCAATGAAGTGTTTATTAAAAAAGACAAAATACATCTAAAACTTGCTGTATGATACTTCGTATTACTGAAGGAGTAGCAGTGACATTTTGAGCATATCAAGTACATCACTTTTTTCTTGCAACATCTTTGACATTTCCTTTTATAAAAGTGTATATGTGTATTTACAGAAACAAATACTTGGAGAGACAAACAGGATCTGACATAGAAGGGGTGTTACCTTTTAAGCCTCTGAAAGGTAGTGTCTTCAATAAATGTGTAAACAAGCATTTAGAAACCAAGCAGACAATTGGAGTTAGGCAGTTTATAGAAAATAGGGAGGTTCATACTTCTGGCCCTATAGATACCCTGGTTAGTCCTTTAAAAGAAAATTAAATTTTCTGTAACATGTTACATTCTTGTTGATAATAGAGGCTGGTTGGCTATGTCAAACTTGAGATAAGGTTTTGGTGTGTTAAATGAAATTTCACTTATTAGCTCACGTTCCTGTTCATTCTATAGCTTCTTTACAGAAACAAAACAGAGGCAAGAGTTTATCCCTTTCCTGCTTTTCTCAGTTCACCCCCCCTGCCACACTGACATGTCTCTTACTTACAGCTTGTCAATTTCTTTAGTACTTTAGACGTGTTCAGCAGCTTATTGAATACGTCAAAATATTTGGTATGTCTTCTCACACAGTGCAGCCACATACTCAGATGTTATTTGCACTGCACTGCAGAAATGAAAAGCTTGACATTCATTTAAATGTGTTGATTTCTGCCCATGTTTCTGAATCAAGTGATAAATACTGGAGAAATAAATTCTCCTTCTTGCTTTGCAATTTCTCACCATTGCATTTAATTTCTGTCAATGTGAAACATGATGTAAGGAATCAAAGTGGAAGATGTAACAGGATATCACATGTGACAGTGGTAAGCAGGAGCCGCTCAAATGAGATAATTTGCAAGTATCTCATTTATTATTCAGAGAAAGAGAGGGCAAGAATTAGAATTTCCTCTACCAATATAAAATAGCAACAACAGAAGAGAAATGAGGAAACAAACTGACATGTAGTACACTTTCTTTAGGTTCACCAGCATTGCTGTGGGAGCTGCAAGCAATTCCTCAGTGCTCTTTATAAAGGCAGGGTTTTACTGTCCATATCAGGCCAGAACCTGAGCTGATTTAATCTGTCCTTGCTCTATTGCCTTCAGATGAAACACAACTAACAATTTAAGAATGAGTGTTGTGCATTCATACACTTCGTTGCTAGGTTGCTAGCAAAGATGTATCATTCATGTTAGAAAGGTATTCTGTTGTAGTAAGCAAATGCTGGAAATGTGACTTAGCAAGTCCAAGCAGACAAAGTCATATTAATTTACTGTGCATGTGTGTCCAACATATTTATAAAACAATGTGTAATTTTCTTTACATCTTAGAAGTTGAGAGACTGGTAGAAAAAATTCAAAAAGCCCTGCTCGACTATATACATTTTAGCTACTTGGTTAACAATTTTTCTCCCACTACGTCATTTCATATTATTAAATAAAATGCTAATAAACTTTTAAACATGATACAATGCCACATGTAGCCAATATCCATAACAAATATGAAGAGTCAATTATCAGTCTCATTAAATATGTCTGTACTTCCCTAAAGAATTTCAACTACCTGCTTTCCAGCAGGAACAAAAAAAACGAAAAACAAACACACCAAAACATCTGAGATGTACTGTAAGTCTTTAGGTAGTAAAATGTCAACAAATACAGAGGATTAACATCAAGCTGAGTTTACTACCACAGGATTTATGTAAGAATTGTATGGAAAAGAGGAACTGGTATCTAACTCCACACAAAAGAAACAATTTTAGCCCTTCCCTTGATGGTAATAAATAAATAAAACAGCTTACACTGTCAGACAGTTTTGCTAAGTGGTCCCAGCCCCAATCTGCTGGTGTTTGAAGAGCATTTGGACAGCATGGGGTTTGAATTTTGGGTGGCTTTCTGTGTAGCGAAGTGTTGGACTTGACCATCCTTGTTGGTCCCATCCCTGGGATACTCTGTGATTCTAATTCAGAGAAATAAGTACTCTGTAAGTGCAGGTGTTACAGATGAATCACCATCCTAATGCACTCTCAGTGCTAGAACTGCAATATGTTTGTCCGTCAGAAGTGAATTATTGAGTAAACAGGAGCTCATGCAAATCCAGGAGAATTATTGCCTCTGTCAGAGAGGAAATCTTGAGCACATTAAATTGTTCGTTAAAATGTTGATAGTCTTCAAAGTCTAGAAATTCATCCCAAAATTTCACTGTAAGTACAAGTCTTGTTGATGTGAAGAGTCATCATGGAGATGTTTGGGGAAATAAAGCACCTTTGTGTAGATTTGTATGTAAAACTGTTTACAGGGGAATATAAGAGGTGAACTGTAGGAAAGGGACAAGTTGGAAAGCACCAACGTATTTCTAGCTTGCTTTTAGTCTGTGGTTCTAGTTGTTGTACATTATGATTTAAATACCATTTAAAGAAAACTTATTCATGTTTTCACACATTGTATTTCTAAATAACAGAGATAGAGGTATTTAGAGCAAAATACATTTTTGGTCATAACTAACTCAGAGTGGTTTTTAGTTAATTGAAACTGATTATATGTATCAGTAATAAAGCCAAGTAATGGTTTGACCTCAGGCAGTGGGGGGGAAATATGGTGTGTAATATATATATATTTATAATTTCAAAATCTGTATTTTGATAGCTTTAGTTGTCCCAGGGATTTCTGGATCTTCTACATTTTTTAAATTACTTCCAGTATTCCAGTATCTTGAAGTGGTTTTTTTGTTTGTTTGTTTGTTTGTTTTTCCAGATTTTCTTTCCTTACGATGAACTTGTATCAAAATGCAGATGTTAATTAACTTGTAGTTTTCTGATATTCATATGACCTCAAATATAATTCTCTCCAGGAATCCAAAAAAACCTGGTACTTCATTCTAAAAACAATGAGTAATTGGTAAGAACAAAATATCAGGACTGTTTCAAATTCAATTTATGTAGCAGCTTAAGACTCCCACCATTACAGCAGGCTATCTGTCCATCTACTCTTACAGCTTGTCCAGTGTCTGGGCCTTATATCTTCCAAATCACAACAATTAATAAAGTCTTATACTCATGATGCATGAGAATTTCCATTCTCTGTGTTATCATATCAAACCTAAAGTATCTTTGGATACTTTAAATGTACAATGCTTCACATATATGTAAAATAAATTGTTAAGCGGTAATTGCTAAAGCTACTGTATGCCTGGCCTTCTCGCTATCCCTTAATCTCCATCACTTATCATGCTTAGACTTACAAATTATTTTTTTAATGATAACTCCTTTGATTTTTTTAATATTGTTTTGTGAGGGCAAAGGATATAGACCACACAAGTAACCTCTTGGAAGTGGTGCTGTAATTCGTGGGTTAATATCACATGCCTTAACTCCCACCAAGTAAGTAAATCCTTCGCTTTTTCATTTCTCTTTTGTTTTATTTCCTTTCTGAGATGAAGAAATGAAAACAAATTATTTTATTCTTGCTTTTCGATCTCTCTTTTTTTTGGTCTAAATTCAGTCATCTTCTCTGTAAGCGTACTGAAACTGTGATAATGATGTTAGTAGGGATACTGAGATTTTCTCCTAATGTTTTTTTTTTCAACAAGTTATCCAAGTAGATTATGTACTTTATGTGCATGCTTCTGCAATGATCTGTAGTGCCTTTTATTTTATATTGTCCAATTTCACAGATGTCTTTTGAACCTCTTATTATTTGCCTTTAGAATTTATTATATATTTCTACTGGATTAAAAAAAACAACAATATCAATTAATTTTCTTTCTAGAATATGTAAATATTTTTAATCATCCATTCTCTGAATTGCCGCTATATAACAGTTTTACAGTTTATGGACTGTAATTAATATGCTTAAAAAATGGGAGTATGGAGGCTCAAATAGACAATTTTCTGTCCTTATTTTTGTCAGACCATCAAACCTGTTGTAAGCCTGTATGGGAACATTCAGATATATAGCAAATAAAGTATGTAGTTCTACCTACTGCAGCTGAGAGACTATCTCGAGAACATTGCTGTTTCCATTTAGTGTCGTGGATTTTTTTTTAGGAGGAGTGTTTTATGCTTTTGTTTCAGTTTCATTATGGAAGAAGTGTTCCCTCTTCCTCGTTAATCCATAGATTCTTAATTGATAAAGAATTCCAGGCTAGATGGACCATCCATCTAGTCCATTCAGAGTAGATGGACCTTAGGGGACTAATATGAAGGCTCATGGAACATCTAATTTTCTTGCCAGGCTTGAATTACGTATCTGAATGAAAGTGTAAGAAGTGCAAATGCAGACCAAATCATATCCATCAGCATGACTGCCCAGTAGGTAAACATTCTGTTCATCTCAGCAGCATCTACCAGTGGGAGTTCGTCAGTAATTCAGTGCATTAACTGACCTCTCTTGAATGTATTGATTTGAAAACTATAAAGAATACAGAATTAGAGAAAAAAAAGTCATGCTTATTTTATTGAGACAAATTAGAACTGCCTTCATGACAGCCTTAACTGAACTGTTACCCTCTTCATAGCAGGGGCAATCCTGAAAAAGGAGAAAATAAATTCATTCTGCGTCTGCTGCTGAGAAACCATGAGCTAACTGCAAAGATCATGATCCCTAGAAATGAGGAATAGAAAAACAGATCTTTAGCTTGATTTTTCATAATACATGGAAGTGTCAGCTGCTTGCCCTTCTCTGTTTCTTTCTGGTTTACTGAGGAGAAAAAAAAAAAACAACAATGCCTGTATGAGAGTTTGGAGGTTTGTTTTAATGTGAAACAGGACACCCTCCCCTCTGCCCATGAAATGTCACTATAGGTTTGTGTTATGAATGTACCTGCACACACTGAAAAGAAGGATATCTGTTTGCTTAGAGAAAGGCATCTCTTGGGTTAAGAAATAGGCTTGGTGAGTGTATTATGGGATTATCAGTAGCCATCACTAATGTACTTTGTCCTTCCTATTACATCCTACTTGAACTTCTGCTGACTAGATGTCTCACATGAGCACAAAACAAATTGTGCTTGACATAAAATTTGTTGGGATTAAGTGATTTACGTAAACTATTTCAGTGTGTTTAATGAACAAAATGTAATGGGTCACTTGAGGCTCTATTAAGTTGAGTACATCCAAACAAATTTGCTTTTCAGGGTTCGTATACTTTCAAAAAACTGTTGACTCAAATTCACTGACAAGTTTGGAAAATTCTTTTACAAACAATCTCAGCTGTTGAATTAGAAGGTAAAACCTTGGCAGATGTACTCAAAAACAAGTTCTTTTTGCAGTGCATGGCAGGATAATAACACCTAAGTTTTACAGAACGTTCATGTAATAGGCATAGCAGAACGCTTACGTTTCGGCAGAAGATTTTCTTTCTCACATCATTTTCCAGATGATAAACCTACACTTAGGAATTTAATGCTTCATGATTTGTGAAGGTTGTAATGGAATAGGTTCTGAAGATCAGGAAGCGTATCCTGTCCTCTTTTAAATCATCATGTCACAAATGTTCTGTTTGTTTTTGTGTTACACGGCACTGGGAGGCAACCTGTTAAGTCACTGTCAGGCTGTCCATACATGTACTACTCCCTGAGTTGTCCTGTTACTTTTCAGATCGTATAAACTGTTGTTTTTATGATCTACAGTTTGGAGAAATATTTCTCCTTTCCATCACATCTTATGAGCCTGCTCTAACATCACTGCCAATTGAGATGAGTTCTTAGTTCCAGGTAGGCTGGTTGTTTGTACCCATAAGACTGTCTTACTGTGAGACTTCAGAAGATAGATTATTTTTTTTTAATCCACGCTAATAGAAACCAGTTTTCTGTGTCAGTATGGAGCCATCATTTTACATACCCTACATATATCTGGAAAATCTTACTTCTTGTACCATAAGTAATGTAATCTTTAATTATTGCATTCTCTTTGGTGTTTTATTGTATGAAGTTCGAACATTACATAGAAGATACCAATTTGCTTAGATAGTAATTCTTAGTTGCTCTTTCTGTGCATCCTTATATTTGCACTATTTTACATTGCCACAAAGAATTTGTCTTCTCATGAAGGCAGGGTGAACAAATGCAAAACTACACACAGAAGATCCTGAAAGATTTTTTTTTTTTCACTTGGCAGATAATGAAGTGTTATGAAGTGTTTGCTATCAGCCGGGTCTTTCTCATTCTTTGCCACTCTGAAAATTAATCTCTGGAGGAAAATCACTCTTCTGATCTGCACATACTCTTAAAATTAAGTTTCAAAAAAAGTGAATCAGCTTTTTTGGCTTTGAGATGTCATTACTGCTCCAAGAAGATTGCAGTTGTGGAAAAAAAAAATCCAATTATTCTGAAAGTAAAAAGCAATATAACGGTATCTACCTCATATTGGACAGTGATGAATTGGCCTCATTTAATAGTGTCATTTTAGAATATTTTTGTATTAATTTTCATTACATCTACTTAAAACAATACAGTTGACTTAGTAATTACATCCGGTCTTAAAAAACAGAAAAAATATACTTAAAAGGGAGCTGGAAAATAGAAATAATTTTCACACACTCCGATGAAGTAGTGTAAAAAATGTAGTTCTTTTTAAGTCACTATATAAAAAAAATCACTTTATAATTTTTTATTTTGTGTAGTTCTCATCATGATCTTCTAAAATATTGCCATTATATTAAAACTATTGCTGACAATCTCCTAGAGGACTCACAGTACACTTTCACTGCATGTACGTCTTTCTATTTCTCCAGTGACTGTACTGATAAAATACCAGGGAACATCCCAGCTACTTCTTCATATAGTACGTTGTCTGTGCAGTGTTGGCAACAAATGTGATATTTTTCTGTCTGATATGTTAGATGATTCTCATGGATACATGTGAGGCGAGATATTTCTGGTGAATTTCATTTTTCATGTTATTTTGATCAAGGTAAAATAGAAAGATGAGGTATTACAGAATGCAATAGCAGATGGTGAGCCACTGTAACTATGCATACCTGAAAGGTGAGTGCTAAGAGTTCTGGAAGGCTGGAAAGCTCAAGCATTTGGAAATGGGCTTGCAGTGTTTTGCTTTTTGGTCATCAATTCACAGCTGATGCAGATGGGTAATAACTGAAAGCTGTCATCGAGTTGTGGTAGTCTGCTGTCTTATTAAAGTCATATTATAGTGCTAAAGCCAGACAAGAGGGATAAATGATCACCTCCCAGTCTAGACTTCAGATAGCCATAATTTGAGGGGAAATGCCCTTAAGTTGCACCAGGGTAAGTTTAGGTTGGATATTAGGAAAAACAACTTTACAGAAAGGGTTGTTAAGCACTGGAATAGGCTCCCCAGGGAGGTGATTGAATCACCATCCCTGGCTGTATTTAAAATCCATTTGGATGTGGTGCTCAGGGACATGATCTAGTGGAGGGTTGTTTGTTAGGGTAGTATGGTTAGGTTGTGGTTGGACTGGATGATCTCTAAGGTCTTTTCCAATCTGAGTGATTCTAAGTAGCAACATGACATTGTAAAAAAAAACTCAACAGGAGCTGGCTGGATGACCTTTACTTCCCAAATGCTTTTCTAGCAAAAATGGATTGAATGGTTGGGATCAAATGATAGGAAAAAAAAAATCTCTTTGGGGAAAGCAAGCCAACAAGTGTGAGGACACTAACTCAAGTGAAGAATTTTCTCCTCTCTTGGAATGCTTGTAGATTTTCCCCTTGGGTATGAATGATTCCATTTAACTTGTAGCTTCATCTACAAAAAGTTGCCAATAAAAGATTTGCAAAATAACCAGCAATAAAAAGAGCCAGTTATAAACAAGCTGCAGGCATTTATGGAAGGCCTGAATTCCAGCTGGCAGGCAGACATGACTTGTTATTCTGAATACTGTAGCTTCACAAACCCCAGCACTGTGCACTTGACCAAGAAATATATTTAGGGTGAAAAGAAATGATCATTGAACCAGATAGTGCATAGCTTCATGTGAAATATTTTATGTTAATATATATAAAGTAAAATAACACGAGGAAAAAGAAGAGTGTTTTATCTATGAAAGGTGCACAGTTTTTGTAATGCTTGAAAAAAAGTCACGTAATTAATGCAAGGATATCCTAGGCAGCTGGTGATTTTTCTCATGGTTTAGTTCCTGCTCTTTTTCTGAGGTATAACAGTGGTGGGAAGATTCATGACTGAAGGAAGCAGGTCCAAATGTTCTCTTTTTTTTATTTTGGTTGAGTTGTTTTTTTTCCTCTCTTACATGTATGTTCTTATCTATTCCTCACTCGTCTGTTTATTCTAATCATTTATATATCTTTTAAGAACGGACTCAGAATCTCTCAATATTCACACTAACTGCCTGCACACTGCCCACTGTCTTTGGCTACTAGCCTTACAAATTTCTGTCATCCTTCTATCACAGCCCTAACTTGCACCTTTTGCTAAAAACTGACCTTATGAACAAAGTTTTTCCTTTGAAACCCACTAAAATATAAGGTAAATAGTTATTGAAGAGGAAAAAAAAAATTAGACAGGAATGGTTTTGTCATTAGGTGTGTTTTCAAATTTATGACCTGACTTTAATAGTTCTTTGGTAGATGCATCTCGTCAATGAGAAAATAATGTGATACAGTTATAGGTCTTCTGGTCAAAAAGAAAGTGAACACCTTACTTGTACTGAAAGCCTTAAGAAATACATTGTAGTCTTTATAGATTTTTTTAAGGATGTGTACAGTTGTTATCTTTTATTCCTAGAAAATTTTGGGGGTTGCTTTTCTGTGTTTCCCTGAGCAGAATAAATGATGTTGAAAGTCTTGTGCTTCTTTGATGGAATTAAATGATTTGCTCACTAGAATTAATTGGTTCAAGTTCGATGGTATGGCTGAACCTTAGAGGTGAACCAAATATATTAGCAGAATTGAGACCAAAATACATCTAATTAGGAGGAGAGTCTGTTGGCATAAGCTACAGAAGAGAAATAATTGAATGAATAGTTGACTAGGAGTCTTAGTGAAGAGAAAGAGAAATCGAATGCAAGTAAAAGCTTTTCTTCACTTGAAACCTATGCAAGCTTAAAGCGTTAAATTCCTGTATGGTGAACAGAAATCCTGACCGCTACAGGCTTGGTCTAATATCTCAAGTTACTTGTGAGCTGTTAGTTATAGCTAACTTCCCAAACAATAGTTATGCTTCTAACAGTTAACAAAACTGAAAATTGATTATTTTATCCAAAACAGTTATCTTCATCTTGTTAATCAAGATAGTTAAGGTACATGACTGTAATAATAAGCCTGAATTACAATGGTTTGTATCCACTTGAGACAGAGAACAGAAAAAATAGATCCTGGGACTGATTCTAAGTAGTTTAAATCAAAATTCTTGTTCTCTTTTTGAGGCTTGGTTGATTTGGATCTCTGTTTGTTTGTTTGTTTCTCTTTAAATGCAATATCTGACTTTTGATTTTCCATTTAAGTTCCAAATCATAGTAAAAATGAGAGCAGAACTTTTTGAGCAGAAGCTCCACTAGTCCATAGAACTTAGTATGATCTATAAATAAGAATGCTCCTCTATTTGGTCTTATAAAAATCTGCAGTAAATCTTGCTGACAAGTGGGAATAAGGATTATTTATCAGATATAAACTGAAAACAAGAATTAAGAGATTAAGTGGTGCTTGCCAAATTATTACCTGTTAGAAGGATTAATTATCAATTAAATATTGGATAAAAATAAAATGAACAATTAAAAATGAAAAGGAATTCATCTGAGATAGAGATATTTGGAGACTGGAGGGTATGAAAGGGAAGCAGCTATATATGTTTTCATTGATTTTGTTTAGCACTAAGTAACTTTTAGAGGTGCTTAAAACAGACTAGGGTACCAGGCGGGCAATTAATTGGGTCCACTATTGTGTTTGGGTTTAAGAAGAAGCATTTTTGCAGCTTTTGCTTTTTGTTCTGCCCTCACTATTTACCATCTCCCAACACTATTCCCATGATAAATTTCTACTTTTGAAACAATATTATTGGTATTGTAGCATGTTAAATTCCATGCCTCTTAAAGGAAGATGACTTGGAGTTATAACTGACACATCAGAAATCTCATTCAAATGAAAAGGAAACTGTAGTCAAATAGCAGAATGATTTGTGGGTACCACAATTTACGTACATACCTATATATGATGCTACATATCAGTGTTTTGTTGCGAGGGTTTATTGTAGTCACATGGAATTTGATGTGACAGCTTTAAAAAAAACATAAGTTCAGGCTAACTGATGGATAACGAATGACCAAAAACTTGTTTTTGAATGGATTTTCAGCATTTAATGAATTTTCTTTTTCACTGTCACATTTTCTTTCTGTAATATTAGAAGATGAGGAAACAAACAAATACCTAATTACTTAAGTCTGGGGGAGCTGGGAGGGGGATGGAAGGGGGGGGGGGGGGGGGGGGAATGTCACATTGAACATCTTCAGCATGAATCACTATATTAAAAAGAAAAAGATTTGATTTTCTACAATTCAGTGTCAGATGAACTAAACAATTGCTACCTGGTATTAACGTGGAGGAAAAAAAGAAAAAACTATTTCTGTAGTAGAGAAAGAAGCTGATGCAAAGTGAATATGAATCTGTCACTTTTTAATCTTTGACTCTGTAGTAGAAAATGTGCTAGGAGTTGTAGCAACAATGATGGGAAAAAGCAAGGTAAGAAGTTCCATGATCTATTTTATTACTCTGCCAACACTTGAGAAGTAATTACATGTTCTCACTTGCTTACTGTCTCCAGCCTGTCATTAATTCTCTTGTGATCTGTGAAATTTCTGTTGCCTCGTAGCATGTGATCAAGTTACAGCATGTGCAGACCTACAGACATGGTGCTTTGGGCAGCAAGGTCCTGCCTTTGGAGTTTTGCCTTATGGAAGGTGGAGTAAAACATCTGTAGGAGAAGTACTCCTTATTACTGTTCCCATCCAAAGAACTTAAGCAACCCAGCTTTGAAGGTTTCAGAATTTCACAGGGCTTTATTAGATAGAGGTCTGAAACAAAATTGTTAAAATGTTTCTGATCAGGATAGGACAGGAATTTAATTTATTTTTGCTAAAAATAAGTATTTAATTTTTTCTTTGAATCTTAAGATAGCTTTTTCTTTCAGGAGTTACCTAAATAAGATGTTGATAAATTAGGAGTTTGGTTCATCTAATGGTTATACTATTATCTGCCTAAAAAATATGATCAATTTAAAATGCAAGTAGAATTCACTAGTGCACCACTGTAATTCAGTGAAATAAATCCAATGACACTCGCTGTCAGAAAAGTGGAATGAATATAGATTAACATGGGCACTGAGGCTGAAGGTTTTAATGGGAAAGAAGCCTCCTTCCTGCTCCAATTAACTAGACCTTGCTCGATATGGTTTTAATAAGGAAAGTTAGAACACAGTGCTAAATGTACTCTTATGTGTTGTAGGTGAAGAAGACAGTCAAATTGGGATAAGTATTACATTTTTCTGTTCACTCTGTATGACCCTACTTGACAATGAATTGTCTCCACAAGAAGGATAATATTGCATTTGTTTTCTCTTCAGACTTCAGATGCTGAAATTCAGTGACACACCTTTGCTTCATATGCTCATTCATGTCAGCCACCATTTTGTCAGCCTGCCCTTCTGCTGCCATCTGTCACACAGCAACACAGTGTGATGGAGTATTGGTGGGAAGGTTCAACCTCTGCCATACCACCATTTGCCTTTGGCACCACGAGCCAACATCATAATGCAGGAGACATTAATTTTGGAGCAGCCCTTGCATTTATAGTTTATGGACATAAAACAGTTGTATTTACCATTACATCTACTCTCTTTCCCTGTGTTGTTACAGTTCCTGAATACCTAGCATACTGAAAAGACACAACTAATTTTTGCTGTACCTTTTAAAGAGAAAAAAAGGGACCATGTATTCATCTCAAAATTCAATTTAAGCATGTCTTTTGTTAACCAGTTCTGGTAATTCTTCAGTGCAGTTGAGCCACCATACAGAATCTTCCTCCACACAAGAAAATTGTTTATTTGTTTGTTTAATTGTAATCTTTGTCTATTTTTCACTGATAAAGTTCTTCCCATCCTAAAATACTACTTTACAAGAGGATATAGCAGTGTAAAAAATCCTACTGAAAATATAAGCTTAGCAGAATCTTGAAGAAACTTGCTGTTTTCTTCTGACTACTCCATGCTTTACGATTCATTACTAATGCTTGAATTCCTTGCCTGTGTTGTGAAACCCAAACAGATGCAGACATTTCAAACTACACTGGGTCTAATGACAATATGCAAACATCATAGCTGCATTATCACTGTATAAAATATTAGCACATATTTTATTAAATGTGGAAAGTACCCACAGAGTAATATTTCTGGGCGATATTTTCAAAGAGTTTCGAGGAAGTTGGGATTTTGAAATTAAATGATTTCTATGTGGTACTGAAGCTGTTGGTTGTGCAGAAAGCATAGCCTTCTCAGTAAATTTTAGCACTGGCAGATAAAGCATGAAGTACTAAGCTTTGAGTAAATCAAACATACAGTTTAAGACATGGTTTGTCTTAATTTTTCCTTGAAGACGTCAGTATCCATTTACAATAAAACAGTAATGTATTACAAGTGCAAGCAGTTACAAAACATCTACGCTTATGAAGACATATGCTTTGCCCTGGTGAGGCTGCATCTTGACTCTTGTGTTGAGTTTTGGGCACCTCGCTACAAGAAAGACATTGGGGCCCTGAAGCCTCAGAGAAGGGCAGCAGAGTTGGTGATCTGGAGTGAAAGTCTCATGGGGAAACAGCTAAGGCATCTGGGATTGTTTAGTCTGGAGGAGGCCTTATTGCTCTCTACAACTGCCTGAAGGGAGGTTGTGGTGAGGTGGGAGTCAGCCTCTTCTACCTAACTAGCAATAAAACTTCAGGGAATTACCTCAAGTTGCATTCAGGTTGGATGTTAGGGAAAAACTTCTCTGAGAGAGTGGTGAGGCACTGTAATGGGCTGCCAAGGGAGGTGGTGGAGCCATTGTCTCTGGAGATATTCAAGAAACATTTAGATGCTGTATTGAGGGACATGGTTTAAGAGGAAATATTGGAGATGAATGGATGAACTGGATGATCGTAGAGGTCTTTTCCAACCTTGCTGGTTCACTGATAAATTCTTCTTCAGTGAAAAGATTTTCTATTTTGGCTGAATAAGTCCCTTTTGTATTTCATTTTTATCACTATGGTGGGTCATGTTCTCAATAGCAACTGCTCTGATGGCTTGAAACATATGGACTAAGTGGGGGATGAATTCTTACAAATAGTTTAAAACAGAGCTTCTTGAAATATCACAGATGCTGAGCTGTTGATTTATCGAACAGCTTAGAAAAAGCAATGATGTAATTGGCTCTATCTTTTATCCTGTTTTCTTTGATCTTTCCTTGCTGGAGTGAGTGACTGCTTGCCATTTTCAAGCAAGATGCAACCCCTCAAATTGCTCACGCAAGCTTTTAGTTAAGTTCAGCATGAATTGAAGCAGAGGGAGGATGCATAATGGAACAGGATCCATTTGGGATTGCAGGAGAACTGGCAGCCTGCCTTGCTTGATTATGGTTAAGCCTCCTTTTAAAGAGCAATACCTGATTGCTCTTCAAAGCTGTGTCAGTTGGAAATCTCCTTTGGGACTCTGAGAAGACCGTAAGTACTTTTCATGAAGGACAGAAATGATAAAAATGTAATAAGGTATTTTATTCGATTACAGTATTTGGGTTGTTATAATGATTTATTTAACTGATGTTGAGCTAAAATGTGAAGAATGAAATTGTTAACTTGCTGAAAAATTATTCTAGTTATTGTTTCTACAGTTTGTCGTGTTTGTCATATGTTTGGTCTTTTTTGCTAGCAGATGGTATATCATTAAAAAAAGAAAACAAGAATAATATTAAAAAATAACAGTTGTAAATAGGACAAAGGGAAATGGCTTTTACTAAATGAAGGAAAATTTATATCAGATGTTAGGAAGAAAATAATTTATCCAGAGGGTGGAGAGGCACTGCTGGATGGGGCCCAGAGAATCTGTGGATGCCCCATCACTGGAATTGTTCAAGTCCAGGCTGGATGGGGCCCTGCCCATGGCAGCAGGTTGTAATTGGGTGGGCTTTCAGGTTCTTTCCAACCCAAGTCAATCTGTGAATCTACACTGGAACTTCTTCAGAAATAGTCATGTTCTGTATATTCCCCAAAGGAATTTTGAAGTAATGAAATGTTGACATTTTTAGGTTTTGTTGTTGTTTTTTGTGTGTTTTATTGTCGTTGTTGTGTTTAGAAGGGTGGAGTAAGCTGAAAAGAACACTGTGAAGGAGAAAAAGTAAAATATCTCACCAAATTGCTGATTTTAGAAAGTAGACAGAAGTTTCTCAAAGGGTTGGTGTGTTACAGTAAGTTCCAGGGCCTCTAGTGATAAAGTCAAACATGGGCAATAAATCTGTTTCAAATAGGACTGTACATTTTATGGCTTGAACGTAGCCTCCAACAATGTGTGTATTTCCATAGAACATAGAATTTGCAGTGATTAATAGTACAAGTCACTTGAGTATTGGTATATAAAATACTGTACACTGGAAATACTTGGAATTACTATTTAAGAATGTCTATGAATGCTGGTAATCTATAGCAGAGCATGTGGAATACTTGCATAGATTCTTTTCTGTTTTTCCCCTAGAATCACTAGTTATTGAAGAAATGTTTTGCATATATAAAATCATAGAATCTGTAGAGTTGGAAGGGACCTGTAAAGGTCATCTAGTCCAACTCCCCTGCAATGAACAGGGACATGCACAGCTAGATCAGATTGCCCAGGGCCTAATCCAGCCTCGCCTTGAAAGTCTCTAGGGACAGGGCATCAACCACATCTCGGCAACCTGTTCCAGTGCCTCACCACTCTCACTGTGAAAAACTTCTTCGTCATATCCAACCTAAATCTCCCTTCTTGTCCTATCTTTCCTGTTGTCCTGTCACCATTTGTCCTGCTAGAATCTGTCCTTTCTTTCCTATAGCTCCCCTTTAGATATTGAAAGGCTGCTATCAGGTCACCTTGGAGCCTTCTTTTTCCCAGGCTGAACAGTCCCAGCTCTTTCAGCCTGTCCTTGTAGGAGAGGTATTCCATCCCTTGGATCATATTTGTGACTCTTTGTTGAACATGCTCCAACAGATCCATGTCTCTCCTGTACTGAGCACTGCACATCTGGATGCAGTACTCCAGGTGAGGCCTCACCAATGCAGAGCAGAGGGACAGGATCGCTTCCCGTCAACCTGCTGGCTGCACTTCTTTTGATGCAGCCAGGGACAATGTTGGCTTTCTGGGCAGCAAGAGCACACTGCTGGCTCATGTCCAGATTCCCATGCACCAGGCTATGCTCTGTTCTTACAACCCCCAGCTTGTATAGGTAGTGAGAGCTGCCTCGACCCAAGTGCAAGATTGCAAGGTGCATTTGAATTTGTTGAACCTCATGTGACTCACTGAAACGGGGCCCACTGCTCAGCCCATCTAGGTCCCTTTGGATGGCATCCTGTCCCTTTGGTGCATTGACTGCACCCCACAGATTGGTGTCATCAGCAAACTTTCTGGAGGTGTAGTTGACTAGTTGACCCACTATCAGTGTCACTGATGAAGATATTAAAGAATATTGGTCCCATCACTGACCCCTATGGGAGACCACTCATCACTGATCTCCATCCAGTCATTGAGCCATTGACCACCACTCTCTGACTCGATACTGCAGCCAGTTCTTCGTTCACTGAACAGCCCACCCATCAAATCCATCCTTCCTATTTGGAGAGAAGGATGTTGTGGGCCTTACTGAAGTCAAGATGAATGACATCAGTGACTCTTCCCTTGTCCATTGATGCAGTGAAACCATCATAGACAACTATCAGTTTGGTCAAGTGGTATTGGTGAAGCCATGCAGGTTCTCCTGTATCAGCTCCCTGCCTTCCATGAGCCTTAGCATAGCTTCCAGGAGGATCTGCTCTGTGATCTTTCCTGGCAAAGAGATGAGACTGATGAAAAATATTTTACATATTATATTTGTAAATTTAAGTTGAAATGTTTAAAGTATTATATATATTATATAGTATAAATTTTTATATATATTTTATAATTATACAGTATGAAGTGTGTGTGTATATATATATATAAAAGATGCTGGTAAGACGTCAGACAGTTTGAGTAAGTTGGAACTCATAAAAAACTTACTTCTATAGACTGTTGAATGAATGTAGAGAATTCTAGCATACGTCTACTATATAATTCTAGCATACATCTATAGTCTAGTATATGTCTATTCCTGACATCTCTAGTTTATAAGATTCTGACTAATTTTATTGTTTGGATTAATGAATGTCCTGAGATGTATGTCATCTTACACTGCACTACTGCAGATAAAATAAAAAAATGTGCAGTGGCGTACTTCAGTATTGTGATAGAAGTTTTATGAATTTGAGTTTGGATTGTGACATTCAAAATTTCAAGGGTGGAAATACCATTGAACAATCACAGGAGAAGTCTTGTCTCTTGAATACAGTATATTCAATGTCCTAGGCTGCCACTGAAGTTGCTATCTTGAACCTTCAGAAAAGTCTGGGATGGAGAAAATAAGACAGTATTTTCATCACTAATAAAAGAGATGCCACATTTGGGATGTTCAGTGGTGCAGGAAACAAGGGCATTTCATTTCAGTTCACCTTAATAATTCAAATCTCAACTGTCAATAGGTATACAGCTCACCCTGTAAGTCTCTCTGTGAACTGTTAACGTAAAAAGGAATCAAAGTTGATGAGGAAAGAGAGGTCTGAAAGCTCCTTTCATCTGACAGGTTATTTGGACACTGAATAGTGTAGACTAATTATTTTGCCTTTCTGTCACCTCCAAACTTTCCATCCCTGAACTTACAGTGTCATGACTGTGACTCCCAGTCCTTTTGTTTTCATACAATCTAAAAGGAATCTCCCAGGCACAGCTTTGTTAGACAATAACATATGGGAGACAGAGGGAACATCAGAGGGCATTTAGAGGTTTTGCTCTTGTTCAAAACCAGGATCTCGAACCTCCCTGACTCATCTCAAATTTAGACCACAGTTCTGCTCTTTTTTTTTTTAGTAGATATGTAATGAGAAAAAAAAAAAAGTGTTGTGACTGTTTAATCTTTCAAGAAGTACTTCAATTTAAAGCTTGTCTTTCACACCATGCAGGTAGCTTAATTTATATCTTCTCTAGACATATCTTCCTGTAGAGATGAAGACAACTGTCTGCGAATGCTAGGCTAAACTATCAGATTATTCTTAAAGGCTTCCATTATTTGAGTCAGCAGAGAAAAAGTGGAGTGTTTCTGATTTCAAATTAGGGCTGATGTCTGCAACATAATGAGTCGAAACCACTCATTCTTGTGGGTCCTTTCCAACTATGTTCTGTGCTTCCTTCAAGTGCCTGGCTGTTTTTCCAAACAAATTGAGGTCTTACATACATGTTTAAGACCTTAAGATACATATGTTAGGAATGGGGGTAACTTTATCCTGATATTATTACTGAGTATAACTATTTAACAGAATGATGCTCTGGTCCTGGAAAAAGAAAAAAAAAAGATCTGTTGTGATGGAAATTATATAGTGGTATTTTTTGCCACACACAGGCAGCATATAAAGTGTTATCATTTACTGCTTTAATATTGTTCTAGCTTCACTGGGCAGCCTGTGCCAGGGCCTCACTGCCTTCTGAGTAAAGAATTTCTTTCTAACATCTAGCTGTGTCCTCTGCCTGGACGCTGAAAATCTGATTCAAAAATTGCCTTACATCTTGCACTTCATTTTTTAGAGACAACGTGAAGTTGTGTTTCCTATACAGTCTCCCTTAGATTTTTTTTTCATGGCAGTGACTGTATTTGTAGTCACTGTGCAGCCCAGCACTACAAAACAACTCTACTTAATTCATGGCAATCGGTTTATACCTGTTCAATCTATTAAAGTAGCAAACATACCAAGTAAAATGACAGCAGTATTACTCAACATCATTGCAATCAATGACATATGGTGAAACATAAGGCTAAACACTTGAAGAAGCATTTTATCAGAACAAGAACATTATCTAAATTTTGCTTTTGTCCTTTGTTTTCACAGCTGTGCTTAAGCACTAGTGTATTAAACACAATATTAATTTGTCAGATTTATTCTTAAATGAACAAATACACGTTTCCCTCTTAGAACTAATAAAATGGTTGACAAATCATGCAATGTGATTACTTTGGTTGGGTAAAGGCTTCACTGCCTTCAGCAAAGAGGGTAGCAGTCCAAAAGCAGGTTGTACAGCTGCACATGATCAAGTTTTAAGATGAAGGGCAAGAGCAAGCAGTAAGGTGGTGCACTGCACTTTTACAATTTCTTAGTATACCTTCTATTTTATATAACATATGGTGATATAAATAATAGAAATTCATTTTGTGAGGAATGCACTTAGGTATTAAAGCAACTATTTCAGTAAGAAAGAATACATTTCTGAAATAGCCTTTTAGAAAAGGCCATGTTTTAATCCAAGCAATCCCAGTGTTTGAAAAATATTGACAAAATATTGGCTGCTAAAGGAATTGTGCTATACAATTTGTTCCCCTTGGGAGGCAGCTCATGCCTTGAGCAGAGAGTATTAACTGTTTTTATTGAGAGTGGGAGAAGAGATTCCTGACTTAAATAGTTTCTAACCTTGCAAATGTCACTTTTTGGTCCCTACCAGCAATATTTCACCTTGCAGTCCTGCCTCAGTGTCTACAGTGCATTAGAGTATCTAATTCAGTGCTGTCCACAAGGGTTCCCAAGCAGAAGCAAGCTGTGTACATCACCTGGTGACACTGAACTTCTCCTGAGTTTCCCCTGACCCACTCCTGATGCTTCTCCCTTTTCCTGCTCTTCCCTTGTCTTTCCGTCTGGAATGAGGCTGCTTGATTTTCATGATGCAAGTGCAAAACATTCCCCACACCTTTGAGGTATCGGTGGTCTGTGTAACCTTGCGTGGTGATGTGTGACTGGTGAGATGGGAGGAATTACAAACGAGCAGGAATAGCCACGCTGCAGCATTTTTCCCCAAGCCTTAATTTTCTGAAGGACAAACAATAGCTGCTCTGTTACTGTTCAGAGCATTTCTCTAGCTCTGAAAAAATTGGCTTTCTGTCTGCTTTGTGGCATCAGATCTGTGCAAAACAACTGAACTGGGAATGCAGCCTGGTCTCACTAGTATGTCTACTTCACTGCCTGTGTACTAGCGTAGATAACAAGAAAGTCTTCATAAATATATCAGTGCTGTATATTTAGTGCTGTGTAGTTCCTTAACTGACAAAAATAAGATGATTTGAGCTTCTGCTCCACACTTTTTCTTCCTGCTTATCAAATAAAGACCGTATGATTTGGAAAGTTGGGATTGCCTTCAGAGGGTTCCAGTCCAATAATGAAGTAATTTAGTATTAGTACCTAAATCCCCACAGTGGCACAAGTGAAGCTGAAGCATTATGCCTGAGTTGGTAGATCCTCCATATGTTTGTTTGTATTTGCTCCTTGAGGTACTGCACTATCAACAGAAACTGAAATGCAGCATAGCGTTCATCAGGGACATTACAAGTAATAATTCAGAGATTGATTCATAAATATTAAGGCAGAGGGGACCCATTATGATTATGCAGTTTGGTCTTCTGCAGAAGACAAACTTTTGCTTGCATAAATCTCCTCTGAGCTTAGGTGCAGCTTTTTGTTTATCTAAATACAATAGAAAAGGAGATTTATTTCAAGGAAAAACATTGCCTTTGAAAACAGCATAGCCACTCTGTAGCTAAGAGAACTGAGATAAGATGATTTACCTGAAACGCTAGGAAGGTAATATCAATATGTAAGATTTTTCAGGCTCATTTGAATTTTGGTGGAATTCTTAACTTTCTTTACAGAATTAATTATACACCAGTATAAGTACAGAAATTTCTTTTGTTACTTAACTAGAACACTAGAAAAATAAAGGAAATTACAGAAATTCTCTCAAATAAGCATGTGTTTGGAAAAAAACACAAAACTGAATTAGTCCTAGCTTTAACATAGAATTGATCTGAAGAAGAAAAAAAATTAAGAGTTGCCTTACTTCATCAGATGTGTGGGCATTTACAAAACCAGCTACATCAAGTTATGTAGATACTCAAGCATCCAGCAGTTGCTGGGCCTCCCCAGCAGACTTTACAGCTACTGTGCACTCTGGTTGTGTCCAGACGGCATTTCAAGGTACAACCTAGTTGAGTGCCATCCTTGAGGATTCTACAGTGAAAGGGGGCCTGACCAGATGGTTGGTCTGGGGACAAGAGGTAATAGAGAATCACAGTCGTAGAATGGCTTGGGTTGGAAGGGACCTTAAACATCATCTTGTTTCAACCGTTTGCCATGGGGCAGGGCTGCCAGCCACCCAATCAGGCTGTGCAAGGCCCCATCCAAACTGGCCTTGATTGCCTCCAGGATGGGGCATCCACAGTTCTCTGAGAAGAGTGTGCCAGCACCTCATCACCCGTGTAAGAAACTGAGGGCATGTAAATAACTATATTTAGGGAACGTGCATACCCAGTTCATATGCCTATGAATCAGGTAATGTACTTTGAGCTCTACATATAGCAAGCAAACATACAATAACTTTTCTTAGCGTTGTTAAATTTTTGGTGCTCGTTCTCACTATGTTATTTACATAAATCTGTTTCTGGCATTGTCCAGTACAAGAGATTGAGTCAAGTCTGCCATTCTCTCAGAATAGTCACTTTTCATGAGCTTTGATTTGTCTGGTCTCAAATATTCACTTAAAAATTATTAGCTTTACATTCTGAAGGAGTTATTACATCTCTCATCTATTCTGTGTTATATTTACAGATTCTTTTAAATCAGAATTTTGAACTATTTTTTTTAGATTCTATTATAGATTGCATTGCACATAGGGAAAAGAAAAGGTAAAGTCATTTCTTGACTTTTTAAAAACAGAATACCCATTAAAAGCCTCCTTTTTGAACAAGTGGGATTTTGTTTGGTCAGTCTTTGGGTTCTTTACATGATGGAATAAAAATTAGGAAGAATGTACAGCTGTTTATAATTTAGACTGCTTTATATTAATTTGCAAGGTGTGAAGGCTAATAAATAGTAATAGTAAATACTTGTTCTGGTGCATTAAAAGAGTATAATAAATTCCAGAGAAAATATAGATGTGCAAATATACACAAAAAACAGTGGGTTATTATATAACATATTTACATAACACTTACTGACTCATTTTTAATAACAACCAAATATATAATTATTAAAATCTTATTATTCTTCCAAATTAATTGGAGAACTTCAGTGTGAGATCAGAACTTACAGCATTTATGTCGGCATCTGTGGGGTTGGGTTCAAATAATGAGAGTAGCACCATTTTTAGGTATCTGCAATTTTGTGTCACTTCCACTATGTTGCTGCAGGCTTTGGATGGATTTTAACAGGCTTTCATTGAATATTAAAGAATTTGTAATGTTAATGCCAGTTGTCTTGTGAAAAGCTGCTGTGTGGATGGGATACAGAACGTCATGATTATCTGACATCTTTCTAGGCTCTCCTCTAATAGTGCTTTCTGTACAGGAAAAAGAAAAGGAGGTATGATAATAATGGAGTTTTTCCAAAAATAGAAGAAAATTCATTCTCTAATGCAGGCTATAGTTATTTGTGGAATTTTTATCTGCTTTGTCTTTATTCTGCACTTGATACTTGGGGAAAATACTTGCATGAAAATAGATGCGCTGCTGATTAAAATGCATTAATTTTACATCACTAAATAATCATCATTAATTTAATTCCATACACCGTAAAATGGCTAATTCTTCCTTCAGCCAGTTCGTATTTAAATTGATAAAGGAGATAAAAGCGATTTAGATAATCTCATTAACTGTGTAAAGATGTATTCTGATTCTCTGTGTGTGAATTTTATTCCCTTAATCAATCATAACGTAATAAACACCATGGTGAGATGATGCTGAAACTGCCCTGGAAAACACAAATAATGAAATGCGAATTGAAGCATCCCCAGAGGAACAGTAGCTCTCAGTTTGCATGAGACTACACTTTTTTGCTAGGAACTACACTTCAACCCGCCATGTCTGAGCACTGCTGTGAAATCCTGCGCACCGCTGCTTCTATACCTCTAGCTTTAATTTATGGTGGCTGCATTTTAGAGCCTGTACAAATTGGAGACTTCTCCTTACTACCTTCTCCATGTGTCATCCAATAATCTACCTCTTTACTGGTTCCTTCTCATTTTGTTGCACCAATTTCTCAAAGTCCTCCCTGAGACTTTTGAGTAACACTCTCTCTGTCTTGACAATTGCTCCAAAAAGCTGTTATTCTAATAATCATTATTTATCTACTAATTCCTACCTTCCCTTTTATTAGAACAGCCGTTTACTCTTGAAACAGGGAGTTAATTGGCTTAATGAGTCATATTAAATGGCTTCCATCGTTGTCATTTATTAATAATTCAGAGAACTACTCAAATGGTTGCCATTAGTTTGTGTTCACTTTCATGCTGGCTGTGTTGGTTACAGTAGCTACTGTGCACTGAAAATATCATGTGAGGATGTGGGTAGAAATTGGCAGCTGTTCCCAAATACATTGTGCTGCTGGCTTTTCAGGAGATAAGCAGAATATACAGCATTATTTGTAAGTGCAGTAAAACTCAGAAGGTGGTGGTGTGGATTTAGGATTCAAAACAAAATGTGAGGGCCTTTGGAAGTACTGCTTTCTTTTTCCTGTCTCTCAGCTCAGTGTGTGTAAGGTAAGCGTTCTCATCTTTTGGTGCATCCAATGGGAACATCTGAACCCAGAGATAACTGGGACACCGCTATTCTCTTGGCAGGCGGGAGTGAGAAGTGTGCTGTGTCCTGAAGGCACAGGCAGAGTTTGTGTGGTTTATAGATTCGTAGAAACTAAGAATGTGTTATAATACTGTCACCTCATGTAATTTAAAAAATACATGGAAACTTTGGCAAGCAGGCAGTTTAGTACTGCAAAAAGCGGAGATACTTACAGTAGTTCAAGTTAAAAATTATGAGTAGAGAAACTGAGAATCAGAGATAATCTGATGAAAATAAGCAGCATCTTTTTACTAGCATCAAATTTGAAAACATGTAAGTATATGAAATTGGGGTAATGTCACTCAAAGTCTCATTAAGAATTCCTATTTTGTCTCCGTAACATCTGTCATTATCAAAATGAAATTCAGCAGTCATTATTGCAGTCCCTGTCGTTGGAGAAAAAACTACTTTGTACATCTTAGTGTGGCAGTTAAAAATCCCTGTGGGGAATTCAATTTGGATCCTTTATAGCAGCAGCATAAACTAATATATTCCAGAGAAGTTAAATTGTCTGTGACTGTTCCAACAGGATGTTAGATAAATCCCAAAGTGTTACCTCCAGAAAAGTCAAATGTCATGGGTTGCAAAGCTGGAGTAAGAACTGCATTTTAATTGCTCTGTAATTGAAGCAATAAAGCACATTATGAATTGGCATCGGGCTGTCCATTTTTATATCTGCCACTAGGTTGTACACACAGCATTTCTCTGTGATTACACAGGGTAGCGGAGCCAGGTATTGAAAGGATTTAAAGCTGGTTGTAATGTGTGGATTGGCTCCACATGTTATTAACTGCATGCACACGAGCAAAGCATTGGTTGTCTTGCATCTCCTCAGCTCTTGCCATCAGGGCTGCATGGTGTTTGCTTGCCTGAGAGTGTTCTGGCGGCATCGCTCCTATCTGACACATTGCTCACAATGCGTTCCAATGTATAGGCACACTGCAGAACGTGGTGAATATTTGAGCTCTTGCTTAGGAAATTCATACACAAAGTTCTGTGTAAATATTTTTGCAGGTTGTCTCTTGTAAGATTTGCTGAGCTTTTTTCCTGCTTGTATTTTCTTTATGTTTTGTACAATTGTGCAGTGCCAGCTGATGATGGGTGTTTCAGATGTCGGTGGCACTTGTCCAACTAAAAGGTTCACAGGATCGTAGAATCCTTACCAGGTGGAAAAGATTGCTAAGATCATCTGGTCCAACCGTCAACCCATCCCCACCATGCCCACTAAGCCATGTCCTACTTTCACATTTGCATATCTCATTGGAAACTGAAGGACAGTGGATTGAGCTTGATTAGAAGTACGAAATAAAACATTTTTGAATGGCTAGGCTGATAGGTCTGTCATTAAGGGGAAGATGAAGTGCAGGAAGACAGCAATGATTGTTCCACATGAGATCTTTGCTGCTGAGTTTTGTTTTTCAAGAAAAGTTGCTGAATGATTTGGTGAAAGGAAGATGTCTGAGTTTTAAGTTCAAAGCCATTTTATTGCTTAAATGAATCCATTTTTATTTTTCTTACTGTGTTTTATAAAATATTTAGCTGTACTAATCTACAATAGTACTTTTACAGTATTTTGTTATATTCATTCTAAATTTTTTTCTAAATTTTTTTGGATGTGAATGAAGAGGAAATAATCTCTGATAGTAAATCAGGAGAAAAGAAAGACAGGAAAAATGACGATCAGTACTTCTGAACCCAATGAAAGATCATTTGTCCCCCAAATCTTCCAAATGTAACAATTTGTTCACAACATCATTTTATTCACAAAGATCGCTCATTGGCAAATGGGAAGTATTGGGATGCATTATTCAGAATTAATAGCATGTTACGATCTGAAATGTGCATGAATGTATGAGGAAAGAAATGAGATATGACCACTTAGAACAATCCAAGTCCTTTCCATGCAGCATGCACTACTGTAACTAGAACTCTATTGGCATACTTATGGACATGAATTTATAAGAACTGCTATTCGCCATATATACTTTCACTTCAGTAGAAAAAGGTGGGAAGTTCTGTTGAGATGGCTGCTAATGTTGCACATATGGCTTCTTCTTCTATAGGTGAGAAATGGCAGATTATCTTCCCAATTTTGAATTTAATTAAAGAATTTCTAGCAGTACATTTCTTACAATCAGAAGACATGACAGTCAGTTAAAATATTGGCTGTTCCCTTACTGCCTTCTTTTTCTGGCCTATCCTTCATAAAAAATATTTGTGACTACAGGTTTTTTCTTTACTATGATATTTCATTTTTTCATGAGCAGTGATTTTGCTTGAAAAAAAAAAAAACAAACAAAAAACACAAAAAACAAGCAAGTATGTTCCTTACATGACATACTGTTATTGGCTTGGCTTAGAAAAACTCTGTTAAATAAATAAATAAAATAAATAAAAACGTATGAATGACTGCTGAAACATGGAGTAGCTGTGGCAGTAGCTGTGACATCTGGGAGGCCTTCAGAAATTTGAAATTTCACTTCGCTAAGAACGTAGTAAATAAATAGGATGGTAAAGCAAGAAGCAATTCATAACAAAATGACCTCTTCAATTATTAACTGGCAAAGCTCCCAAAAGCACTACAATAAGTGAACCATAGCTTGATAAAAGAGGCAAAAATGATAACTTTGCTTTAGGTTGTACTTTATAAATTTAATTTAAGATAAATGGATTGTTGAAACAGCATACGACTTCCTAGACTATTATTGCTACAACCACATTTAAGTGATTTGCAGATAGAAACTGAATGAGAGGTTTGACTGTATCTCATCTAAATCCATTCGCACTGTCACTTTTCTGTCTTCCCTGAATAGCATCAGTGTCTCTTTTTAAAATTTCAATCTCTGCAGAGGGCATGTGCAGTTCTTGATTTAGCCCATTCTCCAGCTGCTTTATATATAAAGCCCTGTGTGACTTTTTAGGAGCATTTTACTGCTGTTGCTTTGCAGTGCCTTTCATCAGCATGGAATGAGTATGGAAATAAATTTTGAAACAATTGGAAGAAATAGAATAAAAGCCCATAAAATAAGCAGTGAGCAACTTGGACGGTGCATTTAACTTTTGCAGGACTGTGGTCTGTTGTGCCCCTTTATGATCCAACTTTCAGACTTTGTCATACTGAAAAGTGTTGTTTTTGACCTTCTTCCAGCTTAACTTCATATTTTCTTGAAGCCTTGGATAAACTGCTCTAGATGATAGGAGTATAGATGAAAGAAAGGAGAATTAAGTAATTTTTCCTATTTATTTTCTTTTATGTCACCTTGCTTTTTTTTTTTTTTTAATATGTTTTACTATGCCAGAAAATTCTTAAGTCTTTCCCTGTATGACTAGCTTTAGAAGCATAAATTTGAGGGTTCTTATTCTGCAACAGATATGATATTACTTCCAAAATAACACACCCTCTTGAAGGAGAGAATGTCCTTGTACGTACGCTTTTACAGAGGAAATTAGGCCACTGAGAGGAATAAAGGTGTATTTGGGGTGAATTGTTGTCTGCCCACATTTGGAAACCTGATTAAAGCTTGACATCTCCATTCTTCTGCATATCCATTGCCATGTATACCTTATAATAACAGCCAAAACCTCTGTAAAATATAGTACTGAAGTCAGGTACCCTGTCGTCTGGCACACTGGCTGAATAAGGAGAATGAAGAGAGGTGTGTATTGCCACCTCTTCGTCCCCATGTACAAACATGCATAAATCTGAAGTCCCTGGAATGCGCAGATAAGCAAAGAGAAATTTCTGATCAGGAAAATATCAGAGAAATATTCGTGAAAGATACGTCATTGACTCAATTTATTATTGTGTGGCTTAACGGTTTTTAAGTATTCCCACCTTTATTTATGCATACAGCCTACCTGGGAAAGAGAACTCCCTCAAACTCAAGGCTGGGTGATAAAAACCAAAGGTTTCACTTGGGCCCTACACATAAGTCAATGTCTGAAGTATATAAACAAAAGTGATAAATTCCAATAGTTTATTTTATCAGAACTGAATGAAAACCAGAACAAAACAAAACATGAGAATGTCCAGCAAAGCAGCTATGATATTCTAATTTGTGTTTGTTATATGCAAAAACTTTTGCATTCATTACACACCCAACTCCTCTACTGAAGACAAAAGAATTGCTATGTGAAGAATTTATCTGAATCAACCCCATAGTTTAATCAAAATATTGAAATGTGAGCATTTCCAAAAGTAAGACTATGCTATGAGCTGCAAGTTAATTTGACACAAGAGAAAAAAATTGTGCTAAAAGCATACTGCTGTGGTAGAGAATGTGGAAAGGCAATTGGAGCAGAAATAGCATGACTTCAGTAACAGAGAGATAATTTGAAATGCAAGTGTAATTGTACTAAATTAAACCTAAATCGACATTATCAACTAAACTGAAAACTGAAACGTGTTGTTAGAAGCATTTTACATTTCATAATTTTGTTCTGATTATTGGGAATGGCAAAAGCATTTAAAAATAAAACAGAGAGTTATGTAGATGTGTAGAGATAGTTCTTGTGTGTAGATAACAGGGTAAGAGGGTTCAGCTTGAGCAGAATCATTATTAAGTGTACATGATACAGATGGCTGGTAGTAAGACAAAGAATCCAGGGGCATTCTGCTCTTGTCACTGTTTCACTGTTTCATTTCAGTTCAGCTCTCATAGGGGGGACTGCCAATTGGTACTTTTCTTAAGGGTTTGCTGTTTTCTGCACTGAGATCTGACATCTGAAATGTTTGTTGCTGCCATCAGTGGACACAAGAGGGCCATTAGAAAATATGGAGTTAATAACTACTTCTGTATAGCTAAAGTTTAATGGGAAAAGTCAGGACAGGTTAGTGTGGAGCATTCAAGTCTAGATTTGAGTTTTTCACAAGTACTTTTTGACATCAAATGGGATAGAAATGATCAGTGTTGTTCCTTAAGATAAGAGTAATAGTAGCAGGTCTGAAGTACTGGATACAATCTGAGGAGGTTTGTAGGAACAGAGATGAATCATAAACCTCATCCAGTCTTGCAAGTGAGCTAGAACATGTCCGTAACATCTGAACTAAAGGCACAAGCAAATCACTCATTTTAGAATCTTTAAAGCATGATAAGTGCACAATTTGCACAACTGATCTGAATGATGCCAAGAATAGGCATCCCTCTATTTATTCCATGTGCACAAACCCTTCTGAGACACCTTCTTACAGAGATGGAAAGGTACTTCCTCATGCACTCACATACACCTTACTTTATTTTACTCTATTCTTTTGGTGCCAGAGTTTTTACTGTTATTGTCTACATTTGAAAAGTAGTTTTGATTTTTTTTTGTGTTCTACATCTCCTAATTTTTTGCATGTTTCTTTAGTAATACAGAAAAACCCCAAAGCCTTCTTGCCTGCCCATGAAGTTTTCTGTACTACTAACACTCCAATTTATACATGAAAATCGAGATAAAAACTTGGTGGTTTTGCTAATCACTGTAAACTACAAAACTTTGGAGAAGGTTCTAAACAACAAAATGCATTTCTTTTGCTTAGATGGTTTGCAACATTGATAAGATCACAGAATTAAGCGTGGGAAGCTGTTGCCTGTGATACAGAGCCATTAAACTACTCTCTTTGCAGAAGAAAACAGTGATCACAACATTTCACATCTGTTCTTGTTCAACCTTAAAGCACAGAAGGAAATGAGATATTACAGGGAAAAGAAAAAAAACAACACAACAATAGCTCACTGTGCTGCTGCACTGGATTGCAGATTCTATACTTTTCTTCGTGCTGTGAAATCACCTTTCATACCCACTTAGAGATTATAACAAATGCAGCATTGTCCTAAATGTGTATTTAAATACAATGCAGAAATAGAGCAAAAAGCTGTGTGACTGTATCTGACTTAAATACTGTTGCCAGAATGCTTCTCTGAAGAAGTCAAAGCTTGTTTATGTCCTCGTTACCTCTGCTTATAGCAGTAAATACTGGTGACAAATGTTACATGAAAAGGAAAGGATTTTCATATCCTATTAATTTAAAGATTACTTCTGTTGGAAATCAACCTGCTGTCCTTGCTCTGCCACTTAACCTACCTAGAACATTCTCTAGAGGTTACAAAATGAGTTCATTTAATTTTGCTCGGTTTCTAGGGCAGAAGAAGGGGCTGCAGTGTGCTCCAACACACTAATTTAGTCTATGGCCTGCATTCATTGCTCATTGGAGAGTCAGAGTTGCCTTGCTGTTGAATAGTGAGAATCCAGATACCTGTACTTCTGCTCTTAGTTACTTGGCAGTATGAGTTTAATGTTACTTTTAGTAGAGATCAGTATCAAAAAAGTATGCCAATAATCACCAGTCTCCTTGAGAGATTATAATGATAAAAAATAAGCTAAATGATTTTTGGGATGGCTGAGGATGACTTTACGGGGGAAGAACGTTCAGCAACATCTGCAAGAGAAAATTAACTCATCTGAAATGGATGGCACAGTTTGTTGGTTTTGCTTTTGAATAGGGTATTCTCATGTCTAATCTTGAGGTATAAATTCTGTGTAACATGACATGGAAGTGACAACGATCAGTTGTTTGGTTTCTTGTATACCAAAAACTTCATGGACAGAATTTCATCTAATTGTTTTGCCAGCAGCTTACGGTTGAGTTTTCCAAACTGTTAGCAATAGCACATTTTAAGGTCTCTCCTCTCCCCGTTATCTGGTATATATATCAACAATGCCTTCATTAGCAAGTCATGGGGCACAACGCTAGAACTTTGTAGGTCCTATCCTGCCCTGTGATGAAAAATCCCTTGATTTCTTGAAAAGAACTTCCGTGGTCTGAAATGCAGGCATGAGCATACCAAAAATTTGTGGAGATTATTATTTTGAACTACAGCTGTACCATAATTTAATGCAATGGCTGTGCCTCTGTAAGCTTGAAGCTCTGGAAGGGATGGTTGGAGTCCAGAGGACTGATGAAACAATTCTTTACAAAGTCTCATAATGACTCATCTGCTCCATCTCTTGTTTGCAGAAGTGTGTTTGTGACTTTAACGCTTTGTGTTTAATTAAACACTAAGTCCTTTATGATTAATTAAACTTTAATTAAGTCCTTTAACATTTGTCAGTTACAAAAGAGGAGGAAAATTGAGATAGTTATTCACATCAGCAAACAGAGCGATGTTTTTACTGAGCTGAACAGAGTTGGTGTTTACAGCTACGGAAAAGTCACTCAGAACCAGACTGCATACAAAGTTACTGTAGTACACAGAAGGGGAAAAGAGTATTGCACCCATTTATTAATGTGTTATAAATGAATTTTACTAGTTTAACTAGCTTGATATGCAATAGGTTGCATCTCAGCTCAGGCCAATGGAAAAATGTCCGCTGGTTTAAATAGGGGCCGTTTGAAGTATTGATTAAGATTAGCTTTGTGATTCATTCATACAAAACTGAATGTACATTATGCCACCTACTTCCTCTCCTCACTGTCCTACCTTAGAATCTCCCTTTCTGAAAGTCAGAAAAATGATAAAGAATGTTGTAAAGGAAGGAATGAATTACAGTCAGCTCTTGGGTCTGCATTTACGCACTTCAGTGAGCAAATCCGTGAGTACAACAGAAGAGATAGAATATGCATCAGTTTAATCTTAAGAAACCAAAATCATAAAGAAAAGGAAAGGAGGGAGGAAGACAAATAGCTGAAACAAGTCTTAGTTTATTTTAGAAACCCTATCTTAATATCTATTTCTTGGGTGAATTACAATTGATAAAGTTGAAGAGAGCTGCCAGTTACCCGCTCTGAATAAAAAGTTCCTTATTTTTTGAGTAGTTTTCCCATTGTTTGTGGCTGCTGCATTTAATTGTGCTTGTGTAGTCCTTTAATTTGCATGAAAGAAGATAATATAATTGAAAAACTCTGGAGTAAGACAAGTTCAGATTACTAGTGGAGGCAAGTTAATTTGTTATTCATTAAATGCTAATGAACCTGGCACCTATGTTTTATTTGTTTCACTCTATTTGAAATTGGAAAGGTCTTGTAGCACAGCTAAGTCTATGATAAACAGAGGTGTTAAATTAAACTCTTGTTTTCCCTGATGTTCCGCTAGAATAAGCAAGTTTGTCAAACCAGGTAACTAAATGTGTGTGTAGTGAAGCATCCTCAAAAGGCAAATGTAAAGCAGTTAAGGAGCCGATTCTGTATTCAGATTCCTTTGAAAATTATTGCTGAGCTTGTTGACATTTGGAACTTGGTTTTGATGTGGGTTCTGTACGGAATGGGTGAAGCTCTGGTGCACTGAGGTTTTTGCAGAGAGTCTGGTGCAAAGTATGGGGGCTTTTGCCTTTTTGCATCTGTTCTCAGTTGTCTCCAATAAGAATAAATGTAAAAACATGAAGTAGCTTTTTATTATCATTGACACTCCTGATAATTTTAAATCTACAGTTCTTCATAAAAGTTCTCGAGGCATGCAGAAATATATGGCTTATTTTCCCTTAAGCGGCTAAAATGAATTTGAAAACAATTATTTGTATTCATATAGTTTATATATTATTTTATTTATTTATATATGTATTTATATTATTATATTTTTATACATATTATATATTTATATATTATTTATCGTGTCTTTGTTACTTGTCTGAGGTAGGTAGAATTATATTTAGACTTAAGTTAAAATGTATGACCAGTATATATCAGTTTATTTACTGCATATTATTATACTGTAGAATAAGAGTAAACTTCATTTTTAATGATGTCTTCCACTTCTGAAGAGTTGCTTTCATTTTGTACTAATTTTTATTCACTGTAACTTCAAAGTATACAGAGCCTGGAAAGTAAATAAAGCAGAAGCTAAATTGCGCACATTACTTCAAGCGTATATCTTAGAAATATTGAAAAACATCCACAAACACAGGTCCAAAAACCTTGCCTGTGCAAAGCACTGTTTGAAGGACCTCTCATGGTTTTGAATGTGGAGTAAAGTATGGTTTTACTTGGTTTGAGTTCATTATCCCACTTGTTTATTTCAGTATTTGTAATGTGCACAAACCCCAGAACATACATGTGGTGAGCTTTTCTTAGGTGAAATGACTGCACATTGAGTTAAAGGTGAACAGAAATTTGTCTTATTCTATTTAAATTGGTCTGGTAAAATAGTGTGAAAAATAAATGACAAATGATTTTATTGACTATGAAGTTACTTATATGAAACATATTTTATTTCAGTGAAATTTGAGGGCTTTCCTGTTTGATACAGAAAACTGAAAAATGTAAGATAAAAATACCTGAAATGTATGTACTGTAATTTGGGATTGTTCTTTCTATTTACAGCATTGTCTTGAGAACAACTTGAACATTTCGTTCCTTTTATCTGTGAAGAAATCTCCAGATCACCCCAAACCTCATATACGTGCATAAAATAAGTGGTGACAGAGGGAAGAGACTGAGAGTTCAGGTGGAAAGAAGGAAAGCAGGTCTTGAGAGCGAGAGATAGGGTGAGATTTTCTTCCTATTGGTTGCCAATGCGTGTTACTCGCTGCTGAGTCATAGGGTTTGAGATGTGCAATTTATGTCTGTGAAAAACGCAGTACCCAAAATATTTTCAAAGTTAGTTCTTTAGATATCGATACTGGAGTTCAACATGCCATGTTTCAGAAGGCTAACTAACACCTATTAAATGAGCATCCAACATTGGTTTATTATCTAAAGTTTCTTGCAATGATTCCATCCTGTGGTGTACACACAAATGAATGTGAAATCAGACTGTTAGCTATTTTAACAGTGTTCTTACAACATTTTAACATCACCTCACGGTGTTTCTATCCCCAGACCCACAGATCTCAAAACTAAAATGCTCAAAGATAATGGGGTGTGTGTGTATATACATATATATATATTTAATTTATAAGTTGTCATGCAGATATTGTTTGTTTATAGAAGTTTACTTTGAAAACTAACCTTGGTTTCTGAGCTAGCCTGACAAGTTGTCAATGAAGAAAAAATAGAAGTAGATTAATTTCATTTATGATTAATGGTATGTTAAGAAGAATGGAAAAAAAAAAAAAAACCACCAAAAAACTATAAAAAAACCCCACAAAACTTTTCTCTAGTAAGTTATACTACTTGGATCTTTAAAACTGGAATTTTCCAGGCTGGCTTCTCTTATGACATGAAATACATCAATTTTTAAAAATAAATCTCTTCTCTTTTGAAGCCTATTCTTCTTACCTTGTGTCTCTTTTAAGTTATCCTGGCTATAACAGCATCATTTTGATTTTTTTCCACTTTAGTCCCTAACTGGTGTACTGCTTCATATAGCCACTTAGTGGCTATATATATACTTTTATTTCTGCCCTGCCAGTGACTCACTGGAAAAAAGAGAACTCATTTTGAAGATGAAATGAAAAAATGCCCATGTTATTGTGCTGAATCAAAGAAATTGTTATCTTTGCTCTTTCTAATGTGAAGCAAAAGCTGAACAAATATGATTTTCAAAAGGAGATCCTGCTCTCCATGATGAGAATTTCTGGAATCAGTAACTATTGGTAACACATGCAATGCTTATTTCATAATCTTTGCTCATTTTCTGGGACAGTCTGGGGGAATGCTGCTTTTCTGTAAGACTGAGCAGAGAACCTCAAACAGCCTTATCATACCACCTAATAATTACTCATCACTGGGACCTCCTGATGCTTCTGCACTTCCTTGCTTCTGATAGTTGTGCTCACTGAAGCTAGATCTCTTATTTAAAAATGATTATGTTAAGGACAAATGAAGACGTTCCACTTGAAGTGACACTGACATGATACTTTCTAAACACTGAATTAATGGAAAAACTTAAAGATCACACAACACTTCTGTCTGTATCTCTTTTAGATGATACTTTGGGGCTCAGTAAAGTTGCAGATCATCACTTTATGTAGTTGTGCAATCCATTTATTTGGGATTGGCAAGCAGCTGAATGCTGCACTTCTACATATTAAGTCTAGAATTACTCAATTTTTCATTATGGTGTGCCAGTATCCAAAAATATATCTGAAGTAGGCTACAGGATGCCTAATCCTGTAATTCCAGTGGTTTCTTCTTTGCAGTTTAGTATTTGTCAGTGTTGGAAGCTGGCATTGCAAACAGAAAACTCACAATTCACTAAATAAGGTTACTGATTTGAAACACTTATAGGATTGAAAGCATTTCAAAGTACATGTCTTAGTTTCACCTCAAAGTTCAAAGCACAAAAGAATATATTGTATTCATATACTTAATTTGTGATTATTTTTTAAACCATTATTTTTTAAACCATATGCTCTAAATTTGGGGATTTTTATCTATTTATTTATTTATTTTTCAGGTTCTGTTGGTCATTGTGAAAAAAAAAAAACTACAAAAAACAAAGAAGGGGGAGAAGATAAAATCTCTGTTTGATCTCTGTTCCACTCTTACTTAATGCATCTTCATACTAAAGCAATGACATCTCATTTTCAACCAAAGACTTTTGGAAATGGATCTCCTAAAAAGATGTCAGCAAACAGGCAAGTGAGTAAAAATAGATAAATTAGTTTTACAAAACGCTTTCTGCAGAGTTCACTGATTATGAAAATCATAGTGAAATCTGAGAGTGGTTTTAAGCTTACACAAGTTGTTACTTGAACTGTGATCTTTCCAGAGGTCCTACTCTACTCCAGGTTATTTTTCTGTCTTGGATGAGTAACTTTTTTTCAGAGATATATGCTTGCTTTAAGAGAGATGCAAGAAGTCAGCTTGGTCTGCTTGTCTTTTAGTACACTTGCATTTCTTATTTATTTATTTATTTATTTATTTATTTATTTTTAATCTAAATAGCATTTTTCCTCTCTTCTTTCTGTCACTTTTCTCCTGGCCCTTCATCTCCAACCCATTTTTCAGTGAAAACCTTTTCCATTTATCCATCTTGAGATAACAAGAGAAGTATTTGAACTTTTCAAGTCGAAGTATGCATGTGAATTCAAAGAAATGAATGGAATGACACTGTAAGACCTGTGAAGTATAATTATTTTGTTAAATGGTTGGGTGAAACTGAATTCCTCAACTTGTACGAGTGAAGAAAACTGGTGTCAGGACCTGGTTCTAATGCACTCTACTTCAATAGTAATGTCTAAAAAATACCTTCTTAGACTGCTTGAGAACAATCTGCTTGGGAGCATGAGGTAAAAGTAAACATTTTATAGCTGCTGAAAATGAGTAAATACACATAAGTCATTTTTGTGCCATAAATATCTACTTTCACATTGTAACGCTGAGCCCTACTGCAATTTGTCCATATATGTGAAGGTAACATCACAATCCTTATTAAGAAAGTACATATGATTGCTAATAATTTCATATTCTTTTAAATTTATCAGAATACAGTATTAAAATAAGAATTAATTGCTTCCTTTATATTAACTGTGAATCAGTTTTGGAAATTCTCTTGATTGGCCTTTTAGCATGGAAAGTTTTAGTTATCCAGAAAATTCGATTAACCTTCCCAATTCAAATTCAGAGTGGTGAGACTCGTTTATTAGGTACTGCCACCTCTCTGATGTTATCAACAACTAAAGAAAGAAAAACCGATGTTTTAGATGCTGTCTGACTTACTTATTGCACACCTGTTTCATTAAGAAATCCAGACCAGTACCATTAGTGGTTGGCACAAGACTGATTGCCTTGAACAAGCAATGGTTATGAGTCTCAGTATTAGAAGCTGTTAATGTAAACACATGAATTCATCTTGAGGTTTTCCTCTTCCACTCTTCCCATTCTCATGGTGTTTCTTTTTACCAAAACTTTCCGATACTTGTAGAATATCATTTATTTTGGTCTGTGGTTAGGATTTTGTTGGGAGTTACCATCTGTTCAGGGAAAGCATTTTTTGTGGTCTCATGGCTGCCATTCTGCTCAGTTAATCCACAGCTATGTAGGCAGATAAAGAACTCATCTCTGAATAAATTCCAGAAAAAATAGTTGACAAACTACAGGAGGTTTAAGATGCTATACCAGAAAGGAGCAACAAATACATCCTCAGAAAGATCAACTATGTTTAAGCTTCATGCCAGCATTCTTAACCAGTAAATCCAAACTTTTTATGTGTTTATTAGCACTCTGGCCCCAGATGTATGCTGCTATCTGCAGAGGAGGTCCACTGACTCCACAGATTGCCAATAATGAATTAAACAGGTAATGTAGAAAATCTCTGGAGTGCTTCCTTTCCAAAGACAAAGGGAGCATTCAACAATTTATACCTATGGGTTTGAAAGTGCCAGTGAGACTGGTTTTTCCCATCTTCCCTGCAACTTCATTTTAGTATCATCCAAAAGTAAAACAATATTCAGAGGACATAAGGCACAAACAGCCTTTAGCTTACTGAAGTTAGCGCTATGTGAATTATAGTTCTGTGTGCCAACTAAGGACTCACGTGATTCTGTTACTGAAAACATTCCCTATCCTTTTTCCTACTGTACTGGAAAGATCTGAATTGAGACACTTTGTCCTATGGCTTTTGAGACAGAGCTTGTGCACAGAAATCCAGATAAACTAGGAAATTACTTTCTCCCTGTCTCATTTCCCCTTCAACATTGTTAAACATTGAGAGATCTGCGTGTGTGTGCAGCACTAGATGATTTTAAGGTCACATTTCTCCCTACAAAGTAGGGAGCGTACATTTTTTTTGGAAAGCACGTCTGCTGAGTTGCTTACATGCATCTCTTGTGATCAGGAGAGTTCCCAGCTCTAGTGGTACCAGTTGATTTATGCCATTGAACAAAAATAACTATGCATATTCTTTACTCTTATCTATCTTGAATGTACAGGACTGCAAACAGAGAACTTTGTCACAATGCCCCAGATTCTTCTGTATCTCTTAGAAGAGTCTGCTTGTTTATTTGCTCTCTGGCTAAAATGCGTGTTTTTTGTTCTCATATGTTCACTGTCAAAGGAGGTCCTTATCGTATTAGCAAGACAAGGATGCCGTGAGAAATAACTTTTAATTTTGCTATAGTGGTGGCCTGCTGGCCCTGTGTAACCTAATATGAAATAAAGCTCAATGTTTTAACCTTAGAAAAATGGCTTCTGCACCATTTGTAAAGAATTGAATGCACAGATCTTCTTTATTACTGACTAAAACAGAACAGGATGGAGTAGCAGTCCTAGTGGCTTGAAACAGCTTATATTGTGAGCTTTCTGTTATTTAAATGCAGTTGCTACAACTCCAGTGTTTTTCTAGCAGCCTCCAGTTCTGTGATGGCAGCTCCTTGAACGACCTTGTTGCTTCTTTGGCTTCCCACACCACCAACTGCTGTGCTGTTTGCAGCAAAACCTGCAGTGCTGGTGACAGATTTCTAGCAGATTTCGGACATCCTGGCTTGCCCTTGTGGACATCTTTCTCTTTCATTCTTTCTGATTCAAAGAAGTTGAGGGGAATAAGGAATGTAGAATATTCACTAACTTCACATCTGTTAACGCTGCACAAAACATGATTGTGTAATTCTTATTATAAAGGAGGTAGAGAAGATTTTTTTCATGTAGCCAATTTCCTATAGTAATTTGAAGGAAAAAGTTTTCTTAACCTGCTTGAAGGTAGTAATTAAAGATAACCAACGTTATCAAAACCTAGAATAATATAAAGAGCATTATAATAAAGTGTGTATTCACTAATAAGCTGAAGCTGTAAAAACATAAATTTTTTTTTTTGTAATATACATTTCAATTTCTAATGACACTAGTGGGAACATAAGTAACAAAATAATGGAAAAAGTCCTCAGATCCTTTTTTCACAGATTCATACATAAATGTTATATTAAACAGTTATATAAAATAAGTGTTAACATCAGGATTGACTAGGAGTGTGCTGCTGACATCAGCTCTAACGCTGAGCATTTTTTAGGTTGTGATCTATTGTAAGAATATATTATATTCTGTTTTTACTTTGCATATAACTAGTGGAGTCAAAGGGATTAGGTGAATAGCTAATCGTAGCTTTCTCCAAAAAAAAGAAAAGAAGCAGATAATAATACAAAGTATTAATACAAAGACTGTATTAAGAACAGGGCTTGATTCCTCTCACTTGCCTCAGTATTTAAGCAGCAGGCTCCAAGATGAGCTATGAGGCATGTCTGGTTTTGGGTTGGTTTTGTTTTTGTTTTGTCTTATTCCTGAAAAGAAGGTTTTGAATCCTTCTGTTACATGTAAACCCAGAGTAGGAATTGTGTTAGAATGACCACAAGATGACAAGTGGAGAGATTTAAACGTTTTAAGGCAGCTGTCTGTGTGTGCAGATATGTGCATTTATAACTGTACAGAGATATGTATGGTGTACTCTAGTCTTAGCTTTCAGTTCAGAATTAGGCAAAGGAAGGAAACAATTTTATTAATTTTTTCACACACACACACACAAAAAAAAAAGGATATCAAGAATCTGGGAATGTACCTATGAAATACGATATGGAAAATTAAGTACTATAGTGTAAATTTCATCATAGATGTATACTTCAAGAGCATTTCAAGAACAGGTACACAGAAGGACCTCAGATTTTAAAACTCTAATTATCCTTATTTCAGCCATCTTTCTTCTCCACTGAGAAGGAAATGAAAGATCAAAAAACCCAAAGGTTGAATTATTCAGTTATTTTCATATATTTCTACTTCTAAGAAAAGTAACTTCCCTCTTCTCCATTACCCTTCTTTATGTTCTACCAAAAGCATGCTAAGATTCTTTATTGCTCTGTAGAGTCCTCCATTAATGGCAGAAATTGCAAAGCCCAGTGCCAAAAAGCAGCAGTTTTCCATATATGCATACATACACGTGCATATACGTATATGTGTATTTAGCATATTTATTTCACTACCTTACAAATCTTCAACTGTTTAGAATGGAATGCATTCTCAGTTTTCAGACAATGCAAGTTCATCTGCATTATGTAGGGTTTTTTTTTCAGTAGCTGTGTAATGAGGCTTGTAGAAACAAGACATAAAAATAGAATGAATAAATAGAATAAATAAAAAAATAAAGAATAAATAAATAGAATAATAAATAAATAAAAATAAATAGAATAAATCAAACTGTAACAACAACAACAACAAAAACTCAAGGATCTGATATTAGCAGTGACAAACAACAGGGAGTTCTGCTGCTTTCCTCATCAGTTAAAACTCATTTCTTTCTTTATTCTTAGAATATCCCCATCATTGTATAGCAAGTGCAGTCTAGAGAATCTGAGAGGAGATGCTTGAAAACCTCCAAAGTGAATTTTGGAGGCTATGGAGGAGAAGCTGGAGCTAAGGAAAGGTTCACTGAGCCTTCTGTAAGGTATTCACTTACAGAATATAGTTTTGCAGCTTGCAAAATGCTTGTAGCTGATGTGGAATAGAGAATTAATATTTTTCTAGCTTGTGAATGCCAGAGGACTCCTCCCTTGGAAGAAAGGGGAGTTGAAGCTACTGGATGAGGCTGGATGGATAAGATCCATGGTATATCTTCAGCACATAGATAACCTGCCTGGACAAATGCAGGTCAAGAAACATCAGCCTTTGTATCCAGCAGTTTTTACAATTCCTCTGATTCACTGAGTCTAAGCTGAAAGAAAAATAGATCTTAATGTCAAGCTATTTATTCATAAGAGGAGGTCGTAAAAAGTAGTGTGACACTTCCATGTCCTCATGGTGTGCAGCAGTTGCTCAACTGTGACTGAAGGGAGGTGGGTATGTAGGAAATGAGCAGGAAGTGACATAGAGCTATAGAGAAATGAGCTCCAAGCACGGGTTGATCCATTTAAACCCTAATAACGAGAGGCATGCTCCGGCATTCCACACCTTGCCCAGCTCTAAGGAGTTGGAGCTGCCTCTCTGCCTTGAGGAGTGATGGCGATGTCTGCTCTGTAGGGCCCTGCTGCCATTGTTATCTGGGATTTCAATCTACAGACCATTTCTCTAAGATATGTATTATTAGATATGTATTCTCTGAGATATGTATAATTACACAACAAAAAATCAGTAGAATATTATCACACCTGTTGTTTTGCTGCTTGGGCTGTAAACCCTCTTTGGTAGTGGCACAGTAACGATCATCATTAACTTTTGTCACCAGCAGCTTTGTTTTCAGTGGCATGTAGCTTTATACACTTGAGTGATTTCCTTGAGGCTTTTGAACAAAATCTTCCTTCAGTTATTGCCAGGGGGAACAAAGAAAATCAAACAAAGGCTCGAGTTCTCCCTGTCACTGGCATTGTTTTGCTTTGAAGGGAGATATTGGATGAAGTAAAAATAATATTGGACAATAAAAAGAATAAGAAGTCGATTTTAGCACTGGATGCTCAAATTAAATGAAGTTATATAAAAATTATACTAGAAAATGCATAATTTTTCACAAATTAACTTTCTGATAATATTTCAACTAGTCATTTGCTTTTAACGAGCTCTTGGAAACATCACAAGTGGTTTGTTTTTTTCTATTATTCATCTGCCACTAGCTGCACTGCAATGTGTTCCTATTGTCAGTAGTAAAGCCAGCACCCCATATCCACGGTGGTTTAATCATAAATTTTTAAGTAAAAACAAGAACTTTCTAGTGAGCTTTGGTTAATGAAAAGTAACAGTTAAAAGTTTCTGCAGTGTTTGTAGCCATTGTTAGAAACTGTTTTTTGCATGCGGCAAGATTCCGTGTACACTGAGATTTTGTTTTTTTATTAAGAAAAAATGACTTTTATTCTTCTTATTTCTTTTTAATCCAACTGCTTTAAGTTTGATGCATCAGAATATGTGTGTTTGCTACTGGGTTAAAAAACATCTCTGTCCTCCTCAGCCTTCATTTGTTTTGTTCAATGAAAATACATAGGTAGTTCCTACCTTCTATGTACACAGAAACTCTCTTTTTTCTTTCTCGTTTTGTCTTCTAATCACCTCACTCCTTGCTTCTCATTTCTAGTTTTCATTCAGTCTAAATTAAAGTGTCCAGAGTTGGTTCAACAGTTTGTTTGGGTAGCAGACACACAAGTGAAAGGAAATCCTGTGATCATTACTCTTTTGTGATTTGATAATATTAAAGACTTCAGGATTTAAAAAAAAAAAAAAAAAAAAAAAAAAGCACAGTCAAATTAATCATAATGAAATATTCAGGTGCTAAAACTCAACACAAATATGTGCATAATCTTATTTTAGCTGAAGCAGAAACTATACTTGCTTTTTTTTTTTGCTTCTAGTGAGTGAATTAAAATTATAATGCTATAGAGGAACACTTTGTGTTCTGTTTTTAAAAAAATTATCAGGGAATGATCATGATTATCATGAGAAATTGCAAAATGTTTCTCTGATGTTTTACCTATATAGCAGTTTAATAGGATGTCACAATGAACAAGTGAAATTGAATTTATTGTACCAAGAGGCAAAAGAACCTAATTATACAAAAAGCTCCTGCAAACTGAAGCTTGTCTAATATATAACCCAGTAGTTTAATTTCTAAACCTGTTTATTGCTCTTAACAGACTTCATTAGTACCTCAGAATTCTGTAAGATGTTTGAATGATACTTGTTATAATTAATATTTAGTCTTTAATGCTATTTATGATTTCCCTACCTTTCAAAATGGTTCTTATGATTGTTTTTTTTAAAATTTGCCAGCTGTACAAACTTTATTACTACAAGGACACTAGAGGGGGTTCACAGAGGCAGCATTTCATTGCATTGATTAATTGACTAATTGTATTCTCCCATAACAGAAGTTCTGAATATCTTTTCTGAATAGTTCTGCTTCCTCTCATTCAGTTAGGTATTATTCCAATATCCTTATTTAGGTCATTTAATGAATTTCTAGACTTGGACTGGTTTTCTCCAGGGAGTTATGTTGGAGCATTGATTCTGATCCTTTACTGAATTACAAGGAGTGAGGAAAAAGAAATCTACAGAAAGCACATACCAGAATTTTATGTGAAAGAGGAAGGAAAGTAGCAGAGTATGTGTCTCTAACCCAGATTAATATTTCACGCATGATTTGCATCAGCAGTATTAGCAGACTTGAGTTATAAAATTCCAGAAAGTGCTAGCTCTAATTATACATACTTGCGGTATTCTCAGAATGAAACTCTGAGCATAAAAGAGTAACTAGATCTCAACTACCCTCTCTATTTTCTTGCTTAGAAACAGGAAACAATTCCCTATTAGTGTGTCTACTGCTCTGCTCCTACAGCTTCAAAGTGCCTTTGTTTGTTTGTGTGTGTGTATGTGTGACTCCTTGCATTTTTGCTTGCTCTGCCCATTAAGAACTGGCATGTCAGCAAATTATTATGCCTTTGCCTTTACAGTCTTCCAAACTGCAGTGATTTTGCCCTCCAACTGCTGAGAGCCTGGCAGCTTCTGGGTTTTGATCGATTAGCATGGGATCGCTTTGCTTCCCTGCTGTGCTCACATTTCATTACATCAGCAGAGTAATTGACAAAATGGTATGGTGTGCAAATACTGCAGCACTATCAGCTGATGGTAATTGTAATTAATACTGCAATCATAATAAGTACTTATACAGAAAGTGCTCTGTGAAAGATGGGGGCACATGCCTTTTACCAGGCGTGATGAACCAGGAGCACCCATGGATCTTGCTAGAACCAAGGATGCTCTGGTGCACATTGCTGATTACATGCATCCGGGGTGAATACTCAGTCTGGTTTTAGTCATAAACTCTGGGTTTCCCCATTGGCACAGGTGCCATGCGGGAGGGGGGAAGCTGCATGCTCTGTGTGTATAGAAAAGGCAGCAGAAAGTTTGTGGGAATCTGTGATACTGAAGGATGCGGGGGCTTTGTTATTAATAATTCTTGTTACAAGTCTCATATTCATCAAATTGTCTCCTGTGAGGCGTCCACCCCAGGCCTGGGTCCAGAAGGGAACCCAGGGCAAATCAAGCCTTTTTAATGGAGACAAGGCTACCAGATTGGTAACAGCCTTCTGGAAACTTCCAAGGCAGCCAACAGACGGCTCTCCCGTTTCCCTTTGTTCTCCGTAGGAGAGCTCTGTCACGCACATCCACTCCTCAGCTTCTCCTTTTGTCTTTATGCCTCGGCCGGCGGCCATTTTGTGTCCGCCCCGCTCCCTCACTGCTGCCACCACGTGGAGAGGAAGCATAAAAAGCCCTTTCCGCAAGTAGGCTGCTTTGCAACCGAAGTTCTGCCTGTGGCGATGGGAAAGAGGAAAACAACGGGTGCTAAACCGTTGTTATTCCAGTGGGCATTCTCATTTTGTAACTAAGGCAGTAAGCATTGCTTTCTGATATTCGAGTGCAGCAAAAATAAGAATTGAATGTAAAAGAAAAGAACATTTCAAAGTGTTTTGACTCTATCAAATACAAATACAGATTTCTTTGTCAGTCTCCCAGGTGCAATTTCAGATGCACAGAGAGATGCTTTAGCTGTGCACACACAGAAGAGCACGTTGCACTTGTCCCAGTTCAGGCACTGCTGGGTTCTCCTTCAACGCTATCATATCTTCTGAAGTTCAGCCTTCCTTGGTATCTGATAGCAGCTGAAAAATTAGATCTGTCATCTTGGATGGAAATAACCACAGCTTATCAGAAAGTGCTCAAAAGTTTTCAATATTTTCCCCTTTACAGTTTATCCCAAGGAAGAGCTACTTCAGTGGTTTCAGTCAGCACCTGAGAGAAACACTTCACTTTCAGGTTCAGCTCGAGTTGTGAACTATCTTCTTGCCTTTTTCTTACTTTGCCTAGGCAGAGACCTTTTGGAAGGTAAAGGTAGCAGGCAGCATCAGTTTTGCTGAGTAAGTAAATGAGTTTGAAGATCAGCTGTTTTTCAGACTAGTCATCCTGTGTCACATATATCTGCCTGCTATTCCATTAAGGAAATTCTCGTAACGTAAGGATAAGTGTTTTATTTTGATTACGGTACAGGAAGTCAGATAGGAACAGGAATATACTCTGTTATTTTATATGATTTCATATATAGATCTCCATAAGTTCTGTGTCAAACAAACCACAGGAGGCCAAATTCTAGGTTGGTGTGAATCTGCATACTTAAACTGATAAGATTAGTAGCATTTTTCCACTGCATATGAAAAAGGATGCTATCAGTTCAGCACTGCCATTATGCTAGCTTGAGTGCTCATTGCTGCTCTGTCTCTTTTTCTCTAGCCATCGTATTCCCAAGATGCTAGAAACAGCAACATTGAAAAGCTCTTATCTCCAGGCTACAGATGGAGATATGAGGCACACGGTAGAATAAGGGTGAAATTCTCAGCAGAGCTTTATAAGTTACTCACATGCTTAACTCCTATTTTCAAAAGTGATACAGGCCTTTTTAAAGCAGCTCTTCTGCTCACAAGAAAATAATCTACTTAGTTGCTGCAAGAAACACGCCACTTAATATTAATCATGCAACAGAGAGAAAGAAGAGGAAACTTCACCTGCATAGACAGAAAACAAGAGAAAGAGCACAACATAGCTATGTGCTGGGTCACTCTGAGCAACTCTTTGGCTTGGTGTTGAGCCAATTATTATTCCTAAATTACAAAGTAAAACACATGCTTTTAAAGCTACAGGGATGACTTTTTTTCCTTTGAAATCTTAGATGGGGAGAGTTTTGCTCTCTTACCCTAACTTTCAGTCTCTCAGCTGCTCAGTTCTGTAGACTTTGCTGGTGTCCAGTGTTCCTAAAAAGATGCAGTACATCTTGGCCTCTTTTCCTTCAGAAAATGATTAGAAAAAGAAAATAGCTCTTGCACTACATGGCATTTCATAAGTGCTCTTAGAAAGCGAGATGCCTGAATGATATGTGGTGTTCTGGAGGGCCTATGACTCTTAAGGCGTCTGATAGATGTCAGGTTCTTTTGGCTTAACTGTATGTATATCACTCTACTGCTCTACATTGTTCTTCCATCCTCGGTTGGATTAGCTCTGGGCTTGCCTTGCTGTCCATCCAAAGCTGATGAAGGTTTAATCTCATCAAAGATTATAGATTTAGGAAGAAATTGCTTTGTACAAACTGCTGTTAATGTCTTCGTCCCATTCTTAAAAAAAATAAAAGAAAAAAAAGAAAAAAAAGAAAGATTTAGAAACTGGACCATGTGATGGAAATGAGAATGCTAAAAAAGTATTCATTCCATCCTTGTTTCAGAGGATCCTTAAAATAATGTGTAATGTTTGTGACCAGGCCTCTGAAAGAACCTGCATGAGACATGTTTTATGAGCATTCTGTGGTATGTAGAGCTGGTTTTCTACACCTTTCCTTGTCCTTATAACCTTCTGGAACATGCAGTTGCTTTAATAGGAACATTTGCTATTAATACAGATATACAAAGTCTATCTATGGCAGAATTCAGGCTTTCATGAAAAAGAAGGAACAATAGCTTTTTCTGCTATATGTGACACTGCTGATATTTCTTTGCTGCTTTTTTGAGGTCTGCTCTGTGTATTTATAAACCACAGATTTCACTCACAAGAAAAGAATAGTGTGTAGCTGAAGCAAATCATTCATCTTGTATGTGAGTGAACGATGGATTTTGTGCCACACAGCTTACAATGATTTTATAACCCTACTTCTGTATTCCTGACCTTACCCTAGCAGCAGACACTACATGCTTCTGCCTTTGATACACTAGGATCCTCTGATTTTCTCTAGCCCTAATGGATGAAACTTTTACAGGTGTCTAATTACAATTTTCTGTGAATAATACAATCTCCAGGACCACTGCTGAGCTAGATTGGTTTAAGCAAAGAGAGAGAATCCATGCTGGTGTTGTGCTGCCCACTTGGACTTAATCATCTGAGTTTCAGGCAGAAGCTGAGTACTGTGCACAGCCAGCTGCTCTGGTGAACTTCACTGCTGAGGTTTGCAAGTCATGTACTACGTGCTGGGTTGATAAAAAGGAATTTCATGAAATTCTGAAAGTGTATATATATATATATATATTTAATTCTATTATAATTTTTTTAGGTTTTTGTTTTACTGTAGCTTGGAAGAGTATATTAAAATACACCTAAATAACCTTTCTTAGGGCTTTTTTTTTTTTTTTTTTCATAGTATGTTAGAAAATTGGTCCAACTATATAGGACATACAAAAGAAGATCCATTCTTTATCTAGATGCATACAAGCCAAACTGTCTTCTACATTACTGAGATTCATCCAGTTGTCATCAACTTGCCTCTCGTAGAAACAATTTTCCTCTCTTCCTGAGCCCTGTAGTCTACACTTTAGTTTCAGAGTAAAAAGCACTCACTTTTTTTGACACTGAGTCCTAGCTGCCTTCAGTTTTGAAGTACCTTCTTTTAATGTTGGCAGATGTTCAGCATTACTTCTGGTTGAAATGAGAGTAATGTCAGTGCAGCCCTCAATTCAGTGAGCTGGATAGGCATATTTTCCAGGGTTGCAGGAAAAATTTGCAGGTGCTGATAATGCTATATAGGGCAGTCTTGTGGTCATACAATACTGCCCTTGAAACACAGCACTTTCTTCAGTTCTTCTCTACCTGTGCTTCCTAGTATGCTTGCAAAAACTGCACAGGTAAAACAAAATTGTCCTTTTATCACCTATTTATCTCAATCAGATTCTTTTTCAGCGAGAGAAGAAAAAATAACTATAATTTCAGATATTTTATGTTCTGCATGTATTTTCTTACCTTTTTACTCTTCTGTAGTCGAGCTGAATGTAACTCCAGGAATACTTGAGTGCTGGTACTTTGTTAGGGCCTAATGTAAAAATTTCCTACTGATGTTGTTTCTTACCATAGTTTTGTTTAATGGCAGAGATGTACAGGTGTAAAGAGAGGACGTATTCAACGAGTCATTACTACATTTGCATGTGCTTTGTTCTCCATTCATGTATTGCTTCCTGCTTCTAGCATAAACATAAAACAGCAGAAACTTGTAACTGTAGCCGTCATTTTTCCCTGATAGGTAAGAGCCACCTTATAGCCCTGTAACATCTCACGTGTATCAACTCCTCCGGGTGTTTCAATTCTGAACAGCAGTATGCTCTGAGCTTCCCCCCCCCCACCTTTAGACTCTTGAGTTTATACCCCCCAGTTGGAAATATTCTTAGATATGGACTTCAGCATTTTCTGGCTAAATGCCATTGCTTTAATGTATTTAGACATTTTTGATGCTTAGAGAGTTTAATTTAAATAACTGATTACATCTTAACTCTCCTGTGACGGTGCACACATTAGGCTTATCATTTTTTTCACCGAACTGCTCTTGCTGTGTGGGTACAAATCTTTAGTTATTCAGTGCTTATGCTGCTGCTGTTAATCACTCTGCTTTAAGCATTCTGCACCTCTTCTAATGTTGTTTACAGATGCAAAGAGCTGCCTGAGCTCTTAATTTCTGCCTAAGGATGTCTTAAAATTTAAATATAAATCTGCACCTTGAAAAACCTGCCCACAAGTTCCTCTGGCCCACAGAGCAGCATCCCTGTGCTGAAAATTGGAACACTATGCACAGTACATAAAAATGGCACATTGGCACTTTACCTAGGTACAGCTGGAAATGACAGAAGAACGTATGTCTAATGCTGGTACTGAAATACGTGTGGTCAGAGAGCCATAATCACCCAGGTTCTCTATAGGGTATTTGTCAAGAGTAGTAGATAGGTACTTCTAGAGGTGACAGAACCGTCTTAGCATCTCTGTTACCTTCTGGACATGCCTGCCTCCATGCGTTGATTGGGGGGGGGTGGGGGGCAGTGCTCCAGAATTTTTGAAATTCTGTCATGTGCTTACACTTAGCTGTGGTAAAGTCAGACCAGACAGATTTATTCAAGTGTGGAAATCTGGGTATGATGTGTGGAGACAGACATTAAATGAAGTGAATCTCCATCCAGGAAGGAGCTCAAGACCAGTGTATGTATTAAGTTTTTATGTGATAAAACACAAATCAAATGGAGGTTTTGTTAGTGCCTTGTTAGAAATTTATTGCATAATAATATATTGCATAATAATACCATTAATTTTTTTATTTATTTCATATATTTTTATGATACAAATAGCTGTGTGCATTAACAGACTTGTCTGACACTTGACTGATTGGACGGATTGCTATTTAGTGATGTGATGTCAGACTCCTGAAGGAATAAGATTGTTGAGTGATATCTGGGGAACATTCCTGTACTAGTAAATGACTGACATATTGTTACATGGAAAAGGATGGTGGGAAAAGTGGCAAAAAATATCCTAAGTGGAATTTAAGAGGAAGCATGAGGCTTAGAAGGAGAGAAAAGTAGAATAAGTTGATAAATAACTGAAGGCACTGAACAACCTGCTTAGATTTCTTCCTGATAAGTGCTGTAGAAACAGTTTTGCTGTGAATCAATTTTCTTTCATTTTTCACGATAGCTTCAAATGACAAAAATATGACAAAAGTGGGAGTTTGAGAAGGCTATGGACTAGTTTTTCATCCAAGATTACACTTTAAAAAGGCTTTTGCATGTATATAAAATAAGCAAAAGGCACTAAAACAGCAAAGGATTTATATTCCAAATGCTGTGATACTTTTCTACAGAGATTTGTAGGCACGCCTGCTAATTGATGCTTCTTTCCTTTTTCAAATAAAACGTATCAAAGGGAGAAAAGAGCTAAGAAATTTTGTTCTGAATAGACAGCCATTGTCTTGCATGCAAACCAATGTGTTATATATATGTATTTTTTTCCTCCACATGTGCTTCTTAATCTGTGAGGCACATAGAAGGCACCAACATAACTTGAGCATGATTCTGTAGGCAAGTGGCAGCAACAAAAGCTGAATGTTGGGATGTGTATCCCCAACCCACTCTGAATGCAATTTGAAATCATCTCTGAAAACAAAACCATGGCATACCCTACTGGTTTTGTGCTGGTGCTTTTTACTTGCAGATTCAAACAAAGACAGCTGAATGCAATCTGTAAACCCTCGGGTGTATTTTTCAGTTTTGTAAGTTTTTATGAAATTATTCTCACACATCCAAGTTAAGGTGGAAAAATATGAATAGGAAAAAAAAAAAGAAAACTAGATTAGTGGTAATAATTTTAGCAAATGTTAGCAGCTTAGAGGGTCTTCTTTTTACTTTCTCACTTCCCTGTGCGTGTAGAATAAAGGAATTAATTAATGAGCCTCCATTCTGCATAAGAGCACAAATATGAATCCTGAAATGCTAAGACGAAGCGTATCCTCAATCTTAATTCCTTCCCACTTTGATTTCTTGTCATTTCACTTAAACATAGAACACATATCTAAGCTATTGGATGTTTCTAAAAGGTCAGTCATTGAATTTTCTTTTTTGCTATTTAAATTTTTTCTTAAGATTTTTTTCTTAAGCTCTTTAGGACTGCTAGTGTGACTTGTGTATCATTCTGAGCATGCTAATCCATAGCGTTATGAGAATTACATATTTTTCATGTTGGGTTTGATATCAAGGTCAGTGATCTTTGGAAATATTTCATTTAAATACCAAGTACTATTCTAAAATGTCAAAACATTAATTAGTTCCTAGTTAGATAACTTCTACAGTGTACTAAAAAAGGGAACATGTTTCTGTAATTCATAGAAAGTCTAATCCAAATCCCACTGAAGTCTGCAGGAGGTTTTTCAAAGCAAATAAGATGAAGATCATGAAGTCTTTGTATTTCTGTGGGATGTAGTGCTTTCTTTGTTTTTCTAATGAAGGCAAAAGAGAGTCTGAACTGGGCCTGCGGGCTAGAAGATTACATAACATTTTCATATGCCTGCAACGTAGAGCTCAGTGGATAAATATTAATAACAATAACAACCTTATTTGTGCATTCAGGGTAACTCAATGCTGAGCAATTGCTTGGAAGTTTGGATTGTCTATCCATTGCAAATAGCATCTGTGCTCAATTACATTCGGTCCATTAGGAGACAGAACTTTCAGAAGTAATAAAAGCATCTTAAGAGAGGGTTTGCACTAGAGGGCTAATGATTTCTGAAAAAGACAGACAATCGACTTGATTCCACAGGTACTGCAGAAGGGAAAATGTTCCTGATGAAATGGAAATTATTCCATGAATCATCTCATGATTTCACAGAAATAAGGGAAGTAGTACTACTGATTATTCTCTATAAAACAAGTTTAAAAACATACCATCATCTAAAAAGGAAAAGTGAAAGGTTTCTAAATTGGATATTTCAATATTGCTAATGAGAATGAAGTGAGATGATGAATGTTGAATCATTGCTTGGCAGTTTTTAAACAAATATTATCATTCATTCTCTTTCCTGCATTGACAGATGATGCTTCTTGCTTAAATGAGGCTTCCTGACTTTTGATAAAGGCTGCTGAAAATAGCATTCCCCTGCCCAAGCTGTATATTCACTTCTAGCATATACTGACATACTGACAGGGAATAGAAATTTGGGATGCTCTGCAGTGTTCTGCCCTTTCATGAAGGATTTGTCTTGTGTGTGAAGTATGATGTACACCGTGGTAGCACTATATCACATTACCCAGTGATAAGTTTAGAAGCTGCCACTGCTGTCTAATTCAGCAATCCATATTGAAATTGAGTAGCCTCCTTAAAAGTAGGGCATCATTAAATTAAAGTAACCTGTTGTATGCAGCAGACTAGGCAAGGAAGTGGGTGATGTTCTCCTGCCTTCAGCTGTCTGTCCCTGCCTGCTGGCTGCTTTCTAACAGAAGAGACAAGTCTGACGGGCTGCTTAAACTCCTTCCCTCACTTCCCCCCATTCCTAGGCCCTGCGGAGAGCTGGACTTTGGACTGTAAAGAACAGCTGGTTACCTCTCTGATGCTCTATATACTGATTTCAGTATGTATATGCTCATTTTTATATCTTGTTTATTCATAACTGTGGAAGGCTGTAGGAAGTTAGAGCTGAGGAGATGCTTTCCTGTAGGGGGAAAGTTGTGGTACAAGGTACAAGATTGAAAATGGATTTTGCAGTTGTGGAGCAGGCTGTGTGTAAGCAAATGCACTTGGATTATGTGGTGGCTTTCTCCTGTTACACAGTTTTTGCATTATCCTTGAACAAAATGTATGGGCAATACTGAGGGTGTCCACCTGTCTATAGGAAATATAACAAAACTTCTAAATAGTGCTTTAGTTAATAGTCAGAAGGACAAATGGGAAGGAGCCATAAGGTGGGTAGTCAGGTAGAGACACACACTGTTGGTGTTTACTGTAAGAGCACATTGGAAATATTGTAGATTTAACATCAATCATCCAAAGATAGTGCCAATTCTAATTCTGTCAGCAGGTGAGTGTGAAAAATAGTTCAATGTTTTAAACTTAGGAGTGGAAAAACAGAAAAATAGAAAGCCAATCATTTATTAATTGTGATAGAGCATTATCTGAATTTGAAGAGCTAGTAATTCTGCCCATTTTATCAGAGACTCAACCTAACATTTCTCACTGTTAGTGGAAAATATTGATAGAATGCATAGGAATCATTGTGTTTGTTTGTGGTGGGTTTTTATAGTTGTTTGTCCTTTTCTTATTTTCTTTTTTTAATAGCACTCCCCCAGATGGCCAGTTAATTGTCTTTCTGCAGGCAGAATTATTTAATTTAATGAATTTTTAAATGTCAGTGACGTGAAAAACCATTACTGCGGTTGTCAGTGCCTTACTCACCTTCAGCTTCCATTCACCCCCCACTTTTGCTTTAAGGAGCATCTGAAGTGACAGAGCTTTGATTTCAGTTGAGAGTGCTGAGCACAGAAGTCTTACAAGAAGTCTTACAATAAATTATTAAAAAATTGTAGCAAGAAAATTAATTTCTACTACCATACGCCATGCTGTGCGTATCACTTCTAACCAATGACATTTTTTTTTTCATATATTCATTGGTAGATTTACCAGGACAAAATAATTACTTTTTTTTTTCCACCTCTAAGTAAAAAAGAAAGTTTTTTTCTTGTTTGTCTGCGTGGTTTTGTTGTTTTGTTTTTAATTGAAATAACCATGCAAAGTGAATGGGTTCTATAAGATAAAAAGAAAAAGGAAACGAAAAAGAAGGAACTGGAAAACCACATAAATCAGGCACTGGCTTCCTGTCATGTTATCTGGTCAGTAATTTTTCTTACTATGAAATTCCTGCATGTTCACAACAGTTCCATCATCCCACAACACTCTGCAGTAACAGAAATTAATCTCTCCATGCATCATCTTCTATTTCAAGTCAACCAGCAGCACAGTTTCTAATGCACATAAGTGAGCTGTGCTTAATAAACAGGCATTTCTTTAAAGATTTATTAAAATATTATTTTGAGAGTGGGATAGTTAACAACAGGTGAAGTGTTTATGGTGTTGTAACTGTTCTCTTAACAAGTGATTTTAGGGTCCCTATGAAATGCTGAACACGTTTCCTGGAGGAGGTGGTCAGTCCCCCATGCCATAATTGATCCTTGTTGCATAAATCCTTGGGTGATTGCTGACAATAAGATACAAAAATATATGTTAGAATAGTAAATAAGAATTATGTGGAAAACTGCTAACAGGTGAAGTTTCAACTGTGCTTTGTCTTACTGGCAAAAGACTATTGCTGCTTTAATTTGGCTTTGTCTTCATTACAGTGAAGATAATCTTCACATTTTGGGGTTTTAATCTTTACTGGAGTATGAGTATCTGTATAAGTCTGTATATTGAATCTGGGCTATAATAATCCTTATAATACGGAACTCAGTAAAGGCTAAGGATTGCCACCTTTGGATGTGAGAAAGAACTTCTTTACTGTGATGGTGACAAAGCACTGGAACAGGCTGCCCAGGGAGGCTGTGGAGTCTCCTTCTCTGGAGATATTCAGGACCTGCCTGGATGCTTTCCTGTGTAACCTACTAACCCACTCTAGGGAACCTGCTTTAGCAGAGAAGTTGGACTAGATGACCCTTAGTGGTCCCTTCCAATCCTTACGATTCTGCAGTTCTGTGCCTGAAAACCATTTCTTTCTTTGCTTTCAGTTTTCACCATAGTGCTGGTCTTGTCTGGAGTTCTTCTGAAGGACATCAGGGACATGAAACACAGCCTCCCAGCACGGCCTTTCCCAAAGGCATAAGAAATGTTTTCTGTGGAAACAGAATGCAGTATTTCTAGAGTTGTAAGACTCTCACCACAATTAGTTTCAAACAGTGTGTCTGTACATCACTAATACAAAGCAGTCTGTTGGAAAGCAATGTTTTCAACAAAAAGCAATAACCTAAATCCTTGGATCTTCAGTAAGCCCTTGTCAGCCAAGTTTCACCGAAATCTCTCTGCCCTACCCTTCCACCTCCATGACTGCATGACAGTGTCCATTGTGTTGTCCCATTTCCACTGCCCCTGTACAGTTTTGCCAGACCTCCCACTCCTCACCTTGTGCTTCTTGAGTTGCAGTCTGCAGAAGGAAATCCTTGACAAGGCTACCCTGATGGTTAGGAGTAAATAGCAAGCAGGTGAGCTGACCTGTTTGTTTTGCAAAACCAGGCAGCTCAGAGTGAATATTCATTGTGCTGCCCAATTTAGAAGCAAACTTCACTGGATTTCCTCTATTTACCTGAATTCATGCTTAATCTCAGCACTGCTTAATTTCTGCATTCTGAGCATATTAGTAGTTTTTTGGGGGGGGTGTTGGAGAAGGAAGGGTATGTGTGTAGGGAAGTGTTTGAAAATGCCTCTTTGGTTCTTTTAATCCTGTCAGAGAGATTTTATACTGACTGGATCCTAGTTGAACTCAGGAGAGATCTACAGTTACGCAGTTTCCCGTGTTTCTTGCTTTTGAGAGAAACATCTGTTTATCCAGAGAGCCTTATCTGGGCATGGCAGTGAGCACATTCCACAGCCAGAAGAAAGGCGAGACAGGTATTTGTCTCCTTTATAGAAACAACTTCCTTGAGAGCTCCTGTATAAACACAGTTTCTAGCTGAGTGGAATAGCAAAGAGGACAAGAGATCAGCAGGCTGCTGATTAATGAGCTGTTGAGTGGTGTTGGATGTTGTGAGTCTGCTCCACATCTCTTCTTGAAATGTAACATAACGAGGTCGGCCGTGATCAGCACACCCCTCACACTTCATTATTTGATCTCTAAACTGTCAGCAGTACAGACAGTAAGCTACAAATTGCAAGCATTGCTTTGTGATGTGCTCGGGCACATTTTTCAGCACTGCAGGAAAAAAAAATAATAATAATAAAAATAGCACAGTCACTGCATTGCAAACAAATATATTTTCTTTTTCTTAATAGAGCTTGGAGCAAGGACAGTAGATGTAGATACACACTGAGATCATATGGAAAAGCTCAAGTCAGTACACACAGTATGAGCTAAAGCTGGCTAAAACATAAATATGGCATTTGATCGTAGGAAAAATAATGCTGTACAAGTCAATACAGCATTGATCAAGCTTATGGTTTTCAGCTCAGACAATTCTGAAACAGTGTATTAGACAGAGATAATTGTATAATCATAAGGCTGGAAGCAGTGAGCCCCCTCATTGTCCATGCTGGCTGCCTTTTGCCACATGGGAGATCCACACAGCGATTTTAGAATACAGGCATTAGATCAGCATCACTCAAGGAGATGAGAGCAGACATCTATTGCTTTCTTAAGCAGCTGATTTATTCTGCATCCATCATAGACTCTCTACAGCAGTTTAGCTTGAAATTTAAATCAAAAGGGGTCAGCTACTTCTTTTGCATATAGATGTAGTACTGACACAGGTTGTCTAGACAGAGGAAGCAAGGAAGAGATTTGGTAGCAGTTAAATACTTAAACCCAAGTGTTTGCGTAAGAAGAGTCTCAAGTGATACACTGGTTGCAAATGACTCAGTGTGAAGGGACATAATATAGTCTGTTTCTTAGTATGGGAATATAGAAAGAAAATTATTAACTGTTTTAGCAAGCTGATATGTGTCATATTTCCAGACTGTGCCTAGAAAGCCACGGAAATAGATTGTTTGTATGTTTTACAGAAAATTGACCCTAAAAAAGGAATTAATAAAACAACAAGTCAGTAAGTAGATTCTAGGCTGAGCTCAGAAAATGCCACTAGAACAGTCTGATAATGTTCACATCATAAAACATAGAATTTACAAGAAATAATTTTACTTTGACTAACTTTGACTCTTGAGAAATATTGTTCATGGTAGAGAATCCACCACTGTTGCTGGTTGTGTGTTTGAATGCTTATGAGCATTTAATTGTTCTCTCTGTTTAAAAATAATGCATTCTTGTTCTTATCTAAATAATTGCAACTTCCAGTGCAGCTATTTCTATTTTTATAATATTAGGTAGGTATGTCTTACAGATTGTTGTTTTTTTTTAAAGAAGGCATATTCAATTGCAATAAATTCATCTTTTATTGTGATCTTTGGGTATTTTGACACTCACTAAAATGTATGTATTTACAGCTCTTCATTTCTTCCATAGCTATACTCTGTGCCACTTCATTTGAAAATTTTCTTTGAAGCACACTAAAGACTTCAGTAAGACTTTCTGACTGTGTGTTAATGGAACTACCCCATAAGGAGATGAAAAACAAGATATTCTCAGAAACTGGTAAGCAGCATACATTCAGAATGCAAAGAGTGGGAAGAAATGGCCTTTTATTTTCAGTGGGATGCTGGAGTTGTTGCTATCTGATATATTCCTGTGTAAGCAAGAAGGGATGAATAGTGAAGTTAGCTGACTTTAGGGAGTTAAGAGCATGGAAACTGAGGAGTTCTGCGATCTCATAGTGCCAAGTGGGCAGCAGATTAAATTCAGTTGATCATAAAATACCATACACACAGACGGAAGGAAACAAACAAAACATTTTAATAGCTTGATAGGTTCTAAATATGTCATTATTGAAAGAGAACTGTAAGCTGGTCTGCAGTTACCTGTAGATGTTAACTTGGCTTTAGATGGTGGGCAGAAAAGTGAAAGTGTCAGAAAACACTGAAAAAGATGAGATGGAAAGTCATTGTACAGCTCCACACAATTGTGGGGGACTCACATTTAAATGTAAGCTACATGTCTGCTCTCCTCATTTCAGAAAAGGGTGTAGTAACCTAGAAAAATGCAGAGAATAATGATCAGAGGTACTGAACACCTTCTACATGCAGAGGAATTGAAATGCTAAGACTCTGCAGCTTAGAAAAGAAATGACTGTGAATGGTTATTTTAGAGATCTATACAATCCTGAATGACATGGCGAAAGTCTTGAGGGAATGATTATTCACTATTCAAAAGGAATGAACCAAGGCACACAAAATGGAATGATCAGGCAGACAGTTTATATCAAATGAAAAGAGGAACTTTTTTGTGTTGTGCATAATTAAATTGAGAAACTCTGAGCCAGGGAGTTTTTTAGATACAAGAAGTTATGATGGGTTCAAAATGTGATTAGATAAATGATGGAAAGTTGCATAATCAATACTGGGGAGGGAACTGTCTGCTTGGAAGCTGCTGGAAGCTCAGAGATGGGAAGCATCACTCCATCCCAGGTTCATACAGTTGTCCTGAGCCTCCACAAATGGTTATTTTTAAAGGGTGGTTACAGTACTGGATGAATCTTTAATCTGATTAGTACAGTCATTCCTATAATCCTTGTATGTTGGATGCGAATTAAAAATTCTAGGGTGCCAGTCAACCTGTCCAAAATAAAACAATCTTTCCACTTCTGTGCATGAAATACTCCTCTGTTTAGATACATTACTGTAACCCCCTTGGTTGCAATACAGTGCTAGAACTAAAATCCCCGTGAGCCTCAGGAATTACATTTTCCAAAGATTCAATCATTTATTTCGAATTGTTAGTTGTATTTCAATTCCAAGTTTTCTGTTGCCTTGCTTTGTCTAACAACATCCTGATCCTCTCAGACCTGTGCTTGTTCATAGCTGAATCAAGTCTGGGCAAAATTTCCACGTGATCCAACTCTGTTCTGGGTTTCCTTGGCATGTAGGTGGCTGTGATAGGTTGTATAACCTATGGGCAGACTATGTCCCCTCTGCATTTGCATTTTGAATGCCTAGCAATACCGCATGATCAGTCACTTATCTATTTGTTGTTCCAAGTTTTGTTATCATTCATTTAATAGCCTGCTCCATTAACTACTGTCCTTATTACTCAGTTTTGTCACTCTTCTTTACAGTACCTAACCACAAAGTAGTGTTTTGTTTTTCACTCTTTATTCAAGTAAGTGCAGGAAGCATCACGCACGATAGTTACATTTTTTTTCACACTTCCAATCTGTATTATTTTTGCATGAAGCCAATGCTGGAATGCAAAGAGCATCATGTATATTGCTACACTTCCTGACTTTGTTCTGTCTTCATATTCTTTAATTCATGCTCTTTTGGACAGTTTTATTGGCATATGACTGGGAAAGATCTTATATTGCTGTATGCTGTCCCTGTGTACTTAAATTATGCATATATCTTGAGTTCCTGCATGCTCACCCCTACTGGTACATTTAATCTTATGGGGAAAACTGCTTTGCTGTCTATTAAGTTGTAACTGTCTCACTTTCCAGATATACCCGATGGGAGGAGCACATGCTTCTACTTAAGTTCTTCTGTTTCTCCTTCAGTCATGTAAATATTGATTGCTGTTATGTACCACTAAATGTTTTTACTCCAAAACTGTGATTGCTGTGGAGTGTTTAAAAATCTTTTTAAAAATTAAAATTCAATCTATTGAGTACATGCAGGAGATATTAACATATTTAATAAGAGAGAGGTCTCAATAGCGTTGTTAAGATCAGTACTAAAAATACCTAGATTAAGATATAGGCAGGCCGACACAGTCACTAATATTAATGGGGTTCTCTGGTACATTTCTGAAAGTTTCACGGAACTTTCTGTATGTGCTTTGCTACAATACTGAGCTGAAAAGAAAAACCAAATTAAAAAGTGGAGGATAAAGACCTGATCTCCACCAGCCTGCAGACAGTGAAATCAATGAGCTCTCTGAAACTGGAGTGAGTGAAGAGCCAACCTAATTTAGGAGCCTGCCTCAAAAATTCTTCAGAAAGAAAAGCAGTAAATTGCTGCAGACTCATACAGTGTTGTTACAGAAAAAAACAAAACAAAACCAAAACCAAAAACCAGTGCCTTTGTATGGAACATCTGGAATTATTTCCTCAGTATTTACATTTTTGTCTATAAAAAGTAAAAGTAGTGGTGTTGGGAAACTAATACCTGTATGTGAATGTGTACAACAGTAGAAAAAGATGTCTCAGTACCTGTGTTTTCTAAGAATCTCAGAGATGGCATGGCGTTGTGTTGCTGTTTCTCACTCTACAACTGCAGTACCTCTGAAGAACTTTACTCAAGTTATTTCCCATCCTCTTAGAGGCATGATGAAGATTCTAACAGTACTCATTTTCAGGTTGTGTTCACATGAATGGCTGCACTCAGAAGTTCTGGTTTCCTTTCAAAGGCTGCTCTACTTTTGACAATTGGAAAGAAACATATAATTAAATGCAATGTGAGAATTTAATTTTTAGAGAGAGATGCTTAAAACTTTAAAACTTCATGGGCTGTAGATGTGTAAGTCGAAAGAAAAAGTAGCTTGATTGGGGTTGTAACCTTCAATTATTTATATAAATGTTATCTAACCGGAAACAATTAATTTTAAAATGGTTTGAGCATTCCCATAAAAGTGCTGCACATAATGCTTATGTTTCTGCAGCTGGCTGAATTAAATACTTTAATTATGAAGAGTTACCAGGAGTGATTAAACGTTGCTCCTTGTCCACAGTATCCTCCACAATAATACTACTAAGCATCATTTGTATGTGTGAATGTATGACTGACCGTTTACCACTGTCTGGTCACAGTTCATAGCCTTTCACAGAGGCTGCTGGGGTTAAGGTTGCTCTCTGGAGGATTCTGCTCCCTACTTGTCATTATAGCTGATGTTGGGACTGTAATACTTTATCCCATTCAAACAGATTAGCGTTTGTGCATTTTAGAACAATTTCAGGGCAAAAGCAAAAGCAGATAAAAATTCGGATTTGGGGAGGCAAACCTTTTGTCCGTGTTAATCTGTAGTGCCAACATGCTGAGGCATGGTAAGCTGGAGACGCCGGCACAGTGCTTGAGCTGACAGGCAGCCTCCAACTGGTGCTGTTGGGGATGACAAGACATTGAAGGATTTTGTCTTGGGCTGCAAGAGTCAGTGAAGAGTGAGCTGGAGCTGGCAGAGGCTCACCACTAACCCATCCCTGCCAGGGGAAGCAAAGCTCTGTCCCGTCACTTTGATGTGTGATGGACAGCCATGGTGCTGTGTGGGGTCCTCCCCTCAGAGGGAGCTGAGAAAAGCTAATGTGCTCATGCATTAAACTTGTCTGACCTGCAAATACAGGATGGGTGTATGGAGGGAAGTTGGAGCTGAAATAAGGAGTAAAACCTGCTGTGTTTTGTTGGTATCATTTGAATATTCAGTAAGTTTGGATACTGTTGTGTTACTAATTGAGGTCTTTGGGATTTTGACCATTATTTCTTTCTCCTGTAAATTCTGTGCATTTAATTTAGATGGAATATATTATCTTTTATAGAAGTGAAGGTTTTCTAGACCTCAGTCTGGCATTTTGTATACAGCAGGGAAATCAACAAGAAACTTTTGAGCTTCCAAATGATTCTTAAGTGTTTTCAAGTGTCAAAGACTATCATAAAATGTGACCTTATTTTTATGTAGCACAGTGTATGCATTCCGTAAAGCTGGAGAAACAAAAACACACAAATACTGAAAAAACTACCCAGAGCTTTGAATTCCTCAACACAATACGGTTCAAAATAAAACTTTTCAGTTACCTAGTTTAAGCAACAACAAACTATTCCCAGAGTTGTCAATAATATAATAGTAAGAATTTTGCTCTTTCAATCCTAAAGAAAAAAAATCACATCTCAGAAATCTATTATGAAAGCCATTACTAAAGGTGATGTACCATGTAACTAATATTTCACTTGCCCTGTGACTGTTTTTCAGATGGGCAAAGGAAAATGCTGTCCTATCCCAAGAAATGCGAAAGAATTATCGAGTATGTCTGTGCCTCTCTTACCATTTTGATATCAGGGAACTCATCCAGCTGTGAACCAACAGCCTTGTGAGTATATACATACAGTATACACGTATCTGTGGTATCACAATCCTAAATTCCCGTGTTCCTCCTGCATTATTTTAGAAATTGGTTAAATAACAACATTAGCTGTTGAGTCTTCTGCCTGAATTTTCAGGCGCAGGCTCCGCATACTCCTTTGAATGTCAATACCTGCATCCCTTGTCCTTCTTCCCAGAAAGAACAGTGATGCTGTTGACATTCCATATGAGTGAAGCAATGGGAAACTTCATGGTAGTAGCCATTGCTTCAATATCTCTAGAATTGCTATTTTATGAGATTCTTCCCATGATCATAGAGGAGAAGTGTATTTCCATGGAGCTGTGCAGATCTGCTGCATTATACTCTATGAGGAGCATAGGGTTCTCTTGTCAGGTGTTATTACATCCTAAAGATGTTTGAATAATCATTCATTTCTTACAAAGTATTCCCTAAAGTAATGCTTGACTCTAAGCATCAGACGATTCCCTCCAAAAACAGTATACATACAAACATGCATGCAGAAAGATATTGAGAACTGTATTTGGCCAGGGAAGAATCGGTGGGAATATCAGAGTATGGAAGCACCAAAGGAGCAAATATGACAAAGGATGCTTTCTGAATGGCTTATTTTAATCTACCAGAGTTGGAAGGCCACCCAGAAATCAGTGTACCTGGGTCTGGTTTCATGAGGCATCCAGTTTTGGAAACACAGGACAGTGATGGCTTCTGATGTCCCACAGAGATAGATCAGGATGGAGAGCTGCTCTGCAAGCTCTGGAAGGTCTCAAAAACATCTATCCATAACTTGAACGTTGTCACCACCCTACGAGGAACCGCTTAGATGTGACAAAAACTTGAGAGCTGCCATCTGTTGTCATTCCTGTCATCACAGCACATGTTGGACAAGAAGCACAGGAACCCAAACATTCATGTTCTGGCAAGTGTGAGAATCTGAGAGTCTAAGTGAAACTTTTCTCATTTCAGTTTTTACTGTTATATAACTTCCTTCCGCTACATTCCTGCACTTTGTTATGGTGCTGTTGCAGTTTCCTACTTAATACACACACCAAAAAAATGACTATGTGTCTTAAATACGATGAATCTAAACTAGATTCCAGATGATCTGACTAAAAACTATTTCCAGATTTCCCCCTAGGAATCACTCAAGCAAGTTTATCAAATACTTCAAAGTTACACGGTCCAAAACACTATACTAATTAAAATGTATATATTCATTTAATTATTGCCAACTTCTTCCTTATTAATAAAACCCAATTCCCTGTATGCTGAAAAAATGACCTTTATGTTATAAATTCAAGGATTCCTAAAACAGATGGTGAAGACAAAACAAAACAAAACAAAAGATAACAAGTAAAATCCCAGCTTGTCCGGTCTGACTGCAAGGACCAAAGTATGCATATTAAAATAATCTTGGAAAGCTGGCTGCATGAGCTAAACCATATGGGCTTAGTTACGTTACATAGCACCCTTGAGTTAAAACTTATTAGCATCACTTCTGCTGTTCATATGAATAAAATGTAAAAAGCTCTCTGATGGTGGTGATGAGATGTTTAACATCAGTGAGCGAGCAAAAGAGTTCAAAGGATTTGTGCCGTTGGTAGGATGCAGTATTCTTACTGTTTTGGGGTAGAGATTGTGATATACAGGAGAGAAATGTCGTGTTAATGAGGCTTCAACTATGGTGCTTAATGTAAACAAAAGAAAATCAGTTCAGATTAAATAGCTGCATGCTCCTGAAGGTTTTATGTGACAGAAAAGTTGTCTTTTTGTCCACTCTAGTGAGTTGCTCTTTTTAAAGTGTAATATTTTATAATTATTATAGGAAAATACCAGCATTAAATTGTCATAAATCCATTGCATTGCTTTTTCCAATGATTGATAGGACGCTTCTGAACTGACCTCAGTATGGATTCCTACTTTTGGACTTCTGACCAAATTCCAATGTTTTGATTTGTGGGTTATTTTCATTTTCTATCATCAAGAATGAGATCTATCTACATAGTTTTGTTATCCTTGTGCTTGTTGATTTTTGTTTGTTATAACTCCTGCTAAACAAGGCTTGCTTTGCTTTGTGAGTGTGGCAACATGTGGTCTGCTGTATTGTCTGTCTGTTCAGACTGGGCCTTGCAGACAGGCTTTGCTGTCATGTTAGTCAAAATACTTCCTAGATGCTGAGACAGACTCTTGAAAACTGCAACAATTTATATGTATGTACTGTTGTACATGCTTGAGATGTGCTAATGTCTGATTATTGTACGATAACAGAATCAAATCCATTGAATGCAAGAGGAGCTACATATTGCTTAAGCTTGCACTTTTAAGACTAAGCAAGTAGGTTCCTGTGTTTTACTTACCGAGAACTAGGAGGTAAATTATAGATACATTCCAAACTTGTCTCCAGATTTTCCCTTGTACGATTTATGTCTGAAGTGTAGAGTCTGGCACTTAATAAATTATCACATGAAGATATTGATGGAGAACAGATAGAATTAATAGTGAAAACAAATCTCTTAAAGTTTTTTAAATCTTTTTTTCTCCTCCTAGCTGCCCTTGCCTATTCATCTGCAATTTTGTCTCACATCTGTTTTCCTACTCTATCAATCCTGGATTTAATTTTGGATTTAATTTAATGTGATGGATTGAGGTGGAGGAGTATACTTAGAGCTGTTCGCCAGAAAGAACAAAACTTGTGGACGTGGAGACAGCTCAGCATCTGACATCATAACTTTGACTTTCTCCCACTGCAGCATTCATTTCTCTTACAGCAAAGTGGACTTGCTGTAGGTTCTGTGCAGAATAGATATTTAGATAGTAGAATTTCTCTGGCCTATTGCATTGCGTTAGTATGCTGCTGATAGCATCATCACTGCACAAATAAAACATAAAGTGCATATTTAATTAGTTACCTGACATTGAATCCAACATTAAAAACAGTTGTCTTTAAACACGTTTGTCACCCTGACATTTTTGTGTGGAGGCAATGGTCAATAACCCTTAAAGTATCAGTTACATTCCAAAGATCATTTCTTACATTCCTGGAGCATTCTTCAGAATGGTAAAAGGAAAAAGCTTGGTATTTATCCAGAAGGGGAACTAAGATGTCACTTTTTCAAATTAGGACCTACTGGACTTGTGTAATTGAATCAAATAGAGCAAATAAAGAGTAAACCTTCCTCGTCAGGTTTGAGGCTTCCCTTTTAACTTCTCTAAGAGTATTTCCGGCATGAGCACAAATCTGTTTTTGGCTTGATAGATAGTAATACTCTGCCTTTGCTGCCCCTGTTGTACCTAGTTGATACTTTGTTCACACGCTAGTAATTGTAGATTATTGGTGCGTGTATCTTCCATTGGCATTTAGTTTATGCGGCTTAATTCATTTTACACTCCAGTGGAAATTACTGTTTTACTTTAAATGCTGCAAAACCTAAGCTGTTCAAGCAAAAATTAGCATCTGACCTGTCAGAAGAAATGATTGACATTTCTCATCCCTGTTCATTGTGTTGAGGCTTGGCAGGTTTTCTAGTTGAATTCTTCAGATGTAATGACAGTTGTTCAAGGCTGACAGATGCAGTTTCAAAAGATAAAATGAATCTTAGAACAGCAGTTGATATGCACAGCAACTTGCAGGAAGAGGGTTGTCTAGTTGAATTTTGTTGCTGCTAAAATATTAAAAAAATGTATAAAATATTTTTGTGTATCAAAAATATGAAATCTAAGTGTTTTAAATTCAGTGAAAATACTTTTATAAGGAACTGACTGTTAACTTTGGAAAAATGTATCAGTTCTGCATACTAGTCTCCCAGGCTCATTTCCATTAGAACCAGCATCTTCCCTGAAGTTCTAGAGCTTTCTGCTGCTAGTAGAGTAACAGTTTTCCTGTTTACCAGCCCCAGGCACTGGTGGTTTTTTTTGTCTTTTTTTTTGCTCTCCTCGTAGACTTTTGCTGATATTTGGACAAACTACACTGAATGTTTGGATGCTAAGATAATGGCTTTGAAAGATATAATACATTCAGCTTGGAACTGCTTTCTGCTGGCAGCTGGGCCCTGGCAAAGGACGGAGCCCTGGGGTCACATTCATGGTGCATCCCGTGAGGACAGGGTCAGTAGGATCCCAGATCTGGGGATGGAGTGGGGATCATGATGACAACTAACTGACCTTCCTGCTGGTCCTTGAATTTTAATTTCCTATAAATAAAATGGTGATATTGATGCTTCCCAGCCTCACAGGGATGTTTTGAGAATAAACACATTGAAAGTGTGTAAGACTCTCAGATACTATGCAGATGGGAGCTGTAAAAGTCCTTCAGACAGAAAAACCTGAGCCTTAGCAGTTCTGTGACCTACATCAAGCAGCTCTATTGCCATCACCAGAGCTGTCTGAGCTCAGCTCCCTCAACTGTGTAATTAGCTGGTCTCAAATTGCCCTAAACATTTCCAGAAGCCTTTGCAGCTCTTCCTTTCCCCTTAGATATGGGTATGCCACTTTATTTTCAGAGATCTACATCCTTTAGGTTATTTCCTAGTCATACTTCAAGGTTAGTTTCTACCTGCTTTCCTTTCTTTTCTGCAGTTGCTTTGCTGGCACCATTAAAACAAAATATTCAGTGTGATAGTGTTTTCTCTTCCAAAGGACAGAATTAAAGCTTCTCCAGATAACTCCTATCTCTGTTGTAATGTTTCTTAAAATATGCAGGATTTTATCTGAGGGTGCAAACAACTTCATCCATCTCTTGATATGGATACTGGAAAATCAGTCATGATCATTGAACTCTTTTCTGCAATAAACAATCGTTTCTTCCTTCCTTCCTTCCTTCCTTCCTTCCTTCCTTCCTTCCTTCCTTCCTTCCTTCCTTCCTTCCTTCCTTCCTTCCTTCCTTCCTTCCTTCCTTCCTTCCTTCCTTCCTTCCTTCCTTCCTTCCTTCCTTCCTTCCTTCCTTCCTTCCTTCCTTCCTTCCTTCCTTCCTCCCTCCCTCCCTCCCTCCCTCCCTCCCTCCCTCCCTTTCTTTCCTTCTTTCCTTCTTTCTTTCTTTCTTTCTTTCTTTCTTTCTTTCTTTCTTTCTTTCTTTCTTTCTTTCTTTCTTTCTTTCTTTCTTTCTTTCTTTCTTTCTTTCTTTCTTTCTTTCTTTCTTTCTTTCTTTCTTTCTTTCTTTCTTTCTTTTTCTTTCTTTCTTTCTTTCTTTCTTTTCCCCCTCTATTCTTTCTTCTAAATTCAGAAAATGCAGATGCACAATGCAGATGTTTCTTGTGCTTGTTTCCTGTCAAGGGAAGGCAGCAGTTAAGAATTTTCCTCTCCTTTAGAGAATACCCGTTCTGACGTGCTACCACTTGAAGGGGTGCATTGTTGCAGCTGAGCTACATTTATCTTATGTAGATGACTGTTGTTGTTGTTGTAGGCAGGTGAACAAATATAATTTGATGCTTGGAGTTTTTTCAAGTGGTGCCATTTATTGAATGGTTGTAATTCCTAAGTGATGTTTGTGGAAAAGCTTTTTTTCTTCAGTTTTCTGTGTGGTGAAGCATGGATATCCTTTGCCAGCACATTGATAACAAAACCAATTAATGTAATTGCTCGTTTGTTTGCAGTGAGGAGAGAGGGAGAAGAAGGGGGCAAGACATACAAATTATGCCTCTTTTCATGTGATTTAGGGAGTGTTTTTTTTCTTTTCTTTTTTTTTTTTTTTAAACCAAAACTTTATTTTCATTCTAACCAACCACCATCACCTTTTTTTTTTTTCTTACTTTAGCTTTGGAAACGGCCACTTCTCTCTTTTGTTGCAGTGTTTTTGTGTTGTCATTGCAGCAGGTGCACTGCTGTGATGGGGCAAAGGGCTGCTGCTCACTGTTTTGTTTGAGCATCCGTGGAGAAGGCTGACCCGACTGGGAGAGCTTCTGAAGGCTACTGAGGGATACAGAGGTTTCAGGAGAACATTTCTCTTTTATCCAATTGATAGCAATCGTTCTCTTTGAGGAGTTATTCTGTGCCACTGTCAGACACAGCAAGCACAGCTCAGATTTTCTCTGTCAGCAATAAACAATACCTAAGGCATGAGATATCTCAGAATGAGTAAGAGGGCAATATAAACTAAATCTGCATTCCACTGCAAGGATAGAGGCTGTTAACACATGAGGAAGCTTTCCAGACCTGAAGTTCTTCTTCTGCTTCAAGATAGAAGTAGAGCAATATGGTAAGATTTGCCCTAATTCTGCACCAGATACTCTTTTTCTAGGAAATGTAACCATTTCTAACCCGAACTATGTCCTCTAAAGACTCTTCATTCATCTTATACCTTCACACAAATGAAAAAATCATTCAGAACTGGGTGTGAATCAACCCTCTTTCACAAATTCCTTGTATTTCTGAGTTTGAATTGCTTTTCTGATACTCCGTGAAGATGAGAAACTCAGAATGCTGATCTAGAAAGAAAAAAAATTATCTTCTGTACTAAATTAGTTGTAAACATTTATAAATAAGAATGAAACAAAGGAAGGCAATGGGCTGCAAAATAAAGACTATTTAGTGACCTTCTTTGTTCATAGTGAAAAATGGACATGTACAAATTTGTTTTGTTTCTCTCTTTCAGAAAAAATTAGTTACCATAGCAACTACAACATAGTATGACATATCCTTTGCTAGTCTGCATCTACACAGCACTTTTTAAGAGAAAAAAAAGTCTTAATTAGCATCTAAAAGAATTAAAGAGACAAGGTAATTTTGCACTGGAAGGAAACTGCACTGATACTCAGCTTTCCTTTGTAGATCTTGGATGAGGGCTGTATGAAGGCCCTGTTTTTTCATTAATGAAATTGGGCAGGAGGAAATAGTCTTGGTTCTCTTTAGAAGACAGTGAGAAAATCTATGACCTGCCTCATTGAAATTTTGTCTGAAGTAGAGTGAAGTCAAGTTAGTTGCAATAAATGATCACTTCTAATGCTAGAAAGCATCTCAGTAAATGCTGCACATTAAGTGCATGGCCATAAACAAAACACTCAGCTTAATGATCTAAAATCTGGACCAACTCAGGAACCAAAGGTATGGGTCTTAATTTTTCTAACAGTGTTAGTATAAGCGTAGGAAAAATAATACTTTCTTTTTTTGGATACTGATGCCATGGGTTATCTCTCCAGAGTTCACTTGGCCCTGATTCCCTGGTTTGAAGTTGTTAGTGAATGAGATTTTCCACATTCTTACTGTCTCAGATTTAGCTGATACTGTCAAAAAAAGCTGCTAACTCATGATATGTTACAGGCTGACAGAATATTCCCGAAAAGTATATGCTGCTCCTAATGGAAAGTCAAGTATGTGAGGTTGACTTTACACATGTAGGTGGTAGGCATAATTAAATAGAAGAAAACTGCCTGTCTAGAATGCCATACAGCAGTAGGAACAGGCCTGACTGGGTAATACATCTAATTCCTCCTCTAGATAAACTGGGCATAGGAAAAGGTATGTTCTCCCTGATAAAATGCCATAGAGCACAGGAAAAAAAATCGCTTCCTATCCTGCTAGTTTATTTTTTGGGTTGTGGAAAACCAGTGATTGAAGGAATTATTTTCAGATGGTATTTATCTATTTCATATCTAGATTCTTGCCTTAAAAGGAGAGTACTCAAAAAAGAAAAATTATCTGATGGTAGTCATACATAAGATTTTTATGTTTTTAAACTACTTGTGGTTCACATCCCAAGAAATTTAAATCCTATGAGAATATTTCCTGTTTGTTCTTGTCCTTGTTTTCTAAGTAGTCTTCATAACTGTTCTCTGTAACATCTGTTATCAGTACTCTGAGCCTGTTGGACCCCCTAGTAAAATATATTAAAGAGGTTCACTATGCATTTACTGACAGTTGGAATTAAGATGTCTTGCATATTTATTTTAATTAAAAACAACAACAACAAAAAAAAAAAAACAAAAACAAAAAACACCAACCTTTTGGAAGATGTTCTTCTGGATCAGAAGCAATAGAAAGCCTTTGAGCTAAATCTTCAAATACATATGGTTTTATTTTGCTCCATCGATGATCCTGCTGGTTGTGGGTCACTATATGACTCTTCCCAAACACATTCAGGCAGCATCAAATCCTTTGTATGCAATGTTTCTCCACAATGTGAACGTGGATTTCCTCTCTTGCTTAATGTTACAGAGACAATAAAATAGATTATTTAGCTTTTTACTCTGAAAGCTGGGTTTGAATGAAGAGTCATTAAAAGGTTAATACCCTGTCTTACACTTTGAGAATACAAAATTCACTGCTCCTATCACCTTCACATTTGAGTTGTAAGTTCCAGCTGATGAATAAACAAACTGGAGAATATCACACAGGAAACATTCATGTGCAAAATGTAATTCCTATTATAGTACTTTGCCTCAAATGAAATATGCTTTGTAACTCTTCCTGTAGTGATTCCTGCTGAGTTGTGTCAATGATGTGCTGAAATGCAGTTGTCTCTCATCCTTCTGCTTAGCCCTAGAAGAATGTAATCCTTTTGATGAGACTTTGTGAAGTTTTTTGACAGAAAATGCTAGCAATTATTGAATTATTCAATTCCTTGATTAGAAACTGGTCTTGTGCCAGAATATGCTTGTTTGAAATTTAACAATCAAAATACCTAAAAACCTAACTTTGGATTGCTTTCAGCTAAGTTTTTTGAGTTGAGTATGCACACTAGAAATTGAGAACTTCAATGAGGCTGTATAAAGAATCCTTGCTCTCTGTCTTCACAGTCCTCCAAGGCTATCGTAGAAGGCATTTGCACTCAGATAAACCTGCTTGAATCTATGTCCCTTGTCAGGGCATCCAAGAAGTAAAATAATTAGGAGATAACTTCACATATTTCTCTGACGTACTCTTAGTCCTGGCTTCCAACTCCAAAGCATTGCAAGGCTTTGGGTAACACACAGCTACTTAGAGCTGCTCTTTCCCCTCAGAGATATGCACAGCATCATTTTTAACAAGCACAATTATATTTGTTTTGCTTTCTCTTTATCTGTGTGCAAGTAGCAAACTTTGATGTCTGTTTCTTTTAACCTGGGTATTTTCTTGTCTGATTTTCTGGTGAAAAAAAAAAAAAAAATTAGATTGTTTTTTGTAATCCTGCAGTTTAAGCGTTTATATTAATTTGCACGTCACTGTCATCTAGGAACTGAGGATAAGAAGAGCTTAAAATTATGTTACTCATATGACATGAAACATTCCTTAAATCCATTCCCATTAAATTGCAGTCTGTTGCCAGAGATGTTCATTTCAGATACCGTATGCTTAGTGAAAACAAATGTATATAATTCCTTGTTTAGCCAAGTATGCTCTAGAAAAGGATCTCAGAAAAGCAAGAGAAAATTAAGATTTCCAGAACTAGGGCTTATTTGCTTGCTTGTTTCCAAGACTACAGAAACAAATCTTGGGTATGCTTTGGGGGTTAATTTTTCTTGTGGCACAGTTAGCTTTTCCATTTAGTCTGTTTGTAGGTTGTTCTGAAAGTAATGCTTCCTAATTATTTCCATGGAAACTACAACAGATAAAAGAGCACAATAATACTCTGATCGAGCAAATTTTTGGCTACATAACACTATTTTTCAACATATTTACCACCACTAACTGATTTGCATGAATGAGCTGATCAAGACACTCTTCATTTTGTGATGCAACAGCTGTGCATGGCATCCAGATTGCAGCTTGTCTTTCACATCACTCACTACTACTGAAACACACCACCCACTGCCTCACTGTGCTCACGGCCACTGTTTGGTCTCCATAAACATTCATCAAGCATACTGGGTGCCAGTTTTTCCACATGGAGGAATTCAATTCCACACCTTTGCTTTCTGTGCACTTCTCTGTCAGCCTGCCCCTCTGCTGCCATCTGTCGCATGGCAACAAAATGTAGCAGAATATTGGTGGGATGGTTCAGCCTCTACTGAGGTATACCAGTATACCAACATTTGCCTCTGACGTGGGCCAACAGAATGAAATAGGAGGCAGCCCTTGCATTTTTGGCTTATGCAGTGAGCCTTATCAGTTTCACTTCAAATTGTTAAGACAGGTTGGAAGTGTGCCATGCTGAGTACCCTGCTTTGATAGCTATAGCTGACTTCCTTGGAAGTATTTCTGAAAATCATTATCTTAACATCTACATCTCAAGTGAAATTGGGCAGCTCCGTTGTCTTTGAATCAGATGGGCACACACATGGTGCAGCACTGACAAGATGCAGCTCTGGACTTAATTTCATCTGTTTTAATGTAATTCTCTAGAGGGTGTGCCTGCAGGCTCCAAATCTCTCCCACATAGGTATTCAGTTTATCCTATTTTAGCTGACATACATACGCCTATTTTAGGTTCATGTCTCTATTACTGACTGCTCCCATGTGTTATTGTGTTGCTTTTAGTATTTTCAGCTAATGTTAACTCTGCGGGATGATTTTACTTGTGTGCTCCCATTACACTCTTGGATCTTCAAAGTAGTGACCAGGACAGAGGAACCCCATGGGGAAAAACAAGAACATTTTTTCTTCCCTGGGGATCCATTGAGCACAGTCAGGGAAAGACCATCTTGGAGGACACAGGTGATTCACAGTAGCAGTTAGGATTCTACAGCAAGGAGCAGCTCTTGGGGGCTGGACAGGACTGGGCAGAATTTGCTTCAAGTCAGAATTTCAGTGGAAATGAAGATTGCAGAAGGTAGAGCTGCTTACGAATCCTTATTTCTATTTTTACCTGCCCAGTTGCTTCTCCAGCATTAAATATGTTGGCCTGTATTCCAACACAACTCCTTCTAGCTGAAAATCCTTTAAATCTTTTGGGAAGACATAAAGGGCAATGACCAAAAGACGAAAAGTTTGCACAGGCCGACCCCCAAGTTCAGGGCAGTTTGTTGTTCTGCAGCACTGCTCTTTAACAATGTGTCACTTCTTATCTCCATCAGTGGATGTTCAGGCCACCTTTCCTATTCAACAACTGAGCTCAATTTTTGACCTACCATCAAAATGCAGAAAACTTCTAGGCTTCAGTTTTTGTGTATCCTGATGTAAAAGGACAGCCATTGTCTTCTTACTGCAGCCACTTACATCGACTCAGTTATGTTAAAAGTGTTCTCTCTCACACTTTATTCTGCCAAGTTTCAAAGCTTGTCTCTTATGTAAGTGGACATTTTAAAAATATACTTTTAAATTAATTTCATTTCAATATGGCTTACTCTTAAATTATTACATTTGTAATTTCAGCAAGGTTAAGAAACTTGATTAGCTAAACATTTGTGTCTTTCACTGTTTTGAAGAATCTGAGCGACTCGTTCCTTTATTATTGAGAGAAAAAGATGGATGTTAACTTCAAGCTCGTGCTCTAAGTGGGTGAACTGTTGTATTAACCTTTTCAGCAGTTATATTATTTCTCAAGAATAGAACTTCCATCACTGTTAATCTTTAGCTTCTGCACATATCTATCTATTTCTGCAACATATTTTTTCCTCTGAAAAATTTTAAATGCAAACCTATGTGGCAGCTGTCATCTTATATGAAATACAGCAATCTCCTCCTGCAGCTTTAGTACTCCTCCAAAAATACTCTGCACAGGGAAGTTGTTTTACCTGATTTATTGATGAACAGATTTACTGTGATCCTTCAAAACAGCAAATGTTTTGCCAGGTGTTGCAAAGGGAATCCTGTATTTCTAGCGAACATCCTTTTGTTGCCTTTTTATTTCTGTTTTTTTTTTTTTTTTTTTTTTTTTTTTAACATACTCTCAGAAGGTTGGGTATTTTTTGTTTGGGGTTTTTGAGTTTTACTGTTGATAATGTGTGGTGTTCAGGAATCACTGAATCAGAAAGTGTGGCAAGTGTGGCACAGGATGGTTTCATTTGCACTGCAACTTCTAGCCTATTAACTTTATCAAATACAACCTATGCAGAATTTATCAGATACAATTAACTGCCTTGGATGACACACAAAAAGTGTATTTCTGTGAAGGATATCACTGTGACTCAGTACATCCCTTTTAAATAAGAAAGAAGCCTGTGATTCTCATTCTTTCTTGTCTATCTTTGGGCCTTTAGACCTGTTCTACACACCTAAAATGTATTTTCTTCATTATTTCTAGTTACATGTAAACAAATATGGCTTTGTTGGAAAAATATATCAGTGAATTCTGATTTTACCTTAATAAAATTTTCAGCCTTCCTTTCCCAAACTCTGATTTATCTTCTTGCAAACCTGGTTAGTCTTAACAAATTTGAGCATCTACACCACTCTTAGTTTGTTCCTTCTCTGTTGAAGAATTGTCTCTACTGCTGCCAGGTGAATACAATTGAAAACATTTGTGTTCTCTATTTAGCCCAGCTGGAGTTCTCCCCTGACTGAAAAGGAAAAGAAGAGGATGCCAATTGTTTTCTATAGATTTTTCAGCAAGTAGAAGCCTGGTGCATACAGGTGTTGGAATGAAAACTTTGCAAGATAACTAGACTAGCAAATTGGGAGTTATGGTGTAACACTTGGCCATCAGGGTCTTTGCTACATGCACCCTAATCTGTGGAAAAGAATTTCCAACTCTGCTGAAGAGCAAGGTTGGTAACTCCTTAATTGCTATATCCTTTACCACTTCAATCACAATGGCTTACAGTTAGGTATCTTCTACAGCATTAAAAAAGAAACAACAACAACAAAAAGAAGTTAAAAAGATAGAACTTCTAAATGTGAAAAGGTTTAAAGTTTATATGCCTTGAAAATGTGCATAATTACAAGCATAATTATGAGATAATGACTGACAATCAGTGGGATTGTTATAAGTACCTAAGATGAAACAACTACAGGGTTTTTTTTTTTCATGACCAAGTTATATTTGTATTTTTTATTCTTTCAGAGTAATGGAGCTTGCAGCAGGAAGACCTCTGGAAGATTGCAGTGCTGAGGATAAAGTCAATGAAATAAAGTTTACCTTCTACCTTCATGAAAATATAATTTAATCATTTCCTGTTGTCTGAAATAGCACGCTAGCAAGAAATCAGGTAAGTTTAATTCTATAATTTATTTCATGACTTTACTCACTGTTTCTTTAGCATTACACTTCTATTTAAGAGTGAAGTTGTTTTTCTCCTCTTCTTTAAGAGTGGGAAACTGCATTTTTTAAAAAACTTTTTGTATGAGTAGAGCAGTTCAAAAGGTGACTATTAAAGCAAAACCCAAGGCCCTGAGGAATGAGGAGGAGTGTACATCTAATGTTAAGTAGGGAATAAGGTTCATTTCTAGCTGCAGTATTTCTTCCTCAGTGCTTTAGGGGGAGTTTATGTTTCAGGATATTGAAGTATTTTTCATCTTTGGAGGAGATTGTGTTAGGTAGATGTAGATCTCAGAAGTTTGTGTTGTACAAAAGGATTTGGTAGTTAAAAGTAGTGTACTCTTGCACAAAATGTGTGTTGCTGATGTGTGAAACAGTTCATTGGAACTATATGCTCTTGCCTGGATGGTGCAGCGAGTTGCTCGTGTCAAGTTGTGTATACTGGTGTTGTTTAAAACACTCTTGTGTCTGGAAACTCACTTATTTAAGCTATAGCACTGGGACACTTTGTGCATCTACATATTTCCTAACATTAGCCTCAAATGTACTGTGTCATGGAGTTCTAGCTTGAAATCAGTAAAAAAAATATTTCATTGATGCAGATGTTTTTGTAAGATGCATTTGAAAAGCAAGGAAACATCTGTGTTAGTGAAACATAATAGCCATTACATATCCTTGCCTCAGCTCATTACAATGAACTCTCAGACTAGTGTTCCTCAACAATTTATGCATTTAAACGCTTATTTCTTCTGTTTTATGTGCATTATTGCTCTGTAACATGGCTTGCAAATCACTGTATATTGAATTATCTTTGCTGAATGTTCATGTGGAAACGAAGGCATTAAAGTGGGTGGAAGCAGGCATTCTTTTCAAGATTCAGCATGGTGCCAGAACCTCTGTTGCCTGCTGCAGTACTGTCAGCTCCCTCGGTGGGAGAGCTGCCCTCATTAACACAGCTTTGAGCCTGGAGACAGCACAGAGTATCTTCAAACAGCATCCACTGAACGGGGTTAGTTCATATGAATCAGTGGGTAGATCATAAAGTCCCTACTCCTGCTCAGTAATTAATGAAGCTAACTAGATTTTTCTGCACATCTCTCATATTTCCTGGTATTTTAGGAGTCTTGTGTTGCTGTATGTTGGGTTTACTGCTCTCTGAAGGCTGAAATGGTACCACAGGCTCCTGTGGAGGCTGTACTCCACCATGTAGGTGATGCCTCTTTGTGTTAATGCAGCTAATAATGTGCCTACCTGGTAATAATTAATCAATGGCTTATGATTATATTATGAAAAATTAGGTAACCTGATTCTTTGAAGCAGCCTTACTCAGTGCATGTCTTTCATTTTTGAATGCGGATTTCAGGTCAGAAAATGAATAGAAGGGTGTCTTAGACTTCCATGAAATCTTGCAGTGGCTCATTTTATGAATAAGTTAACATTGCTTTGTGTATGAATCAAATACAAACGAGCATAACCACCACCTGCTGCTTCCAGCCTGAGGTGAACTCTCTGTCCACCTGCCCTGTAGTCAGGTGATTTTCACTGCACTGCCTCTAAGGATGTACCACAGGAACACGTGGTAACCAGAGACTGACAAGCCTATGATGTGTTCACTCAGTAGTGAGGTAACCAGCTGAATACAGGAGTTACTTGAGGTAAACCAACGATGCTTCTTCTGTGTGTGTTTGTTCAGCTTAGATTTAACGGTGCTCTGGTTGTGCCTCCAGCATTTTGCTTGGAAAAGCTGATATGTACAGTTTGCTTGAATGATCTGCTGTAGCAGCTCAGAAGACTTTAAAAGGCAATGCTCTTAAGAGTCTGAATATTGATGTTAGATTGCACAAGCAGGAAAACTTGATTTGAACGATTAGTTTGAAGCATTGCTTGCTAGCTTTATTTAAACCTAGAAATAGAGTTATAATAATATATAATATTACATATAATTATATAAAATTATGTAATAAATAATATAGTATAATATTATTATTTTTGCTGTAAGTTACTCTAACACCATGACCACCCTGATACACATGGATTTATCTGCTAATGGCATTTCATGTTTCAAAGACGTAGTATGGGACAGATGTAGATACAGTAAGTTTGCAGTGCTCCGAGTGTGACAACTGGGTTTGGAACTGGGCCATAGCACTTCTATCAAAACCAGTATCACAACTTAACTTACTCAGACTTTGCTGTCAAAAAGGCTGCTATACACTCTTGTAGCTGGGGTAAAGTAACACAGCTAAGCATGGCTTCAGAATTAAACTGAGGGAAAGTAACAAAGATTAAACACTTCACAATTTGCCATGTTTGTTTAGAAAATCTTTCTTTTGAGCAATTTTTGTTTTCTTTGTACTGAACATGTATGATTTGTAAAGAGGATTACTTGACTGTTTTCATGGTGATCATTGTCATGTTTCATTTATATGCAGGTGTGGGCTCTAAGCTCAAAGCACATCTTCCATACTTTTTGATTTCTGTGAGCAGGGTTTCCAACCATCACCAGAATTTGCAAGAGGAATTTTTCTGGGGATTCTGATCTCTCTTTCTTGCTGTTGTTTATGTTTATTCACGAGGTATTTTCAATTGAACCATTTATTGACAGCTATTCTTACTTGAAAGAGAGAATAGGGACCATTACTTTTACAGCTACTCAAATATGTATTTTTGTCATATCCAGTTTTATACCTAATTTTTAGATGTATCTAGTCTTGTAATGTAGTGACTTAACTAACCAGTAGTTGCTGATAATGACAACTGGTTGCGTACAGACAACTGTCCTGTGCACCTCCAAGATTGTGATACAAGACCAGACACAGGGAATTTCCAGCTGTGAGACTGGAAACAAGACGTCAAATTATCCGCTTATCTTTTGGCACTGGGATTTGAATTCTGTGTTTTTTCTCATGAAAACTTCCTTCCCCCCAAATAATATACTACATAATACGCTACTTCGTTATTTTATTTTTTTTTCCCCACATTAGTGATCTCTTTCTGAAAGCCTTATTTATTGTTTTGAATTAAGTAGAAAATTAATGATTATGGGAAATACATGCTAAAATTCAGAAGCATGATTAATCAATAAAATAGATAAATCTTCTAAACCACTTCTGGCTCTTTAACCCATTCACTTTTCCTGCACGTGCAATGACCACCTCCCTTTTTTTTTTTTCTTTTTTTCCTTTCTAATGGAAATTTCTATAAAGAAAGACAGTGTAAGCTTTTTGTTGTTCGTTTTCACAGGCAACCTGACAGACAAGTGTAGTCCAGCAAAATTTGTCCATGACATCACGTACAAAATGTAGAAATGAAAGCTCGTTTATCAAGCTTTCCCTTGTCTATTTTATTCAGATGGCTTTTGATAAGATATGCTAAAGTTAAATTGAAATTAAAAAGCACTTTTTTGTAGCTACCGTTTGTGTTTTTTTTTGAGCAGTGTGAATAGCACAACTGAATACTCATAAACATTCTTAGTTTAAGAGGTACAGTACAATAGGCAGGAACCTCATGTATATTTGCCTTATTGAAGGCACATTGTCTGAGAAATATGGAGGATAATTTTTCCTTAAAGCATCTCGGCACATTCAGACAGATAAGTGATGCACAGCTTCAAGTACAGTTTGACTTTTTGACAGAAAAATCAAACTCATTACTGAAGCTCATTTCTGTTTTCAAAAATTGCATACATTAACCGCTAGCACCTTTAACAAGCTGGAAGATCATCAAATCTATTTGGTAAATAACTCTCAACTTCAAACAAAATACTGCAGTAATTTCTGTCAGCGTTGTGAATGAATGTGCCTCCTGTAAAACTGATGAGCGTGATTACAAATTTTCTCTTAACAGTGAGGCATATGGTATGTTTTGTATTTATACGTTTCCTTGCTATTAGCTCTTTGGCACAGTTTTAAACTTCTTTCAATGTAGCGTTATGTCTGGAAGTATAGAGAATTTATTGGCTAAAGTATAGTAAGTGTGTTTAGTAGAACTTGTGTTTAAGACAGTGATAAAGGAGATGGTATAGCACACGGTCTCAACTTTTTAATATGTGGATCCTCTTGTGGAAAGTGAAAGTAACAAACATATGTATTTATGTATATGTAGGAAGGCTACTCTGAAAGTAATGCCTCAGTTTATTATATTGATCCACAATGTCAGAAATGGATGGTGATGGGGTGGCAGTAGAAGTTGAACCGTCCCACCGGTATTCCATTATATTTTGATGCCATGTGGCAGGTGACCAGAGAGGGGCAGTCTGACATGGAAGTGTGAGTGAAGCAGGTGTGCCACTGAACTCCTTCATACTGGAAAAAATGGAACTTACTGACATTCATTGACACTTGCTGAATGTTCATGGAAACCAAACAGTGGATGTCAGCACAGTGAGGCAGTTGGTGTTGCGTTTCAATAATGGTGACAGTGACACAAAAGATAAGCTACATTCTGGGTAGCTGTGCGGAGTTTTAAAAGCGCAGCATGCAGGCTCTTGTTGATTGCTGGTGAAAGTGCATAGCTACTGGGTGGTGTCTGTGTTCATAAATAGTGTTTAGTAGCTGAGAACTCACTCTATCCAATGGTGTTCTTGCACTCCTTGTAGCTGTTGTAGTTCCCACAAAAATAAATAGGAGGCATTACTTTTGGAGCAAGCTAAGTGTAAATTTTGCATAGGTAACAATAACATATCCACTGCAGACAGCAGTGAAGCATGTGTGCCTTACCTCTGTCCTTGAGAGGATCATGGAGCAGATCCTCCTGGAAGAAGTGTTAAGGCACATGCGAGATGAGGAGGTAATCTGAAGCAGCCAGCGTGGCTGCAAGAGGGAGATAAGTGCCTGACTAATCTAACTGCCTTATGTGATGGTGTAACAGCTTCAGTGTGGACAAAGGAAGAACAGCTGATTTCATCTATCTGAAAGGCCTTTCATCTTGTGCAAGGCCTTAGACATGGTTCCATACAACATCCTTATCTTTAAGTTGGAGAAACATGTATTTGAAAGCTGGACTATTAGGTGGTTTAGAAATTGGTTGGATGGTCATAGCCAGAGGGTTGTTGTCAATGACCTTATGTTCAGATGGAGACCAGTCATGTGTGGTGTCCTCCAAGGGTCTGTCTTGGGACTAGTGCTCTTCAGCATCTTTATCAATGATGTAGACAGTGGGACTGAATGTACACTCAGCAAGTTTGCTGATAACACTATACTGAGTGGTGCAGTTGGCACAATAGAAGGGAGGCACGCCATCCAGAAGGACCTGGACAGGCTTGAAAAGCAAGCCCGTGAGAATCTGGTTCAACACAGCCAAGTCCAAGGTGCTGCACTTGGGTCTAGGCAATCCTAGACACTAGTGCTGACTGTTAGAAGAATGCACTGAGAGCAGCCCTGTGGATGAGAACCTGGAGGTCCTGATGGGTGAAAAGCTGGGCATGAATCAGCAGTGTGTTCCTGAAGCTTGGAATGCCAACAGTATCCTGGGCTGCATCAACAGAGGGGTGGCAGCAGGGCGAGGGAGGTAAATGTCCCCCTCCCTTCTGCTCTCACGAGCCCCTATCTGAAGTACTGTATCCAGGTCTGGTGCCCCCAGCACAGGATGTATGTGGAGCTGTTAAAGCGGGTCCAGAGGAGGGCTGTGAAGATGATCCGAGGGCTGGAGCACCTCTCCTATGAAAAAAAAAGTTGAAGGAGCTGGGTTTCTTCAGTCTGGAGAAGAGAATATGTCTGGAATAAGAATCACAGGTTTTGGAATCAGCGTCTGGAGATCATCTAGTCCAACCCTTTTGTTAAAGCAGGTTTCCTACAATAGGTTGCACAGGAAAGCATCCAGGTGGGTTTTCAATATCTCCAGAGAAGGAGACTCTTCAACCTCTCTGGGCTGTCTGTTCCAGTGCTCCATCACCCTCAAAGTAAAGTTCTTTCTAGTGCTCATATTTTACTTCCTATGTTCTAGTTTATGTCATTTCTTTTTTTGTTCTGTTGCTGGGCTCATCCACTTGCCCACCCACCTTTTAGATATTTGTCAGCATTGATATGATCTCCTCTCAGCCTTCTCTTCTCCAGCCCCAGGTCTCTCAGCCTTTCCTCATAAGGGAGACACAGAAGGCCCCTGTAACATTTGTGGCTCTCCACTGGACCTTCTCTAGAAGATCCCTATCTGTCTTGAATTGGGGAACCCAGAACTGGACCCAGAGCTCCAGATATGGCCTCACCAGGGCAGAGTAGACAGGAGGCAGAACTTGCCATGACTGCTGGCCTTGGAACAGGTATTACAGAAAAAGGAAAAAAAAATGAAAAGAGAATAGAAATTCTCTTAGAGTTTCAACTCAGATCAAGAGAAATAAATAATCAGCACTGGTCTTCTTTCCCTCCAGCAAGAAATAATCTTTTAATTAAATCCAAAAGCTCTTTTTAAGAAGCTTTTTCTCACTGGCCTTGTATTGATGACCTCTTCCCTAATTTTACAATGGTTTCAACTGGCTTTTCAATCACTGATATAGCTATAAAAAGCAAAACATCTCCTTTCTAACCCCATTATGATAAAAGCTTTGAATTTTATTTTTCATTTTTAATGGGAAGAAGCTGAACTCCCTCAGGAATTATGAAAGGTAGAAGTTTTAAGTATCACAGGTGGAAGGATGCCAGAGTCTTCACTAGACAGTCTGATAAAAGGATTACCTTGTACTTGCACAACAAGAGAGACTGAAAATGCCCATTATGTTTTTTAGTTACGAAAAAAAATTGTTTACATTTGAATGGGTTGCTTTTAGGGATTTGTTTGTTTAATTTCTTACCATTGCATGTTGTCATAAATAGCCAGTGAACAAACTTACATGGGAAGTGGAAGTTTGACTAACAGTTCATTTGGATCTAAAACTTCTTCAGAAAGTGATCCCTCAACAAAACCAGTAATCAGGAAGCTGGTGAAATAGGGGAGCAAAAAGAAAGAAGGAAAAGCTAGATGTAATCAGTTAAATAGAGAGTAGTTGTATTGTCCTTGCTTCCAGCCACTACTTGGATGGACACAGAAACTCGAATGCAATTTTCATTAATCAACAAAAAGGCACTAAGTGAGAAAGGATACAAATCTTGTATTAGCAAGGTTTATGTCAAGAACTGCTTGTGGCTGCTGATTTCTGAAGATAGTTTTCTTGAAAGACCCCATGTTGAGCTATCTTTGCTTCCACTGAAGATTAGAGGCTACTGCCATTGATTACATCCACAATTTGCACTTTACAGCATCCTAACACTTCAAATCAAACATCGAAACACTTCAAGGGTCTGAGGGCCTGAGCTGGAGGGTAGGCATGAGGATACAGTTCCTCTGATCTCAGTACTTACGTTGATTTAGTCCACCCGGGGAACTTTTAGCTGGCTTACACTGTCTGCAACACTCCGTTAAGTGCTCATGGTATAGCTGCACTACTGAGAGAGAAGAACTTTTGATCATTCCCTTGGCTGTATTTTCCCTTTGCCTAAAGTTAAGTCATAAAGGTTGAAGAGAACACGTATTTTTTGTGTGTGAAGAACTTCCTTAAAAAAGATAGAAAGCAGGGGATCATTTCTCTGCTTTAGTGTTGCTAGGATAATGATCAGCCAGCATTAAAATTGTTTTTTGTAATCCTTATCATCATTAGGTGTTGGGAACTTTCTGATACTACAATCTGCTAAATGTTTCTTTTAATAATAGCCTATAGCTTTTTGGATCCAAGTTATGCACTGTAAACTAAACAAAGTGATTGAAAATTGAGGAGGAAAGTGATGTCACCTTGACCGTTCAGGGGCTTTGCAACCTTTTTTAAAGAAAGCTTGTGATTGTTTCTTGAACAAGCAGCCACTCTCTCTCTCTTTTTTTTTTTTTAATGATTAATTTTAATGACTTACTGAAAGCTAACGAAAATTGCAATACAAAGAAAGGGAGACATTAATAGGAGAGCAAAATAGCAATTTGATACAGGTCCTGAATGAAAGCTATTTAACTGTACAGAATTGCATTGCCTATATTCCCTTTGCACAGTTGCATGTGAGATTAACTATTCAGGTGACAGCATGAGTGAAGCAGTATGATTAGCTCCATGATTCATAAGGACCTTTCCCTGTTCAGATGCTTTTGTGAATGTTTTGCATTCTGTAGTTTAAGCAGAAATAGGCTGAGGGCAAAAGCACAAGTTATGAAGTATGTTAAATTCAACTGAGGACAAGGAAAGATGAAGGCAGCATGCATGTGCTCCTGTACAATGCAGGAATAAGAGAGGCCTCTTATATCTCTGATAAAACATTGAGAATCTTGCATGCTTTCCTAATAAACTTAAGGAAATTATTATTTGGAGTGTAGCATGCATTGATAGGAGAAGGTGATAGTTCAGTTTTCTAAACCTTGTAGTTGACTCAAATGCCTTGTGCTATAGGAGAACCAGTACTGCCTTTTCTGATAGATCTTGATTGTTAATATTGGAACTAATGCTCTGAATTTCTGAATGTTTTTCATTAACTGTTGCTGGTTTCAGAGGTTACCGGTTAAACTTTCCCCTTAGGTTCTGGACAGAGAAGACCAAATCCTAATTAAAATCAGAGAAATGACTATTGAAGACATTTCTGCATGTCTTTACTAGCACAAAAGCTGATGTGAGGCTGTCACTTCTGTCTAATTTGAAAAATCTATATTTGCTGGGCCATCAGCCAGGGACTCTGAGATCTCAGAGTAATTTTGCAACTTGATGTACACTAGACAACAGCAATACACGCTGCTTGAATGCTTGTTTAATAAAACGTGCATTTCCCAGTCTGGTACTTCAGCTCTTCTAACTCCACTGGAAAACTGGGAAGATCAGCATTACTACTCACAGCTACTCCCACAAAAAAAAAAAAAGTGTATATTTTATGGTAGACATTGATATGTATTGACAGAAACATATCTTTCACAATTAAAGGCTGCTTTAATCTTGAAATAATTCTTCAGAGTTGCCATCTTACCCTACCAAGGTAGTTGTCTTCTACAGTGGCTCACCATATTTCTGTGCATGTCTCTACACATAAAAGATCATTTGACTTTCCTTTTATCCCATACTTGCAAAATTACCAGTAAGATCCAAGTGAAATTTGAAAAGCTCTTCAAAAAGTAACCCAAATACCTGGAGAAATCATTTATTTATTTTACATTTGACACTGTAATGTAAAATAACTTTTCCAAACATTAGATTAGGTATATGGTGTGTGTGTGTGTGATTTCCCCCCCCCCCCTTATTTCACTGTAACACTAGGTAATTAAGAGAGAAACAGTATCTCCCCTCATTTTTCGGCAACGGTTAAGGTATCCAAATTCTTGGTTTCCGAAGAATTTAGTAATAAAATTTCTAGAACAAAAATGCACGGAACTGTGGATAAATTGCCGGATGTTCTGTGGCCATTTCTTGGCTTGACTACTTCACAAATACTGTCTTGTACAGATTGAAAGTGCTAGGTATCACCTTTTCAATTGAGCTTTCACAGTGCCTGGGAATATTTGTGTTTCTTCCAGAACATCTAGGTATTTACTTAACTTCATTTCTCACAGTGCTTTCTATTTTTGAAAATATCTGGATAATTACATGAAATGTGACTGTTTAGGCTGTAAAAGGAAGCAAAAAATATTTGGAAAGTACTTAATTATGAATACTATTTTAAAGCTAGATTAAAAAAAAAACACCCACAAACATAATAAACTTCAATTTTCCTATATTTTCTGGAGTCAAAAACTACAACTAGTAAAGGAAGAAGTACTTGAACAATTCTCTTTTTACAGATATGAATTCAACTTTCATGTTGAAAATAAGTTAACAAAGCACTCTAAATATGTTTGGCATTCAGTTTCTGTGGGTTAAATTCTTCCAAAGTTAGAGGAGTGAAAATTTTGCTTCATTTTAGTGAGTGATACTGCTTCTCATGTGGTCCTGGAAATTACACTTAGAACTTGCACAGATAAACTGACTAAATTTATTGATCAGTTTGACTAAGAGGGAGTTGCCCTCTATTAAATGTTATCTAGACACACGTAGAGACATGTTTCCTATCAGAGGAAGAAGCTAAGCAATTGCTTAGCTTGGTTGGCTGCATGATCAGATGGGGAGATGTGCTGAGGAGTATTGCTAGGGTAAGTGAGGCTTGGTAGGTGCATGGCAGCACCATTGCATTCCATTCCCAGTGAGATATTTCTCTGAAGTTAAAGTGTGCTTACGTGAAAGTTACTCATCGAACAAGTACAGTTTTTTCTCCCTGTATATTAATTTTAATGAGCACAAACAACCAAATCCCTTAAAGCTTCAGTAAAAGTGTATACATACTCTGTATATTTTTATGTAGACGTGCATCAGCTTTGCTTGATCTGCAGAAACAAAGGTTTTCATACAGCAAGCATGGACAAGCATTGTGTTCCAAAAAGATGAGCAGAACTGGGTGAATAGCATACTTGTAACTTTCACTGCATGAAAAGAATTATGTCATGCTAAGCAAAAGGAAGAATTAATTGTGATGAATATATATGCCATCCCTCCAAAAAAAAGGTTCTTATCACTACACTTCTTAAAGCATCTAACTTAGTAGCTTTCTATACAAAAACACTTTATTGGGAAATATAGCTCCATAAAGAATGTTTTGAACAGAACAGGAAAATCAAATCTTCTGTAATAATTGTGTGTGTATATATAGAAAAGAATTTGTCTTTAGAGTAGAAAGCATTTGTGCTACTGTAGAATGTGTGTTTACCAACGTCTTTGAACATGGTGTGTGCTCATAGTATGCCACTTCAATAGTGCTGCTACTCCAGAGGAAATAAAAGATATATACTTATATATCTTTCTGATGTCAGGTGGGAGCTTTCCAATTGTTAGGGCTAATTGTGTCTAAAAGCAAGTCTAAAATCTTGCTTTTAAATAATCACGCATCTCTTCATGAGGATGCAGGGACAGATCTTTGGCTTACAATAGTTGGCTATAGCATTATAGATTTGTATCATTGATGATGTGGGGCTAGTAGTCACAGTAATCAGATCATGTTTTCCAGTAACAAATTGTATTTGACAGCCTTCAATTAAAAAAAACTAATAATAATGTAGGAGAAGGTTAACAAGTACCTTTTGTAAAAAGGTTAAAAACCCGGCTAACTTAGATTGTGATCCTATTAATTGGGTTCTTTTCTTGACTTACTATGACTGGCAAACATCAGAACAGACTGGAAATGTTGCTGTTGACTATGTCTGCTTACTCGTAGCTTGCTCCAAAAGTAAATCCTCTTATTTATTACTGTGGAAGCTACAGAAGATGCAAGGAGTGCAAGAACACCATGGGATAGAGAAAATTCTCAGCTACAGAACACTGTTTATTAACACAGACACCACCATCAGCTATGCATTTTCACCAGCAATCAACAACAGCCTGCATGCTATGCTTGTGAAAATAAATAATAATAATAATAAAATAATAATAAATAATTAAAAGAAAACCAAAAACCTGTACAGCCATACCCTGTGCTGCCATCATTCTCACAGCAATCAAATGCAATGAAATATTGATGGGAAGGTTCAACCTCTGCTGTCATACCACCAACATCCACCTCTGGTGTTATGGGCCAACACAACAAAACAGGAGGCATTACTTTCAGAGCAGCCCCCTTATTTTCTTCTACAAGTTATTTTGAATCTTTTTTCCTCTTCTTCAAAATGCACGGCAACTGTCCAAATTTATTTAAATCAAAATGTATCTAAATTAAATCTACTGAAAAAGAAAGTCACCTAAAATGTGCAGTATAATTTAAAATTCACGCGCAGTATAGTGTCAAAACAAATTACAAATGTTAATTCTGAGCAGTTCACTTATTTGCATATTGCAATATCTGAAGATGACATGATTAGCTTTTTTTTTTTTTTTGCACAAGAAATTCTTTGTTGATCTGCAGCAACCTCAGGGTCCTCGTGTCTATTAACAAATCTGAGTTTGTACTGTACTACCGCTGTGTGTGTTGCCATTAGGAAAGCTCTGACCTGCCTTCTGATAAGGATGATTAATCCAACCGATGGCTTCTTGGATGGCTCAGTTATTAATTGAGGCAGTTGCAGTGCAGAAAAGAAGAGTACTATAAACTCTTCAAAATCTGTGATTTATTTATTTATTTCAACCACGTCACTACTGACTGCAGTTAATAGGGGAAGGCAGAGGAAACAGTTGAGATAGCTTGACTGTACGAACAAACGTGTAGTCCTTCCTTATATCTGTCCTTCCTTGGAAGATTGAGGGCAAAAGCAAAGGCTGTGTAATAACCAGGGACATGTCTCAAGGCAGACAGACCTTGAACGCAATAAGTTGCTGAGCTGTAACAATTCCTGTTCCCAGCTCTGAAGAAGAAAATCAGATGTTACTGAATTTTTTTAGATCCAGCGATGGTGATTCTGCATAGCACTTCTAATGCTTCCTCTAAGGAACTTAATTTTGGGATGTAAACAATAACGTGTATGGATCAAGGCTATAAGGATTTCTGTGCAAACAGCTTCTCGGGCTTATATTTACAATTAGTTCAGGTAATGCTCATATGCTTAAAGTAAAAACCGTTGGTTGTTTTCTCTTTTTTTTCTTTTTTTAAAGTGTTTTTGAAGTTGCTTTTAATGCAAACTAATAGTAGTGTGTGTAACAACATCTATTTCCAGATCTATTCTTTTCTGCAAGTAGCCTGACTGTAAATTAAAAGTATTTGAATCTATGAACTTATTGTATTACTTTATGAGTTCTAGTGCTATTTAACCCAGTGATTACTTTTCTTTTACATACTGAATGAGTCAGAACTACAGAATTGTTGCATCTAGTTTCGTCAAGGATCAGCGTAATCTCACTGAATGGCAAACCAATACAGTTAAATTTGTGTGTATGCGTGGCTGTAATAGAAGAATGGTTATGTATATGGAACCATATACACAAGGGAAGATCAAGGAAGATGGAAAGGATTTCAGTAGTGGGAAGCCATAAGGACTGCAAGTGCAGACGTTGTCTTGTGGTTAAATCTTCTTTTATGTTTCTGGAAGAAAAAAAAAATTCTGTCTACTGTCCATGCAGAGCAGCTTTGCCCAAAGAGCTGTCAAGGTGCTCAAACCATTTCCCTAAGGAACGTAAAGAACAAATCAGTTTCGCTTCTATGCATTGTCTTGAATTGCAGTAGAATTCTTAAGAAAAATAGAAAAAAAGCTTAACTGTGCCATGCGAATTGTGAGTCTGCAGCCATGCTGAATTTTACTGGACTGTGATTTTTTTTTTCCTCAAATTCCATGTTTTAAGCACAGGATCATGTTTACATTTATCACTAATATTAGTGTGAACAGGTCTCTAAGGTAATTAATGGCAAATTGATCTGTTCTTGTGTGTGTAAATATATATTTCGCATGTGTGTGTGGATTTTTTTCTTCAAACTAGAACTGTTCCTCTGTCAGCAAAGTCTGAAATGCATCCACTAATGAAAATATGGAAACTGGAAACATCTAAATTATGGTAGCTACTCTTCATATTCTGAACTGTATTTTACTTAGTTAAGCTTAATGGATGTTCCTTAAAGCTATTACTTTCTTGGCTTCCCATGTGTCTCATTTGTCTTAAGCTAGCTAAATCAATTATGTGTGTCTTCATCTTTGACATAATCTATGAAGTTACCATTTCCCCAGGTATAGCATATTTATCTTTATTTCTTAAAGATTATGCCTAAGTTTTCTATTATCCTGAGTTCTCAACATTTGTATTTAGCTGGTTTTTTTTTAACACTATATTTTCCTCTGACCTCACTTCAAGGAAATACAAGTCTGTCTTTCCATTGCAGAGTGACATAACTGTAAACATATTTACATTTCATTCAATATGCATATTCATATGTTTAACTTGACCTAAGCTTCTTGCCTGAAGGGTATCTGTGAGAAAGTAAAAGGATGCCAACATTTTTGGCCTATTTTCCTTCTGCTAAAAAAAAAAAAACGAAAGCTGCATTTTCTAGGTCCTAATCATGCAGTTTATGAGAAGCTATTAAAAGATAATACTCCAGTCATGCTATTATTTTATTTTATTTTTTTAAGTGGAAGACTAATTTCTTGTCCATAGCTCTTTTCTCCTACCCTTTTGACACTGGCAGTCTTACCATTAGCAGCAAGCTTGGCACCTGAGCATGAATATTGGAATAAAATTGGCACTAAATAATGATCCCAAAACGCAACTGGGACATGGCATACCTGTTGTGTGAGGCTTTGAAGTGGTGGTGACCTGTGGGAGCACAGACAAACTCCTTGGTTAGCATGGGCATGGAGGTTACTCCTGGACCAAACAGCTCATGGTGGCTTGTGCTGTTGTTGATACAGCTTGAAGAAGTTCTTGAACAAGTCTTAAGCCAAATCCAACATTTGGAGAAGTGAAGATCTGCATCCTTAACCCTTTCCCTGATGTTTCTGACACTGCTTGCCTCTTTCTGCCCTAGCACTGGGGCCTTCTGAGATTATGTATAGCTGTGATGTGGCAAAACTTCTGTCCAAACTGTGCTAATGATAGGGGCAGCATAGCTTATTTTATTTCTCTTCTTAGGGGCAAATTAAACACTTACATGTGTAAACTCAGTCTGATATGAGCCAAACAATGTCTCCGTCACTTAAAAAAAATAACTGAAGTTCTGTCTTGCTGTCAGAGCAGTCTAATAGCTGAGAAAGACATGGTTCTTTTGGCTGTTAGCAGAAATTGAAATGGGCATGTTCACATTTTGAGTAGTGATGTGATTTTACTGTAAACAAATACTTTGCCTATACGTAACCTTGTAATAGTGTAATATTTTAAAAGCAGCTGTATTTTGCTCTGCATTATCCCTTTAGCAATGATAAATATTTCTCCTTGTTAAGAAATGCCTGAGGTTTTATGCTATTATATACAGTGAGTTTTGTTAACAGCCTGCCAATGCTGTTGGCTGAGGAATGCACTCTGATCTCTTTACTCTCATCAGAAGTATTTGTCAGTTTGGGTTGGAGTCAGTATGTTAACCTTCCCACTCATATGCAATTGATTAGTCCTAGCAGCTCTTTGACATTTGATTAATGATGAGTGAATCTTCCTTAAAAAGATGTTGAAATTATTTCAATAGATCCTTGATGATATTTGAAAAGTTTTGATTAACACTCCTTTTGGGACAGATTTGGAAGCATTTGCCAAGGTTTCTCTCCAAAACAGAAAAAGAGGAAAATAGCACTTGAAAATGTTACAAATGATTTTTTACTTGACTTATTTTGGTCAGGATACCCTCTTAGAATTGCTTTATTTTTTTTCCCATGATTTTTAGGTCTCTTAGAAGAGCACCTCAGCTTTTCCTTTATGCTGCAATCATTTTGTGCAGAATTTATAGTAAAGATTAAATTTAAAGTAAGGAACTGTGGAAGTTAAGTTTAAATTGTCCCCTTAACTGACAGAGTTCAAGTTTCTTAGCTGTTGCTGAAGTCATGTCATTGGAGTAATTTACGACACATCCTGAGAGATATGAATGACCTGCTGAGTATCTTTAGTTCCTGTAACTGCAATGACAGCTGAAGGTGTTAGCAGTGGCTTAGACCAGACTGATCCACCAGAAAAGTAATTACAGTAATCTTTATCTGCATTTCCTTTAGCGATGCTCTGTCTTTTTCCATGCAACACCTTGGAATCCATGTGTGTCTCTAGGACTGCTAGCAAGTTGTAAACTATAAACTGGTTTTGTTGACCAGAACTTTTTTTTTTTCTATTCTCAGACAGAAATACACTCCTGTGTATTAGAACATAATCCTTAAAGGGGTATTGGAAAAGTAATGGATGTGAGCAAGGCATCCCAGCTGTGGTTTTTTGTGTAATGTCAGGCACATGGGGTGCAGTCAGCAATTAAGTGGGGATCCTCCTACAGTTGAAATTCCTAGGAAACAAATCTTGTTTATGATTCAGCCTATAAAAGAGGGCTTAAATACCAAGGATTGCATGTGTGTACATCAAAACCTTTATTGCCTTTAAAAAGAAAATAATTCTATCTACAGAAAATCTGACTGTCTTATCTATTTAATCTTGGTAAAAACTTTATTAATAGTTCTGCATGGAAGAATCCCATTCCTTTATTTAGATGTCTGATGGGCAGAGGTTGGCTGAGTCATCTCACTAGGTTTAAATATAGCCACTGCTTTTGGAGTCCCTCCAGGCTTACAGGAATTATTGGAAATCAATTCTGAATCTTCAGATGACTCTCTTAATTTGTACTCTAAAGATTTTTTTTTTTAATCAAGAGCTTTCTAATTCATGATGGCAGAGGGAAAGGATTGCATCTGTCTTGCAATATGATTAGTTCATACTGGGAAAAACAGGCTAATATAGGAGCATTTATAGCTGTTACTAATAGATCCTCATCATAAGACTACTGACAGCTATTAATATACTACTATCAGTGTTCTTCTTCTTACTACTGTTTGACAGACTCTTGTACCAGAATTTAGGGTGGGATATCTCAGGTCCCATACTTCTGACTTCACTGTCAGATTTTTATTTTTCCCTGATTTCACAGAAATCTTTGTTGGATTAGGAGGAAACCAAGCAAACCATACAAGTTGAAAGGCTTCTATCTTTGCAGGTTCGAAATAACTCCTTTAGTGAAGAGGAGACATTTATTTCCTAAGAACAAAATAAATTCAAATTTGTGACCTATTCCAGGGAAGGTGCACCGGGGCTCCATGTCAGATAAATCTTAATGGGGTGCATGTGGATTCTGGCAAAAACTGTGAGGGCTCCCTGTGCTTCAGGAATGGGTTTTGTTGGAAATTCAGGGTTTGTGTCAGGATCTTGATGTTCCATGTCCCTGTGCTTCAAACAAACTGCACATTTGGAAGTCAGGAGTTTTTGAACAGCACTCAGCTGGGCAAATCTGACTGTTTGCATGACCTTTAACTATTTTTTCCAACTGGCTGCTGTCACAGTCTCAATCTCTCAGATTCATGGGACAACATACTCTGTTAATTCAACTTCATTTCATGCGTTGATTGCATATGTCACGGCTATGCGTGAACTGGGTGTTAGGAGTGAGCACTTGTAACTGCCCCAGAAAGAGAAATTATCTATAAATTTGAAATTAAAGACAAAATACCTTCTAGATGGTTGATGTGAAGATGATTGGTGGTCCAAATAGAGCTTAATCTTGTACGTCATGGAAATGAATAGCTGCTTAATGTTTTCTTGATACAGGATCTTGCAGTTGTTTGTTGAAAAATCCCCAATCTTCTGCTTTTGCATTATTGTTGATGTTTTTAATTTAATTCTTCTCATCTGTAGATGTCTCAGGAAAAATATCCTTAAAGAGGCCTGCATGAGCAGTGTTTTGAAAATACACAGAAATATGATGGCAGCACATCTGATTGGGGTATCAGGGGCAGGAATTACAAAACTGGACTAGGATTTGTTAGAGACCTACAGGGATATTTAACAATATTGATGATCAACTTTACATTTAATTCAAACTACAAAAATATCTGAGATAATTGATAAAAATACTGTGCTCTGTTAGTAGACTGCAGTACAATCAAGGTAATTACTCTAAATAAAAAATAGAGCAAAACAATCCTTATATTTTTCTTGAAATAGCAACATGGCTGCAGCTTCTCAACCGCATCTGTTTTTAATACAATCACATTAATCTAGCATGTAATTGCAAGAGAGTATATTGTAATATAATATGTTGCTAATAGTACAATAGTAATAGCAAAATATGAACAGCATAACAAAATCAGAAACATTGCAATGGACAGTATATATATTAAATTAAACCTCTTCCCCTAGGTATTCATTTATTTATTCAAATAGTGCATTCATTGTTACAAAGCACCATCAGAAAATCAGATGTGACTTCATCTTGCTCTAAGGATTGATTGACATATTTTTTAATTTTATTTACTTTTAATTCACTGGTATTCTATGTGTTATTTATGTGACCAAAGCTAACAAAATAGAATCACAGGACCATGGAATTGTTTGAGTTGGAAGCAACCCCTAAGGGCCATCTAGTCTAACTCCCCTGCAACGACCAGGGAAACCTACAGCCAGATCAGGTGTTTAGAGCCCCATCCAGCATGACCTTGAATGTAATTATCTCACAATTTTAACTTTTCTTAAACAAACAAAAAACCCACAAATATCTCAATGCTTCATTTACTGTTTCCTGAAGTACTGAAGTGGACTTCATGTAGCTGAAACTTGAGTAACTTTTTCCCTTTTGTTTGTATTTTTTTGTCATGAAGTATCACAAATAGTGGAACTATGTTTTAATAGTTCACAACAGTTCACATTCTTTGAGAGCTGGTACAAAAATGTAACAATGAGGAATTGCAAATATTTCTTTTCTGTTAAGCAAAACTGTGCAGCTTTTGTCAGAGTAGCTTCAAAATTGTAGAAATTCAGCTGAATATCAACCGAATCTTTCAAGGAAGAGTATTTGCTTTGGTATTCCTGTGCAAAACAAGTGTATCGTGGCAAAGCTGCCTTGGGTGGAAGCGAACAGTCTGCCATGGTAGATGTTTCTAATTGGCACCAGAGCTCCTTCTTTCTATACAATGCAACTGATAGAATTAATTTATCCTAAAAAAAAATAATAATAATAATAAAAATCTGAATTGACTCAAAAAGATATTTCAGATAAAATAAGGTCTATAAAGCAGAACATAAATTGATTTCAATGCCACAGTTTTCTATCGACAGGCAGTAGAGGAGTGTTTGCATATTCTGCAAAGCTAGCATTTACTGCAAAATAAAAAAAACCTGCAGTAACATGGACATTTTTAGTATTGTAACATAAGGTTATAGCTATTGATTTTTCTAAAAATATGAAAATCTGGGAATGTAAGTATAAAATGGGTGGTTGTGATTTTCTCAGAGTGCTGATGAGGCACTAAAAAAGATTGCATAATTATGAGTGGAATGTAGTGAAATGATTTTTAAACTGTTGCAACTGAAAGCTGTCAAGCAAGAAATATTGCAGATGGAACTTCTTTTATACTGAACTTATGATGTCCATTTTATGAAGGCTTCTCCAAAAGTACTGCCTCCTATTTTATGCAACCACAGAGAGGTGGTGGGTGGTGCATGTCAGCAGTGGCTGCACTGAGTCACCTCTGCTGCTGCAGTCTTATAAAGTGCAGCACGCAGGCTCTTGTTCATTGCTGGTGAAAAGCACAGCTAATGGTGGTAGCTATGTTGAAAAAAAGAGTAGGTGAGAATTCATTCTGTCAAATAGTGTTATTGTGCTCTTTGTATCAGTTGTAGTTCCCATGTATGTAAATGTGAGGCATTACTTTCAGAACAACCTACATATTTAGTTAGAAACTGATGAGCTGATTTGGTTTAAGGCACACAGGGACAGGATTTGAAAGGGGAATCTGCATTTTAATGTCATTTCTAAATTTAGTTGCTGCACTACTGAGACTGCAGTGTGCTACTTTATTACTTATTTTATATAGATAGTTCTGAATGTTCTGATTATTTTTGCCATTTGAAAATAATTATATTAAATACCCTAATCATTAAATAATTTTAAGGCTTTATTTTAGCTCTAATTTAGATCCTTTATGTTGGGATTATAGCCTGTCACTTTTCAAAGGATCAGAAAAGGAACACTTTTTAGGGTTATTAATTTTTTCTCTAGGATAGACATCTCAAAAGTACTCTTATCTTCCATCAAATAGTGGAATAAATTAAAAAAAAAAAAGTATTGGAATAAATTACAGAAATACGGAGCTATTGTGTGGCTGCCAGTCACAAGGTTGTTATTAGTTAGGACCTTGTAGATAAATGAATAGGAATTAAATGAAGTAGCATACTTGATTAGTCCTTTCAAAAAAAATTCCAGACAGCAACAGCCACTAAACTTATTTGTTATCACAGGGGTACAATTTCAGGTGTCAGGCAAAGCAGCTGACTGCACTTGTTTCAGAGCATTCTCCCTGTGCCCAGTCTTTCACTGCACAAGCTAGAAACTGTCTACTTCTTATCCTGTTCTGTCATATTGCACTGAGCACATAAGGTCAGAAACCAGCACAGCAAAGGGAACTGAATGACTGGGAATGATGCTCGGGGGGTGAAGGGATGTCCACTACTTAGAGACAGTTGTCTCACTGTGCCTCTTTCATACAAAGTCTCTCCTGTATCAGCTCCTTAGATGTGCCTTAGAAAACCTGTGAACTCACACCCATTGTAGCAATGAGAACATGAAGGTGGATGTTGTTGAACAGTTTTTCTCTAGTTGTGGCCTTGATTATTTAAACCACTTTAATCTGGTAATTCATTTGCCATGAATGTCTGCTCGCTGGTAATTCAGTGAAAACCTTGAGGCAGCTACTGAGAGGAAAATAAAGGAAGGGTGAAGTAGCTGTTTTATTCTTCCTTTTCCTGCCCTCAACTCTTATGCACCCTAGAACTTTATTTTGCTCCAAAATAGAACAACTGAGATTCAATAATATTGATTGTTTCTGTAAAGGACACTATAATATTTGCCTTCATAGGCTACTTTGCAAGCTGTTAGTAGATTTGATTTTTAAAAGGAAAAAAAAAAGTGTGTTGCTGACTTGTGGCAGCTGAAGCTCTGTCTTTGGAAGCTGGGAAGAGCTGCAAAGAAATGAAGGGATGCACCAGTCTGAGTGTGCTTGAGAGGTAGGAGGAGCAGAACAGAAGACATGAATGCCAAGAAGGCCATAAAACCTAATGAACAGTGGCATAAGAAACAACTGGTAGCTATTTCTCAAAAGAACGACAACAAAAAGGAATTCAATTGCTACAAGGTATGGTCTGGCTTCTTTCTGAGATGCACAATGGACAGTTACAGAAATACTGTCAGTACTCACATTGAGCCTAGTGTTTCATTTATCCTCTGTTTTAAAGTTGGAATAATCAAAGTCTTTATCTCAGGAGACGAAGGGAAGGGATGGTGTTATCCACTTTCCTGATGATTCCAAATAATATTCTTGAAAACACTATAGGCATCTTCAATACTCTTATTTGGAAATGTCAAATAAAACCCAAATCGGCTGCTATTAATGTAGAGGTATCTTTTCTTTCTTTGAATGAAGACTTTCTTTAAAGCAGCTGCAGGCTGTGTTTTTGGGGGGTAAGGGAGGGATGAGTTGGTAGTGGATACTTCTGTTCTGTAGGGTTTTGTTTTATTTTTATCGTGTTCTTCCTTTGTTGCTTCTAGTTGCATGGTTTATGCTTTAGTGAGTTCTCTTAGTTCTATTCATTTGGCAGGGTGAGGCACTGAGAGAAAATTACAAAACGTAAGTACAAAAGTTACTCAAGATCAGTAGATTTTTGTCTGTAAGAGTGTGTGAAGGTCAGCTAAAAATTCACATAAGTGAAAGTGATGTGGTGAGGGGAGCTGAGAGGCTGGGAAAGGGCTGCATGGGCTCTGGGACGTCCTCTCTTTCTCTATCCCCAGCAGCTCCTGGTTGTGCACCCCAACTCCCATAGCACTAGTGATCCCAGCTCTCACAATTGTGCGGTTGTCCTGTACACTCAGCTAGAGAACTGAAATATGGCCTTTGTCTAAACTCGAAGCTAAGCTTAGAGTTCAAGTAATGCTTTAAAAATCATAAATTTTGAGCTCAAAGAAAATGTAATTTTCAGGGGATGCTGTGCTGTCTTGTGCTGCTTCATCAGCTCTGATCATCAATTGATACTTTCCTTAGCAAGGCAATAGAAAGTCTATTCTAATGACTTTTATTGCATAGATTGTGCTGACTCAGTGATTGAACCAACTAAGTTAATTTGAGAGGGACATTAAATTGGGTGGAATTTGAGGGATTTTAGTCTTCTAACCCTCAGCCCCTCAGGCTTCACACAAAATGAAGCACATAATCAGCTTGCAGTAAGCGCTCGTTTCCATTAATCATAAACTATAGGCAAAGTTGGAGCTTACAAATTTAGGTCTCTTACTGTTGTTTCATGTTAACGACTATTATCTCTTCTTCCTATTGTATACAACTCTTTCACAAATGTGTTAGCACAGATGGCGAAAATCCCTAGCAGAAAAGTAATCAGCATTTGTGAACATGATGCATTCAAAATAAATGACAGAGGAGGGAAAATGCATTGCTTGGGAAATTAGAAAGAAGATTAAACAATAATAATGCATGTAAACACATCCTGGGAAGCAGGCTGCAGCTTCGTTTTCGACACAACTCAAACTTTATGTAACCTTCTGCTGAATGTATTGACAAGACAAGGAAGTAAGCTACATTAAAATTGGAGAGCAACTGGTTGAATATCAATAATTTATAATGCTGTGGTTTTGTTCCTAAAGCCTGTTATAGATTAGACCATTCTGTGAAGAAAAAAGGATGTGCTACTCTACAGATTTTAATTATTGTACTTTAACTGAAATAGAGCTAAACATTTGACCTATTCACAAGCATGATAAACAAGCATTCTCTATTAGCTGGAGGACCAACAGTCTTAGGTTTAACCTCACTGTGTGCTGCCGATTACTCAATCTCAAAACAGTAGACTAAGCATCATTCATAAACCTGTCACAGAGTTTATGGTAGTGCAGCGCTTGGGTTTAAACAGCACTTTGGCCACTTTGCTTCTCATGATAAACTAAGCAACTCGTGGCCAATTACAAGGGCCGCACTGCAAAAATAATTCCTGAGTGACCAAGTTAAGCTAGGATGACCTCTAACTTGTTCCTTAAATCTGGTAGTCACAATATAAATTAAATGCTAAAACTGAATTAATGCTCTAATTAAATCTTAAAGCTGAAACGTTTTTTTTAAGAAAAGGCTTTTTCCTCTACATTCCCTGTGATGTGCTCCTAGCTTTTCCCAAAAAAGGCCTATTGCCTTGAGTGTTGGCTAGTTGAGATATGGAAATTCTTTGTGGCTGATGGTCTGGAGAAAGCAGGCAGCAAGGAGGAGAAGCATGACAAGAAGGATGAATGATTCTTCCCCAGGATCTGATGTTAAATCCAGGGAGTTCAAGTTTGCATTTTTGTTTGATAAACAGTAAGAAAAGCTGTTAAAAGCATCCACTTAATTTTCTTTCAGCCTTTATTGCTGTTTGTTTGTGGTGATAACAGATGGAAGATAATGCACACGTGTGTTTCTTAGGTGAGCATAAACCATTTCTTACATAGGTTCTTTGCAGATTTGCACAGGACAGGTGGTTGCCTGATGGCAGGTCAGCATCGTGTTGTGCACATTAATGAGAGTCTTGGAGCTTAGGGAGTGTGATAACTCTATCTTGAGAAATAGTGAGGCAGGGGAGGACAGTTTCATATGAAGAGGTGAACTTTGTTGTGGATACATGCTTCAGCTTTTCCTTGCTTGTATTTGTGAATAATGGGAAAGCTTCTTGCACTTCTTCCTTTCTCTCCTTTCCTGCTAGCTGATGAGAGATACATCAATATAGCTTCCGTTTTCTGGGTAAAGAAAATAAGGATTATGGTTGAACTTAATGAACTACAAAGATTTCCTGTGTTTATGTGAGGATGCTGAATTCCATCTTGGCATTTCAGAATGACTGATGTTGGGTGGGAGTTCTGGAGGTCACCAGATCCCCCTATTCAAGCAAGGGCATCTAGAGCAGTTGTCTAGGAGATTTGCAAAATCTCCAAGGATAAGAGGTTACAGCCTTTATAAGCAATGTCTTCCAGTGCTCAGACACTGCACAGTAGAGAACTTCTTTTATGCTAGTACATATATTTTATATATATATATGTATATATATATATGTATTTATATATATATGTTTTATATATATACACTAGTTATTAATACTTATATATATATTTTAGTGTGTGTGTAAATGTATATATTAAAGGAGGTTAAAATGGTTATATATACTAAAGGGTTTATATATACTAAAGGGTTTGAAGGGTTTATCTTTGCAAAGTTGCACCTAAAACTTATTTGATGGTCATGACTTGTTCTGCCTGTAAATGGAAAATTATACTGTACCTTGTAGGGGCCGGGGGTCTAGAAAGAATATTTCATCAGTGCTCCTTTGCTGTTGCATCATGTTTGAGGTTTTTCTCCAGTGTTTTATATATTATATATAGATGTTTTGTCTATATTATTGAGAAATACTGTTTGAAATGCTCATCCTTTTTTTTTTTTTAGTTTTGGTGAAGTGTCACTGAATAATGCTTGATCAGTGTAAATAAATTGACTGGTTGACAAGTTTAAGGCACAACTTGTATTCAGTATCCAATGCTCTATCTTCTTCTCCCACAAAATTCTCTAGTAGATGCATCACCTATTTTGCTGCTACTTCTGGAAATTTCACGAGGCTGTATTTCCAGTCTTTTAGGTGCTTTCCCATTTGTGAAGTACTGAAATTGCTATATGTCCCCATGAAAGAATTAATAGGCATACAAATGGTAGATTTAAGATGCCTCTTGGAATTTTGGTGATGAATAGTTTTATAGGAAATGCTCCCCTCTGTTACTTCTTTAATGATATATCAACATTCAAATTCTTCTACTAGGTGACTGTTATTTTCAATAGAATGAAGAAAAACTTTGAAATTTCTAAAACAGTGCATTGCAAAATGACAATTTTAAATAATAATAAAAAAAAAAACAGAAGAATATTTGACTTCTTGCTCTAATGGATGTAAGCTCAAGTCCTACTCTCTTTTAAATAAGGTCACTGGATTTTGTTATTAAATCAAAGCTAGTACTCTCTTGGCAATTCAACATCAGAAACTTTATTTCCAGAATGTTTGATATAGCTTAATCTTTTCTCTCAGGTATAGAAAGGAAATATTCAGGGTATGAGACTGTTGCAGCCGTCTCTTTCTCAGCTGTACTTGAAATGTGCTTAATCTTGCAGTTAGTGAGTTGCTATCATCCAGCTTGATGTTTTTCCCCCCCATACGGTTTTACACCTTCTCATACTGTTGTTTTGCCTCCTGAATTCAGGAGGTGCTAGCTGTCACGGTCAGAGCAGTCTCGCCTCTCCCTATAGTTTTACCTTTCTGCCTTGCTTAGCTCTCTCAAGTTTCTCACGAGTCTTCTTTTACAACTTAGCAGTAGTCTCACATATCCAAGACAAGTTTGCCCTGCTGAGCTGTATAAAAATTAACCTTTGCTCCTGGCAAGAGGTTTACAAAAACTTGTGGTAAAGATGATGCAGGTTCTGTTAATCTGTTTGTTTTCAGATACGAAAGATCTGAACTGGTGCTCCTTCACTTCTTGATGCAGGATCTGTGCCGTGTGTGAGTCGTCCCCTTAAAACTTTGAGCACTGCATAAATGCTGCTGGTCAAGAGGCTCAGACTGTGACTGCAAAAGGTAGGACAGCTATTTTCATTGGAAAGTTTAAGTGTTCTCTGAAGTTTTTGTGTGCCACCTGTTGTTGCCATTTTTAAAAACTCTTATGCAGCTTTTATTTTGAGCTCTTTGAGATCACATGTGCTGAGGGAACAGCATGGAGTTGCGTTGAGGAGGGTCAGGCTGGATGAGAGGAAAGTGTTCTGCACCAGAGGGCAATGGGCATGGAACAGGCTGCCCAGTGTGATGGACATGGCCCTGAGCTGCCAGGGCTCAAGAAGTGTTTGGACAATGTTCTCAGTTATAAGGTTTCAATTTTGGGTGGTCCTGTGTGGAAACAGGAGTCTTGATCTTTGAAGGTCTCTTCCAACTCAGGATGTTCTTTTCTGTGATTATAACTGTAAGATAGTTCCAGGTAATCAGTATTCTAACACAGTAAATATACTGCTTGTGATTATCTCTGATAAGGACGATAGTTAAAGTTTTTCCATAACAGTCTTGGGACAGCAGCAATTCCTGTATGAAGACAGGCTAAAGGAGCTGGACTTGTTCAGTCTGGAGCAGGCTGCATGGAGACCTTAGTATAGGTTTCCAGTATTTAAAGGGAGTTTATAAACAAGAGGGAAATCAATTTTTTATACTGGTAGAGATAGGACAATGGGGAATGTTTTTTAAACTAAAGGGAAGATGGAGATCAGATTTCAGGGGGCATTTTTTCACTGAGAGGGTGGTGAGATGCTGGCACAGGTTGCCCAGAGTGTCTGCGGGTGCCCCATCCGTGGAGGTGTTCAAGGCCAGTTTGAATGGTGCCCTGCACAACCTGATCAAGTACATGATCTAGTGGTTGGTAACCCTGCCTGTGGCCAGGGGCTGGAACTTGATCCTTGAGGTCCCCTCCAACCTAAGCCATTCTGTGATTCTATGTGTGACACAGTGACTTTGTGACTTAATAAATAAAAGTTAATACAGCAAAAATTGAAGGCAGGAGTAAAGAATGTAACCTTGACTTCTACTTCAGCATTGTGGGTTGATCACAGTTATTGTAGCTCTGAAATTCTCCAGATGCTTTTAATGAGAGCTATTAATTCTACTTTCTTTAATGACATTAATTGTCCAGTACAGGACACAAATGGCTTGCCCTCAGAGAGAAGATTCATGCCTTGTTATAATCGGTATGAAATTCTTTCTGTCATTTATGCAACTGTGCTTTCTTTTCTTTTCTTACTGGTTACTATATAGAATGCACCAGCCAACACAACATATTGTGCTAGTATCTCACAACTGTTATTGGTGAATGGGTATCAAGCCATTAAGCTTGATTAATGTTAAGCAAAAGTTATTTCACATTACTACTACATCCTATGGATTTTTTCTTGTGTTATTTTACCTGTTCAAGGGAGACACAATATATAGAAAAGAATATTTATTTCCCCTTTCGCCCCCTTATAGAATTTGTAACCAAAAGTTGTGATGAGGAACTAATGGTCCATTAAGGCATCTTTTGAAGGTATTATACCTTTTGTTCATGCAAGGAAGATTTTCTTTTTCTTCCTTCCTAGTATATAAGAACGTATTTAGCCTTGGGGCCATGCAGCAGATACTGTTTCAGCTTTCTGGTCCGATGCATGCCTGCCAATTGAAGAGTTGGTCAGAAGCATGTAAATCCAAAATGTGCCTAGCCACTCTTGAGAAAGTTCAAAACAGAATTTTTGCCATGTGAAATTCAATCCCCATACAAAGTGCTTCTGGGAAGGCTATCCGACTTTCACAAGCTGGTTCAAAATGACAAGAGGTGAAGTAGTGTGCTGCTGGGTTTCGTTGGAACCATCTCCAGCTGCTCAAGTAAGGAAGCCTGGCATTATGTAGAACTCTCAGATGTAACTGACATAACTGCTTTCTTGAATCCCAAGAGAAACATTTAATTGGGAGCCTAGATTAATTTTTTTCCGTTTTTTTTCCCATTAGACAGCAATAATTTTTCTGTGTAATTAGGTAGTCAATGTAGCTTGATCAAAGAGAAATGTAGTATCTTTCAGGTGCATTTGATTGGCCTCTACTTGGTTTTAGAAGCGTTGTGTATAATTTGGATACTCACTCTGTAATGTGAGCACACAACATTTGTAGAAGCATGTTTTTCTTATAAGTGCTGGTCTGTTTTGATATATTTCATTCCTTCTCCACATCTGGAAATAAGTTGGAAGAGAGGACTGGTTGATCAAAACAAAATTACAAATAGATATTGATTTTTCTGGATTTTTTTGTCATTTATTTTTATTACTTTTTTTTTGTAAAATATGAAATTAGAAAATTTTTTTTTAGAAGTGAATTTCTTCCTCTTGTACCACCAGTTTGATTTTTTTTTTTTTCTTAAACAAATGCAAGACAATGAAAGATAAAACAAGATACAGAGGAAAAGGCTGTGCTGTGTTCCACCCTTTTCACCAACAAGTGCTTATGGTTCTGATGGGATTTAAATGAAGAATTGAATTCTCACTTTGAAGAAACTGAGACATACCCAATTTCTAAAGACGCTTAATTCATCCTTTAGAGTTGAGCTATTTTAGACTAGGGAGAAATGAATGTTTTTAATCTGTCCTGATGAACCTGTTCTAACCCCTTGGGTTTCCATAAGAAATGTAAATATTCACTTAGTTGGGCAGAATGAATTAATGAATTAGTGATTATGGAAATGGAGCCCTCAAAGTATATCTCCAGCAAGTGAGACCTTAAGATTCAGTCTTAAGGTTCCTGTGGGTATTCAGTACTTGTCCAGAGGGGATAAACCAAAACAGATATCACTGAGAATATTTGTCACCAGTATAAGATATGGAAATCAGAGCACTGTCCTTGCAGATCCTTCAGATGATGTAAAGGTTCTAGGAATACTGTCTCAAGACAAAAAGACTTTGGGTTTTGGTTATTAAGAGAAGAGTTGCTTTATCTTTTTCTCTTCGTGAGTTTTGCCTTTTTTTTTTTTTTTCTCCTCTTTTGAGGACTAAATCATTGAAAGTGGTGAGTTGTCAAGGTACTGAATAGCAAGCGGCATCTTTAGTTTTAAAGGTTTTTGCTAAAGGTTTGTATTGGAGTGAAGAACAGAGCACAGTTAGAAGTTACAGGTGTAATGAGTTGCGTTTGAAAATGTGTACCTGTGAGGAGACTCTTTCTGTAAACTGAACTCCGTGTGTTACAAATGAAAAACTGTTCCCATGTCTCTTTATTCACTGAGTCATTAGGATTTTCTTTTGAACTAGTTTGTTGCAAATAGCATTGATCATGTAGATAAAACAAGGCTTTCGTGCTTGTTGCAATTTGGGTTTTATTTTGCTTTTGATTCCAATTCAGGCTCAGAAGTCTCATTTCTATGGACAATGTATTTTGCTTCTGTTTAGATAAGCACAAGGAAAATTAGGTTTGGTGTTTGTGGAGCTGTCTCTCTCTGTCAGAGTTGCAATCAAGATATTAAACAAACAAACAAAAAAAAAACATGAGAAGCAATATTTAAGGAAACTCCTTATCTAATAAATTCTGGAGAGGGTAAGGTGGTGAATCTTTCGTTAATGATGAGGGATAATTGGAAGCTTCAGACTGAAGATATTAATGTAGCTGCATGATACAATCACTTAATTGTTGCCTTGTCTACAACAGATAATTTTATTTATTCTTCTTTTTAAATTTCAAAAAGTAAAGAACTTTAAGGGTGTTTTTCACATGTATGGCATACTTCAGGTCAAATGTGAACTAGGCTGATGCACTACTGAGAAATACATTCAGAGTGACTGAAGAGAGTGAAAAAGCCAAAACTAAGCTCATAAGGAAAACAATATTGTAACTGTCAACCTTTTCAGGAAATTTGAGCTGAGGATGCTGAACAGTCTATTGGCCTATGGCTAGCTAATTAAGATGCTCAACTAGTGAATCTTTGAAATCAGCATTAGTGTGAAGCTGACTCTAAGGTGCTTGGTAGTATTCCCAGTCTTACTGTGTAATCTTAATAAGATCTTGTTTCAAGCACTTGGATTTAATAGTCTCATGCAGGGGATGTGAAAGGCTGACTTCAAATTTGATGTGGCCTCCTCTAAAGGATATGACATAGCGATATCATTAAGCCTTTAGTGAAAGGATGTTAAATGCGTATTGGTTCCTGTGATGAGCTTAGCCGTATAAAGGTGAGGTGACAAATCATATGAGTAATTCCAAATAAGTAGTAACTTTTACTCTCTGAAACACTCCCTGAGGAGTTATTATGGAATTCAAAAGGTACATCCAAAGATTATTTAATCATAATTGTATTACAGCAAGAAAATGCTCTTGAATGTATTGTTCCTGATATACTGATAGTGTGTTTTTGCCTTGTTCTATAGATTTTTATCTATTTTTTCTATGCTGATACCATTACTTATTGGTTGTTATTTTGGTAGAGTGTGTGTGTGTGTCCCTAGCAGTGATGTTTGTTGCTTTTTATTTGATTCATGTACCTGACTGAAGAGATGGCAGTTGGCTAAACAGATGATTATGGATATGCACTTTGGGCAGTGGATTTCCTTCCTCAGATGCTGAACTGGAAGCAACCATTTTATGGAGGCTGAGAGAGTTTCTTTTCCATCTCTCTTTCCAAGAATGTTTCTTATAAGCCAAGGACACAAATGTGTCAGTATTTTGGCTGCCACAGTGACAGCTCCAGCATTACAGAGCTACAGAGACTCACTGATGAGGCATTCTTGCTTCAACTACAAGAAGTGCTGCATTCACAGGCTCTCATCTTGATGAGGGATTTCAACCACCCGAATGTCTGCTAGACAAGGAGGCTAGAACTAGATGATCTATGAGGTGTCTTCCAAACCAAGCCATTCTATGATTCTTTGCTGTCCCCTTACACATTAGTGAAAAACACCTATCAACCTTCAGGGGAAGTGGAAGGATGAGCCTGTTTTTTTCTGTCTAGTATGGCCAAGTCTGTTTCCCTTCTTTATAATTTAAAGCCTGGATGACTGTTTGTTATATTAGGTGAGGGAAGTTGCCATCAGCAATCAGAACTGCATCAGAAAGAAGCGTTTGATGGTGGCTGCTTAGGTCTGCACAGATAAATGAATCCTCAGCTTTATCAAGGGGGAAAAGAATCAAGGAGGAAGTAATGAGAAAAAAGCTGACTGGTGTTAAAGGATTCCCTTTTGCATTGGATTCAGTCCAAGCTTGAACTCTCAAAGACTGTGAGCTGAAGGCAGGCACAGAGCAATCCAGACTTCCTAAAGATAATCTGCAGTTTTTAAAGAACTTTTTGCAGTTGATGAACCTGCAGTTAGCTACTTCTGTCCTAGGCATTAATCATGAATAAATGTACTACAGCAAAGGTATGAGGTGTTCTGCAAAAGCAACAAGGTGAAAGGAACCACCTGTCAGTGACATTGATTTAAAAATTTGATTCCTTTTTTATCTATCTTTGTAATATGGTTTTAACTTGTTCTGCCATGGTCAGAAATCCTCTTCTTTCTTTGTATATCTTTATGGCATAAGTCTTGCTATCAAACCTTCTGACCTTGACCTGAGCTACTGCTGTAGAAGGAAGTAGAAGTACTCTTCTGGAGGTGATTTCTTCTTACTGTTAACTTGTATAAGTATTTCATGAGTGCTTCAAATGGCTTTGTAAAGCAGAGAAAAACTGTATGTCACTGAAAGGCAAAACAACTATTTTCAGTAGTAAAAAAAAAAAGAAAAAATCCAATTGCATTTTCTCTCTTCTTGATTATAATTCACAGGGCAAGAGAAATTTAACTACATTGCATACATTTAGCATTTTAGCAACTAGTCACATTTAGCAATAGGATAACATGTAAAAATCTCTGTGACCTGAAATAAAATGTGAGGTCCATTTAAAATGTCCTGTAAAAACAGTCTAGAGGAATACAACTACATAAAAAAGAATTCATATACTTCAGAGAATGAGTGTTGTGTGATGAGATGGTTTGTTTTTGTATTGTTTTTGTTGTTGCTGATTGCATGCTGAGTATGGAGGTTTTCTTGAACTGCTGAAATACTCCCTCTCCATATCAGCAATCGTGATTGTTGAGTTAATGATGGAAAAGAAGTTCAGCCAAAGCTGGGATAATCATTTTTTTTCTCAAATCACTTATTTTGCATCTTTCTATTGTTACATGGCAAATCATCTGTTGTGCTGAAATTATATGGGTGTAAATAATTCTCTGTGCCAAGATATCTTGTTTCTATACAAGCCAGCTGTTAGAAAACTGTAAAGACTCCCATTAGCTTATTAGAGCTCCCAAATTCAGACTCTGAAGGGTGGCTACCCTTCAGTTAAGGAAGGGAATTGGATCAGCAAATGCATCATGCTGAGTTTTACCACAGCACCTTCTGTTTTATGATTACATTTAAATGCTAGAATTCTTATGTATAGTCTTAAGCACACTATGTACAGAATTATGAAGCTGGAAAATTTGAACATGTTAAAGCTTCACAGTAGTATGTTGCCTGTTCTTAAAAAAATAGCCCTTGTATTTGAAATAAATTTATGTTATAACAGGCTAGTATTTGATGGAGTTATTCATCCATCTCTGACCTAAGCACAGCAGGGAGGGTGGACGTAAGGAAGGCCAAGAGAGCTCTTCATCATGATAACTTTCACCATTTCAATTATCTAAATTAGCTTCCATTGTATATTTCCTCGGAATAGGATTTCTGAGTGAATGTCAGTGCTTGAAACTGATGGCAGCAGCAAAATTAATCTGTGAAAATGAGGGGGAAATGAAGAACTATTTGTTTATACCTTAAGGCTTTGCAACCTCCTGTGAGAAATTAAGTATTATTCAGATAAGAGAGTTATTTAGTCATTCTTATCAGTTGCCTTTTTTTCCTCTCAAGTGTGGTCAGCAGCTGGAGGTCAGCTCTCTGATTGCTTTTTTTTTTTTCCTAAAATAGTATGAATATGAATAAACAGACCAAAAACACTTGCAGTGTTAGGATATAAAGGTAGCTGACATGATTTGTACGTCATAGAGAATATGTTGTCTGATTCACAGGAACAGGGAAAAATTGTTTCTGTATTCCTATGGTAATAATGATTTCTTTAAAAAAAGATGGAAGCATCTAAGTATTTATGGCTGTTCTTTTGAAGGAAAATAGAGTCACTGAAATTTCTATATCTTCTACCAAATTCTTGATTATTATTTTTGTAGAGTGCTCTCAAACAATATCTGGCATATCTTGATGTGTGTGTATTTTCATTTTTATTTGTTTTGGCTTGCAATTCACGTTGTTACCTGAAACAAAAGCTCTAAAATCATTTAAACCTGTATTAAACTTTCAGACAGAAATTTGCTAAGAAATTCTATGTAATTATTGTGCACGTGCGTGTGTGTATGTGTATGTAAGCATACATCTTGAACTTTTCCTTGAGAGGGATGCAGTTGCTAGTGCAGCAGTCCTTAAACCAGGAAGAATTTCAAATCTCCATCATAACTCTCCAAGTTAGTTACCATGGTGATTTCTATCACTGTTTTAGAGGACAAGATTTCTATGGAAACAGTTTTTATGCAGTCTCTTACTCTGTGTGTTCTTTGTCATCCCTTTCCTAAATATTTCAGTCCATTGGCTGGGTTTGATCAAGAGAAGGTGATTGCCTTGTTGTGACTTGTTGGGTTGTTAGTTATTTTGCTTTTTTTTATTATCCTCTTTAAAAGGCACAGATGTTTTTAAGTGATGGTGAGAGTACACAGTGTAGTGCATACCTCATAGATTCCTTCAATTAAAGGTGACAGTCTGCTCATGTGTTTCTGGAAGGGCAACTGTAAATAACAAAGGAACAAATATACTCAGATTTGACTCACTGCTTATCTGCTCTGCTAGTAGGAAGAATAATTTCATGTCTAAATGAACACATTTATTGTATTCTCTGGGATGCAATATCAATTCTGATAACAGGGCAGCTCATGGTGCTCTTTAAAATCTTTTTCTTCTTCCTAGAAGTGGAATCAGTCTCCCTCCAGAAATGAAATATGATTAAAAGAAGGAGAAGTTATGTGATGTTCTTGGGAAGGATAGCAATGGAAGTAGAGTGTTCAGTAATCAATTCAGTTCCAGTTCATGTCAGTGCAGCCTGTTCCAAACAATCAACAGAACCACACAAGTGTTAGCAGAGCTCTTGGTGCTCCACAGGAGCAATAATTTAATTTTTTTATCTTGCTTTCTAAAATGATAACAACTAAATCTGCTGATAGCTTAAGATATAATTGGGTTACAACAGGGTATATGAAAACAGTCTCTATGAGACTTGCTTTTTTAAGATTTGTATTAGTGTTGGCAGTATAATGCAATCGTTTCTAGTGGTTCTACTACATCTATCAGTTGATACTGCCTCTTGAGATCACGCTGTTCATTAGCCTTGAAATATCTAAGCGTAAGTTCCTTTTCAAGAACTAAACTATGAAACAAATCAAGTCTAGAATACGTTTTTTCAACATTTTCACTGTATGTTTTCCTAGTCTTAGAAATTTTGGACTAAGGAAACAAGTTAGGCTTGTTCAAGCATCAAAACCATGATTCCCCATTTTAAATTGTTAAGTTTCAAGGAAAAATGAGTTCATTTTCCAAAAATGTATAAAATAGGCTGTGAACTATGTAATGGTGTCTTGCTTGTTTCCCTTCTAGTTTCTGTTTTGGCCTGGCTGTTATGTACAAGGCCTTGTTCAGACAGGCAATGAGAAGTCCAAGGCCCCGCTCAGGACTGATAAGACTGTCTTGCTAAGAGAAATAGCAACTATAAATCTGTCTCACATTGGAGGGCTGAAAAAAAAATGACCATCAGACACAAGGTTCAGCAACTGAGAACCATTTGAGCATGCACTAGTACACAATTGAGCATACTATGACTATGTGTCAGCCATCTCAGGCCATTAAGAGTGAGCAGCCACTGAGGCCCTCCAGCATGGCAGTAAGCTGCACATTAGGATCTCTCCTTGCGTAGGGATGCCTTTCAAAGCTGTGCCTGCACAGATTCCCTATAGCTTGACATCTTGCATTCAGATTCTCATTCATTCAGATCCTCATTCAGTGATTAACAGCTTTAATGTTTCTTAGCTTTTCTAAGGTTATATCTTCATGCACATGTAATCACTTAAACATAAACCATTAAACAAGTCTGAGATTAGGACTGAAATCAGCTGCATGCAGGTTCCTCTGAGAAGGAGTTTAGAAAGAAAAGGGATTAACTCTGAACCTTATGACTCAGTGGGGCCTCTCAGAGATGAGTGTGTTTACCCCTACCCCTTTGTTGTAAATAATCAAGGGTACCTTGCCATTGCATATATTTTTAAGTCAGTTGTCTTTATTAAATCACTTTATTGTATCAATAAATATATTCCCACTTCTCTCTCAGAATTGAAATGCAGTTTCCAACCACACAGTGCTTGAGCTGCATTAGTTGTCAGTTATTAGACTTAAATGATATTTCTTTGGCTTAAGTGGATTACTTTTTCTGTATTGGTAATACCAGATTTCCTACTGAATTTAATAAACACAATTCAGAAATAGTATGTCAGATTTAGATTTAGATGCCCATGCCTGACCTGGCAGGGTCTTCCTACAAATAATTCTACTGGAATTGTTTTGTTTATTGTGTAGACATAATTTTTTAAGGTCACCCAGATGAACAGCATTCTAGATAGCAATTTGACGTGGTTTCACCTGGAAGAAGTGGAACTGACTTCTGAGTAGCATAAGGTTGTGCCTCACTCTTCCTCCTTTTGGTAGTTTTATCTATTAGTCACCCTGAAAGAGCTCTGCCTGGCCAGCACAAACAGGTTGAAGCCTGCAAAACTTGGTCCCGATGTTATTCTTCCTGGGTTTCATATTTCTTACGGCTTGCTTCAAAAATAATTACTAACTGGTGGTTAAGTGGATTTTATCCATTTTGCCTTTTTCTTCACTCTGTTTGAAGTCTTCCTTTGGTCTCCTTTTCTGTTCTGTTGTCTTGAAACAGAAAACTTTGTTGTTTGTTTCTGCTTTGTCTAGCCCAATCAGATAAACCAAAACCTTTTCTCCTTAGCCCCATATTGCCTTGTTTCCCAAGTATTTTATGTCATTGTTATAGAGAAGTGTCACCCCCAAATGAAACCCATCATATTAAACTTTGAACAGATTTTAAAAATTGTTGTATACGCTTGTTTTGCTGAAGCCAAATCAAATCTAGATGAAGAGAGTAAGTAAAAAGAAAGCTGAAGAAACACATAATCTGCTCTGCTTTTTCCAAACAACCATTTGAAATCGGCTTCTTTGCTTCTCATCAATGATGAAACCTGTTAACAAACTTGGAATAGCTGTGATTATCCCTTAGCGAAGCTGTGCTGACTATAGAACTACTGTTTGGTTGTGTTGTTTTTTTTTTTTTTCGTATGTTTGTTTTAGACTGTTGTAGATTTCTACAAGAAAAGAGAGGAAGACAAATCCCCTATAGATTTTGAACCTGATTACCACTTGGTTACATACAGACAGATAAAATTACAGGAAGCTCTGTCCAGAAGTTGGCTAAAATAGGTACACACCACATTGTCAACTGATGTTTCTTTCAGGCCTCTACAGCTTGCCCAATGATGCTCTCTTTTGTCGCTTGATAATTTTAGTCTTCAAAACTGCTGGCACACTTTGGTGTGCTATGTGTTACTGTTAGAACGATTTGTTGAATGCAAAGATCATTCCTAAAATATTTGCATATCCTTTTCTCCCACCTTGCCATTCAACTTGCTATGTGTAATACTGAAGCTTAACATTCATGGCATGATTGTTGCTTTTTTTTTTTTTTTAAGAGTTTGTGAACTTGCTCTTTCATAAGCAAATTGTAGTGTCCAGTGCCTCTTGGTTGTTTTTTTTCCTTTTTTTTTTTTTTTCCCAAGTGATTTTTAGGTCTTTCTAATCAGTGATCAGATTCTGTTAGAGACTTGCAGCATCAAGTGCAAGGTGATTGCTCTTCGGTTCAGCTGCTTTTCCTTGCACACTCTAACAGCAAAAGCCTCGAAGCTTACTCTGGGTTCCGCCAAGTGACGTGTATGATATAGATCAAATTGCAGTAGTGTTGCCTGAAGAACTTCTTTCTGCAGCCTTTCTCCTCCTACAATTAATAACCAAGGTGAGTTGTGAGGAGAGAGGAGACTGAAGATTTGCATTGCAGGCTTGGTTTTTGTTGGCCTCTGAAAATTAAGGTCAGGACCTTGAAGTTATTGTCAGTATTAGTATGGTAAATAAAAGGAAGGCTGTATGAGACCTACGTCTGATAGACTCTATGAGTTTTCAGACTGAGAGACCACCAAGCTGGTGCAGTCACTGGAAGAGGTTGCATGAGTCAGTAACCTGCAGAACACTAATGTGTAGGAAGTCAGTGTGCTTCCAAACCACTCATTTTTGTAAGTTGTTTAGTAAGGCTAATCAGCAATTCATGTTGGATGGACCAAGACATCATGACAATAATTACTGCTTTTAAGCATTTTATTGCACAGTGTTTAGGGGACCACTGCAGAGCATGTTTCAAATAGCATGCTCACAAGGTAGATAATAAGGTAGCTTGTGAAGGAAATGGGAAATGTAAGTATGCTTAGGCACTGAAGAAATTGATGTTGGAATAAACTGTTTGCAAATTTATTCCAGGCTCTTGTAACCTGAAACAATAGCTATCTATAGATAAAAGCAGTAGCTCCCAGGAAAGATAGAAAGCTAGCAATACCATAAAATGTATGCATGACACTTGTGGGGTTTTTTTGGTACTATATATCTTTCTGATCACACCCACCTGAGAGGAAGAAGAATTTCCTCATTACTTGTTGGGACGTTTATGGGCTTTCAGGCAGAAATATGACTGACCTTCAGTAGTCAGGCAGCTCACAGTGTCCTAACATACTTGGAGCTTTTTGTTCACCCACATGAATCATTTGGTAGGTGATCGTTGTAGTGTGTTGTTTGTTTGTTTCCTTAAATTTGTTATTATTTTGTTATGTTTATGTTAGCGTCTTGTTTACCTAGGTGCATTATTTGGTCAATTTCGGGTTTAATTCCTCTTTTGAGGAACTTGGCTGTTCAGGGTTGGTCAATATGACTGCTGCAGGACAGGTGCTTTGCTCAGGCATAAGTGTGATGTTCAAAAAACATTGCTTGGTTCTTAGAAATCCCTTAATGTGCATCATGTTATTAAGTGTAAGCCAGAAGAAATGATCTATTCTCATTGTGAAACATCTACTTTTAATGTATTCTTAATTAATAAGCATACTACCTGTTTACATTTTTTGCTCTCTTAATCCATGTAACTGGAAGCATTATTATGATCCTTAAATCTAAGGGTTTGTTTGTTTTGTTTTTTGTAACTGTATCATAGATTAAAGGTTATCAGCTACAAGAATTTCTTTTGTTTTGCCAGTACTATCTTTTGAACATTATGTTGTTCTGAGATTTCTAATAAATGTCAATTTGCCAGCATGAAACCACGGCAGTTATTTTAAGCTCTTTAAAAATGTTCTGAATTTTGTGACACATGAGTGAGATCTGACATAATCAGAAAACTTGGTTCTATATCCCCATGTTTAATTCCTTTAAAAGCAGGGATGTTTGTTATTGCTGTGAAGTTTTCATTCTTTTGAATGATCTCAGAAAGACAGTGCATGCATGCATGTAACAACTGTAGGTAAGCGGTTTTCCCTTTCCCTGCTTGACTAAGCAGAGTTAGTTGTTTGCATAATCTTCAAAGTAGTCAGCAGTGACTAGCTTGGGGATTAAAAGCCATCACTTGTGAATTAGTGAAGATCACGCTACACAAAGATGTGCGCTCCACGGCAGGCATGCTTAAAGTGGTTATGTTTATGTATTTATAAAAATACCTGATTTTAACCTTTCTGGATGTTCTGCACAAGTTGAGGCTTTTAAACCTTAGATCAGTATCAGATTAGAAAAGGTATGGTATCTGGAAGGTAGATGATGTCTGGTTGGTAAATTTTATGGGGGTAAAAATCTGATGCAAATCTGTTCCTTCATCTTCCATATGGGAGTGAAAGAGCATCTCCACTCTTAATTTTCAGGGAAGTTTAAAACTAGATACTGCACGTATGAGACATATAGGAAATGAAAGCAAATATATTTGTATATATTATATATACAGATATGTGGTTTGTATGGATATGTGGTATTAAACAAACAAACAACAAAAAAAACACACCCACAGAAAAACTTACTCAATTGCATTACATTCATATACACAATTCAAATGCAGAGTCAGAAACAGCTCCCAGTGACCACATGTAAGAATAGGTGCCAAGACTGAATTCTAACACAGGAAAGCTATCACCTGCATGTACAGAAAAAGTTTTACTAGCTATAAATTTTGTTGTAAACAAAGAACAACTGCTCCCAAAGTAGTTTTTACAGTATAAAGGATGTTTTATCCTGCTCTGCTATGTCATAGTAGACAGTTTATTTGACCATGTGTATCTGTAAGTGACTATATAGTGTGACTACATGAAATTTAAGACTGTACTTTGATGTAAATGTTGATGAAGTGGATGCATCTGTGGCTGTCTGAAACCCATGCATCTCTGCTATCAGAATGAGATTCCCTATGTCACCTGTGACCAGGAGCAGGCATTTAGGAAGTCTGATGGATCATCTGTTACAAATGGGTCAGGTTGTGTTTCTATTATCAGTATCAGATGCCTGAATTTTCTGTAGGATTTGCTGTGTAAAACTCATGTGATTTATCTACTGTGTGCTTAAGCAGTGAGGAGAAAAAAATACTTTATATTTTTGCAAACATATTAATTAAAAGATAATTTAATCCAGAGGAAAAGTTCTTGAAATTAAGTAACCCGTAGTAAGTATTCTTAAAGCACAGGTAGTCATTTGTGTTAGCTGTGCCAAAATATCTCTCTTCCTAGTATGGTGGTGAGGGGTAGACTAAAATGCCGAGATTTAATTACACTTACGTTTTATGACTCAACTGTATTTTGTGATAATGTAATCCATCCATTAAAGTAGTGTTGTAAGTTCTATGTTTCATCTTTCATATATACGACAAAACTGAGGAGCAGCTTTGGATGCATAGGCATGAAGGTGAAGCCCTGTCATGGGCATTTTCATCTTATCGTCATACCTTGCGTTTGTTCTGTTGTGTTTCTTCAGGGTGGTGGGGAATGAAGCTAAGAGTGACTGAGCACAGTGAGCCCCTCATGGACAGAGACTGAACAGCCTTTAAAAATAAAGTTAAAAAATAAGCATCTCAGAGCAGTTCCCCAAAGTTGTCCTGCTGACAGAATTTTGTTCTGATGTTTGTTTACTTCTCCTATCGCTGTCTTACACATCCAGTCACAAAGAGATGGTTCTAGATGCTGAGTAGATTTGGAAAACATAACAAAATGCACATTTTTCCTCATAAAAGTAGCTGTTTGTTCTTTTATGTTAACAGACAACATATTAGTCATAACAACAGTAAATTTAGTACAAGGTGTCATCTTTTCAGAATGTTAAATTAGGAGACTGACTCCAGAGTCAGTGTTAGCACTGCAACTGCCAACAAACTCTACAGGGGTGCCAACCAACCTCACTATAGCCTGCTTTAGATCTAAACAGTGTGAGAAAAACGCATCCTGAAATTTCACTGTCGTCTTTCTGCTTTATGACTTAGCCATAAATATAACCTGAGGCTTCCTATGGAAGATAAGTATCAGAAATAAAAGTATTTTATCCAAAACTGGAAGGCAAAAATAAGGAAAAATCCATCTTTACCATTATCTGACATGTCATTCATTTAAAAGAGCACAATTTATATATAATGTATATAATAAATGTAACTTCACTGAGGTGGAATGAAAACCTACCTTTTCTGATGGTGGTGCTTCCCTTCCTCCCTGCCCACAGGTTCTGAAGGTCACCATGCTTTGGTCCTGTGGTACTAAATCAGTTCTTATAGCAGATAGTGCCCAAATCATCTCGTGGAATTTTAGTCATTCAGATAATTTGTGTTTGGTAAATATTGTCCTGATAACTGGGATGGTCGGATTGGCTTCTTCTATATGCTGCATGATGTGAAGATTCCTTCACCAGCAGGGACTGATTTATTAGTTCTCCATGAATACAGTTTTATTACCGCCTTGCACTGTGTTTATTTTCATGTGCATTCTAGTCATATTTTTAACAACATTTCAATTAGTTCATTCAGTTTTAATTACCACGTTTGTTATAATTTCCAAATATAGTGTTTCCTTTTTTTATTAACACGATTTCAGGTAAAATTTAAGTAAACATCATATTTGGTCAAGAAGAGTAATGCACAGAAGTGATTTATAATTCTTTAACACCACTACAGTCTCTGCACGTAAGACATCATTGAGAGAAAGTCAGTAGTTGTTTGGAGCATTAAATGACAAGTAACTGAACCATCAAGTATTTATTTGTTTTAATATATATTGAGTAAGTTCTTCTGTTGGTGTGTTTTTTTTTTTTAATTAAGCATTTTAATGAGGAGTTTCAACTAGAGACACTGATCTTCTGAGTTGATTTGAAAAGCCTGAATAAAAACTACCAAAAAAACCCTTTGTTCTTCAAAGGTAACTGAAACTTTTAAAACAAAGGTTGCACGTCCAGATCATGGCCAAAGCTGCAGCTTTGATACTATGTCTGGAACCAGTACAGAGGTGTTTTTTTTTTCTATTGAAATAATAGAACCACAACGTTGTTCCAGAGTAAATACAAGTTGTAACTGCTTTATAGCACCAGAATAGTCTGGCTTTTTTACTGTGCTTCTTTATAAATAATTCCTTTCTGAATGTTGTCGTGATTCACCCCCCTGTTCTGCAAGTCTGAAGTAAAATGAAAGGAGAGCAGCTCAGAGGCATGCAGTAAATGCTGCCATCCCAGCGTGATCCTAGGTGAGAGATAATGAGATGACCTGATTTGCCAATTATGAATAGAGTATCGTTTGGGGTAAAATTATTTTATACAATGGTAATATTTGCAATAACATTTTTTATTCAGGTGTAACCATATTGAAATGGTTCTGTAATCTTAATTTAGATGACACTTAGTATTTGTATAGAAAGGTATACTAGATCTTAATGCTACAAAATATGCATTTTTTCTCCAAGAATGATACTTTCATGGTCCATGAACTGCAGTGAGGACTTGAGCAGCCCTAAGGCTGGCATATTTGGTGCTCACATTGGCCTCTAAAGTGCTTGTGAAACAGGTTAGATCCTATGAGACTGCGCAGAATAAGTTCTGGGAGGGAGGTTGGGTAAACCTAAAAATTATACACTGGTTTAGTAAAGAGACATTTATTTTCTGTATGCAATGTGCAGATTTTCTCCTCTAGTCCTCTCTTCTGCCCTTCTCTTTCTATTTGGCTTAATTTTTTAACATCCTGTTTTTTGAACCCAGTCATCTTGTTAAGAAGAAATGATGGAGGAGGGGCTGGGTGTTGGGGTGACAGCAAACTCTATTCATCTTCTGCTCTTCTGAAGAAATGGCTTGTTTAACTATGAGGAGCTGGGACGTGGTTGGTGAACAGCTGTAGGAGGCTGGGTAGAAAGGGTAGAAATAATTCTTAGAGGTTGTGCAAAGCAATTGCTAATATGGGGAAGAGTTTATCAGTCACTTTGATAGAAGGGATTTGTCAGCTTGTCACCAGCATCATAGGGTTTTGGCAATATTTCCAACCGCTGTTAGAGGTGCAAATAACAGTAAGTGTCCCAAATACCCTTTTACCACCTTCTACTGAGTATGAGATTCTGACTGTCTGTGTACCCAGCTGCTGTGATTTGTGCTTTGTGACCTGAGAATTGAATTGTCACGAATTAAGCCACTGTGTCAGCTGTGTATGCTCAGAAACAGGAAGCTAGTTAAGAAAAAATTATTGAAATATTAGCAGGCAGATCCCGCTGCAAAAGCATGACTGAAAAGGTCAAGGCTGTTTCTATTTTCTGAATATACATGAAGTAAAACTGGAAACATTTAGATCTATCGTCAGTATATTTTTTGTACACTTACATTAACTGTATTGAATAATCAGAGCAGATTCCATCTTCAACATAAAATGATAGGGTATACCTATTTGCATAGTTCTGAATAGAAAGATTCATGTGCTGTTTTATGTCTTAAACACTGCAGTTATGCTGAGTGACAGCACCTCAATAACAATAAGAGATCAAGGCCTAAGGAAATAAGGACACAATTAAAAGCGATCTCGAGTCATCCATCATCATCAACATAGTATTAGATCATGGACTTCACCTTTCCAAGCCAGAGGTTGTTCTAGAACTTCGGTGCTCAGCTGACTACTGTTTCAGCCTAAACATATTGATGCCCTCTTGTTGTCATTTATTCTTATCTTGACATCACCTTTTCCGCTTCCTGGTGTTTATCTTCCTGGAGCGTTTGTAGTAAGTGACCACATCTTTTCTCTATTTTCATTCAGAGAAACTAAAATCCACTCTGGTTCTGCAATGTTTTCTTATTTTTCACTTCAGCTTTTACATGCTATGGCTCTAGGCAAGATGTAAGTCCCATGTGCAGATTGTTCAAAGTGATTTCTCCTAATGGTATTAGTGACATCTAGCCTGCAGGGAAGGGAAAATGTCATTCAGATTTCATGTGTGAGGTTACAGTTTTCTTTCCTCCATCAAAATTGCAAATTCAGATGAAGTAAGAAAGAACATGAAATGAGATTAGTGTAAAAGCTTGTTGCTTCTTGATAGCCAGCAATGGGGACATGGGAAGAGAAAGAAGTTGAGGTCTTCAAAACATGTCAGGTGTCAAAATGTCATTGTAAAAAACATAGGAAGCACTTTTGTGCGTGACAGTGTCCCTGGTGTCCTGACTGTCTTCTATAGAAGACTGTGCCAGGAAGACCAGGGGGCCAGCAATGGTGATTTCCTTAATAGAATTCATATTCTGCTTTGCATGACAACAGGCTGGAAATGCTGTGTGTCTGTTGGGAGCATCCTGTTGCATTATTGCAGTGTTGTCATAACCCACAGATCTATTCTGAAAAGCTTGATAGTTATAACAGTGTATTTTGTCTCTTTCAATTATTCACCCTTCTTACTTATTCGCTACTTGTAACTTTATCCAATATAAAGGAGAATAGCATTAGTACATGGGAGAAAAATCTCAAATTATACTAGTAAAGGAAAATAAATTCTTTTTAATGTGAATTCCTTCCTAGGTTGTGATTGAACGGCTGTTTTTTAACCTGTATATTAAGCACTGGCAAAATGGGTAAAAACGCTTGAGGAGGGGAAGAGAATACACTTGTCAGTGGAAAAAATGCTTTGTGTGGCAGATGGCTAAGCATCACCAGGGTAGGTTCCCACAGAGTCAGTCACATAGCACGTGGCTACACTGCATAGCCTTCACCTTCTTAAAGCGATTATAAGGACTGACAGCACAGAGAAACAAGGGCAGTGCATGTAGCTATCTCTACATGTTAAGGACATGTAATTAGCAAGTACACTTAATTAACCCTGTGAAAAGCATCTGGCACTTGAGCTGGAGGCAAAGATGAATCACCTCACTGCTTGTGTAATCACTGGTGAGGAGTCAACCTGGGAAGATTAGGAATCTAAGGAGACAGTTTACATGTTGATGTCTTGTAGCAAATCGTCACCTGGTATTTTTAGCCTTTCACTTTAACATACCTCATGTCCAGTCACCCATCCCACAGACAAAAAGTGACTTGCTGAAATGAAAATATAATCCCAAGAATGTTTCCAAAGCCCATTGCCTTCGCCTACCTGCCAACAGAAATATAAGTCAAGATCCCATTGCTGCCTCCTTTTGTTTTAGAGCATTTTGGAAAATACAACAAAGAGATTTTCCTTCTTAATTATCTATCTCCATTCTCAAGTGTTTATTCCAGGAGGAGGAAAGAAATGCATTAGGATGTCAGTACCTGTGTACAAAAACGTCTATGCTGAGTTGACCCTGTTGTTGAGTTTCCCTTTTTTCTTCTCCTCCCTTGTAATGCTGTTTTCATTCAGCACCTCCAATGTTACTGTTTCTTCAGTGTTTGGAATAAACAAATACCCTTTTACCACCTTCTATTGAGTGTGAGATTCTGACAGTTTTGTACCCGGTTGCTATGAGGCCACTGCACCAGCAGCACTGGTTCTCTGTGTTGATGGTGCCTTCTGAGAGGTGATGGGAAAGCCAGGAGCAAAGTTAAGTGCTTTAGACCATGCTGCAAAACCCTGTTGCTTACAGCTGAGTTTGCTGCTGTCGCTTTGTACGTTCAACTTCAGTGAATACCAACAGGAGTGGTCCATGCTACACCGATTTTGAAATGTCTCGATATCTGTGCTCATTCAATGAAAAATATTGTTAATCGAATTGTAAAAGTAATTACTGCTAATAACTACTCTGCATTTAAATGGTCTGCTGTGATATCTCTGTGCATAAATCTAGATGGCTGAATTCCTTGACTTCAGGAGGCAAACAAAAGTGAGAGTAGGCTGCTCCCTCCAATCTCCTTGTGACTGTGGTCTGCTCTGACATGAGAAGGGGACTCTGGCTCAAAGAGCAGTACCCACATGGTCTGGGGAACCTGTTCTGTGGAAGTGGCACTTGGGCATCACTGGGTAGCAAAGGGTTGTAGAAGTTACTGCAGAGGAGAATTTTGCCTGATGATGGTGGAAATTCTGGTCCCACAGTACGGGATACAGACAGACTGCAAAAGTAAAGACTATGCCTTTTCATTTTGAGGTCCTGATAAATCTATTTTTTTTTCTCCTTCACTATACTTGATTTCAGTGTAATTACTTGTTTTTATTTTATTTAAGAAGGTAATGTGTAGAGAAATAACATTAGAAGAGTTGGCAGAAAATTGAAGTGTAGAACAAAAAATTGAATGTAGGAAGCTAACATTCATTTCAGTGAATTTCATTATCAAATATCTAATCCTGAAATTAGTCGTTACATAAATAAACATCATAACCTTCTGTCCAGGATGCAGGGCTGTGTGTGCATATGGCTTTAGACATGCCTGTGTGTGAGTGGTTTTACTCAGTCTTTTGTAACCTTGAAATGCAAAGTAAAAGTTTGACACACATTTTGATAAATACTGCTTTTTCTCTGTTGAGAACAGTCAGACTCTGGAGATTTGGGAATAGGTAATGTCTTTAGAAATTAGCTGAAAATGGCAACAGGTATAAGCGAGCCATATGATTTAGAAACCGAGTAAAGCATGCAGAAATCATATTGCTTGTACTTTTCAGTTAGCAATCCTAAGCTTCATATCAAGGCACTTTGGTATGTGGCTAACCAACAGTAAATATGAAAGTACACTGTTATTTCTAAAAATCTTGTTTTCCTCACTTATCAGAAATTAGGGGTGTACTGTTTTTCATTTAGTGTTGGGTGTGTCTTACCAGTTTAAGTGTAACTATGCCAACAGGAGTAAGTATGATGACTGTAATTCCCAGGGTTACTGTGTTCCTAGATGAAGAGTGAAACATTTGATCACTAAAAAGAAAATATATATATAAATATCACCATTTGACAAAAGAAACCTGTCAGTGGGCTTTGATGTCAAAATGTTTCATTGTTCATCTTTTACAGGTTTAACATGTTTAAGTAATTAAAAAATGTTTCCTATGCCAGGGCATTCTTGAATGAAGTGCTCATTAGAGTACTCTGTTGCAAACTTGGTTTTTGTGAACTTAGCTGTAATTAATATTTGCAAAAAGTTTTGCAAGACCAAAACTGGCTACGATAGTGAGTTGAAATGCAGTAAATACCGACTTAAATAAAGATAAAGCGTTTGTATCTTTTTTCATCACTTCACTAGTATCTCATTAACTCTAGTGGAAGCAAGAGGTATGTGTAACCATATGGAATTCTTTTCTTGTCCTGTTCTTGGATGCTTGCCTCCCACGCACACATCCCAAAAGGTTGGCAAAGGTCTTCCCATCAATCATTCTGTGTAAATACTTATTAGTTATGGACTTTGCAGGAAAGCCTACTGAGGCCTTATTGTCTTTTCAGTGAGAGACAGTTTTGCCTGCTCATCTGTTCTATTGGCCCGTGATGCTAACCTCATGCCAGAATTGTTATTGCTGTATAAATTAATGAGAACATGTTATTGCTTCAGCTTCTCAAAACTCCATAATTGCAAACACTAGAGACATAATTGAGTAACACTTTATAAAAAATTAGCCACCTTCCCCAAATCTTTTACAGGAAAATGCCATTCAGAATAACTTCTGAGAATGCTGAGAGCTTGTTGTGATGCTAATGTTGTGCAGCTTGTGTTAAGGTGTTATAATTAAGCTAGATTTCATTTTATTGAAGGCAAGAAAATATCTGTGTTTTTTTCTGTCTATCGATACCAGCTAATAACTTACTTGCAGACATGCAGGTTTATGGAAGAGCTGCTGTAGTTCTGTGAAATTAGCTCTGCCATCATGATAAAGAAAGGTTATCAAGAATGTCATATATATGAATTACATACAGTTTATTGTATTTAATTATTTTTTCGTGGAGTCTACTGAAACAGCAGTTTCCTTCACAGCATACATGTTCTTCTCTCATCGAGTCCCCACCATTTCACCCAGTTAGCTTCTATTTTTGATGCCAACATCTTTTTTTTGTGACAATAAGCAGGAGGGCTTAAATTGTTCTCCTGTGCTTTGTAGGGGAGGAGGAGGGGGAACCTTCATTTCTATTCTCTGCTCTGGCCTTTCAGCTGTTTTTCATACACTTGCAGCATGTGAATAGCAAAGTAGGCACTGAAGTCACTGAAAATTACTGCAATTTAAGTGTCAGTGTGAAAGTCTTTATAGCTGCAGGCACTTGATGGTCAATGTTGAAGATCAGAATGCCACAGCTTCAACATTCTTCAGTAGTATGCACTCCATGTCCTCTTGGAGAAATCAATACCAAAGCCACTTTGATCTCAAGAAAGAACAGGTCAGAAGATATAAACTGGGCAACATTCTGCAAAATCAGGCAATTGAGCTCATTGAGCACTGAGCTGTTTGTGAAAGTGAAGGTAAGAAAGGTTTCGGGAGAGAAAGCAGATACACAGAGCACTGCTCAGTATCATCTGTGGAGGCTGAGGGATTTTTGTTCTGTGGTTTGACATATTTCATTATAGCAAAAGAAAGAACAAATTTACAGGGTACAGTATTGTTAGCTTTTATTTGATGAATTACCATGAATAAAAGCATCATTCTGCTTCTACTTTTGTGTTATAATTATGTCAAAATGAGAAGTACACTATTTTTATTATTTTTCTTGCTGTCAAGAGGTTTTTCTTTTTGGATTTGTACTCCTAGATAATACAAAGGCATTGGTAAAACACAAGACCTATGAATCCTACTGACCTACACCAAATTAGAAGCTGAAGAGGCATAGAGAAATATCACCCTGAGCCTGCAAAATACGCTCTCATTTTTCTCACCTAGAGATCCTTGACTCAAATAGTCAAGATGTCCCTTTTCATTCTGCAAATATTTGTCTCTTTTACTGTAGTTATCTTTCCTAAAGTATATTTCTGCTTGTGCTGTTTGGTTTGCTAGGAATAGGGAGACTGGATAAGATAGTAGGCTGGTAATAAACAGCCCTATGACTGACACACTACTGAGAAAAAATCTCCATAGGCCATAAGTTTGATTGGAGTTCAACTTCAGTACTGTGAAGGACGTTAGATGAAATCCTTGTTTTCATCCTTTATTGCTTTTATGGATGTTTACTGAAATAAGTTACACCAGTTACAAGTTGAAAGAGTCTTCTGTGTTTCTTTACCTTACTTTCTTGTCTTAGATTCTGTACATCTGAAGTGGATCTTGACCTGTTGGATCAGCCTTCTGTATGGCCTTCTCCACTTCAGTTCTTGAATCTTGTCTTAACAGCTCCTTCCCTCTTTCTTGATTAAAAAAGTAAAAAAAAAAAAAAAAAAAAAAGCATCTTGTTCCTGAATTGCTGTCACTGACATCCCAGATGAAGTCTGCTTGTTGGCCTCTCTTAGAATTGGGTAAAAAGAGCATATTGAAAGGTAAGGCCAAAGCTGCAAAGGTTTTCATTTGTTTACCTCCATGCCCTATTACTTTTCCTCACTGATTTTTGTTTGTGATGCACATTTCAAAGAACAGCATGTGATTCTTTTCCTCACCCCAAATAGCTGCTGGAGAACTGTGTACTTCCCCTGTTTTGTGAGGGGTTGTAGAGTGCATTACCTTGAGTACTACATGGCAAAGCAGCTGCTACTGTTTCTTGCCATAGAAGGGTGGAGAGAGGTGTACATATGAAGCCATAAGCTTATTAACAAAGTAATTATTGTCTCTACATGATTCATGTATCAGAAGGATTGGCTAGTAAAACTTGGTAGAACAGCAGCTGACGGGGATAACTGTCATGTTTGTTTTGTAGAGTTTTTGAGGGAGTAGAGGACCCCCAACTTCGTTCTTAGTTGAAATTTTGGAGAAGTGAGGCTTCTTATCCCTGTAAGCTTTTTATAGGGAAGACAATGTGCTGCTGTTTAATTCAGTTGTTTACCTACATGAAAGTGATTATGGAGAAGGGGGGAAATGCAGCAGTACAAATCCTTGTACCAGTTTGTCAAGAATAAAAGAAATAATTAAGGAAATTTTAAGGATATGAAGTTCCTAGAATGGCACACTAACATTTTCAAAGACATTGCTACCCAGGTTCAGTATGCCTAAAAAAAAAGTAATCTTGGCTACGCTTTCTTTTTATACTGTGAACTCTGTGCTTTGATGTATCCTATCAAATCATGTATCTGATAGGGTCTTTTCCATAGCTATATGGGGATTTTGAAAGTTTTTTTCATTGATAAAAAATGTTTGCCTGCATATTAATTCTCTTTTAAAAGCAAGACTTGAGAACAAAATTCTCAGTCATAATTATAGGATTAAGTTGGTCTGAGGAGTGGATGAAATGATTCACTTGAAATACTACTTGAAAAATAATCTGTCTCGGACACTTACGTGAGAGATTTGAGGACAGTATTCTACATTCCTTACAATTACAAAAAATCTGCGTTTATGCAAATACAGACCATGACCTGCTTTGTTTGTGGGTGTCCCAGCTGCTGCCCATGAGAGGGTTGCTAACCAATGTATTAGAATTCAGTGCATATAGTTGGTTTTATCAGCAATGAATTCCAACCTTCTTTAATATTTTATATTCATTTATGAGCTCTATTAATATACTGAAGAACCAGCATCATATTACCAATAAAATTTAAAGAAAGCATTTAAGCAAATTCAGCAAGTCAGTAAGCTAAATAGAGTATTTTTCACTATTTTCTTAGAAGGAATTCTATTGACTACCTATGGGGATGTATATTTTGCTTTACTGCAAGTTAACTGATGCAAGTTTGTGTGAATATGGTAGTACTTGGGTGTCCCCATTTCATTCTAATTTTTAATAATGCACAATTAGTACTGGAAAGCAACATCAGTAGCAAGTCACTGAAAGAGAATGGTGTTGTCATCACATTCCTACGTAAATTAAACAATGGCATAGGAAAAGTAATTAGCTTGGCAACACACTCCGCTAACTTTTCTCAATATTTGCTTTTATACTGATAATGAAATAATCTGTAAATGAATGTTTGGGAATCAGTGCTGAACATCTGTGTGTTTTAGACAGCTTCTTTTTTTCTTTTACAAAAAAAAAATAATCAAAACATTTAAATAACTGTCATCAGAACAAGAGGAATGATGTGTCACTTGATAAATAAACTGCATTACTCGGGAGATTTGTGATGAGAAATCAGTCTTTAGTGGAAAAAATTATGAAGTTAGATCTGTCTTCAAAGTTGGCAGAAATACTTGAAGCTATGAAAAATAGAGCAATGTTACTGTGAGGTTTTAGAGGATCAACTTCACCGGTATCCTTGATTATAAGTGTTAAGTTTAGGAGAAATTGTAAGTTAATTGTGGTAGTGATCTCAGTGGCTGAATACAATCTGATTAGTAGAAAAATAGCCCTTATCTTTAAACCGTGGGTTCTCAATTTTTAAAAATTCATATTTCTCGCAAAGGTCAGCAAGTTTCAAGTATGTGTGAGGTATAAGAAAACTCTAACAGGGCATTCACAACATGAAAGTAAAGGGACTTTTGTATACTGACAGATAGAGGGTTTTTTTTTTATAATCTTGAATGGCTGAGATCTGGTTTCTGTGGACGATGCCACGATATGAATCAGGCTGCAGATACTTTGATCTAGACTCTGAAGTTGCTATGTTTAATTAGAGTCTGAGTATATATTTGAATATATATTTTTAAATCATTTTACTGCTGCTGAGATTCATGGTCAACTTAAACGCTGCTCACTGAGATGAGCTGAGCATCATTATTCATTCCTGTGGCTTTGCTCACTGTGGCAGTTAAGCTGTTAAGAGATTTGCACAGCAGGTTATAGGTGGTTGTAAACACAGGAGAATCTCTTGCATGAAAATACTTAGAAAAATTATTATTGAAATAATTAGTGAGTGACTCTGATATCTGACATAACTCGGTGTGTTGTTTTTTTGTTTTGTTTTTTTAATTATTTTTCTCTTACATAAGTGCATCTGACACTGCTCACATAGCTCATAATAACCTACTGAGGAAGCTGTGTAGCTTCCAGTCCACGTTTTGTATCATTCCTGGTAGACTTGTAATTAGAAATCAGACTTACATTGTTTGGTCTTGCAGAAATAAGTGAGTCTGAAGTTTTCCATCACACACTTGCAATGATTTGTCCTTTTCTGTGAATCAACCTTATTTCCCATGGCTAATTGTGTCTTGTCGAAACTGTAAATGAATATGAATGAATATATTTCAGTTGTGGAAAGAAGTCTACTGTCTCCCCTTGGAGCATTAAGTAAACCCAGCTCTGGTCCCTCTGGCACTGCTAGACTGTTTTTGCTGAGCTCAGGCAAATTATCTATTCCTACTGCTCTGAAAACCTCAAGTTGTATAACTCAAACAGTTTTCTGGCAGCTGTTTCTATGCGATGTGGAGCCATCTAATTTCTTTGGAGCAAGCAGCTATACTTCTGCTCTCTTCCTAACTAGCATTTCATTATTGAGGCTGTCACATGCAGGCCGTGTAAGCATTAAGCACAATGGCATCGTACCTGATGCTGACAGCTGTGCATATTGGTGCAGCATTCAGTGACATCTGCACAATTGCTATCTTGCCTACTCCTCAATTAATCTAACGAGGAAGATGTACCATTCCTAATGTACAAATCATCTAGAAATGCTCTCATTCCGTGTTTCCTGATTGCACCGGAATGCTGGGTGTTTTATATACTTCAAACATTTGCATGCTTCACTGTGCCCCCGTGAGTGATTTCTTCCCGCATAAGGTGCCCTAAGAACTTACCTGCTGCACACCTATTGCATTTCTTCCCCCAGTCTTTACTATAACTGCTTTGTGTGATGGTAAATGGCTCTCTCTTATCCATTACGTCTCCCTGGACTCCCTCCTTCCAGCTTCTGATTTGGATACTGTTGGACGTTGTCATTATAGCACAGTGCAGCACTGAAATGGAAGGAAATAAGGATTCCAATACAAAGCATTTCTGTACTCACGATGGCACCTGTAGGAGGATTTATACTAACATCAAATTTCCAGGTGTTTTTTGAAAAAAGAAAATGATTAAAACAGTATGTTCAGCATTAACTGAGGTGTTTAAAAATTTATGTCAGTTATTTTCTGGACATCTTGAGGAGAGCAAAGAAAACACTTGATCTGTATTCTTTTAATAAGCATTTCTTTTTTATTCTAAATGTCAGTTTCTAAAGAAACTTTTATAATTCCTGAAAAACTTGTTGGAGTGAAGAAAAATTATTTCAATTGACTACTTTTCTCTGAAAAGCTTTAAAAATGATCAATTACTTGCATGATTCTAGTGTTAAAAGTACTTAGTTATGTATAACACATCTGTAGATAATTTTTATTTTTAAAACCTTCCCAAGAAACAGCAGTAAATAAACAGTGATTTAGTTTTTGAAACAGAATAATCAAAACACTCCAGCAGGGAAAATACAACACCTTAATGACTTCTTTTATGATGAAGTGTTGTGTCAAAGCAGTGGCTACATGCAGATGAGCTGCATCCTTATTATTTTCACTTGTATTTCTGTAGCTTTTAGGAGGTTTCAAAAGTAGATCCTTACAACCTTTGTGTTTTTGAGGCATTCTTGAATTTGGATTGTTCTGATGCAAATTTTCTGTATGTTCCAGAAGTAAAGACCGGATACTTAGAGGAAGATTGAGCTTGGAGTCAGAAGTTGGGCCTTTTGACACATCATATTCAGACTTTTAGGTGAATGCTTATTTACATTAGAGCATAGCCCTGAACTGCTTGGTACCAAATTTGTTTGTGGTTGTTGTTGTCTTTTTTTTTTTTAATTTTGAACAATTTTCACATGTTTTCCAGACTTGTTTGGTGTTGCTAAGTATTTGGATTGTCTTGGCTTTTCTTCACATTTTGTAACATGATATTGATGTGACTGTCACTGTTGTTGGACTAGAAGCCGTCCATGGTATGCTTTTTTGTTTGCTGTGGTCAGCAGGTATGTCTTGAGACTCAGTGTTCTTAGTGAGGAGAGCAGTGCAACCCATCCTGCATGAAACACTGCCAGTTGCAGTGCCCTGATGAATGTTAGTATGACTGCTTCAGGTCTTGGGCGATGTTCTTGCTTTCTGAATCTGGGTAGCTTTCCTCTTGAAATTTCTCTGTAGTTGTCTCTAGAAACTTGTTCTCCTTGATTGCTGATCATTCAGATGTTATTTATTTGGTATGACACAAATTGCTGTGCAGAGCAGATCTTGCTTTGTAATTCTTAACAGTGTGTAGTTAAGAGAAAAATAAAAAAGAATTACAGTTCAGAAAAGAAATCAAGTTAGCTGGATTATTCAGGATGTTTGCTGAAGTCTTTCAAAAGCACATTCTATTTATTTTCCTAATGGGATGTCCTAATTTGCCTGTATATAGAGATATTTATAAAACCATGGTTGCTTTATCATTGGCCTACTGCATTTCTGGGTTCTTTTTAAGCCTTTACAACAATTATCAAATGGCATTGTTGGACCACATATTTACTAGTAATTTACTGTCACGCTAAACCTTGCCCATTTAAGTTTATTCTCATTAAATCTATGCTCTTTATATTTATAACACTTAAGGTGGGCAGTTTGAAAGCTGGAAGATGTTTATAAATTGAAAAATAAGTAGGGAGCCTGTGTGTTAAATGATGAGGTCAATTTACTTTGGGGTAACTTATTTTGGAGTTCCTCCTCTTTGAGGAATGATATTCTGTGCATAGAATATAGTTCAGTGACACTGGATTTAAATTTCACTAACTCCATATATCTCTGGATTAATTTGTTACACAAATATATAACAAAGAGGATGAGGTGGGGGGTAGGGAAAGGGTCTGCAACAGAAGGCAGTGGGCATGAAACAGGCTTCCCAGGGCAGTGGGCACAGCCCTGAGTTGCTGGAGCCAAAGGAGCATTTGGACAGTGTTCTTAAACATAGGGTTTTGTTGGTCCTGTGTGGAGCCAGGAGCTGGATTCCAATGATTCTTGTGGATCCCTTCCAACTTGAGATGTTCTATGGTTCTAGTGCTGAAAGGAGGTGTACGTGAAAGCTGAAGAGGGCCTACAGTGTGTGTGTGTGCATATATATATTACAGCGCAGTGATAAGAGTGAAGGGATTTAAAATATAAGGCAGTAGGCTTAAATTAGATATAATGAATAAATTCATAAGTATGGGGGTGTTAAGGCACTGGCACAGGCTACCCAGAGAAGCTATGCGTGCCCCATCATTGGAGGTGTTCAAGGCCAGGTTGGATGGGGCCCTGGGTAGCTTGATCTGGTGGGTAGCAACCCTGCCCATGGCAGGGGTTCTTTAAGGTTCTTTACAACTCAGACTGTTCTGTGATGAAATCGTATTCCTAGGAACAAGTGGGAGAAAAAAACAAGGGAAAAAAGCCATAAATACCTAGCTGTGATTATGACAGGCTTAATAAGTGCTGAATCAACGTGTTAATACTTAGCAGCAGATCAAACTCCTGATGATTGAATTAAACAAAGATGGTATATGTACTTGTCTTAAAATCAGCTGTTACTTTTTTCATTAACTATATCTAATTTGCCCAGCTATTCCCCTTTCAGTGGAGTTCAGTGTAAAAAACAAACAGACCCCAAGGATGTTTAGTTATAGTTGATGTACTTTCTGCACTGGTGCATCTAATTGTGGATCTCAGTTTTCTATTCAGTGATGTTCAGTGAAAAGGAAAATGTTGAGTCTTAAAGAAGCTTGCTGATTTAGTTTGTTGGCATCCTCTCCTCTGAGTTGTCACAATTTGCAGTAGTACCTTGAAAACAAATACATGGATAAATAAATAAAGCCATTGGAAAGCATCTCCCCACGGGAACCCTTACTGCAGCATCCAAACAAACAAGAAGGACGTGATGTGCCTCCGTGTTAAATGCCACGGAGCTGAAGTTGAGAAAGTAGACCTTGTTAGGCAGGGCTCTCCTCAAGCAGAGATGCTGTACCTTTTCCTGAAAAGGCCTTTCTCTGCTGCTTCCATAACTTTGTACATACAAGAATCATAGCTCAAGTCAACGATGTCACTGCCCTTTGCAATGAAGAAAAGGGTGTTGTAGCATAGCATGTATCATTCGTGTGGTGAGTGAATGTGTGAGCAGGAAGCTTTGTGCTATGTTCACTTTCATAATACGCTGAAGTAGCCTTATGTAACTGCAGATCACATGCTGTACTTAGACATGAACTTCAAAATCTGCTGAATGTCTAGACACACAACCACCAACCTTCCTAAAATTCCCAGGTGAGGAGGGAAGAAAAAATGAATTGCAGTATTATTTTTCTTCCTGTTGCACAAAAAGAACTTGATTCAAAATTTCATTTGGCAACATACTAAAAATGTGCAAACACATTCTATGATATTTTTATTACTTTGTGTGTCTAATTTACAAGGCAGAAAATTGATTTTATTAAATAGTAGTGGATAATTTAAGTAACGTTTGGCAAAAAACCTTGGCGTCAGGTTTCCGTGAGATATAAATTTAAATGAACAAGTGTGTTAGCTGTCTCAAGTGGACCTGCAACAGAATTCTGCAGACAGATTTGTAAATATGGAAGCAACATTAGTCACCTCTGTAATGGAAAATGTTTAATATCCTGCATACATTTATCAGGATAATTACATTGCAAAAAGTTACCAGATGGCACAGAGATTTGTATATGGTTTTCAAGTGAATTAAGGTTGTGGGAGCCCAGAGAGAGGCTGTTAAAAGGCAATTCTGTACGGAAACTGTGAAATCTAAAGAAGTAAGCAACAACACTCTTGCTGAGGGAATAGTTAAAATAATTACAAAATAAGTAATGAAACTCTGAGGGTCTGATTTTTCCAAACATAAGCATTACTGTAGTCTTGTTAACATGCTGTTTTCAAGAATATACTAAAATAACAGTTGCAAAAACACTGCCTCTTGTATTAAAACACCCGTGAATCCTGAATGTAAACCATCTATTTTGTGATCACCCATGTCTGTGCAACCAGCTTTCCTCTGATGTTAACTGAAATTCTCTTATTTCAATGACTGTTGCTAGTGATTAAAAGCTGGTATCGCCTGAGCTGTTATACTGGCTACTGAGGGTCCCATGGCACATCTTTTTAAACACTGCGTGAATCTTATGCTGGAGAATTTGAAGAAGTAGTGCTAAGGCTTGGTTGGATGATTAAGCAATGAAGGAACATCAGGGTTTTGGCCATGAGTGTCCATTCTGCACACACTGCTGCCAAAACAGGAGACTATTTCAGAAATCATGAATACAGTGGAGGAAAACATCTTGAGTCAGTATGGACTGCCAGCTTTTTCACAGGTCAGGGCTTGAATTGCTTGATCAATTTGTATATCTGTTTACATCATTGGAAGAGATTCAATTTGGCTATGTTCTATGTATATTCTATTATAGAACATATGAGGATCTGATAGTTGACTATTTTCAGAGCACCGTTTAATGATTTACTGTATTGACATCGTTCCGTTTCTATACCAAATAGAACATTTGGGGTAGTTGCATTATTGGACAACTGCAGAGACTTGAAGTTTGAATGTAGTGCTGGATGATGTGCGTTTTACTTGTAGGATTTTTATTGGCCTTTTGTATATCTGGAGACAAATAGCTTCACATCTGTCTCCCAGAAGTAAAAATAAAGCTAATGATAGTGATTTCCTCCATTAAACATTTTCAGATCACTAATCCAAGCCATTATTTAAGAGTTAAGTATTACTTATTACTAAACTCCCCACTTCAACAATGATTCCTGTGCAGAATGTAAGCCTGGAGCGCATGCTTGACTGACTTCCTAAATTGAAATAGACTGAAGCATATGTTTAACATCTGTCTTTAATTGCAGACCTATAGATGGAAAAGAAGCCATGAAGCATTTCAAAGTCTCAAATATCTAAATTAGCTTTTTTTTTTTCCAGCACACTCCAAAACTTCTGTTTTGCTCATCCTCAGGGGAATATTTGAAAGCTCATCTTTCTCAGCAGTCTTTTCCAAGATGAGCAGTGTGCTCTGCCTGAGTGGAGATTTATTAGCACAGTGAGTTTGTGAATGTATTTAGCTGCTTATAGATAACTTGCTGGTCTCGTCATTTATTTTTAATTAGGTAGTTTTGTAATATTGTGAGTTTTTTTTCCTATGGATTTCATCTGTATGATTCCACTTAACTACTTGTTAACTCTTTTTTTGGCTTTTAGTTTAGATTGAGTTGATGCTGCTTTTTTCTTGGATGTCTCGCCGCTTGAGCTATGATTGTGACAACACCTAGCTCTGTTTTGTCAGATCATCTCTTCTTAACACTGAAATATTTTATCCCAGGTAATCATCCCTGGCAGTACTTTTGTTGCACAGATTATGAAGCTCTGAATGGCTTCATTCATTGCTGCAGTTATAGATAATATACAAGATGTTTTCTGCCCTGCTCATATAAGAACAGAAAATGTCAGCAGTTCACACTACCAAGTAATAGAAATAAAGGCCTAAGCCACAGCGTGGGTTTGCACCCCTTGTCACAAAACAGAAGCGTGCTGCTTGGGCTCATAGTTGTTACTGAGTTAGCTGCATGATCCGTACACAGGCTACATGGGTTCTGTGCTTTAGTGCTGCTCATTATAGCGTTGTGCTACATGTGGCATTTTGCTGTTCATTTTCAGCACGTAGCAAACAGAGACTGAGTTTGCATCAGCCACTTCAGGCAGGAGAGGAGGATGAGGCGAAGCGTTGTTTTTTAACGGTTATGATACATTGAGATGTAATTGCATAATTTATTTATCCAGGTGCAAGTTTTAAAAGAGTTGTTTAAAAATGAACATAGTTTGTGCGCAGTCAGCATTTTTAAAGAATTTCATGTTCGGTAATGGAATGTGTTTCAGTGAGACATTATGATAAATAAGGATGAAATACCAGTATATGGCACTTGAGCGGTGCAAGGTTTACAATAGGAAGATAGAAATCATATTTAATTTGAATCTAAATTGAACAGAATCGCTGAAAATTGGAAAGTAGCTGTCATCTGTGCTTTGACGAGTGACTGATGTGCTTGCTGTGTTTTCCAGCCTTTATGAAAGGAGTTTACTGCTGCCTTTGACTGTTTTGAAAGCATTAATCTAATTGTTAAGTGGGTAGAGACATACAGACCATCATGCTGCTTACTTAGTAAATCTTTGTTTTTTTTGAGGGTTGCTATAGAGAAACAGATTACTATAAAGCTTATTAAAGTTGCTGTAATGTAATAAAGAGATTAAGTATGTTATCTTCAATGTGACAGCTACACTTTGTTCTCTAGGGAGTGTTTTGAAGCATTTTTTTCCCTACCAGAAAAACAAACAAGCAAACAAACAAAAACCTTCCAGTCTGGCATATAGAAATTTCGCATAAGAAGTAATACTGTAAAATTAGTGGACCTCATCATGAATAATTTGGGATTTCTAATTTCACCTGAGGCCTGTCTTTACAAATAGGCTTAATGGTAAAAATTTATTTCAATGAAAGAATAGGCTTTTGTGTCTTCTGAAAAATACCAGGACCAATTATAAAAATCAGATGAAAGAAAGAGCCAAAATATAGTTTCATAGTATTACTTCTGTCCAGACCATCCAGTAATTATGTGACCAAGAAAACTAGTATTGATTGCAGCGAATGGCTTGGCAGTATCTAGTGACCTGAGGTATTCTCTGTGCAGTGTGATTATTGAAAGCACTCAGTGGCTTCATCTGGCCTGAAGCAGCTGCTTGTGCACTTCTGTGTGCCAGCTATCAATTTATAAGAAAGAGAAGTCTTGATTTACACTTATGATATGCAATACAATATGGAGTGAGGATATACAAATAGCAATGGTTCTGCAAACCAGTCTAGCAACTCCTTATTATAAAAAGAAGGAAATAGGAATCAACTAGAAGCCCATAACAACTGGCAATCTGTTGCAACAACAACAAAAAAGTATAGAAATGTTTTGACCCCCTACCTCCCCTTGATTAAAATGAAAAAATAGCTGCCATACTTAGTGTGCTGCCTTCGACATCATGCAAGCCTTCTACACAAAGGTCCTTCCAGTCTCGAATGTAAGGAATGCAAGTTGTGTGCTTGCTTATATGGCTGGTACCTCATTTGGAAGGCTTAAAAAAATTCCTTTCAGAAAACTAAAATAGCCTAAGCTCTTTCAGAAACACAATAGAGTTTAATTACATAAATTATAAGCAATGTGACAGAAATCCTGA